>CM077592.1:13762500-15012500 GCA_039657365.1 Stephania yunnanensis
TTTAACATGACAGACATACCTGTAGTAAGAGATTTTACAAATGTCTTTTTAGATGAGTTACCAGAACTTCCTCCAATTAGAGAATTTAACTTCCAAATTGACCTTATTTCTAGAGTGAATCCCATCGCCATTACACCATATAGAATGTCGTACAAGGAACTATAGGAATTAGATAAACAACTTCGAGAACTAAAAGAAAAAAATGGTTCATACAAAAAAGTACATTTCCTTGGGGCGCTCCAGTATTATTTGTCAAAAAGAAAAACGTAACCTTAGGACTTTGTGTAGATTATAGGAAACTAAATAACTTAATCATAAAGAACCGATACCCATTCTTGAGAATTGATGACCTCTTTGACCAATTAAAAGGAGCTAAATATTTTTAAAAAATTGAACTTAGATCAGGAAATCACCGATTAAGGATCAAACTGTCAGATGTATCTAAAACTGCTTTCCACACTCGTTACGAACACTATGAATTTCTAGTAATGCCTTTTGGACTATCAATGCACAAGCTCCATTTATGGACCTGATGACTCGTATTTTTTGAGCACATATCTAAATCACTCTCCAAACTCTTATCAATCATCAACTTTATGCGAGATTAAGTAAATGCGAGTTTTGGATGAAAGTGGTCAAGTTTTTAAGGTCATAGGATTTCTGAAAAAGGAATTGAGGTTGATCAAGAAAAAGGTAAGATCAATTCTTAAATGAAAAGAACCTACCTCTTACTTAAACTAGGAGTTTCTTAGGATTAGCAGGATACTATAAAAGATTCATTCAAGATTTTTCCAAAATTGATGAACCCATCTATGATGACCCCTTTTCAAATTAGGGCACCGCCCGGCCTAATCCCGTCATTAAACCTTAATATCACCATGCGGGACTTAACTACGAATTAGTTAGCCTTTCCAAAACTTTTCTTTTCACCTATTAATAAATCAGAGTTAAATAAAAATTATACAAGTTAAAAACTTTAGAGTTTATTAAGTGGAAGTCTTAACATATTAGCAGAAGCTTTTAATATAAATCTTATATGTGTGTGGAAAACCAGGAAACAAAGATCACATGCATATATATCAAAATGAAATGGCGATAATAAGAATATGTTAACATGTATCTGGTCCGGGTACTATCTCTCATCCCATACATACGACCTCAAAAGTATGTAAAGATATATATATATATATATATATATATATATATATATATATATATATATATATAAGTCATGCAACAACAAAAAACCTACAAAATTCGATGTAGTAGCACTCCACTGGCTCAGAGGTAGTCGCCAATCGTTTTCTTGCCTTGCTACTTGATGGATCTGCACCTACCATCATAAAAAGGATGGTGAGTACAGGAAAATAGAAAGTAACATTGAGAGACATTTGTTCATATTTCCAAATATACAACAAGTATTTGAAAGTATAATAATACCAACAAGTAATGATATAGGGTCGGTCGCCTGTGAGTTACATCGCATCAACCTTATTCCACTATTTAAGGCATAAATAATATCATGAATGCATTCACATCCTCACAAAATGCTCATCTCATATATAAACACTCAAAAGTGCCCCTCACATGTGATGTATACTTGCCAATAACCCCGGGTCCCATACCCCGAATGATGCACAAGTTAGTGGTGAGATCTCGGCAACCCTGGGTCCCATGCCCCGCGCACATCTCTATGATATTATGGTCTTAGATACAAGAACTACTTTCATAACCTAAAAAACAACATGGTTTGAGAATCCAACAATGTAATTCCATCTAACTAACACCAAATGGAAATTTAATTGGTCTCTTGATGTGTCAATACGTATCTTGAGAATTATCAAATGAATATTGTTTTAACTTGCTAACTTATGTTACATTTAAGATAAAATTAACTATAGTCACATTAATACTACTATTTAAGTTACATTAAGCTTAAATTAACTTACCACATCACTCTCTACCTCAGTCCCACGCCGACACACATCTCGAGGCATGTGCCCACTCATGTCTCGACACTTAAACAAAATTAGGAGTGACTTAATAGCCTACACATATATAATTCACTAGGTATACATCACAACAAATCTAACATATACCTCAACTAACTCGCCTCAATCAGTGCTCATATCTCGATGCGAGTCCCAAGTCATAAGTCAATGATCCTGATTAAGGAGATTAAACTAGGATCATGAATTTGGGCTGTGACACCATCATTAGATTGACAAGGAAAAATGTCACATTCTTATGGGATGAAATTGTAAGGAAGCGTTACGTCTCATAATCGCACCTGTAATGATTACTCCCATTAGCGGTATTCAGTTCATCATCTATACATACACATTTCGTAGTGGGTTAGAAGTTGTTTTAATGCAATCTGGAAAAGAATTATCCAACTCATGACATAGAATTAGCAGAAGTAGTCTTTGCTTTAAAAATATGGAGACACTATCTATGCAGAGAAAAACTCACCATTTATTAAGACCATAAGAGCTTACAATATATTTACACCTAACAAGATTTAAATCTCAGGCAAAGAAGATAGTTAGAATTCCTTAAAGATTACAATTTTGCTCTCCAATATCACCCATGAAAAGCAAATGTAGTAGCGGGTGCTTTGAGTAGATCAAACCCTCAACTAAGCCAGATTAAACTCCACAAATGGAATATGCATCATACCGTTGAACAAAATGATTTAGTCACTAAGAAAAATCTCACCCAAGTTGTTCTTACTAACATAATTTTAGGCATGACTATCCGACAATAAGTGAAATTGGCTCTACAAAATGACCTTAGACTCATACAAAATAAGGGTTAATTACAATCTAAAAAAGTCATGCCAGATTGGTCTATCTCTTACGATGATACCTTATTCTTTAAAAACAAAATAACAATTCTTCAAAACCATGCTATTAAGACTTCATAACTAGAAGAAACACATAAATTAAAGTTCTCGATACATCCAGGAAGTGAAAAAATGTATCATGACCTTAAACGACAATATTGGTAGGGTATGAAACGAGAAATAGTCGAGCGTGTTTTAAACTGCCTTAATTACCAACAAGTCAAAACTGAGCACAGCCGACCAGCTGGATTGTTACAACCTTTACCACTAGGTAAATGAAAATGGGATAATATAACAATGAGCTTCGTCACTGCACTCTCAAGAAACTACAAGGGACAAAACACAATATGGGTAATAGTCGATCGACTAACAAAACAACCATGTTTTTACCTATAAAATCCTCTGACACATTTGCTAGTATAGCAGAGTTATATGAAAGAGAAATCGTTCGACTCCATGGTATTCCTCTAACTATTGTCTATGGTCGAGACCCTAAATTTACCTAAAAAATATGAAAATCTTTTCAAAAACATATGGGAACAAAATTCGCCATGAGCTCTGCTTATCATATATAAACAAATGGACAAAGTGAGCGAACTATTTAAATCCTGGAAGATATGTTCTGAGCTTGCATGATTGATTTTCAACATGGATTGAGCAAATATCTTCACTTAGTGGAATTTGCATATAATAATAGCTACCAAACAAACATTGGAATGACTCCATATGAAACATTATATGGTAAGCCATGTCGATCCCCAACGTGTTGGCTAAATAAAGAAGATAAGGTATTGTTAGGACCTGAAATAATTGCTAAGACCAACAAGAAAACCCAAATAATATGGAATTGGCTAAAAACAACTCAGAGTCGTTAAAAGACTTAACGAAAATTCATGCCGAAAATCATCAAAATTTCAAGCTAAAGAATTTATCTTTCTATAGGTAAGCCATATGAAGGGAATTCATCACTTTTAGAAAAAAAAGGCAAATTAGCTCCTCGGTTCATCGGTCCCTTCCTCGTTGCCGAACGAATCGGAGAAACAACCTACAAAACATATCTTCCTCTAACTCTGGGAAAAACATATGACCTTTTTCATGTGTCCATGTTGAAAAAATATAAGCTTGACTCATGCGACATTATTCAATGGAATGATCTATATCAAGGACTAGACTCTTCTTATCGAGAACAACCAACTCATATAGTAGATGACTAGGTTCAACAACTACGTAATTGTCAAATAGAATTGGTAAAAGTTCTATGGAAACACCATTCAAGGGAAGGGGCAACTTGAGAATTGAAGTCTGAAATGCAAAAGTCCTACCCTTATCTATTCACTTAGACATCTACATCGCCTCATACATTTGAATATATTATTAAATAATGTATATGTACATGCACCTGGAAATAGGAAAGAAAAAGGACACAATTTTCTCCAAGCCATAAAGACTACTATGTTAGGGGACTTAATAATATAACCCTCAAAGCTTTCAAAGTTTGGCACATCCAATCTGCATAAGTAGTGACGAGGAAAGCCAAGACAACAAGGAGGAAGTGCAACCAACACTTAGTGGAAGTGAATCTAGGGCATTTACTACTGCCCCATAATACTTAAGAAATCATGATTAAATGCCATCCTATGATCTTACTACATGGTTGAATTATGGAATGGACAACTTGGCCAAATCCGATGAGTCGACACTACACCCTAAAACAATCATGTGACCTTAACTTATGTATAGAATATGGATCGTGCGACCCCGATAGCTATGAAATAACCTAACAGTCTGACGAGAGCATGTTCTTCATAAGAGATTCAGATGAGTAATTCACATACTTCTTCTGCTAGTTCGAAGATCCAATGATAGAAATATTTCTGCTAGTGCCCGAATAAGAAGTCTTGCCAGAAAGTACAATGAACTTTAAAGAGTTAATTGTTGATAGTCCTCCTAGTTCTAATGAGATAATATTTGCATATTACGAAGCTAATGATAAGATTCAGGAAGAAAATGCATCAAATAGTGGAGACTCTAGCATAGGTAGCAACTTGTCAACTTTTACAGGTACCCTTACTTAATTTCGTGAAATTTTGAGGATGAAATCTTATTTTACAAAGGGAGAATGTGACGCCTCAAATACTTCACGTTTCGAAAAACACAAATAAAATCTCCCTAAACTTAATAAAAGATTAAATAATATATAGGGAACGAGAAACCTTTTAGATATTATGGTTGAGAATGACCCATAAACGTCTTAACTTTGTCGTTAAGAAAAGAATAGAAGGTTCTTTAATCCTTATCGTAATATATATGATTGAAAACAATATTTTATTCTTAGGAAACAAGTAATAAGTTTCCTTTACATTATGATTGACAACGATCTGTTAACATTACGAGTCAGTTATAACTGAAAAATCTTTATCCTTATCCAAATCATTACGATCGATAATGACGTTTAACAATTTTATTATTACGAATCATTATGACAGATAGCGACTTTGAAACTATTCTTACTATAAATAGGAGAATCGATTCATTAATGCAACTTTATAATCTTTGTTTCGTTCCTTATTAAATTATAGAAGGAACTCTATGAAAACTCTAATCGGCTATGGGATAAGGTAATTTTCTTGTTACATGTTAATTCTTTATATGTCCTAATATTGACGCTCTTATAACTTTAATATTAAATTGACTATCCATATGTGAGATTCAAGCTGACAAGCTACCCTTAGTCCATTAGTGTGATTACTAACCGATATTTATTGATGTTTGGTAATATATGTTGTTATTGTTTTGCTATATATTTTGCATTAGCACGGTGTAATTAGGAAATCATTGAGTTGTTGGCTCATTAAATCTAACAATTCAGGTACCACATAAGCCCGCGACATAAAATGAATTCAAAATAGGTCAGTAGCTGACCATGTTATATAAATAATGTATGATCTCTAATGTAAAATACTTCATCGTGACGAGGAGGATAAAAACGTGTTTTGTAATATTAAAGAATATTGTAAACTCATTATAAAAAATAAATAAATGAGTTTTATGTTGTATTTTCCAATATTCAATTATACTCAGTACTGGTCCTGTGGGCAGTCCATCCGGATCTTATGAGTATATCGAGATCAGGGTGTGGCAATATTGTATTAGAGATACTCATAAGATTTAGATGGATTGCCCACATGACCAGTACCAAGTATAACTGAATATTGAGAAATATAACATACAAACTCATTTATTTATTATTTATAATGACTTTACAATATTCTTTAATATTACAAAACACGTTCTTACCCTCATCGTCACTACTAAGTATTTTACATTAAAGACTATACATTATTTATTTAACATGGTCAACTCTTGAGTTTTTTCATATTCATTTTCTGTAGCGGGCTAGTGTGGTACCTGAATTTGTTAGATTTATTGAGCCAACAGCTTAATACTTTCCTAATTACACCATGTTAATGCAAAATGTATAGCAAAACAATTACAACTACATATATTACCAAACATCGATAAATATCGGTTAGTAACCACACCAGTGGACACCCCTCCCAATTTTGCCTTAAGGCTTAAAATCGCATTATGATCACTAATATAATTTAAAGTGTCCATCGATGCATTAACAAATTTGGTGGACCATAATAACCACACTGGTGGACTAAGGATAGCTCGTCAGCTTTAATCGCACATATGGATAGTTAGTATAATATCGAGGTAATAAGAGTGTCAATGTTAGGACATATATATAAAGAATTAACATGTAACAAGAAAATCACCTTATCCCGTAGCTAAATAAAGTTTTTGTAGATTTCCTTTTATAATTTAATAAGGAATGAAACAAAGATTTTAAAGATGCACTAATGAATTGATTCTCCAATTTATAGTGAAAACAGTCTTAAGGTCGCTATCTGTCATAATGACTCGTAATAAGGAAATTGTTAAATGTCGTTATCAATCATAATGATTTGGATAAGGATAAAGATTTTAAGTTATAACTGATTCGTAATGTTAATAGGTCGTTATCAATTATAATGTAAAAGAAACTTCTTACTTGTTTCCTAAGAATAAAACATCGTTTTCAATCATAAATTTTAAGATAAGGGATTGAAAGCACCTTCAATTCTTTTCTTAAGAACGAAGCTAAAGACGTTTATGGGTCGTTATCAACCATAATGTCTAAGAAGCTTCTCGTTCCCTACTTGTTATTTAATTTTTTATTAAGTTTAGGGAGGTTTTATTTGTATTTTTCGATGCGTGAAGTATTTGAGGTGTCACATTTTTCCATTGTAAAATAAAAATTTCATCCTTGAAGTTTTACAAAATTGAGTAAGGGCAATGGTAAAAGTTGAGTCGTTGCTGCTTGTGCTAGAGTTTCCACTACTTGATGCATCTTGTTCCTGAATCTCATCATCAACTTCGTAATATGCAAATATTATCTCATCAAAACTAGGATGACTATCAAAAATAAACTTTTCAAAGGTCATTATACTTCTGGCATGGCTTCTTGTTCGGGCAATGCCGAAAATATCTCTATCATTAGATCTGCGAACGAGTAGAAGAAGTTTGCAAATTCCTCATCTGAATCTCCTCTAAAGAACATGCTTCCGTTAAATTGTTAGGTTATTTCATAGCTATCGGTATCATATGCTCAACAATCTATCAATGAGCTAAAGGTCACATGATGGTATGTTCTCCTGATCCCCAAGATATTAGGCTGTAGTCGTCGACTCATCGAATTCGACCAAGATTTACATTCCATAATTCAACCTTGTAGTAACATCATATGATGACATTTAATCCTAATTTCCTAAGTATTGTAGGGCAGTGGTAAATGCCCCAGATTCAGTTTCGTTAAGTGCTAGTGGCACTTCCTACTTGTTGTCTTGCCTTTGCTCATCATTATTTATGCAGATTGGATGTGACAAACTTTGAAAGCTTTTAGGGGGTGTATTAACATAGTATTCATTACGGCTTGGAGAAAACTTTATGTCTGTCTTTTTCTTTCCTATTTGTAGATACATGTACATATACTGTATTTAATAATATTCAAATATATGAGGCGATGCATATGTCTAGGTGAGTAGATAAGGGTAGGACTTTTGCATTTCAGACTTCAATTCTCAGGTTGCCTCTTCCGTTGAATGGTGTTGCCACAGAACTTTTACCAATTCTATTCGATGATTACGTAGTTGAACCTAGTCATTTAGTATACGAATTGGTTGTTTTTGATAGGAGGAGTCTGGTTCTTGATATATATTATTCCATTGAATAATGTGGGAGGAGTCGGGTTTATATTTTCTCAACATGGACGCATAGAAAATGTCATGTATTTTTCCTAGTGCTAGAGGAAGATCTATTTTGTAGGCTGTTTCTCTGATTCATTTAATGACGGGGATGGGACCAATGAACCGATGAGCTAGCTGTCTTTTTTTTCCCAAAACGTTAAATTCCCTTCATAAGGCTTACTTTTGGAAGGATGAGTTCGTTAGCTTGAAATTCTGATGATTTTTTGGTTTGAGTCTGCGTAAGTCTTTTGACGACTCTGAGTTGTTTTTAGTCGATTCTGCAGTATTTCATTTTTTCATTGGTCTCAGAAATTATAAAACTAACTTATATTCTTTATCTAGCCAACACGTTGGGGATCGACATGGCCTACCATATAATGCTTCGTATGGAGCCTAATGAGTCATTACTTATGCATTCTTTTATAGGTGGTTAGCTATGTAAATTAACTCTAAGTCGCATTATATGGTTCTATATATTTACATTAGAGATTTACATGGTATTTGAGTGTTTGTGCGTGAATTAGACAAATTCGAGAAAGAAGTCAAGGTTTGGTCAGAGGACAACATATATGACACTCCCAGAATGAACTGATGGCACCATGAAAGTCCTGCGACACCAACGAAGGAGTCACAACATAACAACAAACGACGTTTGTATGGACGACGCAAGAATTTGCAATAGACTGCGTCAGTCTTATTATATGGTTCTCAATAACTGCGTTGTCGCTGATGGTGCCAAACTTGTAGAATAGAAGTTTTGAGACTTTTTAGAAGGTTTTTATTCTTGGGAGTTGATTCTTATGCCTGAGCACACCTATATAAAAAAGGTCTTTTAATGGACAAAAACACATTGTAGTGATTTAGGAGTAGAGAAAGATAAAGTAGCCATGTCCGGCTAAATTCCATTGTCTAGGCCGAAGGCGGATCGAAGAAGTCGATATCATGGATTCATTATGAGATCTATGTAATCTATATTCTTTTGTTCCTCTTTTATATTCTATTTCCTTTGGCACTAATTTAAATCTAGGGTTAGATTTATTTGTTTGTGAAGGGTCCTTATATCATAATAGATTAACTACCTTTAGTTATTGAGTCGAAGCATTAATACTTGTGCGATAGATCCATCTAAGTAACAATTGACCATAATGATTGGTTAACCCCTTTTGGGACTGATCAAGTACCTAAAAATCTAGGCTAAATCAGAAGCATTCACATTTGTGCTATTTGGTTGTCTAAGTGTAGTTCTTTCATAAAGCCTTATGCAATCAACACATTAAACCCAATTCACGTGAGTCCAAGGTTATGTGTTTGGTTAGGAAGTGCGAGGAACCACATACGTTATCAAGTCTATAGCTATACTAAAATATAATTGAATTACATATCTTTGTATGTATCGAGGACTAATGAATTCCATGTACCATTAGACGATGTTCGAGAAATAAAAAATCTAGGTTGTTTTCGTATCATTTTCATTACAAAGTATTTCCAATTCCATGTATTTTTGAATTCTCTCAACATTTGCTTTCAAACTTTTGTTTTCCCTTTCTTTTAGAACTTTAGAAAAATGACAATCTCTGTGGGATCGACCATTTGCCACTGTCTAAAAAATAGTAGGTTTAGGAATTATATTTTATTGACACGTCGACATGCGTCAGTTTTTGGCGCCATTGTCGGGGATTGGTTTTTCTCTTTTTTTGTTTTATTGTATTTATTTTTTTATTCTTATCTATCTAGTCTCTTGTTCCTAACATGTTTCCATGTAACTCCGCGATGGCTTCCTACTCACAATTATGGTCGATTCGAATACTTTTACCATCACAATGTGAATGAAGTAAGTATGTCACATAATAACATCAATTTTCTAAGAGGCGTTCTTTTATGCAATAGGTCGAGGTTTGTGGAATTTTTGCGGTTTATTCTCATCCCATATATGCTTGTCCATGCTATCCGAAGTATGAGAAATATCACTATTCTAGCTATTCAGTGAAGAACAATGTTTTCAAAAATTTAATTAACAGTGTCATAAAGAGAACCAACAATTTCCACAAAGCACCTCCTTGGAAGATACGATGAAACAATTAATAACTAATCAACAAAACTTACATGAAGAGTTTTAACAATTTCAGCATATACATCCAAGGTTGCAAAATTGGGAATTCAACTTAGTCAAATAACTACTACACTTCAAAAACTTATTGACGAGGAAGAGTTGCGTAGCACACCCATTCTTTATCCAAAGGAGATTGTGGGAGTTGATTCATTGTTACATTGGAAAATGTTAAGGTGAATGAGGTTACACAGGTTGAAGATTATTTGAGTGAAACAACGGAAGAATGTAAAGTCTCTCTAACTGAGCCAAACATTATCAATTCACAAGATGAAGAGGTGGTAGATGAGATGAAAATTGAAGTCACTTCAGAAAGGTCGGAGGAACTATTGAAAGTGAGCAAGGAATACCAACATCTAGTGTTAGAGAAACCACCCACCCTCTCATGAATATTTGTTGAATCTTATAAAGGGGTGGAAGTAAAGGAGTATTTAGAGACTTTCTATAATGTCGACACCTTTGTGTTGAATGATCATGATGTGATAGAAACTTTTGTGTTAAAGGTCTCAAATGAGCTCCCAAGTCTATAGGAGGGCGTGCATGTTTCATTGTCCAAAGCTATAGATGCACCATTCATTGTTAATATCTCGAAAGGAGAGGACATCATGTGATAAATCACACACAGTCTAGCCAAAGAATTAAAAGAAAGGCGCTTATTGGGAGACAACTCAACTTTATTTCTTTTTACTTCTAGCATTTATTTCAGTTTTAGTTTAGTTTTTGGTTTTTTTATACGTTCAATAAAACCCAAATTTTCATTTCTTAGATTATTGCGGGTGCTATAAATGCTTGATGAGCATCGGAGGCACTAGAGCACTCTGAGTTTCATCTGGTTTGGCTTTGGATTACATTGTTTTAGGTGTTTTGAGACTTGGTTAAGACATAAACCAACTTAAGTTGCCGCATTAGTGCGGGTCTTTTAGTAGACCCAAAACCCTAGACTTCATTGTGTCATGTTGTTGATTTCATCTTTAGTTGAAAGACTTCGGGCTCACAAGATTTGATGAGAATTATTTAAGTGAACTCATTTGCTTATTAGTTCTTGCTTTTGCTATGATCATTTTTTCTATTGTTTTCTTGGTCACCTAGACTTGAGAAATTTTGTTTATTCACTAGTTTTTGGAGACTTTTATTATGTTATAAGAAAAAAAACACAATTGCATGACTTTGTATCATTTTCTTATCCATGTTCTTTTTCACCACTTTCCTCTCTTTTTGTTCCGTGGACTTCTGACTTGTTTCAAAGCTTGAGGACAAAGTTTGGAATAAATTTGGGGTTGCTTATGTAAGTGGATTGTTGGATGAAATTTTTGGTCGAAGACTCGCTGGTATGATCTTAAAAAAATTTCAATTTTTTGTGACTTCAGTGGATTCACGGTGGCATATTTTTCTTTTCTTTCCATTTCTTATCTTCCATCTCATCCATTCCGTTTAGAAATTGATACAATTAGCATGCACGCATTAGTAATTTAGTAGTTTAGTATTTAGTAGAGTCGTACCCATGATTAAAACTTTGCTTTCGATTGAAGATGAGTAGGAACTTGGTCAAGTTGTTTACATTCAAACTCAAAAGAAGTGGAAAAGCTTTTTCATCTCCCGACAATATAAATAGAGACTTAGAGTAAATCATTTTTGTGGGAAAGTTCAAATCTCTAAGATTCTTAAAACTAGGTTACTTTTAAGGGGAAGTAGGCATGTTTGTTTTAACTTTATAAAGGTTTTAATGAAACTTTTATTGGGTATTTACCTTAATCATAGTAAATTAAGAAGTACTAACAAGAGTTTTCAAAATAGAAAAATAGAGAGTCCTACAGGGTTGGAAAAATTATTAAAAATTGGTATTTGTAGAAAATGGAGCAGGGACTGTATAAAATAATAATAAGAGGGAGAATAAATGAGGTGATATGTGTAGAAAAAGAAAGGCGCAAGTCTTTACGAAAACTCCTCCAAAAAAGATTTAGCTCGAGTGCTTAAAAGGTAGATTAAAGGAGTGTTTCCAATGTTTGGTTTCATAATAGCCTTTCTTTCAAAACAAGCCATATGGACTCTTTTAAGTGCAAAGTTTAGAAGTGGTGATTAAAAGTCAGTTTGAAGAATCCATTTGAATTCATAAAATTTAAAGATCAATTGAACCTACTACTTTAATGGAAAGACCCAGAAAACTTATGAGTAGTTAATGGACATGGTTTTGAACTAATTTGAGTCTTAAAAGGTTGTTGTATTGAGAGGTAATCAAGTTTGAGTATTCAAACCAGTCTTCTAAATTTTCAAATCTCTTGTTAATTGAATCGACCAAAGTTAAGTCGAAAGAACTCCATTGTTTTGCAAAATGGGTACAAAGTCTTAATAGTATGATCACTCAATTTTGAAATGTGTTTTTAATCATTGTAGTCAGATAACCCTTTGCTCGGGACGTACAAAGTTCTACGTTTGGGAGTATTTGATGAGTCGTTATGCATTTTTATAGGTGATTAGCTATGTAAATCAGCTCCAAAGTCATATTTTATGGTTCTATATGTTTACTTTGGAGATTTACAGGGTATTTGAGTGTTTGTGCGTGAATTTGGCAATCGGGGAAAAAAAGTCAAAGTTCAGTCAAAGGATAACATATATGACGCCCCTAGAATGAACTGAAGGCGCCATGGAAGACCCGCGGTGCCAACGAAGGCTTCATAGCAGAACAACAAACGGTGTCAAATTTGTTTGAATGACACCAAAATTTATAATAGATGGCGTTAGGATCAAATTTAGAGGTTCCATATCAACTTGTTGTCCAAGACTTTCTATAATGGGCCACGCCACCATCCGACACCATCCCTTAATAACCACGATGTCATTGACGACGCCAAACTCACTGAATAGAAGTTTTGAGACTTTTTAGAAGGTTTTTACTCTCGAGAGTTGTTATTCTTGTACCTAAGCATACCTATATAAAGGGGACACCTCAATAGGTGAAACACATTATATTCAGAGTGATTTAGGAATAGAGAAAGGTAGAGTAGACATGTTTGGATAAACTTCATCATCTAGGACTAAGGCGGATCGAACAAGTCGTTGGTTTCGAGGATTTATTGTGAGAACTATCTAATTTATATTCTTTTGTTCTTCATTTATATATTCTATTTCCTTTGGCACTGATTTGAATTTAGGGTTAGATTTATTTGTTTGTTAAGGGCCTTTACATGCATAATAGATTGACTACCCTTTGTTATTATGTCGAAGCATCTGTACTTGTGCGATAGACTCATCTAAGTAACGATTGAACCTATTGATTGGTTAGTCATTTTTGGGACCGGTTAAGTACTTTAGGAATCTAGGCTAAATCAGAAGCATGTGTACTGGTCTAGGTGCAGTGCTTTCATAAAGTCCTGTGCAATCAATGTATTAAACCCAATTCGCGTGAGTCTAGGGTTGTGTTTGGTTAGAGAAATAGTCATTGTCGTACCTTGACTATCGAGAATAGGAAGTGCGAGATACCGCATATGTTACCGGGACTATAGCTACACTAAAATATGGTTGTATTACATATTTTTGTATGAATCGAGGACTAATGAATCCCATGTACTATTAGAAGATGTTCGAGAAATCGAAAGCTTAGGTTACTTTCTTGTCATTTTCGTTATAAAGTATTTTTAATTTCATGTATTTTTGAATTTTCTCAATATTCACTCTCAAACCCCCATTCCTCCTTTCTTTTAGAACCTTAGAAATATTACAATACTCTGTGGGACTGACCCTTTGCCATTAACTACAAAATAGCTGATTTATGAATTATATTTTATTGACACTCAGCGTGCGTCAGAGCTATCCCAATGCTTGTTTGGTAGCTATTATTATATGCAAACTCAGTTAAGTGTAGATATTTGCTTTATCCTTCCTGAAAATCGAATTATGCAAGCTTGGAGCACATCTTTAAGAATTTGAATAGTTCACTCAATTTGTTCATTTTATTGTGGATGGTAAGTAAAGTTTATGGCAAGTTTTGTTCCCATATGTTTTTGAAAAGATTTTCATATTTTTGAGGTAAATTTAAGGTCTCGGTCATAGACAATGGTAAGAGGAATACCATAGAGTCGGGCAATTTCTCTTTCATATAAATCTACTAGACTAGCAGGTGTGTCAGAGGATTTTATAGGAAAAAACCTAGCTATTCTTGTTAGTCAATCAACTATTACCTATACGATGCCTTGTCCCTTGTAGTTTCTTGGGAGCGTAGTAACGAAGTCCATTGTTATATTATCCCATTTCCATTTACTTATTGGTAGAAGTTGTAACAAACCGGTTGGTTGACTATGTGCGGCTTTGAATTCTTGGAAATTAAGGCATTTTGAAATATGCTCAGCTATTTCTCGCTTCGTAAACATAAACCAACATTGTTGTTTAAGGCCATGATACATTTTTTCACATCCTGGATGTATCAAGAACTTTGATTGATTTGCTTCTTCCAGCGAATTCTTAATAACATGGTTTTTCGGAACTGCTATTCTATTTTTAAAGAGCAAGGTATCATCAGAAGAGATAGATAAGTCTGACATGATTTTTTTAGATTGTAATTGACCCTTAATTTGTGTCAGTTTAAGGTAATTTTGTTGAGCCAATTTCACTTGTTGTAAGATAGTCTAAAATTATGTTAGTAAGAACAACTCGGGTGAGACCTTTCTTAGTGATTAAATCATTTTGTTCAATGTTATGTTGCATATTCCATTTGTGGAGTTTAATTTGGTTTAGTTGAATCTTGTACGATGAAAAATTTATAGTATTTTCGGATCATAAGATTATGAAATACTTGTTTACTAAAAGTGAATTGAATATGAGGCAGTGTAAATGGCAATGTTTCTTAAGGATTATGATTTCATTCTGGAGTATCATCCGGGCAAATCAAATGCGGTTGTAGATGCCTTGAGCAGGAAAAGAATAGACATAGAGAATGTAGCTACTGCTAGAGTTTCTCTATTTAGATATCTTGAGGAAGAGTCAATGATGATGATTCATTAAAGTCCAACTGGCACATCATCAATTAAGAGAGCTAGTTCCAGAGCTACGAATCTATTCTTCTGTGCTGATATTCAGGCTGAACAAGTGATAACTTAGTAGGTGACTGATTTCCAAAAAGCTGATCAAGATCATGTAAGGCGACAGAGGTTAGCTGTTAGTGTGGATCATCCTAATTGGTTAGCTTCCGGTGATGGTGCATTATGGTTCAGAGATAGATTGTGGATTTTAGTTCAGGATCAGTTCAGGCATGAGTTGCTACGAGAATCTCATAGATCTCTTTACTCTATTCATCCAGGCAACAATGAGATGTATTGCGATATGAGACATATTTATTGGTGGCTTGGGATGAAAACTGATATTGCTGAGTTTGTAAAGAGACTTAAGATACGTAAACAAGTTAAGGCTAAACATAGGAAACTTGGAGGGTTATTGTATTCTCTGCCTATTCTTGAGTGGAAATGGAAAAATATATCGACGAGTTTTATTTTCAATTTACCTGTGAGTCAGCGTAAGCACGATGCAATATGGGTTGTAATTAACAAGTTGACGAATCTACGCATTTCTTGTCAGCTTCCATGCGATATTCTCTTGACCAATTATGTTAGGTGTACGTATGTGAGATGTTGAGATCCCATAGAGTTATAGTGTCGATTATTTCATATAGAGATATGAGATTCACGCCTAGGCTATGGAGTGAATCGCAAAGACAGCTAGGAATTGATTTTAACCTCATTATGACATACCATCCGCAGACTGATGGGCAAACATAGCGATTAATTTAAGTGCTAGAGGATATGCTTTGAGCTTGTGTCTTAGAGTTTGGTAGTAACTGGGAGAAACACATTCCTCTATGTGAGTTTTCTTATAATAATAGTTATCAGGCTAGCATTAGAATGACTCCTTTTGAAGCTCTGCATGGTCAGCCTTGTCATTCACATGTGTGTTGGGCAGAGGTTTGTGATACAATTTTATTGGGGCCGTAATTGATTCAAGATTATATAGAGAGAGTTTAATAGATTTGCTAATGTTTGACTACGACACAGCTAGGACAAAATAGATGCAATAATAAGCATAATAGGTTTTTGGAGTTCTCAAAAGATGATTATGTTTTGTTAAAAGTCTCACCTATGAAAGGGATGTATTTCGGGGTAAGCTAGCTCCAAGGTATATTGAGTCGTTCAGAGTGCAAGAAAGAGTTGGTCTCGTTGAGTTACCTCATCAGCTAGCTGGAGTTCATAATGTCTTCCATGTGACGACCTTGCTCCTCGAGGCCGCCCTGGGGTTTTGTCGAGTCGTGTGCTCATCGTCAGGTGGCCCCAGCTACATGTGTCTGGCACCTGCTCGTCCATCTTAAGTCTCGATATTCTTGTCCACTTATGTTATTAGTTTAATTAATCAGTTATTCATATTGTTCTTAAGTTATTTCCTTAAGCTTTTCAATTCCTTAAGTTCAACCGTTTGTAGCTTATTCAAGTCTTAGCTGTGCTAGTGGTTCGTGTTTATAGAGTTGCAAGTAGATAATAAGTAATTTACAACGAAAGTCTTAAAGTAAACATAAATATGGATTTTCATGAACTCTTAAGTTTTATAGGGCATCATACCTACTGTAGAAAATTCGAAATAGAGTACACTATATAATGTAACAAAAGTAAATATATACAAGTACACATTTCTCACCAATATCCCATAAACCCAAAATATAATAAAATAACAAAATAAATACCTACGAGTAGTGTGCCGAACCGTGGGCGAGCTCAGAGATAGTCGCCAAGAACCCCTTTCCCTTACTCGTAGAAGTCTGCACCCAGCCATCACAAAATACGGATGACGAGTACAATAAGTAAAATCCTAAAGAAACTCACTTAGAATTCATATGATAAAGTAAAGGAAATCCAATAAATACTGTTAAATAAACATGCGGAATGTAAACAAGCAACTGTAAATGGATCATCGTATGCATAAATAACAATAAAGCGCAAACATGTATGCCTATCCCAGTTAGACTAAACCATACTTTAGATTCTCTCCCTAGGATCTCACCAGTGGGCGCACCTAACTTGCCTATCACCTAGTTCTCTCGATGGCTGGCGTAGACCCATGGCGCACCGATGAATGTACCAACAAAGTAGCTTAGGTCGTTATTCATTGAAGACTCTTGATACACATGCTATGGTCTAGCATGCCGTTGACACATACTCAATACTTGGCGGTAGTAAACTCAACTAACCGCTCAAACAGTGATACAAACATAGATAGCTGAAGTGAATAAGGAATAAAATCAGGAATACACTGGAAAAGATAAAGTAAAACAATAGTCAAATCTAGTAAAGACTCAAGTGACGCTCTTTTGGGTTTTTCAAATCTCAAACATGGGCTTTGATCCCCGGACTTCCAAATTTGACCCCCACCTAGCTCTCCGATACTCGAGCTATGGTCCCCTAAGTCTCTGAAGTCCAATTTTATGTGTTTAGCATGATTCCAGGTTGATTAGTATTATATTTGGTCAAGTTTACTTAAAGCAACCTTTTAATTTGAATTTTCATCTATCAATATCGAGCTAGTGGGTTTGCTTAACGCGCTAGGTGTGTGTAGCACGCTAGGGAGTATGTCTGGCGCGTTACTATTTTCATATCGAAGAACAGTTGAAAACCCAGACTGGATAGCGTGCTATTTGTGCTGGGTGACAAAATTCTCAACTCGAGAATTTTGTCCCCAACACCCCCAATTTGCTATGTAGCCTTGTCAACCCATTATCCCCTCCATGTGGACTTTATAACACCATTAACAACAACAGAAACAACAATTATTCAATCATAATCATCAAATTCGTTTTCTTGATCTACCTCAATTCCTTTTTTAGAAATCACATGACCTTAAAAACTTGACCTTTTTCATCCAAAACTCACATTTACTTAGTTTTGCACAAAGTTGATGATTGATAAGAGTTTGTAGAGTGATTTGGAGATGTTTCTCATAGTCCTCATAGGTGGACGAGTAGATTATTATATCATCTACAAATATGAATTTGTCAAGGTAAGCTCAAAAAACACGAGTCATTAGATCCATGAATGCAACTGCTGCATTGATTAGTCCAAAGGGCATTACTAGAAACTTATAGTATCTGTAACAAGTTTGGAAAGTAGTTTTATGTACATCTGATGGTTTGACCTTTAATTGGTGATTTCCTAATCAAATATCTATTTTTGAAAAATATTTGGATCTGTTTAATTAGTCAAAGAGGTCATCAATTCTTGAGAGTGGGTATTGATTCTTTATGGTTAAGGTATTTAGTCTCCTATAATCTACGGAAACTCTTAAGGTTCCATCTTTCTTTTTGAAAAATAATACTAGAGCAACCCAATGGGATGTACATTTTTGTACGGACCATTTTTCTTCTAGTTCTTGAAGTTGTTTATCTAATTCCTGCAGTTCCTCGTACGACATTCTAAATGGTGTAATGGCGATGAGATCCTCTCTAGGAATAAGGTCAATTTGGAAGTCAAATTCTCTAACTGGAGGAAGTCATGGCAACTCATCTAAAAACATTTGTAAAATCTCTTACTACTGGTATATTTGTCATGTTAAGGTTAGCATTTTTAACCGCAGTGTTGAGAAATATTTTTGGATTTTTCTTATCCTCAGGAAAAGTTTTAAGAGTAGCCATTATAGTTCTCTAGACTTTTTAGATTTTACTGTTTATTATCAAAGTTTGTCTAGTTGGAAGGGTTAGATATACCCTTTTCTTTTGATAATCAATTTGAGCATGATATTTTGCTAACCAATCCATTCCTAAAATTAGTCACATTCTATTATATTCATGACTACAAGGTCAACTAAAAATATTTTATCATGTAGTCTAAGTTCGCATAGATTACAAGATTTTTCTAATTTTTTTTTACTTCCAAATGGTATTTGAATCGTAAGAATATCATCTAAAACTTTCATTGATAATTTAAGTTTTTCACAATTTCTTTAAAGATAATAAAGTGAGTAGCACAAAAGTCAAATAAAACTTTTCTTGCCTACCAAACTTGTTTTGAGTTCCATTTTTTTGTTCCACCTTAACGTACGTTTGCTCACCCGATGGATTTTATTTGGGGGTTCCAATTTTCTTTCACATTTTTTCCTAAATTTTTATTTCAAGACTTTTCATCTTGTTGAATTTGTGCCTAGATTGCTAAAGCTCCCTTGACCATTTTTCTATGATTTTTATGCTGAAAAAGTGCTAATAATCGTCGAATATTATATCTTAATCCAAAGAAAGATTTCTCTGCCCTATCTTGTTCATTTGCCACCATAGCTGACGCATTCGAGCTAACTCAGTGAACTTGGCTTCATACTCTCAGATCATCATTCCCTTTTGAGTCAACCGAGTAAACTCAACTTTCAACTGTGCCCTCAAAGTTTTAGAAAAATATCGTTGGACAAATAATGTCTCAAAACTCCCCCATTTCATGTTTTTGGTATCAATATCTTGGTCATTTTGTATCATTTCCCACCAATTTACTGCTTGACTAATTAATTTATAAGCGGGTACTGAAACCTTAACTTCTTCTGAGATTCTCATGATATTTAAGTGTTTTTTGTTTTCTTTAACCATTTATCAGCTTCCTTTACATTAGGTGCTTCATTGTAAGTATTTAGACTTAATCGATTAAGGTCTCGAATTAAGGTCAGTAAGTTTGAAGCTTCATTGGTAGCGTTTTAGTCTGGACAAGACATTATCGGATGGTCTTCAGATAATTATCCGATTAATTGTTGCTGATTTATATAGCGTAGAAAAAATTGGAGCAGTTGATCCATAGTTGATTCTTGATTTTGTTTTGGTAATTTAGTTCTTAAGTGTTGGTTATTTATAGGCGTGTTCCCAATAAGGTCTCCAATCATGGTAAGACTATCACTGACAACTTGATTCTCAGTAGGTATTGTAGGTGGCAACCTCTGCATAAATAGAATTTATCTTAGTATATTTATACATTTTATTTATTCACTTTATTATATAGTATATATATACATTTTATTTATTACTTCCCTCATATCTATTGAGTTAATACGTTCCATACCGTTTTATTTCATTGATAAAAGTTATGGTCAAGTTTTATTTTTTCTCACGCAAACAATGTTATTATACGGATTCTCTTCTTCTAGATATAATCATAGCCTTTTATAAATTCAGACGTCCCATTACGCCTGAATGTACCAATACTAGTTTTATACCTATTTTTGATTATCGGTCACACCAAGGTTGTTGAATACATATAATATTACCTAATTTATTTATTTATTATTTTTTGTCTATCGATATATTTTTAGTTTATAGCATTTATTATTATTATTGTCATATATACACATTATTTTATATATTTATATTTTTAATCTTATGAGACTAATTATTTTACAATTTACACCAGTTGTATTTTGTGGACATATCAAATCTTGATTGAAATAGATTATACTTATCATCTATTTTAGATGGTGTTTAGTGGGTTAACTATTCATAGATTTTAATTTGAGGTTGCTAATGATATGCTTACTAGTTGGTAAAACTAAGCATGTGCACTAATTTGATGTTGTCATCGAATGTTCTGGGTTACTTCTAATAAATAATTTGGTGACCTTTGGCTTTAATTGCTAAGGATAAGATATAGACATGGGAGTGAAGAACTAAATGACAAGAAATTAATTGTTGATCTAATTCCTAAAATGCTTGTAAAAGTTCACCCAATATGGTGTTTTCTTGCCACACGTCTTATTTATGAGAATGGACATTAGTTTCCTAGGATGCATGCTTTTATAGTGTGAGCGAACGGGTCAACATTTGCACTATATATATGCATGAAAAAAATGATATTTTGGCATGTTTAGAAGGTAGATAGAAAAATTTTATGACCTGTGGATGCAATGCATTAATTAAAATAAGGTATTGTAAGTTGGATTTACTTTAGGTACGCCTTGTCGTTCACAAGCTTGACTGAAAAAAAAAGGTGTTGTAAGTCGGATTTACCTTAGGTACGCTTTGTCGTTCACAAGCTTGACCGGAAAAGTAGAGTTGACTAGTTGACTAAACATTGATATAGGTTGAGAAGGGAGCCAAGGTGTATACAATAACTAGGTTTGGTGTTGAGTGAACTAGATTGAGAGAGAAAAAAACTTTTGTTTTGGTAGCATGCAAACTTTGGGGGGGGGGGGGGGGGAATATTTATACTAACAAAATTGTTATCAATGCATCTAAAAGAAAATATTACCCTGTGGTTGTAGACTTGTAAGGTAATGATGTTTTTCATGTGATTTATCCTTTCTCTTTTGTTCAATACATGTCGGGATAAATTTGTTTTTATCTTGCTACAGCTAGCTTTAGAACCTTCCAACAACTTTTATCCTAAAATAAATCTAGGATACTAAAGAATCTAGGATTAATGACACATTTATTTATTAAAATATGTGTTACATCTCTAAAGTTTCTTTTTATGAAAGTGATACACATAAGCTTTGTCAAATCTTACTAAGTTTTTTATATTTTTATGCCACCTATTTAAACACTAGATTCCTTCCAAGACTATTTATTTATCATCATAGCTTTCACATCAAAAATCCTAGACTATAAATGTGGCCTCCAATATTCTTCATGATTAACGGTTATAGATACACATGTATGTATCTAAGACTCAATTTTCTAAGAGAATATGAATTAAACTTATCCTTAGGAATACTTCGTAGCAACTCTATTTATAACTGGTTTAAAGAACATGTAAAAGACTTTTTTTATATATATGTTATATATACATGTTTCATTATCTATTTAGTTACCTATATTGTTTTAACAATTATTATCATCATGACTTTCTTTCTATTGCACCATATCCTGTGCTCTGATAACAAATCGTCACACTCTGGTCTCGAGATACTTAAAAGATCTGGATGGACTACCCATACGACCAATATCGAGTATAACTGAATATTGAGAAATACAACATAAAACTCATTTATTTATTTTTTATAATAAGTTTACAATATTCCTTAATATTACAAAACACGCTCTTACCTTCCTCGTCACTACTAGGTATTTTTACATTAGAGATTATACATTATTTATTTAATATGGTCAACTCTTGACCTGTTCCGGATTCATTTTCTGTCGTGGGTTTGTGTGGTACCTGAAATTGTTAGATTTAATGAGCCAACAACTCAATAATTTCTTAATTACACCATGTTAATACAAAACACATAGCAAAACAATAACAACATATCTTATCAAACATTAATAAATATAGGTTAGTAACCATATCGGTGGACCCCCTCCTTCCACCCCAATTTTGCTTTGAGGCTTAAAACCACACCATGGTCACTAATATAATTTAAAGTGTTCTTCAACACATGACCAAATTTAGTAGACCATAATAACCACATCTGTGGACTAAGGGTAGCTTGCCAGCTTGAATCTGACATGTTGATAGTCGGTATAATATCAAGGAAATAAGAGTGTCAATGTTATGACATTTATAAAAAACAAACATGTAATAAAAAATTACCTTATCCTGTAGCTAATTAGAGTTTTCGTAGAGTTTCTCCTATAATTTAATAAGGAATGAAACGAAGATTGTGAGGATGCATTAATGAGTTGATTCTCTTATTTATAGTGAAAATAGCCTTAAGGTTGCTATTTGTCATAATGATTCGTAATAATGAAACTATTAAATGTCGTCAACGATCATAATTATTTGGATAAGGATAAAGACTTTATAGTTATAACTAATTCGTAATGTTAACATGTTGTTGTCAATCATAATGTAAAGGTAAGGTCTTTGTGCCTAATCTGAATTGCCAATATAACATAGCTTTAGCAGTCGAAGCTCCCTATATTCCAAATAATGGATTTATGGCGGTTGCAGCCCTGGACAATACTCTCATCTTTGATTTGACAAGGCCTTGGTGAGTTTGTCATAAAAATAATGTTTTGATTTACATCTTTTTATCAAATTTAAAGTTTTTATTTTCATTTGTTACATTTTATAAAAAACTTGGGAAAAACTAAAGTTTTGTTCGTTCCCTAACCAGATCACATCTTTTTGCTCTCCATATCGACAAATATCTACTATAATCTCTCTCTAATCTTTCATGTTTTTTTATTTTCGTTTTACTCTCTTATCCAATGTTACTACTAGGTATTGAAAATTTATCTATCCAAATGTACTTTGCTGCTCGAAGCGAGGCTCGAAGATTTGGAGCTTTTTGCGATCGATTGCTTGAGAGGTACGTTTGTTGAAATTGTTTTGCAATTAAAAATTTTAGTTATGTTTGCATGCTTAATGCATTGTTTTTTGTTTCACTAATGAGTTGCGTTTCTCATTCTATATATATAATTATGAAAGTACATACCCTAGTCTCTAGTGTTCTCATCTCAAAGGTTCCGAATCATTTAAGCTACTTACTTGGATGATGTTATGTTTATTTGTCTTACACGAACTCGAGATTTTGGATAGGAGGATCTGTGTCTTCAAGAGTCGACACGGACATGGACTTGGAATCTGTATTGAACCTCCAACATATATGTTAGACACAACAGTTGCATGATCTCATATGTGGTCTCCATTCTTTTGTAGGGAAAGAAGATGAAAGAGAACAAGAGATCTCTAGGGTTGCCAGCGATTTGAAACATAGAAGAGAAGAAGAGTGGATTTATAGTGAGATGAAATCGAAGAGTTGGAGAAGATGAACAATAGTCCAAAAAGAAGATGGTGAAGTAATGTTGCCGAAGTGATTTACATGCTGACTGTCAAGCTTATCTCCCAAGAAATATGACCAATTGACTTAACTTTGTTGCTTGTGCAACAAGCACCATAGAATGAAAAAACACCCTCAAAGGCATGTGACAAAAAATGTATATAATGAGAAAATTATTTACGCAGGAAGTCAATTAATTTATGGACACATTAGATAGTGTCTTATCCCTTATTTTTTCAAAATATGTGCAATTGTATACTACATCAATGAAATCTTTTACTGTGTTCTAAAAAAAGAAGTGATAAAAAAGCATCAGATGTGAGATTGGTCTACAGACACGTGTCGATCCCACAGGGATTTTGCAAACTTTTAAGGAAAATATTTTTTTTTCTTGTTTTTCTTAATTTAGTTAATCTAATTAAATGAGAATTGAATTATTAAATAACTGAAAACTATAAATACTAATTTAATTAACAAAACTAACTAAACTAATTCAAACAATTCAATGCCAACTTAATTAAAAAAAATTCAAATTTAATATAATATAAATATCTAAACAAACCCTCACTAAACAATGTAATATACTTGAATTGCATTCAAACATCAGAACATAACATTACCTCATAACCTGGTTATAATTATATCACATGAAATGTTGGAATCATTAAATCCTAATTCATAATAAGTTGATCGCCTTTAGCAAACTATCAATTTTCCTATATTCAATGGAAAATAGCCATATCCTTATCATTATAAATCTATCTATTGGATAAAACGTAATAAAACAGAAATAAGATAACATTAACACTCAGTTAAAATCATTCATAATCTAAATCAAATATTGATCAGAATATGCCAATGAATAAATAATTTAGAATAAAATTACCTTGAACATCCACTTGAGTAATTTAGCCCTATAGATTAATCATAGTTACTACTTTGTGATGACCCAATTCCCCAAAATAGGTACCGTCGACCTAATCCCATTATTATGCCATAATCCATGCCACGTAGGACTTAAAAATTATTAGTCTACCTTTTCATTTTATTCACCTCGTTACATACAAGCAACATAGTTACTATTCATTTCATTATCATCAGAGTTAATTAAAAGATCGTTAATATTACCTTAATTATCAGCGGAAAACTTAATAAAATTGGCGAAAGCATTTATAAAACACATACTGTGGAAACTAGGTAAATCGATGATCATATAAACCTAATCGAAGTAATACATGAAACAATAGGGAAGTCTAGTCTCTCATCCCAATATACAGCCTAAAATTATACAAAAAGACGTAAGTAATAGATACACGAAATGATCACCTACAAAAGTAGCAGAAACTATCCTCTCGTTGGCTAAAAAATAATCGTCAATCTTTTCCCTCCTTAGTTTGCTAGTCGAAGTATCTGCACCAACTATCATAAAAAGGACGGTGAGTACAATAATATAGAAAGTAACACTTAGAGACATATTTATCCACAATTTCAAATATATTCAACAAGTGTCTAAAAGTATAATAATAGCAAAGAAAGTTGAAACAAGAATCATGCAAAAAGATACTCCAATTAAATAACCTGAAATTGACACTCAGCT
Organism: Stephania yunnanensis; assembly: GCA_039657365.1. Classification (NCBI taxonomy): domain Eukaryota; kingdom Viridiplantae; phylum Streptophyta; class Magnoliopsida; order Ranunculales; family Menispermaceae; genus Stephania; species Stephania yunnanensis. Next base: position 13,788,057 of record CM077592.1, read on the forward strand.
AAGTTGTAATGATATAGAGTTGGTTGACTATGAAATTAAATCACATCAACTCTGTTCTACTATTTAGGGCGTAATCAATTTTTTAGATGCCTTCACATCATTGCAATGCCCTTTTAGATATATATATATATATATATATCAATACTATTATGGCACGTGACGTAGCCCTACGTCAATCTACAAAAATTATTTATCTTATAATTTTAATTAATAAAATAGAGGTTTTATTTGCTATTTTGTTATAAGTGATTGCATGATTACCTTATAGTAAGATCCATGAGTATTTGTCAAAATACCCTAAATGTCCCTAGTCGGTAATTATACTGGGAACTATAATGAATTAAGACTAGTGTGAATCTTGATTGATAGTCATGTGATGATCATGTGTATAGGGATATGAATCAAGATCACAAGTACTTGTTAGGGAATAAGGTACTGGACCGACCTGCTATGAGAACACCACATGGATTAAGTCATAGATGTTACTCATGATATGTATATCATTTAGTCATTCGACTTGAGATTACCGTAGACTTCAATATTAGGAGCATGATGATTTGAAATAATCAAATGTTGTCTTTAATCGAACAATTATAAAGAATGTGATTGGTTATCGTGTGAATAATATGTGAAGGTGTATAATTAAGATAGAATTTGCTACTCTCGTATAGAGAGAGATATCAGTGGATCCCTCGATAAGATAGACTGATAATGGCTAATACCATGTGAATTAATATGGTCAATGTCACTTGGACGTTTTTCAGTTTACCTAAAGATCGAGACTAGTAGATTGAACATTAAGGGTGACTTTCCATGCTTTATGTTTAATCAAAGGATATCGCAAGACAAAATGATATGATATATGTTATTAATTAAGTTGTATCGATGCTGATATTCATGCTACTTGGGTAGTCATAATGCCTTGCTAGAGACCACTTATGACTTGCGTACCAAAATAGTTTTTGGTTCACTGCCAACGTCGCATGAACCTATCGGGTCACACACAAAAGAATGGCTTTGCACAATTTTGATTGATCGAAAGTAATGAATTTTATATGATAAAACTCATGACATAAAAGCCATATGACTTGTTATATGATAATTTATTAATAGGGGCGTATGTGTAATTTGCTTAAACTGCCTAAATACAATAATTGCATTACACATATAAATAAAGGGTGAAACCTTAAAAACGATAGAAGATTTTTGTTTTACAATTTTCAAGTTCTGTGGATTTAGGGAGAGAAAGAAAAATCATTTTCAATCTCTCTTGGGGTTAGTACTCCAAATTGTGGTAATCGTTTGTGTGTGGATTTCTGATAAGGCACGCACATTTGAACTTCTTGAAAATTGAACAATCAAAAATGAAATCACAGAATAAGGTATGATTTACTTTCATAAATTTAACTTAATGGAACTTATTTTCGATCCTGTCGGGGTTTTTCAAAATTTGTTTTGGATTTTGCACTGCGTATAAACGCCAAAAACCCAACAAATACTCGTTGTCCCATACCCCATGTACTGCACAAGCTAGTGGTGAAATCCTGACATCCCGAGAAATCTAATGGCCCCGTGTGTACGACCTATCTCTATAATAGTCATAGATACAAGAACCACTTTCACAACCTAAGAAATAACACAATAAGGGAACCCAAATCGGAATAGCTTAAATAAACGCAAAGGAATATGATTTGCAACACTATAAATCATTCACCTAATAGCATGATATTCTACTTGATTTACACACTTAATAACTAAGAATGACATAACAAATGAATCATAGTCAATGAATACCACTTAAATATAAACTAATGCCACGATAACAAACTCATGAAGTGAGATGAAATAACAAAGTCATGACATCAAGAGTACAATAGGCTTATCAAACTAAATGACTATAAACAAGTAGCATAATGAAAAAGAAATGAAAATAAATATTTCAATTGGTTTACTTACAAACCACGCCATGCTCCTATGCTAATCCGGCCTCCCGACACTTTAAAACTTGTACCCGAACCTTTGAGACTCTTCCTTAGGCTTTTGATATCATTTGACACGTTTTATAATGTGTTTAAACCCTTAGTTAGGGTATTAAGCTTGTTTAAGGTGTCGAAGTTTTAGTTAGGATATTGAAGATTTTGTGCTGTCAGAGCACCTAGCGCGTTAGATATCATGACTAGCGCACTAATGACCTCATCAATCGTACTAGCATGCTATAAATAGGTTGCATGCTAGCTAGCACATCTAGCGTGCTATGTGTAAGAATACCCAAAATTCTACACTTTGAATTCTGAGTTTTCCCTATACATGGCTAACCCCAACATCTTGGGATCCCTGTTCTAACAAACCAGAGACCCAAGACACCCACCAAAACAAAAAGAACATCCGATATCATGATTATATCATAAATTCATCAAATTAAACTAAATCAATGGTGTAACTAAGCTTACCAAGATTTAGAACACCCCTAGCTTGATCTTATACCTTCAATTCTCCAAGATTCTCTTCAGAACTAACTGATCTTCTCTTGTCTTTCTTCTCTCCAGCATTTTCCTCATTCTTAAGCTATGGAATCAAATGGTTTGCATGATTATCTATACAATCTTATATCTATGTAAATAAGGTTGATTCCTAGCCATTAATCTTAACGTGTATGCATATCTTGAGACTAATCTAATGGGCTACATCTTGACGCAATTCCACTAACTCTCCACTAACTCCAACTAACTAACACCAATTGTAACTCAATTGGTCTTTTGATGTGTCAACATGTATATCGAGAAATATCAATGCATAATGTTTTAATTTGCTAACTCAAGTTAATGTAAATCAAAACTATAGCCACATTGATCTAAGTATATAAGCCATATTAACTTTAAACTAACACCTACCATATCACTCTCTACCTTTGGTCCCATGCCTGCATGAATCTTGAGGCGTGTCCCCACTCACTTCTTGAAATTTATATATGAGTAGGAGTGACTTAGTAGTCTACATATATACATCTCACTAGGCATTCATCACTCAAAATTACTATACTACTCAGTCTTCACACTGAGTATTCATACCGTGTACCCACTCTCAAGCCACGTCATGGATCAATAACCCTGATTTTGGACTAATTTACTATTAGTAAATCTTGGGTTGTTACATACTTTTATAATTATTGTAAATAATTATAGACAGATTCAAAATCAAAATATCACAATACATATTTCTAACTATGCATGCAATATCAATCCTCATTAGTTGTAATATACAAAAACAACTTATTAAACCATGATTGTTATGTATGAATATATTTAAAGCATTAAGTGCACGATTCCTTGATTTTAACTATATAGCAAATTATATACATGTTTAAGGTTTGTTTAGATTAATAAACTACTCACTCATGCTGGAAATAAATAATGCAATTATATAGCCCAAAGATATAATTAAATAAATATGTCTTATTGAAATAAACAAAGCTCCAATATTGTTTCAAACATCAATAATACTAATTTATGGCTTTCATAAACTTGTTAAGAGAAAAAGGACTAAGAGAGAGATATAGATAGATAAAGAGCTTAATTTTGAAGCTATAGGGTCTTATTTATAGTTTCTTAAGCTATAAAAATCACATATAAAGTCAAATTCTTCATAATAATCTAAAAAACTCAAAACTAACCTGAGCGATTTGCTAGCGAATGCATTTTGTTTATAAATCGCTGAGAAAATCATAGGAATTGTCTTTTTGTGCTCCACAGATTCATCTGACGATTCTTATATGTTTCTCGATTCACTGAAATTTTGCTAAAACTTTTCACTACCGATTTAAGCACCAATTCCTGTGTAATCTTGTATCGTTGATTTTATTTTTTAGTTGACTATTTTGCTATTCTTCCTATTTTTCTTTCATTTCTTAATTTTTTCTAATTAAATATTGAAATCACAAAAATACTAGAATACCTAGTGTAATATCATCATTTGTATCTAAAATCAGCCTAAATTACACTATAAAATATTTATAATTATTGACTTGTCAAATACCCCCAAACTCAACACTTTGTTGTCTCGAGCAAATGAATACTCTCAATCATATTATCTTTTCATTCTTTATATACTGATCTCTATCTAATTCATCTTAACTTTAAATAATAGAAGTTTTAAATAGATGTAATCTTCGAATAGAAACATATTACCCATAAGCAAATGGAAGTTATGATAGAATATAATGATTTAGAAAAAAAGAAGCAGCCCTTAATGATAACTCAACCATCCAGTCCAATACCCCTTAGAATTTAAGGTTCGATTAATACCGAGGCCAGTACACAACATAGGTTTTCTCAATCTCCACTGCAAAGCATCAAGCTTACGATGACTAGTGTAGAATCTTAAAATACAAAAACCACTAGATTAATCTTAATTTTAGAAAATACTTTATAAATAGTACCACAATGGAATTTTGCCAAGATACCAATGAATATATCATTTAAAACTTGTTAGACAAAGAAACACTTCACTCAACCCTAACTTCAAGTGCTCGAGCTAAATATATTCTTTGAAAAGTTTAAGAACATCTGCCTTTTTCTTTTTTTTTCTACTTCAACCTAATTATTATTTTTTCTTTTATATATTTTTCATTTTACTTTTGAGTCCCTGCTTCATTTCTTGCGGAAATTCTCACATTTTTTCCATTATAAATTCTATACTCCATTTCCTTTGGAATCTATAGGACTCTCTCTATATATTTGTAAGCTCTTGTTAGCACTTCTCACTATCCACGAAAGTTGAAGAAAATATTCTTTCTAACTTAAATAATTCATCAGTTTCTAACCCATTTCTTCTTTCAATTATGGCATAATAATTATATATACTATAAAATACTTAATCAATAGCTTTTGTATCACATGATTCTTAGAAATCTATCTTGTTTATCTTGCACGATAGTCTTGATCTTCTACCCATTCCCATGACGAAGACAAGGCAATCAATCCAGTACATACATCAATTAGTAAAGTTAATAAAAAAGGTATAAAAATCAATTCTTTCTATCATAGAATTCACTTAGGTAATAAAAATATCACTTCCATTCAAAATTTAATATATATTTATTTCATTATATTATAATTCTTACTAAAATAAAGTAAAATAAAATTCATACTTACTTGAATTCAGAAGAAATTTGAAAAATTTCATCAACCCACTTGAATATAAGATCAAAAGTTTGAACTTTTCATCAATTCTAAACTTAACTTCTACATTTCTTTCTTTCCTTGCTATCTTTGCTATCATTGTCATACTTCACCTAAATTACCTCCAAACTCATTTCAAACCTTTTCCTTAAAGTTTAAAAATTAAGTCGAGTTTCCAACAAAACAAATATGCCTCGTGAAGTATGAACGAGTTGATATGATCATAAATTGGATAATCACTATAAGAATCAAAATATCATAAGAAATCACATCACTAGGCATAGTATCAAAGACAGTATATCTACCACAGATCACATAGTATAGTCATTACCAGAGTTACATGCAAGACCTAACACATTATGACACAGAGACAAAGGAAATAAAGTAGAGTAAATAAATCAATGTCATCGTCCTGAAGTTGCATCATCATCATCATCATCATCATCATCATCATCCTCCATTGGATCAACCCTCTTGGAGTAGTTACTCGCAGCGGGATTATAAAGGTTGTAGTCCTGACTAGGCGGTAGTTGAACATGAAAATTACTACTAATCGATAACTTCATTTGTGTAGATGGTAGAAGAACCTCTGCGCTTGCTCATCTTCTATGTCTTCTTGACATCGTCCTCTATATCTTGTGAATGCTTCTTGCTAATACCCTTTGCTTTTCGAACACCAATTCTTGATTTCTTAGAGTTCTCATTTGATTTCACAGAATTGTACCCATAGAGAACAACTATGACTCATCCATGTAAATTCCATCGTAGTCCGTAGTAGGTTGCTCTACATTAAGATCTTTTCTTGCTTTTGACATCTCTTCTAAAACTCTCCCTGTTTCATTTCTTATCTTTCTTTTATGTTCCGTCTCTCTTCCGGCAATCTCAGCCTTTTCCCTATCATATTCAGAGTCTTCATATCCATCAATTTTCATAACTTTATATTACTGCATCTGTAATAATCTTCTCCGGTAAAACATCCATCTCATTCTTACGATATTTACTCGATATTCTCTAGAAAAAGCCGTGATCATCAAAGGAAATGGTAATCCGCCATTCTTCGTCGTTGTGATAGCATTCCTTATTGATTCATAGATAATCTTGCCAACAACTAAATATCTCCATCACTTAGAAATCTAGTAATACAAAACAGCTTTATAGTTCCTGATATCGTAATATTGCAGACTTGGCTGTAAGCTAGGGTTAATAAAATAACGCCACGCTTTCGTGATCTTCCTAAAACATTTAGTAGTGATGCACTTCAGGTATCCTTCCGTATCTAAAATAAGTCCATCACTATGGATCTTCTCTTATCCTTCCTTAATTCTCTCGGTAGGGTAATGATACTTAATTGAATATTCAAGCTTTGGTTATTCTTCATTTTCTTTTTGTTGAACTTTCGATAAATCGAAATATCGGTTTATTCTCGCAGCAGAATAATCTACTGTTCTTCCTCTAACTCATGACTCTGTCTTGCTGTCACTTTCATAAGTATTTGTACAAAACTTTCTCACTAAAATGTCGTATCCCTTCTCACTGAGAACATCTTCAAGGTCTAAATGGTGATAGTGCCTAGTCAATAATCCCCAGTTTTTCGCATTAATGATATCTAAGATCCTAGGCCTATATTTCAACTCATTCTTCATGTTAAATCCCCTCTCCGTGATTAACTTCCTTTATCTCACTATATCATTATTGATCTTGGCAAAGGCCTTATCATTGACAAAACTTTCCTCCCTAAGAACATACATCTTCGATCCCTTCGGTATCTCTTCTTCTACTTCTTCCTCCTCATCTTCATATTCTTTCTCAGAATCATAGCTAAATGATAATGGTGGAGGAGGTTCTTTTTGTAGTCTAATCCTAGGTGTATTGAAAGAGATTCACATCAGTCTAATTGTTGAAAGCTTGGATTTATCCTTGGGTTTCTCTACAACTTCCCCTTTCTTTTATCCTCCTTCGAATTCCTACCCCTTCTACTTTTGACCATTACAATATATACAAGTAATAGAATAAGCATGTAAAATCAATTAAAACTAGATTGTGGAAAAATTATTTGGTAAAATTTAACTTATCTATCTAATAAGGAGAAATACATAGAAAAAAACCGTTTATAAATCGAGAGTTTGAAATTCATATGAGATTTATTGATAAAAATAATTGTTCATAAGTAATTCAAGTCGTAGACAAACACAAAATCCTCAAACTCATTTGAAACTCAGTCTCAAACTAGTTTGGGTATAAAATTCACTCCATTCGCTATATATTAAAAATAGTTTAAAAATTTTATATCAATAAACAAATTATCACATCACTCCCATCCTAGTATTATAGCTGAAAACATTCGACATCAAAACGAATCTTAAGTAAAAATCTCAAACTTTAGGTTCTAACCTAAATAAAATTTCAAAAATCCATGAAAAATAAAAAAAATATAATCAATAAAAGGCTAAGGTTTTCATTGATTACCTTCTTGAAAGTAAGTTTTTTAAGACTGGAACTCCAAAACTCTTTTAGAACACTTCTCCTGCTCAAGCCCTAGTTGGCTCTATACTCTCAAAACTCACTAAATCTCATGTTGAATGTGTGAAGATTGATGTGGAAATCACTAAAATATAATAAATATAACTTTGAAAGGTTGAATTTAATTAAAAACTTGGTATTTGGGTTAAAATGTTGCAATGTTTTGTAAGCGTGATGTGAGTAAATGTGGCGATTTTGGATTTTTGTTTTAAAAATGCGTATTTGTTCTCAGAGAATCAGGGTTTAAATGGATTCATTGGAAAATCACTGCCTAATTCGTTGAAAATGAGCCTCGGTGTTTCACCGATTAGTTCAGAGAATCCTTGTTATAAGTGCAAATCATTGACTTGAAATTATACCATAAATTATGCAAACTGATACATATTTTCTCAGTGAATTCAAGTACAAGCTGGAATCATTAGGAAATTGATGGCTTATATTAACAATTTTGTCAATTTAATTGATTTTTTCATATATTTATCACATACATGTCAATAAGAATTTAGAACTATTTAAAATTGTCAGAATTTGACTATGACTTGTACTAAACAATAATTTCATTACTATAAGTAACTGATTAACATAAAAATTAATGCATAAATACAATATAATATGAGAAATATTGGCTCGGTCAACCCCCTTATATAAAATTATTTTGAAATTAACTTCCTAAAATATCCATATTATAAGAGTCAAAAGTTGAGAGAATACAAAACAACTAACTAATCCTAATACTAAAAGCCGAAAGTAAAAATAGAGTATAGGCTGCCTCATATAGAGCGCTTCTATTTACTATCGTTCGCTTGACTGAATCAAATAGCTCTTAACTGATTTTGTAAACTTAAATGTAGGATTGTCCATTCTAGTTCCATTCCAGAAAGTGATTGATCGACCATGCATCCTAAAATTGATTGTCTTGTTTAGAGTATCCATGACAGCTTGTAAAGTGGCTAAGAAAGGTCATCATAAGATTAATGGAGGACCTTCATTGATGAACTATGACATAACTAAAAAGTCTTTGAGAATCATGTACTTGTCAATTCGAACTAGTACATTAGTAATCACTAATATTAGTTTCACTGAATAACCATTTGGTAGAGTAACTTTTTCAAAAGCAAGTACATCCAACTCCAATTGAGTATGAAGGATGAAGTGAATTGCATGTAGTTTGCCCTAAAACCTGTATCACAAATAGCTTTAAAATACCAAGCACTTTTTACTTTTATGTTTTTGTATATATCTCCTGAATCATCAAGCTATTGCTAGATTCTTCTGTTTCTTCTTCTTATTCTTCATAACTTTAAACTCCTCCATTTTAAGATCATTCTCAACATTTTTCTGTTGCTTAACCCTCAATTCTTGAGTTATTAACTTTTTATTTGAAGTATCTTCAACTCGTTCATTCTTTATCATTGCATTTTCATCTTCCATTGTTAGTGCTTTAATAACATAAACTTCAACTTTTAAATTATAATGATTTAATTCTAAAGACTCATTATCATTTATTTGTTCATTAATAGATTCATCAGAATTATCATAGACATCTTCATCATTAAAATGAGAAGTGACAATTTCTTTTTCAAATTCCATAGACATTTTTCATTCAAATATATCTAACTTCGTTTTATATGTTTTAAGAAATAGTCTTCCTAAAAGTATAGGAGGAGATTTAGATGATACTGAGTCTCTTATTTTCATAACATAGAATTCAGCTGGAAATACTAAGTCATTTACTTTTATCAAAACATCTTCTAATAAATCATAATGTTTAATTAATGTGTCGTGAGCTAATGTAAAATTAATAGATGTGTTAGTCAATGAACCTATTTTCAATGTCTCGTATAGTTTAAATGACATAACATTAATTGATGCTCCAAGATCATATATATTAAAATCTATAAAAGAAGTTCCATAATGTAATAGGAATTCCAAACATTCCTCGATCAGACCATTTCTCAGGTATTTTCTTTTTAACTAAAGCAAACACCTTTTTATCCTAAATCTTCTTTACCTTCTTCTAAAAATTTATCCTTAGATTAAGGGAATTCTTTCAAAACTTCATCATAATTAGAAAATTGCATAATTGACTCCATCAATGGTATATTAATTTCTATTATCCTAAATGCTTCAAGATTATCTACATTGTTTTCTACCTCCGTAGCTTCAGTGAATCATTAAAGAATGGTAGAATATGAATACATATCTCCATTCATATTATCAAAAATCTTATCATTCTCTTTCTTATCAATTATTTCAGACTTTTATAAAGATTCTTCATGTGCTTCAACTCTAGCTAAATACCATGAGTATAGACTTTTAGAAAAAGATGTATATTTCAGCTGTCCAGTCATTCATTCTCTAGTAGAAATGACATTAGCCATCATTTCTTCTTCTTCTTCTTCAATAGTTTTATGTGTTTTCTTTTTATACCTTGTTTAAATATCTTTCCAGCTATTGGTGTGCCTTTCTTATTAATGAATAAAGCATTACATGTGCTTGGTTAGTAGGATCAACATCAGGTTGCGTAGATGCCTTACCTTGATTAATCTATTGAGTACTTAACCTATTTATTTGTAAATTCATTTGACTTAATTGATTTTTAGTTCATTAATAGTAGTATCAATCTTAATCTGATTTTGAGAAATATGTGTAAAGTATTGATGACTTTGGTTCATAAAATTATGCTAGATTTGCTTTAAATTTGGATTCGTAGATTGAGCATTTTGTTGAGGTTGCTGATTATGTACAGATTGTATCTGAGCTCATAGTCTATAAGTATTATAATTTGATTTTGAGGACCATAATTAAGATTTTGAATGTCGTTTTCCAAGATAATAATTATTGTTATTATATTGATTTCTTGGAGGACCAAAAAACTGTTTTATCATTTCATTAACCTTTTCAGTATTCTTTTCATGTAGAGTAGGACACACATCCGTATGATGTATAACCTCATTACAAAGTCCACAAGCTTTAGCTTGATTAGATCTATTTTTAATTAATAGCTTGACCATATTAGATAATTCATCAATTTTATCATCAGACGTATTATTTTTCTATTATCAAATTCATAAAGTTTCTTACTTGAGGATTTGATCTTTTCACTATATTGCTTAGATTGTTTAGTTATTTTATTAATTGCTTCCTTTGCTAAAATATGTGTTGTTTTAAATAAAGATCCACCTCATATTATGTCTAATAACCTTTGTTCAAAATGATTGAGTTCTTCATAAAAATATTCTAATAATGTTCTTTGAGTATATCCATGTTGTGGATAAGAAGACATTAATATTTGGAATCTATCCCATAAATCATTAATGTTTTCATCATTTTTATCTTTGAATGTGTGATTTTCTTTCTATATGAAATAATTTTTCTAGCAGACATATATTCATCTAAGAAAGCTTCTAAGATTTGAGTCTATGCAATCATTGAATCTTGGGGGAGATAGAACAACCAACCTTGTGCTTGATCTTTTAATGCAAAGGAAAAGCTTTAAGTTTGAATTGTTTTAAGTATCTTCTTTCAGTTTCATCCCGTTAATCATATGTTGATACTCCCTTGTGAATTTCTATGGGTCTTCATTGTCTTTATCATAAAAGTTAGGTAAAGGACTAATAAATTCAAATCTAAATTCAAATTCAGGAAACCCATCGGGTATGCTATGCACATAGGCTCATATGGTATAACATTTTGATTTGATTGCCTAAAAGTAGGTTCTTTATTATTGTTGTTATTATTATTGATAACTCTATTAACATTATTATTATTGTTGTTATCCTCCATCCTATTAGGTGAATTTTTCCTAAGTTGTTGTCTTAAATTCCGATTAAAAGTTCTATCTATTTCAGGGTCAAATGGATGTAAAGATCTTTTAGAATCAGAATGACGAAGTGTGTAGACCATACATCTAAAATCCTAAAAAAATACTTAAAAATCTCCGTCAACGACGCCAAAAATTGACATTAGTTTCTCATAGTTTTTTTTATTATTTGTAGTAGTGGTAAATGGGATATCGTCTCCACATGGATTTTACAAACTTCTAAGGAAAGTGTTCTTATTTTCTTTCTTAATTTAGTTAATCTAAGTAAACAGGAATTGAAATACTAAAAAATTAAAAACTATGATTACTAACTTAATTAACCAAACTATCTAAACTAATTCAAACAATTCAATGCAAACTTAATTAAAAAATTGAAATTAAAACTCAATATAATATAAATATCTAAACAAACATATAAAAAACCCACTAAACATTGTAATATACTTGGAATGCATTCAAACACTAGAACATAACATTACCTCATAACCTAGTTATAATTATATCACATGGAATCTTGGAATCATTAAATCCTAATTCATAATAGGTTGATAGCCTTTAGCAAACCATTGATTTTTCCATATCTAATGAAAAATAGCCATATCCTTATCATTATAAATCTACATATTGGATAAAACGTAATAAAATAGAAATTAGATAACATTATCATGCCTAATCTAAATCAAATATTAATCAGATTATGCCATTCAATAAATAATTTAGAACATAATTACCTAGAACATCCACTCGAGTAATTTGACCCTATAGATTAATCATAGTTACTACTTCTATAATTGTTGTCAATAATCATAAATGTAGATTCAGAATCAAAATATCACAATACATATTTGCAACTATGCATGCAATATCAATCCTTATTAGTTGTACTATGCAAAAACAACTTATTGAAACTATTGTGCATGAATATATTTAAAGTATTAAGTACATGATTCCTTAATTATGACTATATAACAATCCAAAGTATATACATGTTTAGGGTTTGTTTAAATTAATAAACTACTCACTCATGCTGGAAATAAACAACGCAATAATATAATTGAAAGACATAATTAAATAAATACCTCTTATCGAAATAAACAAAGCTTCAATATTGCTTCAAATATAAACTCAATAAAACTAACTTATGGATTTCACAAACTTGTTAAGAGAAAAGAGGTCAGAGTTTAACTTCAAAGCCTTTGAGTTGTATATATAGTTTCCTGAGCTATACAAATCGTAGATAAACTCAAATTCTTCATAATAATCTAAAAAAACTCGTAACCAACCTCAACGATTTGTCAGCTGGTGATTCCTATGTATTTCCTAATTCGATGATGATTTGCTGAACCTTTTCTACTACCGATTTAGCGAGCGATTCCTATGTAATCTTGTAGCGCTAGCTAATCGATGGCTTTATTCTTCAATTTACTATTTTGCTCTTCTTGCTCTTTTTCTTCAATTTCTTCATTTTTCCTAATTAAATCCTGAAATCAAAAAATAAGAAAACACCTAGTGAAAAATCATCATTTATATATAAAATCAACCTAAATTATGCTATAAAACATGTCTAATTATTGACTTGTCATGTGCCCAATGTATTTGCTACACAGTTATTGAATTTATTTCAAAACTATAGGCATATATATACACTCATATACATATACATACAATTTTTAAATTAATACATTTTAGCTTTCTCAGATATTTATATACAATGACCTCAAAAAATAATATTAATATACAATATCAACTATGCACATAATGTAGCATCCTTTAATCTAATTAGGGCGATACTCGGCCTGAAACTCTAATTAAGCCCTGCTAGACTCAACTAGAGTCAGCAACCTCTATTCTTAAACTTGATAAACACCATTGTATATCGAATATCGATGTAAAACAAATATTAAACGCAATAGAAATTAATTTTTTTTAATATTTAAATAAGATATATAGTACCAAATCAAACTGGAATAAACCTTAAATATACAAAATCTCCCATCTTTTGTAGTATTGGAAAACTGTAATTTAATACAAATATGTAAGACAAGGGGAACCTCATTACATCGAAAAGAAGATCAAGACTTCTAAATCTTCTCTATCCCATATTCATTACACTCATCAATTTTTCTGAAATGTGAATTTGGGATGAGTGCTTCAACTTTCTTAATAAGTATGGAATATTCATATAGTAATCAACATTCCATACAACAATCAAAAACATTATGCAATAACAATATGCATCAATCTTAACTAACAAGAATGTGAAAGATCATATAATTCAATATATAATGGATGTAAATCAAACCATAAATGACTATTACATTGTGATTCCCATTTTATTTATAAAATTAGGGTCTATTAATCACTGACGCCATTAATCTAATTGCTAGACCAACACATTGGTTGATGTGCTGTCTAGCCAATCTATTAATGCCCAATGATTTTATCCGAAACCCTTTAATGAATATGTAATCCGTGCAACCTATCCAACTGAGTAGGAAGTTACGTATAAGCTGGGAGATCAACCCTACATGCATCCTCTACAACCTAGTCTCAGTATTAGGAACTTACTTTTGTGAATCACATTAAACACCGATTTCCATTTATTAAAATCATCACGGTGTACATAGTCCCCCATCTCAGTCCGTAAACTATATGAACCGCATATACTAAGATAGCTGGACAACATTGATAAATAAGCGAATCCATAATTACCTCTGTTTAGGTCATCGTTACCAAATTCCTAACTTTTCTATTATCACATGCTTTCTCGCTGTTCCATAACCTATCACAAACCATATGTGATTAATATAGGTCTAAGACCCTATATTTAGAACCCCTAGTTCAGTCCCTAAGTCCTCAAGAAATCCAAATAAAAATCAAGCATAACCGTTATTTTCTGGAGTGGGACCGCGCTCCCTTACATGGTGGAGCGCACTCCACTCTGCACTGTCCCGATAGTGAACAGGGCAGCAACCATTGTTCCATTACTAGATCACTACCACAACCTCAAATACTCTTCCAAATCAACAAGGAGGACCTCAAGTGAGGTAACAAACCATTTTCAATCAACAACAACAACAATTTATAGGGAAATCATAACTAATTATTGAATTGAACTTGAAACTCGAAACTCAACTCACCAAGATGACGATCTTTGATTGATCAGTTGTTTAAGCTCTTCAACTTAGTGAGAAAATCCTCTTACGATCCACCCTCACCAGATCAGATTATCAGAACCCTCTGTCTCTCTCAATTTCTCTTACTTTCTCGAATGATCGATTACAAGTGAGGATAAGTTTTATAGCTTTAGATCTATATATATGGAATTTCCCCTAGATATGCATCGTGCTATCTTAAGTCTGATCAAGTAATTGATGTGTTAAAATGACACTCCTTAAAAATGACACATATTTTGACACCAATAACACTTACGCTCATCTCGAGGCTGATCGAATGATCCATATAATTCACCGCACATGCCTATGAGTATTCTCAAGTGTACACATTCATTTCATGACCCCCTCATCGTACTCGGTGTACTAGCTATATATTATTTAATTACTTATTTTTGGATGATAGGCTTGTATACTACAGCCTATAAATCTCATTAAGCATTCCAAACAAACACCAATCATCACAAAAATCCACGCACATACTAATCGAGGTACGTCAAACTTAACCACGGCTTAACTCGGGTTAATTAAGATTTGAATTAACACTAATCACCAGCTTAAGATAACAGGTAGTTACAGTCTCCCCAATTTAAAGCAATTTCATCATCGAAATTAAAGTAAACGTACAATTACTTGTAGTTTCAAATAGAAATGAAAATCGCTCATTCATATAATATTCCTGCTCCCAGTTTAGTTCCTCATTTTTGCGAAACTACCATTTCACCTTAACTAAAGTAATATCTTTGGTTCTCAGCCTTTGAATCTTACGATCAAGTATCTGAATTGGCTGCTCGTCATAAGGTTAGTCTTTATGGAGATCAAATTTATCCTAATTAATCTTGGTAGTGAACTAAGTCTCCATTTTATAAAGCATTGACGTGTGGAAGAAATCATAAACTCCAACTAACTGAAGAGGTAACTCTAACCTATAAGCAACAGGACCAATCCTATCATACGCTCTAAATGACCCAATGTACCTTGGAGCTAGTTTACCTCGCAACCCAAATCTATATAATACCTTTATAGGTGAAACTCTCAATAGGACAAAATCTTCCTTTGAGAACTTCAAAAGCCTATGATGTTTATTGACGTATCTCTTCTGTCGTAGTTGTGCTATAGTCAAACGCTATAGAATCTGATGAACTCTCTCTATGCAGTCCTTAATTAACTCCGGTGCCAAAAAATTGTATCTCCAACCTCTACCCAACACGTAGGTGAATGACAAGGCCTACCATACAGAGCTTCAAAAGTAGCCATTCCAATGCTAGCCTGATTGTTGTTTTTATAAGAGAACTCATACAGAGGAATGTATTTCTCCCAGTTACTACCAAACTCCAAAATGAAAGCTCGAAACATATCCTTTAGCATCAAATTCAACCGCTCAATCTGACTGTCAGTCTGTGGATGGTATATCGTACTGAGGTTAAGAACAGTTCCCAGTTGCCTTTGCATTTCACTCCATAATCTGGACGTGAATCTCAGATCTCTATCCGAAGTAATAGAAACTGGAACTCCATTAAGTCTTAACACCTCACCTACGTACACTTCATATAATCGGTCAAGAGGATCTCACATGGAAATTGACAAGAAATGTGCAGACTTCGTCAACCTGTTAACTACAACCCATATAACATTGTGCTTATGCTGACTCAGAAGTAAATAAAAAAAATTCACTAATATATGTTCTCGTTTCCACTTAAGAATAGGCAGAGAACGCAATAACCCTCATGGTTTTCTATTCTCAGCCTTAACTTGCTGAATAATCTCACATCACTTTACAAACTTATCAATATCAGTCTTCATCCCAGGCCATCAATAAATGCACCTCATATCGCTTTACATCTTACTGTTACCTGAATGAATAGAGTAAAAATATCTATGAGATTCTCGTAGCAATTCCCGCCTCTGCTAATCCTAAGCTGGAATCCACAATTTATCCCTTAATCATAATATACCATCATCAGAAACTAACCAATCATGATGATCTACACTAGCCGCTAACCTCTGACGCGCTATAGAATCCTGAATAGATTTCTGACAATCAATCACCACTGAATCATCTATAAGTTTGTTTGAATATGAACATAGAAGATCAAATTAGCAGCTCGAAAATTAGCCCTCTTAGTCGATGATGTGTCTGTTAAACTTACGCAAATCATCATTATAGATGCTTCCTCAAGAAGTGTAAACTGAGAAGTTATAGTAATAGCTATATTTTCTTTATATATCTGAGTAGTAATTGCATACTGTCTGTCTGTTAATACCTTTTTATAAAGTTCTAAATTACTTAGGCTCTAATTAACTTGTATCATTACTTCTCATTCCACACCGATTGACGACAAAGTAAATCATACAAATTTTTAACGAAAACACCGCAATGTCATATTTAGCTTGATAATATCAATATCAGAGAACTCACATAGTAAAATATTTCTTTCAATAACCAACATCTTCCAAGTCACATTCAAAATTAATATTCTTTGGAACTAAGATCAACTACAGATATAATGTGTTAAGATTGAAAAAAGCCCCTCCCAGCTATTATACATCCCATCCCTACTGGGAAATATACTTTTGGTTCCTTGCAGAAATAATAATTCTACTTCTCCATAACTCTCAACTCGTTTTACACACATATATCTCACTTACTCTTCCACGAAAATTAATTCATAGTACTAGTAAGAGATTTTCAGACTCTATCAGTTCTACAATTATAACATTAGCAACCTTTAGTTGTCATCATAGCTTAGGTTAATTCATCATGAATCTCTGAGCATAAAAACTCATTCATATAGGGCAAGAATATTATAACCTCCAAGTTAATAACACTCACCTTCCACTGCTAATATATTTCATATTTCTTTATTAATTTGACACTGTCAATTTTTCATTTCAGATCACCAATAATTCATTCTTATCACAATGATTTTGAATTTCACCTGAATAAATATTCTAAAGAAATTCTTGAGATTCTCGCACCATTCTTGCCTCACTTTTTATTTTAAGTACCAAGAACTTTCCTTACACGCTCAATGTTTTGATTTGATATTATTATACTAATTATCAATAACTAGTAGTCAAACTTGGACCTACTGAAAAATCTCAATCAATTTCTCCATAACACATCACTCAATAAATCATCATTAGCTCACTTCAATCTTAGCTTTAAGGGATAGACTTGTAGTTACCAATCCAAATAACTCAGCTGATGAAGTGTCCGCGTAGGACTTTAATTGGTCACTAGTATACATCTTACTTAAAAGATATAACTGAGAAGCTTTTATTGCAACTACAACTCCTATCTTTTTTTCCTTTTTCAAGGCATTACCAACACAATCAACTTAATGAGTGATGTTTCAAAGTGATTTCCTAACATTTAGGAAATTTAAGGTATCATTTTTTTCACCTTCAATTTCTATCACTATGACAATATCACTTTTCAAACTTCCACAGTTTGAAATTCATTAATTTAACCTTACACCAATCCACTGGTTTTATACTTTCGGATTATTTTTTAATGATTCTTCTAAGATTCTCAGTAATCTACAAGATTGATTAAAAAACTCTTAATAACCTTTCCTCTTATTTACAAGTGATGCCTTTTAATATTTAGTTCAAGTTACCAAAATAGTTATCTCGAGATTATCAATCTCCAATAGTTCTTCTCACAAATCTTGAACTATAAATAGAAGTATAAGATACAATTTCACTTTATTGTGTCAACACATATACCTACCTAAATAAGAAGTCTTAGGATGAGCCTCTAAATTTTTCTGTAATTAAGGCACAATCAAACAAACATTGTAGTCAAACTATACTTCAACTTTCTTCTAAGACATCCTTGTATTTGATTTCACTTTACAACTTTTCTCGAGGATAAGATTCTCCTAAACTCTTACCTTTAAAACTCTCATATTATGAGAACTCAATGGACTTTAACCATCTTATTATCGTTCAGAAAAAAACATAACTCTTATATCTACCACGTAGACATAATATAATAGAATAAATAATATATCTTAGTCTTTTATCTTTTGGTTACCCCAAAAATCAGGATAAAAACAGTTTATCATACCCTAAACTTATTTGTAACTCAAGATAACTCTCAGAGTTAATAAACTTAGATTCCAGTACTAAGGTATATCAGAGTCAATAACCTTAAACTTTGATACCAACTGTATCCGTGTTATCAGTTGTTTCCGAGGAATAAGGTTATTCTCTAAAGTAATCTCTAATATCATACTGTATCACCTTAAGCTTTGGAGTAGGCTCTGACTAATCTCCGATATCAAGCAATATCAAGGTTATTAAATGTAACAAGTCCCTTAAACATAGGCTATGATGTCAAGCTGTAGCATCCCTTAACCCAATTAGGGCGATACCCAGCCTAAAACCCAAACTAAGCCCCGTTAATCCTGCTAGACTTAACTAGAGCCAGTAGCCTCTTTTCTTAAACTTGATAAACACCACTATATATCGAATATATATGTAAAAAAAATATTAAATGCAGTAAAAATTAAATTTTATCTTGATATTTAAATGAGATATATAGTACAAAATCAAACCAAAATAAACCTCAATTATACAAAATCCAATCATTTGTAATATTACAAAACTATAATTCAATACAAATATATAAGACAAGGGAAAGCTTATTACATTGAAGAGAAGATCAAGAAGATCACGACTCCTAAATCTTCTCTATCCCATAGACGTAGCGCTTGTTGATTTTCCTAAAATGTTAGTTTGGGGTGAGCGCTCCAACATGCTCAGTAAGTAGGGATTCACATAGCCATCAACATTCGATATAATAATAAAAAACATTATACAATAACAATATACACCAATGTTAACAAACAAGAATATGGAAAACATATAACTCAATATATATAATGGATGCAAATCAAACAATCAATGACTATTACACCATAATTCCTATCTTATTCATAAAATTAGGGTCGATTACCCACTGACGCCATTAACGCAATTGCTAGACGAACACATTGGCTGATGTGTTGTCTAGCCAATCTATTAATGCCCAATGGTTCTATCCGAAACCCTGTAGTTAATATGTAATATGTGCAACCCATCTAACTAAGTAGAAAGTTACATATAAGTGGGGAGATCAACCCCGTATCCTATACAATCTGGTATCAGTTTCAGGAACTTACTCTCGTGAATCATATTAAACACAATTTTCTATTTATTAAAACCATCACAGTGTACATAGTCCCCCATCTCACTCCATAAACTATATGAATTGCATATACTAAGATAGCTTGGCAACATTGATAAATAAGCGAATTTATACTTACCTTAGTTTAGGTCTCCATTACCAAATTTCTAACTTTTTGGTTATCACACACTTTTTCGGTGTTCCACAACCTATCGCAAACCATTTGTGATTGATATAGGTCTAATACCTATATTAAGAACCCCTAGTTCATCCCTAAGTCCTCAAGAAACCCTAATAAAATTTAGCAAAATTGCAGTTTTTTGGGGTAGGAATGTGCTCTTTTACTTGGTGGGGCACGCTCCACCAACAGGGCTCATCACAATTGATGAAGGGAGCACGCTCCTCTGCTAAGTGGAGCGCTCTCCACCCTGCACAACCTCGACAATAAATAGGGCAGTAGCCATTGTTCTATTACCAAATCACTACCACAACCTCAAATATTCTCCCAAATCATCAAGAAGGACCTCTATTGAGAGTACAATCCATTTCCAATCAACAATAACAACAATTTATAGAGAAATCATCACTAACTATCGAATTGAACTTGAAACTCAAAACTTAACTCACCAAGATGATGATCTCTGATTCCTTAATTGTTTAAGCTCCTCAATTTAGTGAGAAAATCCTCTCCTGATCCACCCTCATCGGATTAGATCATCAGAACCCTCAGTCTCTCTCAGTTTCTCTCGCTTTGTCACTTTATTGAATGATTAATTGCAACTGAGGATCAGTTCGATAGTTTTGGGTTTATATACATGGATTTTCCTCTAGATACGCATCGTACTATCTTAAGGCTGATCAAGTGATTGATTTGTTAAAATGACACTCCTCAAAGTGACACACATTTTAACACCATCTGTATTTACGCTCATCTCGAAGCTGATCAAACAATCCATATAATTCAAACCAAACTTACAATTTTAATATATATATATATATATATATATATATATATATATATCAAATATATATATTTGGTGTATTTCTTGGCTAATAAACTTATCGGACATGCTTACGAGCGTCCTCGAGTGTGCACAATCATTTCACGACCCCCTCGTCAAACTTGATGTATTGGCGATTTATTACTTAATTACTTATTTTAAGATTATAGGCTTGTATATAAATTCTCTTTTTATACTATAACCTATAAATCTCATTAAGCATTCCAAATAAATACCAATCATCACACAAATCCATGCACATGTTAATTGAGGTACACCGGACTTAACCACAAGCCTAACTAGGGCTAATTAAGACTTGAATTAACACTAATCACAATCTTAAGGTAACAGTTTGTTACACATTCAATCTTTTTTAAATAATGTATCGGGCATGTACATTTAAGAAAATATCAAAGGTGTCAATGTATGCATAGTTGAATGCATAGCCAAACATATGAAACCATAATTGAATGCATAGATGAACATAGAAAATATTAAAGGTGTCATATGTACATAGAAAACCATAATGATGGTTCAATGTTCGTAGTTGAATGCATATTCATCAGGTACATGGTGAATAAATAATTACAATCTAATACTATACTTGAGGCCCTAAGTTATGTACCTATTGTAAACTAATTATGAGGTAGTTGAATGCATGTTCATCATGTACATGGTGAATAAATCATCACAATCTAATACTATACTTGAGGCCCTAAGTTATGTACCTATTGTAAACTAATTATGGGTTGTGAATTTCATTATATTTTCACTCGCAAAAAAGGTGTCAATGTGTGCAAATATTTACAATAATTAGTCTTCATAAAATCTCATATATATATATATATAAATATGTACTTTTAAAAATAATTATGCATATATTCATATAGTTCTAGTTTCAAAAAAGTAAGTTTATAGATTCAAGCCCATATTCAATTCAACCACTTTTTAAAAAGTAAGTTTATAAAATACTATCACAAATTAATATTATAACCAATACTTATTATATACTAATACCATCTCTAACTACAAAACTCTATTTTTCCTATATTTTATTTTTATGTTACATCAAACTCTATTTCTCCTCCAATCACAAACTTTATTCATACCCCAAAATTCTATTTCTCATTTTTTTTAATTTTATTATTATTTTTTTTACTTTTAATAAATTATTTAATCAATAAAAAAATCAGGAAAATTATATTTTATTTATATAAACTCAATGTAAATATATTAATTTTAAAATAATTAAAAAATGAAAAATAATTAAAATGCAATAACACTATTTGAGCATTTGATTTGGCATCGAGTTGGAATAACCCAACGCCAAATCACAACCCAATGCAATATCGTACCAACCGAACTTCAGTTGGAGTTGCTCTAAGTCATAACAATACAAGTGTAAAACTAATAATAATGATGTAGCATATAGTCAAATTACTTAACAATTTAATTCAATATACCAAGAATAACAATAAAATAAACACAATTACTATTAAATCATAAATCTAAAATCAATAATGTACTACACTACTGCTAAATAACAAAACAATCATACCACTAATAATAATATATATGTGTAATCAAATTACCTTATTAGAACTCACTTAAATATGTCGAGAACAACAATGCAAATTAATACTTGTACTACTAAATCATAAAGTCTAATATAATAATTCACTAAACCATAACAATACAATCATAAAACATTAACTCCATAGAATTACTAACTCACAACAAAACAATGATAAAGCTAATAATAGTAGCATATAGTTAAATTACTTTAGAAATCACTTTAATATACCAAGAATAACAATTAATGCAACCAACTGTACGCACCCCAAGTTTTCATTAGGGCACCCAAATTTTGAGTACACACGAAATTCGAATTTCAATTTATGAGGGCACCCCAATATTTTTACCAAAATATCCATTAACGAATCGAAGCACCCGACTCCAAAACCTTGATCGAGACATCTATTTTAGGTTTGACAACATATAGCCGAGATTTATCTTCTAGGTTTAGTATTGTCCAACCGACTCCTACTAGAGGTTCAGTGGGCTCTAACTGACTCTTCAATTAGAGATTCGAACCTGTGAGGCCAAACCACTTGATGATGCCATATAAATCACAAGAAGAGAGTGTGTGGAGGGATGATGGTAAGGTGCACAAAACGAGAGTAAAAGGGTAGCATGGGTGCACTAATCACAGTGAGGGGCATAAAAGTCATTTTGCAATAGAATCAACCTTTTTAAGTTTGACTTTTTCATTGGGGTGCCATAAGTAAATGTTGGGGTGCGTATAGCCACGCTAAAAAATATAACAATAGTGTACGTAGTCAAATTATTGAACCCCAAACTCTAAACAACTAATAACATTAATGTAGTGTATAGAGAGTTTATTTTCGTTCACCAAAAATAACAATGCGAATATACTAATGTAAATTAACACTACTGTACAATACTACTAAATCATGAATTTAACATAACAATAGTGTACATAGTCAAATCCCACCTTTAATTACAAAACCATTAATCCTAAACCATATACAACTAATATAAATTAATACTACTACATACTATTAAATCATAGAACTAATATATCAATAGTGAGATTAATTACTACTGATAAACAACAAAACTAATACTACATACTACATGAAATGCCAATAATTAGACATGTTTTATAATGTAATTTAAGTTGATTTTAGATATAAATAATGATATTACACTCGATATTCTTTTATTTTTGTGATTTCATGATTTAATTAGAAAAATTAAAAAATGGAAAAAAAGAAGAGCAAAACTGTCAACAGAAGATCAGTACCTGAGATTAACCAACGATTTGAATTTACATAAGAATCACTGCTTAAATCGGTTACAGAGAAAGACCATCGAATAGTTAGTGAATTAGAAAATACACAAGAAATCTCCAGTTGAATCGATGGAGCACAGAGCCTAATTTTCAGTAATTAACTCAACTGTTCGTGTACAGCTTAGGAATTGCTAACAAATCACTATGGCCGGTTATGCGTTTTTCTAAATTACTACAAAGTATTTGACGTTATCTAAGATTCATACAATTAAGAAACTATAAATAGAAATTTAGGGCTTCAAAATTAAGAGCTATCTTTTAGTCCTCTATTCTCTTAACAAGTTTATGAGATCCGTAATTTAGTTTTTATTGAGTTTATGTTTGAAGCAACATTGGAGCTTTGTTCAATTCATTAAGAGATATTTATTTAATTATCTCTTTTAATATTATTGTGTTATCTATTCCAGTATGAGTGACTACTTTATTAATCTAAACAAACCCTAAACATATACATACTTTGGATTGATATATAGTTATAATTAAAGAATCATGTACTTAATGCTTTAGATCTAATCATACACGTTAATCACAATTTTAATAAGTTATTTTTGCTCATTAAAACAAATGAAGATTGATATTATATGCATAGTTGCAAATATGCATTATGATATTTTGATTTTGAATTTATGTATATGATTATTGTCAACAATTATAGAAGTAGTAACTAGGATTAATCTATACGGTCATATTTCCCGAGTGAACATTCTAGGCGATTGTATTCTAAGTTAACTATTCATTAGCATATTCAGATTAATATTTGATTTAGATTAGACATTATTCTCATTGAGTGTCAATGCTATCTTGTTTCTATTTTATTGTATTTTATCCAATGTGTAGATTTAATATAATAAGGATATGGCTTATTTTTCATTTAGTATTGAAAAATCGATGGCTTGCTAAAAGCTATCAACCTATTGTGAATTAGGATTTAATAATTTCAAGATTCCATATGATATGATTATAACTAAGTTATGAAGTGATGTTATGTTTTAGTGTTTGAATGCAATTTAAGTATATTACATTGTTTAATGAGGGTTTATTTATATATTTTTATTATATTGAATTTGAATTTTGTTTTGTTAAGTTTGCATTGAGTTGTTTGAGTTAGTTTAATTAGTTTGGTTAATTACTTTAGTAATCATAGTTTTTAATTATTTAGTATTTCAATTCCCATTTAATTAGATTAACTAAATTAAAAAAAGACAATAAAAAATACTTTCCTTAGAAGTTTGCAAAACCCCTATAGAGACTACATCCCATTTACCACTACTATAAACAATAAGAAAATATCAAAAATTATTGTGCACGCTCGACACGTGTTAGTTTTTTGCATTGTTGCCGAGAATTTTTAAATAACGTTTTAGGATTTTAGAGGTTGTATGGTCTACACACTTCGTCGCTCAAATTCTACAAGAACTTTATATCTGTTTGGTCCTAAATTAGATAGAACTTTTAATCGAAGTTTAAGACAACAAAAACTTAAGGAAAATTTAGATAGGGGATGGACGATAACAACAATAACAATAATACCAATATCATTAATAATAATAATGATAATAGAGTTAATAATAATAATAACAATATAATAATAATAGACAACTTAATTTTAGAGAAGCAAATCAAAATGTTACGACATATAAGCCTTTGTGCATAACCTACCTCGTTGCATTTTCTGAATTTGAACTTAGATCTGGATTTAATAGTGCCTTACCTAGCTTCTATGATAAAGACAATGAAGACCCACATAAATTCATAAGGTACCTTAGAACGAATCAAACTTAAAGTTTTTCCTTTTGCATTAAAAGATCAAACACAAGATTGGTTGTTCTATCTTCCCCACGATTCAGTAACTACGTGAACTCAAATGTTAGAAGCTTACCTAAATGAATATATGCTTACCAGAAAAATTAGTTCCTATAGAAAGCAAATCACACTCGCAAAGATGAAAGATGATGAAGATTTTAATATATTATGGGATAGATTTCAAAGATTAATTTCTTCTTGCCCACAATATGGATATACTTAAAAAGCTTTATTTAAAATATTTCAATGAAGGACTAAATCACTTTCAAAAAATATTATTAGACACAGTATGTGGTGGATCTTTATTTGAAACAACACATACTTTAGCAAAGGAAATAATCAATAAAACGGCTAAACAATCTAAGCAATATGATGAAAAGATTGAATCCTCAAGAAAGAAACTTTATGAAGTTGATAATAGAAGAAATAATATTATCAACTTATTTTGATGAATTATATAATATGGTAAATCCTTTAATTAAATATAGATCTAATCAAGTTAAAGCTTGTGGATTTTATAATGAGGTTACACATCCTACACGGATACGTGTCCCACTTTACATGAAGAAAATAATGAAGAGGTTAATGCAATGATGAAACAGTTTTATGTTCCTCCAAGAAATCAATATAATAACAATAGTTATTATCTTGGAAGACAATACCTAAATAATAAATTTGGTCCTTAAAATCAAAATTATAATACTTATAGACCAAAAGCTTAGATGCCATCTGCATCTAATCACCAATCTCAACAAAATGCTCAATCTACAAAATCAAATTTAGAGCGAATCTAGCATAATTTAATAAATCAAAGTCATCAAAACTTTACAAAGATTTCTCAAAACGTGATTAAGACTGATAGTACTATTAATGAAATGAAGAATCAGTTAAGTCAAATGAACTTACAATTAAATATGTTAAGTACTCAACAAAGTAATCAACCTAATGCACCTACTCAAGTTGTTGGTACTCCTACTAATCAAACACAAGTCAATGCTTTATTCAGTGATGAGAAAGACACACCTATAACTGGAAAGATACTTAATCAAGGTATTAAGAAAAAGAAAACATAAAATGCTATTGAAGAAGAAAAAGAAATGATGGCTAATGTCATTCTTACTAGATAATGGATGGCTGAACAATTGAAATATACACATTTTCTTAAAAAGCTATACCCATGTTATTTAACAAGAGTTAAAGCATATGAAAATCTTTACAAAAGTTCGAATTAATTATTAAGGATTAAAATGATAAGATTTTTGATAATTTGAATGAAGATATGTATTCATATTTTACCGCTCCACAACGATTAGCTGATAATAACGTAAAAGAAATAATGAAGATATACTTGAAGCATTTAGGAAAATAGTAATCAATAAACTATTAATGGAATCAATTATGCAGTTTTCTACTTAAAATGAAGTTTCGTAAGAATTCTTTGAATTGAAGAAAAGTCTTTCAGGAAAATCTAAAGAAAACTTAAGACAAAAGGTGTATGATTTAATTAAAAAGAAAATACCTAAAAAATGTTTCGATCTAGGAATGTTTAGAAGTCTTATCACAATAAGAACTTATTTTATAGATTTTACTATGTGTGATCTTGGAGCATCAATTAATGTTATTCCACTTAAACTATATGTTTCATTTAAAATAAGTTCATTGACTAATATACCTATTAATCTTACCTTATTTGGCAACATAATTATTAAATCTTATAGTTTACTAGAAAATGTCTTAGTAAAAGTAAATGACTTAGTATTTTCAGCTGACTTATATGTCCTGAAAATGGGATACTCAGTATCATCTAAATCTCCGTATATAATTTTAGGAAGACCATTTCTTAAAATAGCTAAAACAAAGTTAGATATCTTTGAAAGAACAATGTCTATGAAATTTGAAAACAAAATTGTCAATTTTCATTTTAATGATGAAGATGTCTATGATAATCCTAATGAATCTAATAATGATTGAGCTAATGAAAGTGAATTTTAGAATTAATCATCATAATTTAAAAGCTGAAGTATATGTTAATAATGCAGTAATAATGGAAGACAAAAATGTTATAACAAAGAATGAGCGAGTTTAAGATGCTTCAAATCAACTAATAGTAAATGGAGGGTTTGACAATCGAATAATGTTGAGAATGATCTTTTAGTGGTGTTTAAAGCTACAAAGAATAAGAAGACGAAAAAGAAAAATCTAGCAATTGCAAGCTCGATGATCCCTGAGATATATACATAAACATAAAAGTTAAATGAGTTTGGTATTTTGAAGCTATTTGTGATACAAGTTCTAAAGCAAACTACATGCCGATTCACTTCTTTCTTCATACTCAACTGGAGTTTGATGTACTTGTTTCTAAAAAAATCTCTCTACCAAGTGATTATTCAGTGAAATCAATAGGAGTGGTTACTAATGTACCAGTTCAAATTGACAAGTACGATATTCCACAGACTTTTTGATTATACCAGACTTTATCAATGAATATCCTCCAATAGTTTTAGGACGACCTTTCTTAGCGACTTCGCAAGCTGTCATGGATACTCTGAATAAGAAAATCACTTTTATGGTGCATGGCCGAGCAATCACTTTCTAGAATGGCACTAGATTGGACAATCATACATTTAAGTTTATAGAACCAATTTAGAACTATATGGTTCAATCAAGCTAATGAAAGTAAATAAATGCTCTTTATGAGAGGCAACCCATACTATATCTTTACTTTTAATTTTAGTATTAGGATTCGTTAGTTGTTTATATATGCTCTCAATTTTTGACTCTTATAATGGGGATATTTTAAGAATTTAATTCCAAAATAATTTCATATAAAGGGTTGATCGAGCCAATTTCTTTTCGTATAATATTGTCTTTATGCAATAGTTTTTATGTTAAATGTATGGGAAAATCAATTAAATTGAAAACACAGTTAAAAATAGACTAGCGATTTTTCAGTGATTCTCGTTTGTACTAGAAATTGATGTAAGACTAGCTATCACTTTGCAGAAATTTTAGTATAATTTTGGGTCAACGATTTGTCACAAATTTATACTTATAACTAGGATTTGTTGAACTAATCGCTGAGCCACGGAGGCTCATTTTCAACTATTTAGGCAGATCCACTAAAAGCCTAATTCACTGAGAATGAATACGAGTTTTTAAAAATAGAAACAAAAAATCACGACATTTATTCACTTCACACTCACAAACCATTGCAACTTTTCGATAAATAGACCAACTTCTCAACTAGATTCAACCTTCCAAAGCTAGGTTTTAGTGTATTTAAGTGATTATCACTTCAATCTTCATTCATTCAACCTAAAATTTAGTGAGTTTTAAGAGTGTAGAGTTAACTAGGGTTTGAGCAATAGAAATTCAAATTTAGAGCTTGGAGAAGTGTTCTAGAGGAGTTTTAGAATTCAAATCTTGAAAGCTCACTTTTAAGAAGGTAATCAATGAGAACCCTAGCTTTTATTAATTATATTTTCAGTTTTTCATCAATTTTTGGATTTTTATTTAGGTTAGAAGCAAAATTTTGAGTTTTTTACTCCAAATTGATTTTTATGTTGAATGTTTTCAATTACAATACTAGTATGGGAATAGTGTGATAATTTGTTTATTGATATCGAATTTTTGAACTATTTTTAGTATACGTCGAATGGATTGAATTTTATACGAAAACTAATTTGAGACTAAGTCTCATATGAGTTTGGGTGGTTTTTTGTGTTTGTCTATCACATGATTTGAATTACTTACGAATGATTGTTTTATCAATGAGTTTCATATGAATTTTAAACTCTCAATTTATTAATGGTTATTTTCGATAAAAGTTCTCCCTATTAGATACATAAGTTATATTTTATCGAACAACTTTTTGACAATTTGGTTTTACATGGTTTTACGGGTTTATTTTTTTACTTGCACCTATTGAAATGGTTGGTCGTGGAAAGGGTGGAAATTAAAGGGAGGAGAAAGGAAATAGGAATTTAGTAGAGAAAATTAAGGATAAATCTAAAGCTTCACCAATTAGGCCCACATAAATTTTTTTCCAATACACCTACGATTAGACCACAAAGAGAGACCACTCTACGTTTATCATTTAGCTATAATACTAAAAACTAATATGTAGAAGAGGGGGAGGAAGTAGAAGAGGGGGAGGAAGTAGTAGAAGAGATACTAAAGGGAGAAAAGATGTATTTTCTTAGGGAAGAAAGTTTTTATCAATGAGAAAGCCTTTGCCAAGATTAATAATGATATAGCGAGAGAGAGGAAGTTGGTCCCAGATACGGGACTCAATATGAAAAATTAGTTGAAATATAGTCCTAGGATCTTAGATATCATTGATGCGATAAACTGAAGATTATTGACTAGAAATTATAACCATTTAGACATTAAGGATGTTCTTAATGAGAAGGGATGCGACATTTTAGTTAAAGAGTTTTACGCATATGTTTATGGAAGTGACAACAAGACAGAGTCACTAGTTAGAGGAAGAACAGTGGATTACTCTACTACAAGAATAAATCGGTATTTTGATTTATCGAAATCTTATCTAAAATAAAACAATAAGTACTCAAAACCTGAATATTCAATTAAATATCATTAACCTAATGAAGCAATTAGGGGAGGATTAGAGGCAATCCATGGATACATAATCATTTTAGATACGAAAGGGTACCCGAAGTATATCACTACAAAATGTTTTAGAAAGATCATGAAAGCGTGATGTTATTTTATCAAGCCAACTTACAGCCAAGTCTGTAATATTTCGAGATCGTGAACTACAAAGTCACTTTGCTTTGCCACATTGTTATGGGATTGGAATATTTGGATGTTGGTAAGATTATCTATGAATCGATAAGGAGTGTCATCACAACGAAGAAAAATGATGAATTACAATTTTATTTGATGATCATGGCTTTTTATAGAGTTGATCGAGTAAACATGGCAGGACTTAAGATGGATGTTTAACTAGAGAAGACTATCACGGATGAAGTAATAGGGAGATATGAAAAATTGATGGATATAAATACTCCAAATATGAAAAAGAGAAGGCTGAAATAATCGAAAAAGAAACAAAGCAAAGAAGAAAAATTAGAGATGATACGAGGAAAGTTTTGGAAGAAATGCCGAGAGCTAGAAATGATCTGAGTGTGGAGCAACCAGCTAGAGACTATGATGGACTTTACATGGAAGAGTCAGAATTGTCCTTTAAAGGCACAACTCTGCATAATCAAATGAGAACTCCAAGGAGTCAAGAATTGGTGTTCAAGAACTAGAAGGCCTTAGCGAGGAACATTCGCAAGATGGAAAAAATAATATGAAGAAGACATAGAAAACAAATAGGTGTAGAGGTTCTTGTACCATATACACAAATGAGGCTATCGATTAATATTAGTCTTAATGTTCAACTACTGTAAGGTCGGGACTACCACCTCTATGACCTCGCTGAGAGTTATCAGTCCTAAATAATTGATCCAGTGGAGGATGATGATGCAACTTCCGGACGATGACATTGATTTCTTCACTCCACTTTATCTTCTTTGTCTCTGAGTGATATTGTGTGAGGTCTTACATGAAACTCTAGTAGTACATGATAATGATGATACTATGCAATTTGTGGTGGTGATATACTATGTGATCTGTGCTTAGTGATTTGATACATTTGATATGGTGCTATGGTGTTACATTTAATGGTGATGCTCCATGATATAAATTGGTGATGGTTTATTCATATTTTTAATGCATTCTGTTTGATGAATTTTTTATATTGAGTTCATTTATATATTGATTATTCAATTGATGATTACGTCAATTCTTTTATACTTCACAAGGTATATTTATTTTGTTGGAAACCCGAATTAGTTTTTTAAACCTTGAGGAAAAAAATTGAAATGAGTTTGATGTTATTTTAGGTGAAGTATGGCAACAATAATAAAGAAAGAAAGAAAAGAAAGAAAGGTAGAAGCAAAGTTCAAAACTTTTATCCGATATTCAAGTGAGTTGATGAGATTTTTCAAATTTTCTCAAATTCAAGTATGAATTTCATTTTACTTTATTTTTAGTTAGGAATACAATGGAATGTATATATAATAAATTTTTGAATGGAAATGACATTTTTATTACCCAAGTGAATTCTATGATATAAGAAATCAGTTTTATATCTTTTTTGATTAACTTTAGTAGTTGATGTATACGCTAGATTGATTGCCTTGTGTTAGTCATGAGAATGCGTAAAAGATCGAAACAGTAGTGTAAGATGAACAAGACAAGTTTCTAAGAATCTCGCGATACAAAGGCTATTGATTAAATATTTGTATAATATATATAATTATTATGCCACAATTGAAAGAAAAATGGCTTAGAAACCTATGAATTTTTATAATTTAGAAAGAATACTTTCTTCAATTTTAGTGGATAGTGAGAAGTGTTAACAAGAATTTATAATTATATCTAGAAAGTCCTATAGATTTCATTGGAAAAGGAGCAAGGAATCTATAGTGAAAAAAATGCGAGAATGTCCATAGAAAATGGTGCATGGACTCAAGAGTAAATATAATAATAATAATAATAATAATAATAATAATAATAATAATAATAATAATAATAATAATAATAATAATAATAATAATAATAATAATAATAAGAAATAATAATTAGGATGAAGTAAAAAAAATGAGAGATGAAATGGTGGATGTACATAAAATCTTCAAAAAATGGATTTAGCTCGAGTTCTTGAAGATAGGGTTAAGTGAAATATTTCTTTGTCTAACGCATTTTAAATGACATATTCATTGGTATCTTGGCAAAATTCATATTGATTTTGATTGTGGTGCTATTATAAAGTATTTTCTAAAGTTAATATTAATCTGGTTGTTTTTATGTTTTGAGATTCTATACTATTCATCGTAAGCTTGATGCTTGTTTGTGGAGATTGAAAAAACCTATATTATATACTGACCTTAGTATTGAACTTTAAGTTCTAAAGGGTGTTGCATTGGGTGGTTAAGTTATCATTAAGGGATGGTTAGTTTTGTTTAAACTATTCTATTCTATTATTCTATTCTATCATAACTTCTATTTACTTATGGGTAATATGTTTCTATTTGAAGATCACTTCCATTTAAAAGTTCTATTAGTGAAAGTTAAGATGAATTAGATTGAAATTAGTATATAAAGAATGGAAAAGGAGTGTGATTAAGATTATTTATTTGCTCGAGATAGCAAAGTGCCAGTTTGATGGTATTTTACAAGTCAATAATTAGACATATTTTATAATGTAATTTAAGTTGAATTTAAATATAAATGATGATATTACACTAGATATTCTCTTATTTTTATGATTTCAGGATTAAACTAAGAAAAATAAAGGAATGAAAGAAAAAAGGAAGAAGGAGCAAAACAATCAACCGAAGATCAATACCAACGTTTAGCCATTGATTTGAATTTACGCCAGAATCGCTACCTAAATCAGTTGCAGAGAAGGACCAGTTAATCATCAGCGAATAGGGAGTTACACAAGAAATCGCTACCTGAATCAATAGAGCACGAAGACTATTTTTCAGTGATTAACTCAGCTATTTGTGTACAACTTAGGAATCATTGACAAATCGTTGAAGTTGGTTACAGGGTTTTTTAGATTACTTGAAAGGATTTGAGTTTATTTAAGATTTGTATACTTATGAAACTATAAATAAGAATTTAGGGCTTCAAAATCAAGAGCTCTCTTTTAGTCCTCTTTTCTCTTAACATGTTTATGAAAGTCGTAATTTAGTTTTTATTGAGTTTATATTTGAAGCAACATTGGAGCTTTGTTTAATTCTTTAAGAGGTATTTATTTAATTATTTCTTTTAATTATATTATTGTGTTATTTACTTCCAGCATGAGTGAGTAGTTTATTAATCTAAACAAACCCTAGGCATGTATATATTTTGAATTGCTATATAGTTATAATTAAGGAATCATGTATTTGTCGCTTTAGATCTAATCATACACGTTAATCATGATTTTAATAAGTTGTTTTTGCATATTACAACTAATGAAGATTGATATTATAAGCATAGTTGCAAATATGTATTATGATATTTTGATTTCGAATCTATGTCTACGATTATTGACAACAATTATAGAAGTAGTAACTATGATTAATCTATACGGTCATATTTCTCGAGTAGATATTCTAGGTGATTGTGTTCTAAGTTATTTATTCATTAACATATTCTGATTAATATTTGGTTTAGATTAGGCATGATTTTCGTTGAGTGTTAATGCTATTTTGTTTCTATTTTATTGCATTTTTTCAATGGGTAGAATTAAAATGATAAGGATATGACTTATTTTTCATCGAGTGTAGGAAAATGGATGTTTTGCTAAAGGCCATCAACCTATTATAAATTAGAATTTAATAATTCCAAGATTCAATGTGATATGATTATAACTAAGTTATGAAGGATATTACTTTCTAGTGTTTGAATGCAATCCAAGCATATTACATTTTTTAGTGGTGGTTTGCTTATATATTTTTATAATATTAAATTTGAATTTTGTTTAATTAAGCTTGCATTGAATTGTTTAAATTAATTTGGTTAGTTTGGTTATTTAAGTTAGTAATCATATTTTTAATTATTTAGTATTTCAATTCTCGTTTAATTAGATTAACTAAATTAAGAAAGACAATAAAAGAATATAATCCTTCAAAGTTTCCGAAATCTGTGTGGAGACGATATCCCATCTACTGCTACTACAAATAATAAGAAAATATATGAAAATATTGTGCACGCTCGTCACGTGTCACTACATACTACTAATACTTCTAAAACTATTTTTTTATAAAAAAGGGAAAAAGAAACACTACTAAAAATAATAGCAATAACAATATAATTGAGTTACTATTACTATATATAACAATAGTAGTGTAGTGCATAGTCAAACTATTTCTACTATGTATGGTTGTGTAATCTTCTAACCTTTTTATAACTACATCATATGATATATAAAATATATATAATGTATATATGAGGTAATTTATAATAGTTTTATATGTTTAATTGGTTTCTATGAAAATAAAAGCTACATATTTTTTTTTGTTTTCTTGATATTTAAAAAGATTTTAGAAAGCAGTGAAAAATATACAAATAAAATTGGGTATTTGTCCCATCATATTTAATATGAAACGATTTTTTTGACACAAATTGATGCATGCATTTAATGCAAAGAAAGAGAATGTTCTTTCATTTAATGCTAAGGAAAAGCAAAAGACACTATGACTACCCTATCAATCGTCATTTATATTCATCTCCAGCTTCTTTGCTTCCACTTTATTCTTCCATCTCATATGCTAATGCGTTATGTAACATTCTTATAAAACTACAATTTTCATTTCCGTGTTAGTTTTTTTTTCGTCCATAATCTATTCACAATTTTTTTTCCTTTTGATATGTGAATAGTTAGGAAAAAACGCAGCATTTAAATGCTTTTCTAACTACTGGATTATTTATACACTATTTTCCTTTGAGATGGACAAGGGAAAGAAAATGATTCTTCCTTTAAATTCACAGTTCGATAAGTTTGATGAGAAGCCACTGTGGAATCATGTAAAATTCTTAAGCATTTCAGTTGGTGGAGGTGGAAATAGAATATGGTCTTGTAATTACTGTAACAAGAGAGTGATTGGGCCTTATTCAAAAGTTAAATTTCATCTCTTTAGGATTTCAAGACAAGGTGTTTAGATTTGTAAGTCACAAGACTATGTTTTTGAAGCTTTTAAGAAAGAAGATAGTGAGGCTGAGCATAGAAGAAACAAACTCAAGTTGAGTGGGACAAAAAAATAAAATATTTCTCATTACCTTAAGGCTCAAAATTGTTACAAAATAAGAAACGCTAGGGAGCCGAACCTTTAGAAAAAGCTTTCAATGTTGCGGAGGGGAACATGACTGGTAGGCATATTACTTGCTCAAGAAAATTCTCGTATTAATAGAAAGTTGTAGCCGATTAGAGATTTCTAAAAGAAGAAAGAGGCATCCATAAGCTCCGATGGATTGTCTGATAGGCAAAAAAACCATTGATAAATATGATGATTGCATTAGTGGGTGAAGCTATGTTTTTAAAATTAATTCATGCAGGTGGAAATGTAAAAGATGGGGAGTATGTTGCTAATGTATTTCTTTGAACAATTTAAGAAGTTGGACAAGAGAATGTTGTTCAAATAGTAATAGACAATGCAAGCAATTTCAAATTATTTGGTTCAATTGTTGAAGGTAAATATCCACATATTTTATGGACACTATGTGTGGTACATAGTTTAAATTTGGTATTAAAGACTATGTGTGATCCTTCAGAAAAATCACCGCATTATTCTCGATGCAAGTGGATAAGTAATTTAATTGGCGATGTTCAAAATACTTGCAATTTTATTGTCAATCATGACATGATTTTATGTTTCTTCAATAATTATTCAGAGTTAAGCTTGTTGAGGATGGCATATATAAGATTCGCTTCGAGCATTATCACGACCAAAGGTTTAAGAGAAGTTAAACATGCACTTGAGAAGATAGTTATGGATGTAGCTTGAAAAACACATAAAAGGGATGAAAGATCCACAAATGAATCGAAAGCTTGCGAGGTGAAGCAATACATTGTAAATGATGGATGGTGGGATAAAGTTTATTATCTTTTAAGCTTTGCAGAGCCAATCATTGACATGTTAAGGTTGGCTGATACTGACGCTCCAGTGCTTCATTTAATCTATGACATGTGGGACACAATGACTGAGAAAATAAAAGTAAAGATTTTTGAACATGAGGGGAAAGATTTGTTAGTTGATGAATCAAATTTTTTAATGCCATTCAAAAAGCTTGGAGTCTTGATGGAACAAAAGTAATACCCCTCGCATTGTTCGTCTCACTCTTTAGTTCTAAATTATTACAGTGATGCTTGGTTAAGAGGTGAAAGTACATGAATGCAAAGACTGGCTCCAAATGAAGATAACGAAGTTTTAAAAAGAGAGTAGAGTGCTTTGAATGATTCTTCAAAAATCAAAATGATCTTCGAAAGACATTCATTGAATATGGGTCCTTTTCAAGTAGCTCTGGTTATTTTAGTCAACCATTTGTTATTGAAGTTAGGAGTTATGAAGAACCAATTTCTTGATGGACCAATCATGGTGCTTGAACTCATCTACTACAGTCTTTAGCATTCAAGTTATTCTCACAAGTGACATCATCATCTTCTTGTGAGAGGAACTGGAACACATACTTTAATATTCAAAGTTTTAAAAGGAATCGATTGACAACCTATAGAGCAGAAGATTTGGTCTTTTTACACTACAACATCTGCTTATTGTTAAGAATGAAAAAAAAAATCTAAGTATTGGTACTTACGTAAGTTAAGCATTTTTTGCCATAACAACTATTGATTTGAAGACTTATATATAGTAGTGCAGTTACTGAAATTGAATATTTATTATTTTCTTTTCTGTTATATGTTATAGGTGGAGATAAGTTTGACATTGACAAAACTACTTTAACAGAGCTTGCGGAATTGTCAATTAACAAACTCAAGTTAGAAGCTATTATATTTAAAGATGAATAAACTAGAAGAAATAAAATGTGAACACTTTTAAAAAAAGTATAAGTAACTACGTGAGTAGTTCAAGAAGGAATCTTTTCTTTATCTTTTATTAGATTACTTTTGCAGACATCTGAAACTTATGTTGTCATTTTATTCTCAAATGCGATGTGTGTTTTTTTTTTTGTTAAGATTCATATATGAGAGGAGTTACTCAACTTTTGTATTGACAAGTCAAAGTTTGAATTGAAAGTGAACTTGAAGTCTTGAACTGAATTTATTTTCTTAGTTTTAAAAGTGTTATTTCAAAAAAAAAAATGATATTGTTGCATATCATAGGAAAAAGAATCCTACATGAGTAACTCAAAAGAAGGACTTCTCAATCTCAATAATTGTCTTGTTCATCACTTTACCAAAATATAAGGTATGTTCGCACTTTCATTATCATTTGACTTTTTATAAAGCTTAAGTATTCAATTATAGAGCTTATGATTAAGTAATTTTATTTTGTTTGTTGGCTTAGTTGCAATTATTCTTTTTATATACTTATTAGTGGATTTTATGTTTACCACACTTCATGCATGATAGAATTGCATAATATGTGTTTCATTATGATTAAATGCACTAAGTTGATTAATATTATAAAAAAGCAAATTAGCAATTTTTTTAATTTAACTTTGAAGCATATATATTATAATAGATATTATTTTCTTGCCTTATCTAAGTACCCATGTCTACATTTTTAGGTACTTTTAGCCTAATCCCCATGTCTTCTAATTAGAGAAAATCCAAACCTGACACCTAGATAAGTACACGTACCCTTTACACGTATCCGAGTTCGAGTGACCTTGATGTTTATTGAAGATGAACTTAATTAACCTATTAGGTCTTTATTTTTATGGTGTTTGTCTTTGCAATTTGTAATATTAATAAGAATCACTAGGTTTCAATACATAGTTAAGATTCCTTCCTTTGTAGCCACGGGAGCTCCATTTTCTTTTTCTTTGCTGATCCATCTAATTATTTTTCCTCTTTGTCATGAAAAGGTATTTTCTCTATTTCTTCTTCTCTATTTGTGACTTAGCATGTTGATTTTTGTGTTTCTCGTGTGAGAGCACTTAAATAAGAGGCAAAAGAAAAGGTGTGTTCTATCATATGATATCTTTTAATAAAATCTTTTAATTTGTTTGCTAATAAGTTTTATGGAGGTACTTAATGGAAATGCGTAGTAAATGATTTATGATTTTGGTGTGTGAAAATAGTAACAATAGCAATAGTACCAGTAATGTTTTCATTGATGATAAATATACAGTCCTTTTGTCAAAATAGATCTTTTAGCAGTCTATGCACTTGTATGCACCTCCTAGCTTTTTCATATCCAATTTACTTTGTCGCAATTCTATTTCTACTTTGTTGTTTAGGTTAATAATTTATGATTGTGAATGATGCAAAGGCTTCTATGAAATCTAGCTTGATCGTCATGGGTTTTCTCTTTAAACTTGAATGAGGAAAAGGTTCCTCAAGAAAGCTCGAAAATTGAAACCTAATGGTACTTTTTCATGATCATAGCTTTTTCAAGTTCCCTTTAATTTGTGTGTCTTGTTGCCTTAAACAATCAACTCAATTTTTTTGTGCCCGAAGATATTTTTACTTTTGAAAGATTAGAAAAATGAAGATAATGATTTGTGTTATATTTGATAGCTCTGATGGGTTTGTTGATTCACTTTCATGAAGATGCTTATTTAAACAAATGTTTTATCAATTCAATTAGAGACACAATTAAAATAAATTCGGGGTCAGTTACCTTAATTTTGTTTCAATTAGTTGCCTTGATTTTGTTTCAATTATAATAGATACGATGATAATTGATGCCTTTTTACTGGTTAATTTTTTTGAGAATCTATATGAGCATATATTGATAAGAACTTGATTTATTTATTTATTAATCGAAGAGTTTGAATTTGTATGTTTTTTAGTTATTTAAAATCAGTTGTAAACATACTCTATGATTATATTTAATTTAAGGTGTGTTGTTACTTATTATTTTTTGAATTTGATCTTATTGGCAATATTTTAACGACCTAGATAATCTAATCCTAGTTGTATGTCGTGTAGGACCGTTACTTGTCGACCAATCCTACTTGACAATGTCACTCAACACTTGGGTGTCGACATCTTGGTAAATTAATAATTTCATATAATTTTACTTGTATTTGATGTCGTGTATTATTTATAACTAACTATATAAGTGTGCACGTAAGTGTAGGTTCATATCGCGAGTTTGAGCGAGCGGGAAAGCGACTTCATGGTGCGCGTGCGCAGACGACAGGTAGTTGGGGCTTATAGTTAGTTTGTAGTTTATGAGTTATTCTTTCTAATTCAAGACGTACACCTAAGTCACAATGGGAATAACAATTTGGTGTCTAAGTTACATAAGGCATTAATTGAGACTAGTCCAAGTTTAAATTATTTAATTAGCCAAAACTATCCAGTTAACAAATTTCAAATTTATCACGAATGCCTAAGTCATGTTAGACTTAGTAGGTTATTAGTAGAAAAACATGGAAGAATCATGAAAAATATACATCATGTAAGGACATTAAGATTTGGGGCAGATGGAGATACAAGATTGATCAAATGGTTTAGACTTGAGGCCAAGACATATAAATAAGACTTTTATGTTTATTCATGCATGTTGAGAAAGAAAAAAGTCAGCACCACTTTGGTAGAGATTAAGAGATTCGTTACTAGAAATCGAGGAAATTGAGGTCTAAGTGAAGGATCGTGTCAACACAAGTTAGGGCTCCAAAGAAATTGAATGAAACAAACCATAGGTATGAACATCTCAATTCGTTTGCTTAAATGAATGCATGTTTGGGGCATTTAGGGCTGAAATCTTGAAATGGAATTGAGCGCGTCAATTCTATAATGATTTTGAACCTAACTTTGTGAGTTTAAATGCTTTTTAAATAAACTTAATCAAGGTTGCTAGATTTTGATTGAAATGTATGAGTTTGAGTTTAAAAATTGGGGGTTTTAAGTTGATCGGATGATTTAATGTCTTCAATTGAGCTAAGATTATAGCTAAAATTCTATATATCATAAATTCCTCATTTCTTCACAAAATTAGAAAATTTTTTTATGTGATATTCTTGGATGTTTGGAAAAGCTTCTCATAAAAAACCACGCTTTTTGGATTTGTTGCTTGAGAGTTATGAATTTTCTAACACTGCTAGTCTGAAAATCTCTCAAGTTAAGTTGTTTTAGTATTTTGAGCATAACTCTCTCAATTTTAACTGTATTTGAGCATACTTTACCATTTCAGAATGCTAAGACATATAAAAACTTGAGATTAGTATTTCTAAAAAATCTAGTCATCTTCTTTATCGAAAATGGGCAGTTATTGTAATGGTCCATTTTATTAACGTCGTTATTTATTTCATAATTTTATACATAGACGCTAACTCATATCTACATGGATGCCGCGAGCAGGCTAGGATACACATTGACCTAGGTACAATAGTAAATTAGCTGTTGAATTGCTTATTTACGATGCATTTAAGGAATTTATTGCTAATGCATCGCATGTGTCTATGTTGTACGGTTATATCATACGAGGTTGTGTGATGAGAATTTGCCTTGAAATGTGTGCCAACGTGGGTATTAGAGAGGCGAATTACGAGTACACTAGAAAACTCAACTAAGTTACATTAATATGACTAAGTAATCAAATAAAATGGGTAATGTAACCATATACTAAGTTGATTAAGTTAGAACAATAGGCTATGACGTACCTCAGAATGCATGTTAGGACATGAGGCACCGGGTACCGAGTAGTCGAAGGTTAGCGGGACCACAAATTGGTTAATTTTGGTGAATGAAAACACTAACCACATAACTAAAAAGGCTTAATGTTTTGTAATTTTAATCAAATAATGATAAGCAAATAGTTAAACTAAGTAATGTGGCCCTTAATGGGCATCTAGATGATCCTAATGAGTGAATCTAGGATAATGAGTGGGCTATTGGAGTCATTAAGTTACATGTGACGGCATGAATAGTGACCACAAGGTAATCCTCGAGATATGCAAACACACTTGATCATGAACAACATATATATATATATATATATATAGTAAGTGAGTGGAAATTTTCATCTCCACTAACTTAAAAATCCATGCAAACATTGAGAAAACTAGAGGAGGAAAAGATAATTTGGAACTGAAAACCAGGATTTGGAGATTAATTTGATCATCAAAACTGAGGTAATATTCTTCTTCATCTTCTACTCTTTCCAATGAACCTAATTTGGGGTATTTTTGGTGTAATTTGAATTTGAGGATTAGATAATTGATTTTTGATGTTGTCTTGATGAATTATATGTATAATGACCAATTCTATTGGGGATTTATCACTGATTTTGCATGAATTAGGATGATTGATGGGTTTAGGAAAAAATAATTAATTCATGGATTTGAATGATTTTAGTCTAATTGATATTCTAAGATTGGTTTCAATAATGTTTTGGAGTCCATAATGAATGGAGAGTGAGTAAATCAGGTTAGGATAGCTAATTGGGATATGAAGGACATAATTTTAGACTTGAGAATTCTGTCACAAAGGGCAATTAGCGTGCTAACTGGCTTGTTAGCGCACTAATCATTTTGGGCTCTCAACTATTTCTCAAAATGAAGAACAGTAACACGCTAGATTGATTCCCTAGTGCGCTAACTCCACCTAGCACGCTAGGAAGACCCATGAGCACACTAATGATAGATGAAACCTAAACATTAAGGGTCGTTTTGATGATTTTCAACTTAATACATATCTAAACACTTGTAAACTACCTAAACTCATAAAATTGGTCTTCAGGGTGTTAATGGACCGTAGCTCAATGTTGGGGAGCTTGTCGAGTGGGATACAGGAAGTCGGAGAGCGGTTTGAGGTTTGTACCAAATTGAAAAACTTTAAGTATTTGATTCTATTTTTAATTCCATTTTTACCGTTTCCTGCTATTTCTACTATTCCATTCCGTTACTTAGACGTGGGTTGAGTTTACTCCCCCAGATTCTCTGTTGTGAGTTCATGATGCGCTAGGTTGTATCACATGTGACCCGACCCTCAGTGAATGGCAACCCAAGCTTGCCCTTGGTGCATGTGTTGGTGACTCTGAAGTACTATCTAGTCCATCTGGAGCGAATACACACATTTGTTTAAGCTTATATGTTAATTATTCATGCGATGAGCCAATTATAGTTGCATGTCTTTACATTCTACATGTTTATTAAACAATATTTCTTGCATTTCCTTACTTTATTATTCGAATGCTTAGAGGGATTCCTTGGGATTTTACTTACTGAACTTGTCATCTATCTTTTTGTGATGATTGAGTGCAGATCCTAGTACT
Organism: Stephania yunnanensis; assembly: GCA_039657365.1. NCBI lineage: Eukaryota > Viridiplantae > Streptophyta > Magnoliopsida > Ranunculales > Menispermaceae > Stephania > Stephania yunnanensis. The sequence continues at coordinate 13,830,575 of CM077592.1, forward strand.
AGTAAGGGAAAGGGGATCATAGGCGACTACATCTGATCGCTTGCCATCGAGAACCTTTAAGTGCATGCTTATTTTGATATTTTGTATTATTTTGGGTATTAGGAGACTGAAGTGACACCGTACATGTATGTATACATTGTTTTATTGTGTTATCAGAGTGATTTTTCGAGTTTTCCACTGTAGGAAATGCTTTCACGAATAATGCTTATCATGTTAATTTAATACTTTACTTGCATCAAATTAAAACATCTACTAACTTATTATTAACTTGTAAATATAAGCCATTAGCGTGGCTAAGAACTCAGAGAAACTACAAATAGTTGAACTTAAGAAACTTAAATTACTTAAGGAAATAACTCAAGAAAATATGAATAATCCACTAACTATATGAATAACACATACGTTGACATGATAATTAAGACATGAAGTAGACGGGTAGGTTCCAAACACGTGTAGCTGGGCCCACCAAGCGAGGACCGAACGACATAACGACATCTCTTGGCGGCCTTGGGGCTTGGGCTGCCACATATATCAGCATCTACTACCCTTTATTGAAGGTGTAGTTGACAAGGACTAATATCAATGTTGATACATAAGATGGCTCTTAAGGAGTTAGAGGAGTTAAGGATCCATCTCAAGGAGTTATTACATCTAAGATTCATTCACCCAAGTATCTCTCTGTGGGGGTGTGCCAGTGCTATTTGTGAAGAAGAAGAATGGGAGTTTGAGACTCTGCATCGATTATAAGAAGTTGAATTGTGTTAAAGTCGAGAACAAGTATTCGCTTCCATATATATATATATATGATTTATTAGATTAGCTGAGAGGTGCAATGTGGCTTTCCAAAATTGATTTGAGATCAAGACACCATCAGCTCAGGATCAGGGATTAAGACAGGGAGAAGACTTCTTTCAGTACACGATATGTAAAACATCACCCCGTTTGGTTTGACCAATGCACCAACGATGTTCATGGACCTAATGCATCGTGTATTAAGATAGTACCTAGATCAATTTGTGATAGTATTCATAAATGGAATCTTGATCTACTTTGAGACTTGTGAGGATTAAGAGGGACATCTTATGACAATTGTGAAAATACTGAGAGAGCAACAACTATATGTTAAGTTTAGCAAATGCGAGTTCTGGTTATCAGAGGTCAGATTCCTAGGACATGTAGTTGGAGCTAGTGGAGTTAGAGTAGACCCTGCGAAAATTGAGGTAGTGATAGGTTGGCCCACACTAGAGACAATGATTGACATTCGTTGCTTTTTGGGCTTAGGATGTTATTGCCACAGATTCGTGCAAGATTTCTTCAAAATCGCAGTACCAATGAAAAAATTGACCTAGAAAAATTACAAGTGTAAGCAAGCCTTTCAGACTTGGAAGCAGAAGCTGACCTCATCTCCAATCTTAGTATTGCCAGAGGCAAGGAAAGACATGGAGGTGAACACTAAAGCATCGCAAATCAGTTTAGGATGTGTTCTCATGTTGGGAGACAATGTTATAGCTTATGTTTCCTGACATCTTAATATTTATGAGAAAAACTACCTAGTACATGACTTAGGGTTGGCAGCAACAGTTTTTTTCTCTGAAGATTTGGTGACACTATCTCTATGGAGAGATCACCATGTTCACTGACCACAAAATTTTGAAATACTTGTTCACTCAAAAAGACCTGAATATGAGGTAGAGGAGATGGTTGGATTTCCTCAAGGACTATGACTTCATATTGGAATATCTTCTAGGGAAAGCCAATTTAGCGGTGGATGCACTGAGTAGGAAGAGGTCAAACGCAGAGGTAATAGTTTGTCGATTGATACATGAGTTTGCACTACTTGAGGCTACAGACTCGGCTAGTTTAATGGATGTTCTAGATATGATATAGGTTTGTATTTAACAGTTAAGGACACAACTAGTCTCTATTCAGAGGGTTTTGGAGGGTCAACAAACATATCAACAGTTTGAGAAATTCAGTGAGTTAGCTCAAAGTTTAAATCACTCAGAGTGAAGTCAATCGACAGACTTCTGTTTGAGTTATAGGGGATGATTTTGGATACCATCAGTGGCTGAGTTACGCACATAGATACTCTAGGAGGCTTATCGCTCATGATATCATGTTCATCCAAGCATAACTAAAATGTATCAGGATATGAAACATCTCTTTTGGTGGTCAGGGATGAAGGTTGACGTATGAGAGTACGTAAGGAGTTGTGGGATATGCTAGCGGGTTAAATCTGAGCATAAAAGGCTTGGACGGTTGCTACAATCACTTCCCATTCCTTAGTAGAAGTGGGAGCACGTCGAATTTTGTCAGCAATATGCTTAATTCTCAGTGCAAGCATGATAATATTTGGATGATTGTGAATAGATTGACCAAGTCTGCACACTTCTTACCAATCTCCCCTAAGTATAAATTTGAGCAGCAAAGCAACCTTTATGAGAGAGAGATAATCAGATTACATGAAGTTTTGATCTTCGTTCTATTAAATAGAGGGTCTCAGTTTACATCAAAGTTGTGGGAGAGTATGCAGAAGAAATTTGACATGCAACTTCAGTTCAGTATGACATATCACCTACAAACAGATGGCCAGTCAAAACAACTGATTCAAGTGTTAGAAGACATGCTCATGGCTTGCATTTTGGTGTGCGGTTGGTCATGGGAAGATTATTTACCTATGTGTGAATTTGCTTACAATAATAGTTACCAAGCTTGCATTAGAATGGCGCCGTTAGAGGCACTCTATGGTAGGCCTTATAGGTATTCAATATGTTGAGTTGAGCTTGAGGATATCATGGTAGTTGGGTCGAAAATAGCAGTAGATCACAAAGAGAAAATCAGGTATATACGTTAGCGATTACGAGGCATTCAAGAAAGGCAAAAAAAGTGTGAAGACAAGTACCGAAATGGATTGTAATAGAAGGAGGGAGACTATTTCCTTTTGAAGGTCTTGCCTCTAAAGGGCATAAATGGTTCAAAGTCAAAGGAAAAATCGTGTAGAGATTCATAGGTACATTCAAGGTTACAAAGAGAATTAGTAAGGTTGCTTACAATCTCGAGTTACCACCACAGATGGTAGGTGTTAAGTCATTAATTATGTAGTATTATATAGGTTATTTATATTTTTTTAAGGTTGAGTCTCCAAAATATTAGCCTAACTGTCCTCATTTACTATTTTTAGGTTTATTGGAGTGCGCGTTTGAATTTGGGGAAAAAACTATGCAAAATAGAGTATTTACTTCAGTGTGATTTGCTACTGTTTGATCTGCCTCGAGTTATGCACTACATAGTGGGTGAAATATTAGACAATAGCCGAGTGGTGCAACTCAAACACACTTAATCACGCAGCGCACTAGAGCCATTCGATCACGTCTCGAGATCAGTGCGTAGATAAAAATCAAATGAGAAATGAGCGAATAATCAGTCTCGGATATATGCGAGCATAGACTCCCATATATTTGCCATCTTTAATACGTGTTATCTCCTTGATCCACCAACCGTCGATTTTTCTCGAGATCTGTGCAAGTGTTGTCTTCCAAATTGACGCACGTCTCTAATACTTTATTTCCATCCATTTTAGATGTCAATTCTCCTCAAGATTTGTGCCATTGATGTCTCCCACATCTTCACATGCTCTCTCATTTGCCCTTCTATCCCAGCCAACTGCCACGTGTCGCATTGTCACTCGATTAACACGTCGTATAAGTAGTTCTTTCCTTCAATCATTATACACCACGTCAGCAAGCAGCAACAACTCAGCTAATCCCGACATGACATGTGTCGTGGAAATGCAACAAAGTCACAACAGCCATCGAATTTTCCTCGGCGCACGTGTTATTAATGATCTTACCAAAATATATTTCTATCTTGTTAGAGAGAAGATTAGATGGGTTTTTAATAATAGGAATTAGGTTTTTTATGGAGTACTCTCTTCTATGCATTGTTCTATTCTCTCTTCCTCTTGACATATAATTATTTTCTTTTTTTCTTAAATATTTTAATGGAGTTATTCATCAACATGTCCAGCTAGTCTCACCAATCTAGACAAGGGGTGGATCAAACAACTCTTTTAGCATCAAATCTGTGTGAGATCTAATTAAATTAAATTTAATTTCTTTTCATTGGTGTTTTATTCTCTTTGTTATTGATTGATTAATTAGTGTTAAATTTAGATTCAAACCTTGATTATCTTGCTGGCGAGTCATACGCATCTGTCCTTATCCAATAAAACCATGCAAGTAGCAATTGACCATACCAATTGATTCGCTCTTTCGAGACCAGTCAAATACCTTAATGATTTAGGCTAAATCGGACACACTAGGGATGCGATTGTCCAGATGTAATGCCTTCACAAAACTCATTGCGGTCATCTTGTTAAACCAAATTCGTCTGGGTATAGAGTTATACGTTTGGCTGGAGAAGTAGTCATTGTCATACTTGACTATCGAGATTGGGAAGTGCAAGGACCCGGGCATATTACAAGGTCTAGAGCTACTCTAAATTAACTTTGAGTTGCAAGCTTTATATAGATTGACAATTATAGGGTTGATTATGCCAATTAAGGAAGTTTGTGATACCGATGGTTTAGGTTACTCTTCTTGATTGATTTCCTTGCAAAGCATTTTTATTTCCTATTTTTAGTGAACTCTTGAAAAAAACTTTTCAAATCCCCTGATTTACTTTCTTGTTCATTGGCCTAAGTTAGAAATCTTGGTCTTCATGGATCGACCCCATGCTTGCCACTGTTGTAGTTCTTTTGGTAATTGATAATCTCATTAGGATTATATATTTTCACTCATTTAACACGCGTCAGATTTTAACATCGTTGCTGGGGACCAAAACCTTTTTGACTTAGGTTTTTTTTTCTTTTTGTGTGTTCACCTTTATGCCCAAAAGTCTTCATAGAATGAAGTCCATCGAATCTCTACTCCCTTTTGATTCAGAGATCAACAAGGCTTATCGTCGAAACTCAAAAGAAACAACGCAGAGGAAACAATCCTCAAGAGGTAAACTGAGTGACGAGCAATCCTTTCCAATGGGTGACCAAGATATAAATTCACCACTTGAAGGGCAAGAGGAACACCTAGTTATTCCTCCTGAACAGTTTGAAGCACGTGCTGCGCCACACACACTAGTGGAATCGCAAAGGCCCGAATACCTCAATATTAACCATTCAATCAAAGAATAGTTGATCCTACTCTGCAAAGGCCACAAGCTAACCCTTGGGTCAACCTTAAGCCAATCATCGTATTACCATTAAAATGGCAAATGATGAGATACAGAATCTTCTAGCTCATCAGCCATAGTGCATCACATTCCCTGCTCATAGGGGCAATTCCAAGCTCAAATCCTATTTTATAAATCTTCTCCCCTCTTTCCATGGACTAGATCATGAGGATCCAATGACCTTCATGAAAGACTTTCACTCTCTAAGTGTAGGACCATGATTCCCTTAGGAGTCAATGAAGACGAAGGAAAACTCTTGGCTTTTCCTTTTTGCCTTAAAAATAAAGCACAAGATTGTCTTTTCTACCTCTCAATTGGTTCCATCACAAATTGGAATGATATGATTTTTGCATTTCAAAAAGAATTCTTCCTTAAATCTTGTCTTCCCAACTCACCAGGGAGATATGTAGTATAAAAATGAAATGAGGTGAATCTTTTGGCAATTATTGGGGTCGTTATAAGCGCTTACTTGCATAATGCCCCCAATATGGCCAAAGCAACCTCTCCGTTATTTGATTCTTCTATTCGGGACTTGTGCCCTTTTAGAAATGCATGATTTACATTGCCTACGGAGGTGACTATAGATGTAAGACAACTCAAGAGATGTTTGATTTATATGAGTTTATAGCAATTCAATCACATTATTATATTAATGAGGAGGAAGAAGGACCCTTAAGATATATTTTGATGGAGTAGGCTCGAATCTTACTAATAGCATGCTTGAAAAACTCACTAATCTTATGGAATTATTCCTTACCTCCGAAAAAGCTCAAATTAAAGCTTGCAGTTTATGCTTACTGATTCTTGTCCCTCCTTGTTCAAGAACGAACAAACAAACGCTATAAGGGGAGGATTCCAAGGACCACTGAGGAATCAATATGGCAATAATTTAAGTAACACTTATAATCATGCCGTTAAAAGCCCCTATCATAGTTATGGACCTCATAATCAGAATCATCTCCAATATGTTCCAAAGAGACAACCTCCTCCTCAGCACTCCTAACCCGCTCATAATTTGGGGTTTTTAGAAAAGATGATGAGGACACTCATCGCTAATCAAGACAAAATCTCTAAGGATTTAGCCCAATTTAAAATTGAGTCAACCATGAGTCATGCTGCAAGAATTAAAAATCTCGAGGCTCAAGCATGGCAACTAGCCCTACGGGTAGGGCATATGGATGAGAAAGGCAAGCTGCCTTCTTAACCACTTTTGAATCCTAATGCGAATGTCAATGTCGTCACACTTCATAACGACAAAGAGTTAGTGGAAACTCCCAAAGAACTTAAGCCATAATTGGATACCTTTAAATCTAAAGAAGTCGAGCAAAAGATCGAAGTTTAACTGCCTCCTACTGAAATGGTAATCATGGATAAGGAAATACAACCTTCTCTTAAAATCTTACCACCATTCCTTCAATGTCTCATTAAGAAAAAAAAAAGGAGAAGAGAAAGAGATTCTGGAAATCTTAAGGAAAGTGGCGATAAACATCCCACTTCTTGATGCCTTAGTACATATGCCTTGCTATGCTAAGTTGCTCAAAGACCTATGTAGCAAAAAGGGTTGACTCAAAGGCAATGCGAAAACCATCGTCGATGAAAATGTTTCAGTTATCCTATGTAGGAATTTGCCCACCAAGTGTGAGGACCTGGGCATGTTTACTGTTCCTTGCATAATCGGTGAAGTTGAGATGCAGAAAGCTATATGCGACCTCAACACCTCTATCAATGTCATGCCATTATCCATATATGAAACATTAAAGGCTGATCCTCTGAACGATACTGGAGTTATCATACATTTGGCAAACCGATCTATCGTCTGTCCCGTGGGTGTCTTGGAAGACATTTTTTTGAAAGTTAGTGAGCTTGTATACCGTGCTGACTTCCATATCATAGATATGAAGAGTCAGCCATGCCCCCATTTCTCCTTAGTCTTAATTGGCAGGCCTTTCCTTAAGACTACCAAGACTAAGATTGATGTTCACAGTTGTTCTTTATCATGGAGTTTGATGGTGAACTTATTAAGTCCAACATCCATGATGCGATGCACCATCCTTGCGATTTCTCTTCTGTAGTGCTTGCCTTTAATAGTGCAGACTCACTTGTCTAAGAGGTATTTCTTGTGAAAGGTGATAATATGAAAGTGGTGTTAGAGAATCATCTCAGCATTGATTTTTTGCGAAAGCTATCCTTAGCCCTCGATACTAAGATCGAGGAACTCATTTCTTAGTTGGACTCTATTCCACTCCATTTTCACACCCTAGCATATCTTGACTTACTTGCTTCGAACTTCACGCTTCTCTCATCTATGGAGCAAGTCCCTATACTAGAGCTCAAACCACTACCTAGTCATCTTAAATATGAGTTTTTATGAGAGAACGAGACTTTACCTATGATCATCTCAATTAAACTCACATTAACAGAGGAAGTGAAGCTCATAAATGTGCTACGAGAGTTCAAAAAGCTTTAGGGTGGACCATTGTTGATATCAAATGTATTAGTCATTCCACGTGCATGCATTAGATACATATGGAAGAATGGTCTAAACCTTCACGAGAAGTACAACATCAACTGAACCTACTGATGATGGAAGTGGTTAAAAAGGAGATTCTAAAGCTCCTTAATGTTGGAATGATCTACCTGATCTCTAACAGCATGTGGGTTAGTCTCATTCAGGTGATTCCTAAGAAAATGGGGGTCACAGTGGTCACGAACTTATGAGGTGAGTTAGTCCCAACTCGCATAAAAAATAGATGGTGGGTTTGCATCAATTAATGGAAGTTTAATGTTTCCACTCTAAAAGACCAATTCTTATTAACTTTCATTAATTAGATGTAGAGCGATTAGCTGGCAGGTCACATTACTGCTGTTTGGATGGATACTCTAATTTTCACTAGATTCCTATAGGACTTGAGGATTAGGAGAAGACCACCTTCACCAATCCTTTTGGTACCTTTGCTTACCGGTGCATGCCCTTTCGGTTGTGCAATGCACCTACTACCTTTAAGAGGTGTATGACGAGGATCTTCTTCGACTTTGTTGAGCACTTCATCGAAGTCTTCATGGATGATTTCACCATTTATAGCGACTCATTCGATATTTGCCTCAGTCACCTCACTAAGGTTCTTTATAAATGTATCAAGAAGAACTTGGTCCTCAATTATGAGAAATGTCATTTCTTGGTGGAATAATATCTTTTCTTGGGTCACATCGTTTTCTTTAGGGTGTGGAAGTAGACTTGGCAAAAATTGAAGTAATTCAAAAATTGTCTTACCCCGCAACTGTGCGAGATATCTGATCTTTTATTGGTCATTCTAATCTTTATCATCGTTTCATTAAGGATTTCTCTAAAATATACAATCCCTATCTCATCTTCTTCGGAAAGACTTGCCTTTCGATCTCGAAAAAGCATGTAAAAATGCATTTGATACACTTAAAGACTCTATCATCTCTACTTTAATGATCTGAGCTCCTAACTAGGAGCTATCTTTTAAGATCATGTGCGATGCCAATAACCACGCTGTGGGAGCTGTGCTCGTGCAACAAGTTGAGCGTGTTTCATATGCCATATACTACACCTCTCGAACTCTTAATCCTGCCTAACTAAATTACACCATTATAGAGAAGGAGCTTCTAGGTGTTTTATTCGCTTTGGAGAAATTTCGACCTTATCTCTTAAGTACTAAGGTTGTTGTCTGTTCTGACCATACAGACTTGAAGTACTTAATCACCAAATAGGAAGTCAAACCCCGTCCCATTCGATGGATAGTTTTTTTACAAGAGTTTGATATGGAAATAAAAGACAAAAGTGGTGTTGAAAATCTAGTTGCTGGCCATCTCAGCTGCATCGAGAATGGTGAAGCACATGTCTCGTTTCAAGATGATTTCCTTGATAGATATGTCTTAGTCAATTATCTTGTTACACGAAAGTATTCACGTCACGTTACACGAGCCTGAAAAGGATAAAGTTTGGAGCGATTCTAAACACTATGTTTGGGATGACCCATACTTTTGCTTAGATAAGGTAATCTGTCGATGTGTCTCTTAGACTGAGACAATCTATCTTGGCATTCTATCAGTCAAACGCTTGTGATGGTTATTTTGGTCCATGTAGGATAGCTATGAAGGACTTGGAGAGTGGGTTCTATTAGCCTACCATTTTTTACAACTCCTATCTATATGCCAAGACTTGTGCAAAATGTCAATCGACCTGTACCTTGGGTCATCGGGATTAAATGTCACTGACCTTGATCCAATTCTACAAAATTTTTGATGCTTGGGGGATCGATTTCATAGGGCCATTTCCACCATCACATGGTTTTCTCTATATCTTATTGGTGGTGGACTACGTGTCTAAATTGGTGAAAGTTAAAGCTACCCGCATCAATGATTCATCAGTGGTATGTGATTTCTTAAAATCATAGCCTTTTTCTACTTTTAGAGCTCCACGTACTTTGATTAGTGATTGAAGTACCCACTTTTGCAACCATATGGTTGAAAATCTCTTGCGCAAGTACAATTTTACATACCGTACGTCTACAACTTACCATCCTCTCACGAGTGGCGAAGCGGAGGTGTCAAATAGAGATATTAAATCTATTTTGAAAAAGACCGTAAATCCATCACAGAAAGACTGGAGTATGTGCCTTGATGATGCGGTATGGACTTATCGAATGACATATAAAACGCCAATCAAAATGTCACCATATCATTTGGTCTCCGAAAAAATCTTGCCATTTGCTGATCGAGTTGGAGCATAAGTCATTATGGGCTGTCAAGCAGCTTAACATGGAACTTGACGTAGTCAGTAAAAAGACAAAGTTGGAACTCCAAGAATTGGAGGAGATTCGTAACGATGCCTACTAGTATGCTCAAATCTACAAAGATAAAAACATGGCGTTCTACGATCATAATCTATCTCGCAAAACTTTCGCCGTCATTTGAAAAGTCTTACTTTATAATTCTGGATTGACTCTCCATCCAGGGAAGTTAACTTCATGATGACTCGGGCCTTTTGTTGTTATTAACATTTTTGGACATGGAGCAGTTGAGATTATGAGCATGGATGTTGGGAAAGCTTTTAAAGTGAATAGGCACCGACTGAAGTCGTTCAACAAAAGCATCCTACATCATGAGATCAAGAATGAAACTTTAGCAATTGTAGAGTACACCCATTAATAGATAGACCGACTTAGTCGAGCCAACGATGTTAAAAAAGATGCTTTTGGGATGCACCTTTAACTTGTATCCCTTATCTATTTGATTTCCTTTTTTAATATTCTTGTTGTATTCTTATCATTATCTATTTGGTGACTTTTTACAGGTGATGCGATCTCTACATTGCGCACCGAATTGGATTCGAAGGATACAACTTGGGTTTAGATAGATTAATTAAAGTATAAGCTTTCTTTTACAAAACCCAACTTTTATGTGCCTAACTCTGTTTCTTAATTAGATAAAATATTAGAGCATAACTGTCCTTGGGGATACGATATACCTGACACCAACACGAGTTGGTGCAACTATCACTTTGACGATTGTCGTACACTTGCAGTCGCTGTCAATAAGACTATGTATTCATGATGTTTTGATGTTTTCGGGTACTTGGGGATGTGATATACACTTGATAATACATGTATAAGCATATTGTACTCTTTATCACCAGTTATATGCATGATATCATACCGTTTGCAAGATTTCCATGCTTAGGACTTGTCCGAAATCCAGTTAATTCTTTTGTTGCTTTAAATTACTTTATGCTCCGTAATGAATATTAAGACTTGCTAAACTAATTAATGAACTTAATAAGTAACCAATGAATGAATATGCCTACTAGGCATGCGTTGACTTGACATAAGTTGATTGGGGGTCCACGTAGGTCTAGTATTGGGTGGGGGCCAGTTTGTGGCAATTGGGGCAGCCACAAGTATTAAATTAATAAGTCAATAATTGGGACCATTGTCAACATTGATGATCACTGTATCCAACCAAATTCAATTAAAATAATTACCTATCTATGAAACTAGAAATTTAAATCATCGATGTAGCATTTGTAATTTCAATTATTTTTTCCATTTGCTTGCTTCTATTCTCTTAATGTTTTGCACTTCAGTTACATGCTCTCTGATTTTTGTGTATTTTCTTACTATTTTTCTCATAAGTTTTTTTGCTTAATTTTGTAGGATTAGTGGGGAAAATGTCGACAATAGTTGAGATTGGAGACGATGTTGTTGCTTCCATTAAGGTAACTAAATCTGCAGCCCCGCCATGTCAAACATTTCATTTATGGTGAATTGAAATCTTATAGTACTTTAGTATTATATATGCTACTAGTCTTCTATATGTTTGTTGCTTCTATTCATATATGCATAGTCTTTTCTTTTAATGAAATGAAAACTATTGGCAAGATTGATTTTACATATTTCTCTCGTTTAGAAATCGGTTTTAAGTTTATGAATTTGTGTTTGACAAAATGACTAAGACATAGATTTATATGCACACTTCATCCTTGTTACTAGAAAACTTTGATAGCTAAATGTATATGGGGAATAATTGAATGAAGGAATGACAAGATTGATAGAATAGTTCAATCTTTCCTAGGATTGATTTCAAGGATGAGTTGTCAAGCTAATTAACCAACTGAAATTTATGAGTTAGAGAGGTTTGTTTTGTGCCTAATCTTATCATCATCTTTTATTTTATATAACTCAGTGCCTTTTGTAAACATAATTTCAATTTGATATTTAGAAGGAATATATGATCAATGCACTTATTTTTCAAGGGGTTTATCTAAATGAATTTGATACTCTTTACTAATGTTGAGTTGCTTCTAATTAGGTGTGAATTGAGCTCAATCTTTTCAATACCGTTGTTGCTTAAAAATTGAAATGAAGAAGGAATATATTGTCCCTGCTACCTTTACAACAATGCTGCAAAGCTTAGAAATATTGTTGAAAGTTCATCTAAAAAAAGTCATGTTATCCTCCATTATTTACTTTGTCTATTAATTAAATTCTTCATTTCATTGTTCAGTTACCTTAAGGATAAGAGAGACAACTATGAATAGATACCTTGCTACTTTTACAACTATACTCTTCTTCTTAGTGTATTAGCATGACTTAAAGATGGTCAGTGGCTATAACTAGCTCTTTCAAGGTACACATCTTATTCACTAAAAACTTCAATGGACTACTGATGCAAGTACTTGAATGAAATTGTTCTTGAAACATAAAAATCAATGTTTTAATGACTAAGAATGTATCTATTGCAGTGGTATTTCATGCTCCCAAACCAAATATCTCAACGAACTAGCTTCAACCATGCCTCCCAAATCAAAGTCCTCAATGTCTAATGTTGACGATTGTAACATGTCTCCAAAGACACTGAAGGACCTCAAAAGTTTCAATAGCAAAACTTTATATTGTAGGATCTCATTAGAAATGAAGAAGAAGATTCGTATGGATTTTCGACATGGATACACTCTTTTTTTATGGGGAGAAGCCCTAAATTTTTTTTACTTTAACCTTGTTCATATCTTTTTTGCTTTACTAGTCATTCAAATTGTTCAGTTCAAATGTTTTTTATGGTTTTCAACTTATTCCCGATCAGTTAATCGTGACAGCATTTTAGATGTCAATTTTTTTGTAACTGTAGATACATTTTATGGCGGCTTTAATAGCTGCCATAAATAGTCGTTCTTTAAAAATTGGCAGCCTTTCGTGAAATGGCATTTCCTATTAATTGATTACCAGTACATCTTATATTAAATGGTAATGGTTTCAAACCGTCATTTATTGGCTTTGGCTTTCGTAATATCTCATAACATAACGAATATCATACTTATTTAAAACTGATATTAAAGGTTTTTAATATCAGTTAAGTTTTTTTTTTGTAGTGTGCGTTGTATATAAGTATCTCATATTCGTCGCTCTTATAACAACGACCATAGAGTAATCCATGAGCTGAACCATTAAAAATAAAGTTTTCTTCCGATTCGAAATGGTGATCCGAGTTCTCTATCATGGACGTCTCACCGACATCTAGCAAGAGGTAGCCTTTATTACTATTGGAATAGAGGAGTGTTGTGAAAAGACGGTCGGTGCTGATTGTGCCACTTTTGGACACCAATTTGAATCAGAAGAGGAACTTCGTGGGTAAGTAAGTATATCCTTCCTTAATAGATCCTCAGGAAGGCCAGCAGTATTGCTATTTCTGTTCCTGACCCAGACTAACACCATTGTTGAAGTCATTATGTTCTCAAGATAATACTTTACTAGCATGTTTGGTTCATCTTCTTAGGTTGCATTAGCCATTTAAAATTAACTAATCCGACGTTTGTTTCATAGGATTAGATAATCAACAACAAACACAACACAAATACACAAATCCATTTATAAGTGCAGTCGAACCTCCCTCGCAGTCTTGCCTAAGTTAGAGGTTTAATGCCTCATGGTTGAAGAACACAAAAGATCGAAAAGAAAAGAAGTGGGGGAAAGAGTCACCCAGAGAGGAAAGAATAGTCGAGTAGAGGATATAACATAAAAAAGAACCGATTCCCAATCAACCCTAAAGTACTGTCAACTAAATTTAGCCGGGGTGTATTCAATTGAGATTTTAATGGACTTTTGATTACTTTTAATGACTAAAAAAGTTTATATGTATTCAATTAAAACTTTTAAAGAGTTTATAAAAGTAAGCTGTATTCAATGTGAACTTTTATAGACTTTTAAAAAGTCTATAAAGTTTTGGGGTATTCAATTTAAACTTTTAGAGAGTTTATAAAAGTAAGGTGTATTCAATTTTTATGTGACTTTTGTGGATTGGTTACAAATCTCGAATTTTATAAATTTTTTGTATAAAAATACACATAAAAAAATCTTTAACTTCTCCTCACCTCAACCTAGAAACTTTTAGAGACTTCTAATTTTTGTTAGTTCCATTCTTCAAAAAGAACTTCATTGTTCATAAGATTTTTCTTATCAATTGTTTTTATCAACTTCTCCAATCACTCCACAACTCGTGGATTTCATTGCTCACTCATTATACTCTAATGTTTATGTCGATGAAAATGAAAATGATGGAATTATTAAGAAGATCTAATTTTCGCATCACTGTACATTTTTTATCAGTTTTTTTTTACAATGAAGTTTCACTTATTAGTATATTATTATAATCTCAAAAAGTGTAATATTATTCTTATTGGAGAAAATAATTGTATTTTTTTAAATGCAAAAAGTGCATTTTCAAAAACTTAAACTATCATTCTTAAGGAAAAAATGTAATTTTTTTTTCCTAAAGTACAAAGTTTTTACACTAACATTTGCTATAATCTTATTTGATTATTTTCTGCCACTATAAGATGATTTACTTACCTATTTATTATTTTGATATTTATTTACTAATTTTTTTTCATACTACCTTGATCGCAATTCATTAATATATCTATATATTTTTTATTAAAAAATTAGTAATAGTTCTTAGGAAAAGACATGTAATTATTTATCTAATTTTTTTATAATAAAGTGCAAAATATTTGTTTCATTATAAAAATCACAAGAATTTGCTAGTATCAATCAAAATCATATTTAAGAAGTTCACAAAAGTCACTGAAAATCTTAAATGTTAATAAAAGTCATCAAAATGAAGTCTGCATAAAAGTTTATCAAAGTCTATAAACTTCTAAAAAGTCATTCACTTATAAAAGTATCTAAAAGTTTATTAAAATCTTAATTGAATACACCCGTAGATTTCGTTGAGATTTATTTGTTGATGAAGCATGCTGTTCGAGGACAATCATGAGACCAAAAGTTACACATTCACCTTTTCTTGCATTCTGTCCACGTCTCAATTTCTTGTACCACGTGTCACAATTTAAAGCATTGCATAGCAAGTTATCATACACCGCCACAAATGCTACCATCTCCAACTTACTGATTACAACCCATTCACCTTATCATGTGTTGATAACATCATAATGATGCCATCGTCATCAATCCATGCATTCCATTAGCGTATTCCCTTCTTACTCCAACACGCAACAATCCTTGTGTGTGGGCATATGAATACTTGATTTTATATAATTTTTCGCATCAAATTCAATCGTGCACTCCAATAACTCTAAAAATAATAAATAAATATAATTAGACTAGTATTGGAGACTTAAGCATAATATATATAAATAAATTATATATAATATTACATAATTAACGACTCAACAGTAAGTTACATGTTAGTAGATGTAGGTTATACGGTGGCTATGTACAGACTCCTAAATATATATGTTTGTAATTGTAATAGGAGATTATGAATGCAAATACAAACTTCTTCCTTTAACTTGTTTCTTATGCTTTTTTCTTTCCTTTGTTTCTTTTATATTTACCTCCCTGTTTCTTTTATTTCTTCAATAGTACACATTATTTGGTATAAGAGACAGCTTTTTGAATCAGGGAAACTCATGGGAAAACCAATGGTGACTTTCAAGATGAAGTTCACGAGATTTTATCCCGTCGTGAGACCAACATTGATCAAATTAATGTTGCGTTACAAACAATACTTACTGAGCTTCAGTCCCTTCGAGTATCTCAAAGATCAAATCCTACCCTTCATTAGTTTGTTCCAAGTGAATCCTCACATCATCTAAATCATTCACATGTATCTCCTTCTAATCACTTGACCGACAAAAACCATCATTATTTTAAGTTATCATTTTCATAGTTTAATGGAGAGGACCCAATTGGCTGGATCTACAAGGCTGAACAATATTTTGAATTCAAGCATATCCCACCAGATCAACAAGCTCAATTAGCTTCTTTTCATTTTGAAGGTATCACCTTACAGTGGTATAGATGGTTCATGAAGTTTCATGACCCGGTCACTTAGACAAAATTCACCAATGCTTTACTACTTCACTTTGGTCCAACGGGCTTTAACAATCCATCCAAAGCATTAACTCGTTTGAACCAAACCACTACAGTGGCTGCCTACCAAAAACAATTTGAGAGAATTTCTCACCGAGCTAATGGGTTACCCAAAAAACTTTTAATTGGTTGCTATATTGCACGGCTTAGAGATGATATGTGCTTGGATGTGAAGGTCAAGAGACTGCATACATTAGCGGAAGCTATAGGGGTGTCTCATTTCATCGAGGAGATGAACATGTTACTGAGAAGAGAAAATCCATCTTATCATTCTTCGATAATTTCTGTAGTTAAAGCAACAAACAACCTTATAGTAGGAATGCTCGGTCATCCGCCCAACGCGAAATCAACTCAAGAATCAAGTTCTTTTCGAAGAATCACTAATTAAGAAGCACGTGAACGTCGACAAAAAGGGTTGTGCTACTATTGTAATGAAAAAATCCATTCTTGGACATTGATTTTGACGGCCACAATTATTCATAATGGAGGATTCTCAAACCAGTGACATTGTTGTTGAGGATGACATACTCGAGGCCATAACGGACACTGAAATTACACCAAAAATCTCTTTTCATGTGATGATAGGCACATAACATCCACAAACCATTCGTGTACGTGGGAAGTTGAAGAACAAGGACATCATGGTATTGATAGATGTTGGTAGCACTTACAATTTCAATGAGGAGTCATTAGTTTCTAAACATGGGTTAGAAATGGTTAAAGATAAGAAATCGCAAGTCATAGTTGGTAATAGTCAAAGAATTGAGTGTGTTGGACGATGTCAAACACTAACCATTTTCATACAAGGCTATTTTGTGAAGGTTGAATATTATGTTCTTCCAGCGGCTGCTTGTCAAGTGGTCCTTAGAGTTCAATGGCTTCAAACACTTGTTGATATTGTAACCAATTACAATAAGCTGACCATGTCTTCTTTCAATGATAGAGGAAACACTTACACCTTTCATGGACTCAATCAAACTGGCATTCAAGTACTATCAAACAAGGAATTTCATTAATTCCTATCCTTGTGATCTAGCTCATCTACTCACCACTTTCAAACATATTTTTATAGAATCATCTTGCCTACCTCCAACACGATCCTATGATCACTCTATTCTTTCGCTGCCAAATTATAAACCAGTAAGTGTATGACCTTACCGCTATCCTTATTACCGAAGAAATTAAGATTAAGAAAATGATCAAATAACTCTTGCAATCAATTTTTATATGACCCAATAATAGTCCTTTTTAATCTCTCGTTATATTAGTTAAAAAGACAGATGAGAATTGGCGACTTGGCTTTCAACAATATTGCTATCAAATACAAATATCCCATTCCTATTATTGATGAACCTCTAGATGAACTTCATGGTGCGAAATTCTTTTCTAAAGTTGATTTGATGGCTTGTTATCATCAAATTCGTTTGAAATAAGATGATATTTCAAAAAACTGCATTTCGCACACACGAGGGATATTATGAATTCCTAGTCATGCTATTTGGGCTCACAAATGCAACTTCCACTTTTAAAAGTCTCATGAACAATATCTTTTGACCATTCATGCGAAAGCTTCCTTTAGTTTTCTTTGATGACATAGTAATCTACTCACAAAATTGGGAGGATCACCTTGCATATCTACATATTGTTTTAGATGTTTTATCTAGTAACAACTTATTTGCAAAAGAAACAAAATGTCAATTTGGCATCCCACAGGTTCATTACTTAATTAGAGCATGTTATCTCTAACAAAGTTGTAGCGGTGGAACCTCAAAAAGTCCAATTTGTTCTTGATTGACCTATATCAACATCAATAAAATGTTGGCTTGGTATTATTGCAAATTTATTCTCGAATTTGGATATATTGCAACCCCGCTGAAATGATTCTTATCCAAAGAAGGCTTTCGTTGGTGCTTAGATGTCGAATTGGCATTCAATCAACTAAAACATGCAATAACTACGACACAAGTTTTAAGACTTCTTGATTTTTCAAAGAGCTTTGTGATAGAGTTGATATATGTGAAATTGGCATTGGAGCAATTCTTTCTTAAGAAAATAGGCCGATTGCATACTACAGTGAGGCCTTGAAAGGTTGTGCCTTAATCTTATCCATATATGAAAAGGAAATGCTCGCTCTTGTCAAATCAATTCAAAAGTGGCGACCTAACTTGCTGGGAAACCTTTCACTGTGCGTACCGACCACAAAAGTCTTAATTACTTGTTGGAGCAGTGGATCACGACACCGACACAATAAAGGTGGTTATCAAAACTTTTAGGTTTTGATTACAAGACCGAGTATAATAAAAGGGAATGAGAATTAGGGTGTTGATTCTTTATCTAGAGTTGTTGAATTTAATCTTTTATCTTTATCCTTGCCAAATGCTAATTAGTGGGCCACCTTACAAAGTGAGATTTATCAAGATCTTTTTTATACTAATATATCTAAGGCCGGTGACTCCAGCCATCATCATTTACTTCAACGAGATGGTGTTTGGTTCAAGCATTACAAGATTTATCTAAGCCAGTAGTCGTCCTTAATTCCTTTGATTATTTTTTATTGTCATTCATCACCAATAGGTGGTCACTTTAAGTATCACAAAATGCTTACTTGAGTCAAAAGAAATTTCACTTAGAGTGGCATGAATCGTATGTTGAAGGAATATATACAACAATGTGATGTTTGTCAATGGTTTAAAGTGGATTACTAGAAGCCAGTCGAGTTACTTCAACCATTAGCAATCCCTCGAAAGGTTTGGACAGAGATTTCAATGGATTTTGTGGAAGGATTGCCGCCAAATCTTTTATCTCTAACGTCGTTCGACTAAATGGTATCCTAACTTCAATTGTGATTTACTAAGATAAGGGTTTTAGTAGCTCATTTCGGCGAACATTGTCTAAGTTATAAGGTACCGAACTTTGCATGAGTTCTAGCTATCATTCGTAGTTAGACGGACAAATAAAAGTTGTCAATCACATATTAGAACAATATTTATTATGTTTTTCAAGAGATCATCCTTGACAATGGGTGGAGTGGATTACATGGGTAGAATTTAGTTATAATGCATCAAATCATTCCTCTACGAAAGTATCTCCTTTTGAAGCTATATATGGGATACCACCGCCAAGTTTACTTTCTTATATTCCGGGTATAACAAAGATGGAAGCAGTGGATGAGTATCTTCGTGATAGGGATACAATTTTAAAAGTTCTACGTCAAAACTTGGTTCAAGCTAGTTACCATATGAAATGCCAAGCAGATAACGATACGAGAATTCTCATTCAATGTGAGGGATTATATGTATCTCAAGTTACAACGATATTGACAAAGTTCAGTGGCATCTTGTAGCTCTCACAAACTCGCAGCTTTTTTTATGGATCATAAAAAATTATTGGGAAGATTGGGGCGGTTGCATATAAATTAGACTTATCAGTGGGTTCCTAAGTTCATAATGTTTTCCATGTTATTTTGTTGCACTAATGTTTGGGTGATACACCAAGTACATCTATGCAAGTATCACCTACTTCCGAGATTGTATACTCTGTTCCACAACCTAAAGCGATTCTTGACAGAAGGGCCATAAAAAAGGACCATACCGACCAAAACAAAGATTTTGGTCATATGGGTGAACATTCCAGCAGAAGATGCTACTTGGGAGAATTTGTGGCGTACATCCAAATCACATCTAGAATTCATCCTTGTGGATAAAGATTCTTCAAAATGATGTGTCCAGTATACCATAGAAATAGGATAGTTATTCAGTTATTAGTGGTTGTGCTATTATTTATAATTTAATGGTACCTATTGTGGCCACGTTAGTTGTATTAGTTAAATTAGAGTGATAGTTAGTAGTAGTTATATAAGTTACATGTTAGTGGATGTGGGTTGTACGGTTGCTATGTACACACTCCTAAATATATATGTCTGCAATTGTAATGAGAGATTATGAATGAAAATATGAACTTCTTCCTTTAACTTGCATCTTCTGCTTCATTCTTTCCTATGTTTCTTATATATTTACCTCCCTATTTCTTTTATTTATTCAATAGTACGCATTACCTTGTTGTTGTTTCCCGAAGCTGAAGTCAATTCCACAAATGAAAACGTAAATTCTTGTACGATAAATGCAAATGATGGGACATATTTTAGTTTCATTTATGCTCATATAAATAGAGTGTGTGACGGAGAGAAAAACGTGAGGTTTGTCAATGATTCGATTTGTATTTGTGCCGTTAGAGGTGCTGATGAGATCATTGTTGTTTGATATTCTTATACTTTATGGGAGTTTGTTTATAAAGGAAAATACTTAATTGAAATTGTGGCATCAAGATTTGGATGTATAAATAAAGGGGCGGGTAGTCATTTCACAAGCAACTAAAACATGTTATCTCAATGCCTAAGCGAATAAGTGACCAACTTGCTGACTAATCCGCTGATCCAACTAACAATCCTGAATATAACTACCTTCGATTAGGAAGTTTTTGTTTGTTTAAAATAATTATGAACTAGGCGTATTGAAATTATCCCTTAAACTTAGGACACTTATAATTAACGTTATCGATTTTTAAATATTTGTATATACTAGCTAGTAAGGATTTGTTGCAAGATAGAAATTAAAGCCATTTTTTGGGCAATCTTCATGTAATGCATAAAATAACTTCATAACACTTTTGGAAATTGGATACATAATTATGATGATGAAGAAATTGCATGTAGGATCAAGTTATAAGACAAGAGAAGAAGGCTGCTAAAAAAGGATATGGAGGGAAGCGAACAATAGTGTCGAACACCTCCAACTTTCAACTTCTAAAGTTGATTGAGAGAAGCTTTTCTATACTTGAGAGGTGCATCCAAATCCATACCACCTCTCTGTATAGATACGACAGGGGATAGATTCTTCACTTCCAAGCAAAAGATTTCGCAGCCCTTTTTCATGTCCTTATCTCCATTATTCTACAAAATTTTGTCATGGTTTTCTCGTTGTGTTAAAAAAATCTCATGTAAACTCACCTTGTGCTTCTTCACCCACTCGGACTTTCCACAGTTCTCTTTGTTGTGTCTCGGTGACCATATTTGAATATCGACTTTTTTCGTCATCCTACTATAACTTAGTTCACCATTACTTAATACTTCAAGGTTATAATGCCAACTTCTTGGAATATGATTAATGTTTAATCTAGGACATTGAATAACACATACATCATCTTCTTTGTAATCAAACCACACTACGCAATTCTTGTTACTACTAATAAAAGTGTTGGCATACCAATAAACATTCCCTCCAATGATAACAGTGTCGCAACGTAGAAAACATTGGTGAGATGGTATTAGTAACTTAGCATTCGTTGCACGCTACTAGTTTGTTTTGGATGAGAATACTTTAAATTTATATCAATTGGGCAGGTTGTTTGGATCATTCAAGAACTCCAATATCCCAATAATCTTAAAGCCATTATAAGGATTATAAGGAACATCGATGGCTAAAGCTATGTCGTTAAGGTGGTGCGAGTTGGGCACGGAGACTATTTGTTTGGTGATGCGAATGGAGATAAATATGGCTTGGTCGCTGCTGTGATATCCATAAATTAGTCCATGAGTTGAACTCTTTATGACAACTTCTACACTACTGTGATCAGTAATAATTGGCAACTGTGTATAAATCCTGATCGCATCTTTACGTTCCCACAATAGGGATATCTGTGTTGTTTACATTATGAGAATATTGGATTTCCATGAAACGATGGCTGGTGCTAATCAAATTGTTCTATTTTTTGTACACAATTTCGAATCTTAAGAGTGACCTTATTGGCAAGTGAGGAAGTATCTTATATATTATCAGATCCTTAGGAATGTCATGGACATTTTTTTTGTCCCAGACTAGCACCATTGCTGAAGAATTTTGTTGAAAAATAATTAGTTTGATCTTATTTATACGTTCATGCAAAGAGAGTAATATGGAACGTTTGTAGTTTTTATATATAGTTCTATATATAGCTAGATGATTTAGAATTAGATCACAAGTACGATAGGATTAATTAGGAAGTTCAGTTTAAATAGAATTACATTTTTGGTATGTATATAATTGAATAAATTTAGGAAGTTTAGTTAGATTAGAATTGCAAATATGTATTTTGGTTATTGAATAAAAGGTGTGGACCTTTTATGTGCTGCGGCTTATGTTTCTCATAGCTATTCCTTTTATTTGGCTACCAAGGTGTTGCAAAAAGTTTCACCCAACTTTTTGCAATTGAGCAACAAACTATTTTCTTGGTAGCTAAAAGTGACATTTAATAGCGAAAAATTCATTCACGGTAGAAAACATGCAGCTAAATCTTGTTTTTCTTGTAATGGATAAAGGGCAACCAAACAAGGACAAAAAAACGAGATGGATGGGGCGATTTCCAATGGCGATTTTTGGCGATGATTTGTGACCCTCTCACAACACCCTCATATGCAACTCCTTGCACCTAATACTCTCTCGGCTTGCATCCTAATCCTAGGTCGCTGTTGTAAGGCAACAGTATTTTTGGTTGGCGTCCTAGCTTCTTCCGAAAATTAGCAGTATTTTTGGTTGGCTCACATCCTAATTTAAGGAATAATTTGTAAAGCAACCACATTGCACACTAACGTCCTAACCTGGAACAGGGATTGTAAGAGGGCCCGTTATCAGACCCAACCTAATTAGGGCATCTGACCAACCTAGATTACCTTAATCTCATGATAATCTAACAGCCTTCACCTCTCCATCAATAAACAATTAATAATATTATCTTATTATCATCAATTATAAAATATTGTTAACCATAATGAATCCTAAATTGAATCTTAAACCTTAAAGTTCCGCAAAAACCAATTATATAATTCTCAAAGTTCACTTACATTAATTACATTATCCTAAAATCTCATAAATGTTTTTCGACAACATTCCCTCTATTTCTAAGCCTACATCAAAATTCTTAGACTTCAAAAATCTTCAACAAAACTTACTTAGATTTGGTGGAAGTGTCGAAGGACTCATGATCCACCCATAAAATATATATTAAGTTAACAAAATTATACAGTCATTCTAACCTAATATTAAGTATTAACAACTTTAAGTTATCACTACCTTAATTCTAAATTTTCTCAATTCGTCAAAACCATTTCAACTATTAACTAAATGAGAACCTAATCACACTCGAATCCCAATAACTCATTTATACAATATATTATATTCAAGAACCAATGCATGCATAGAGAAAAGAACTAAGCAAGTCACATACAGTCGGAAAGCCTTACCTTTCCTTTGTCGCCGCTAGAACCTGTCATTATCCAATTATAGAAATTTGATAATGTTAAATAAGTAAATTTCGCACTATCAATTTCACACTATCCAGTACACCTATAATAATCAAATGCATAAAAGTTCATGAAATTAAATGAAGAATATAAACCAATGAATTTAAATACAATCGTGAATCCATCACTTTTTTGTTATCCAACCACAATCAGATAATGTTCTTCAAAAGTGGTAAGTAAATAATAATAAGGACTCATGCTCGGGGAGAATAACCAAATGAGTATCGTTCCTCGAGTCTATCAAAGTATGACTGGTTTAACGTGATCTCATGATATTCACATGATGCAAAGTATCAGTGACTCTAGCCCTTCAAACATAATATAGTTCTACCCTGTAAAACACAGTCAGGTAGCTTAATATACCATGTGCACACAAATAAGGAGACACTAAATGGCTCTACCCTTTAATACAATCAGGCAGACACGATAAAAAGACTCGAACTACCTTATGCTCCCAACCCAAGTATGCATGTACAATAAAAATGTAATATCAATGAACAATGCAATTTATATGAAATAATAATCATACAATATAAATGTTACTATGGGATTTACTTAACCTTACAAACATGATATCACAACTCCCTTGTGCTCTAAGTCGGTAAACTATTCTATATAGGGCTCCATTCGCGTTCCTACAATTCATTAATACGACCAGCAAGCCTCCATAATAACTTCACCATTTTTTTAATCATTTGCAATTTAATAGACCAAATCGCGTCCCGAAACCCCTTAAATACTTTCAAAATAAATTATTTGATGCTCAAATTTTATTTTTGACTCAAAATTATTGTTCGACATTTAAAATTATGTTGTCTAGGCTTAAATATAGTTTTTCGATTTTTTTATATATTTATCAATCCTACTTGATCCGAAAACCACGAATTCCCTCCAAATCAACTCATCGGATGTCCATATCCTAATTTTGACTCCATATTGTGATTAAGAATCAAAAACTAACTTAGACAAGGCTTTAAAATAATTTTTAAAATTTTGGACACTTTTTAGTATTGTAGCACGCACTACGAGAAAAATACTTCGTATAAATCCTCGATAAAATCTCAAAATTCTCATTTTTCATAAAAACCTCTAATTTCCATTAATTTATCCAAAATTCTATTTTTATGACTTTCTTTAATTTTCAGGGATTTATTTTAATTTTTTCTCTTTTAAAAATATAATAATTTTTAATGGGTAAGGGTTTAACCCCTTAGGCGAACTGGACCGGTTCAGTCGAACCGAGCCCAATTCGGTCTGGGGGATCAAACCCACCTTTCATTTTTGTCTTCCTCATGTACTCGTCTGTTGCATTTTTTTGTTTTTTTTTTAATTCTCTGATTCACTGGGGTTGGGTTTGGCCCTAACCCAAAGGCACTATTAGAAGGGGAAACAACATCCAAGCCATCTCCTTCCTTGGACGAACCCAGCTCCCAAACCCCTCCTCGTTACTCCTCGAACAACCACGCAACTATAACAAACACATCAATAATAACCACATTACCTTTCTCCATCTTCGGCTCTCCTTCCTCTCGGTCTCATCTCTCTCCTGATTTTTCTCGTCTTTCACTATTTTTTTTCCTTCTTTCTTTTTTGAAATCAAAATCAACACACAAGAGGTGATATGTTTTGAAACCATATGTATTAAATTTTCTCGAGATTTGCATCACTCGAATCTAAAAAAATCTACCAAATTTCATTCTATAATACAATAAATTTGTTTTGTTAGTATCTCGAGGTCAATTTTTAGTTTAAAATAAAATGAATGAGTTGGTGTTGATGTTGGAGATATTTATCAAGATTTTCTTAACGTTCGCATAACAGAAATCTCGAGGCAAATCTAATAATTCACTAATTTTATGTATTGATATTCCTCGAGATACATGTTGCATTTCTCGAAATTGATTAAATGGTTATCAACTAGATAATCATCACCTAACCGCCTTAACTAAATTAATTGTATTTGACCTCCTCGAGACTAGACATCTCGCATCTCGAGGCATTGACACACTTCAACAGCCAACGTTCACTTCAGTCCCTTCCTCGATGCCTATGCTACACGTATCTCGAGGCACACCAATGTATACTTTAATTTCTCAATTAAACTATAGGATCCATTTATATATATTTATATATATAAACTATATTATATATATATACATATACACCTATATATTTGCGGCTATAAATTCGCCACACGCACCGGTGACTATTCTCGCGCGTGCACACTATGCTACATCCCACGCGTGTCACCATTGACCCCGCGTGTCACTGGGCACCCACAAATTTATTAATTATTTTATTTAATTTCTTGATTATCTCTTCAATTTACGTCCAAATAAATCCCCAAAAAATACCCTAATTTTCCAAAAAGTTGGAGAACTTACCAAAGTGCTCCAATATTTTCAAACAACTAGTCTCGCACGAAAGTCGAGGTGTGGGACTCACGTCGGATCGTTAAGTCCGTTTAAAATTAAATATAGAAATTCAAATTATTAAACTTAATTAAAGTTATTTTTGCGAAACTCAAAACGATACTTTAGGTAAACGTTTGAATTATCTCGACACTCATTTCAACACATATCTCAAGATGATACCTTGAAATTACCAGAATTAGAGAAAATTCTCCAATGCGCTCTGAAACTCATGGACACTGCGTATACACTCCACTTACCCCTATTATGCATCAAAATAGGGTATAATATATCAAATAGCCACATAGCACGCAAAAATAATAATATACAATCTGTAACGCGTGAGTTCCACCTCGGATACCTAAATCCCAAATTAAATTCAAAAATACTTAATTAGCAGTCTAATCAAGTTTATAAAATTCTCGAATGTCACAATCTTAATAACTAAGTAAAAAATTTGTCATCGAAATTTGAATTTACAGGTTATTGAACCAAAAGATATACGAAAAAAATAATCTTGTATATACAACTCTTTTAATCCAAACCTGTAAAATCATTTCCAAAGTGAACCATCAAATGGACCCAATCAATTTCGTTGTATTCAACAACTCGGTGGTAGAGATCATAATCATTTTAACCTTTCATTTTTCAATATTTTGGTTTAGTGAAAAGTTATCCCAGTTACTTTGCCAATCCTGGCAATTTGTGAATTTCTGACAAGTTAAACACTCAATTTTATGGAATATCCGACAATCTTACTTCATTTCTCATCTCATAACTTGAATCCCATTCAAAGTATCAATACATGGCAAGACCTAGCTTATCTTACTTTTCATAATACAATTGTTATTCTAATCTGAATACTATTCCATAAACCGCTGATAATTCTTTCTATATCCACCCAAACTTTGGTACACATCTCAATTTACTTTCTCATTTATTTCAGTTACCACCATATTAATTTTTAGACTATCTTCAGTCTAAAATTACATATTGATGCAAATAATATTTAAACACAACATTAGATACCAAGTATAGTTGCGTGTCCATCTGATCCATCACCATTCCAGAGTTCCCCACTAGAAACCTAGAATTACATAAGTCATCACATGACTATAGATCGCATAAATATATGTCATCCTATAATAAGATATCTCGAATTACTAATCCAGTCATAAATAGAAACCTGGTACATCGTGCAACTCTCACTCATTCTCTAAATGTCTACTTACAATATTATTTATATTGTGGACTAGAAAGTAATTACTAATTCCAATTCATCAGCCAATTCACTTAACTTCTTCTTTGATTGGTTAGAACTATTCTAACTTCATTAGATCATTCTCTAATGATGAGTTCATTAAGAACTTCATTCCTTTCACTTTACTACGATCTCCCACAAACTCACGTCTTAATCACTTATTGTTCACCACCTTCTCTCATTACCAAAATAGAGACATTTATTATTAACTTGAGTAGACATGCATTTCTAAAAAGAGATATCAACATATTCAATGATTATTGTGACGGCCTTAATTTCCAACAAATTAGGCCCCGCCCGGCCTAAGCCCACGTGGACCCCCGAGCCAGTCTCGCAAGGTCAACGCAGACCTAGTCAGCCTTTCAATCCCTCATTATACGTAAATTCATAATTTTAAGTCGAGTTAGTAATATCGAATAGTTAGGCAACCTAATTGTGAAGCCCAATAAAGATGTTATCAACAGAGGAGTGTAATACAAGATATACAAAAAATTCACTAGATCGCACTATATTACAAGGATAGATCGACGTTCTCTTATATAGTGCGAGCAAAGAGGTATGTTAGTTCATAGATTTTTTTGTTTGTATGTATTTTTTTGAAGGGATATTTTTTGTAATTGGAAATGACATCTTTTTCATTGAACAACCTCTAATAATACCTATATTAATGGTATAGTTGAAAAGAGACTCATTTTATGAGGCAAAAATTATATATGTAGTGTTTGGCAAAAATTATATATGTAGGGATATTTTTTTAATTGGAAATGACGTCTTTTTGGCATCTTTATGTAACTTATGTTCCAAGTTTTCAACCTTTTTCTCAAGAATTCAAAAACTAATATCTACCAAATGAAAAAAAATCATTGATAATCTTATCTGACATAGATGAAGTAATTAATGAATTCGGTTATTTAAAGCAAATGAGACCGCAACTTAAATAAGTCATTTTCTTCATGATTTTTATATAATTTATTATGTAAGTATTATTTTTATTCTTTACCCAACAATAGAATTTATATTTGATTCTATATTGTTTGTGTTTGCAGCTGATACAATTTTCAATGATCGTGTCATGTTTGTGACAAATAGACATCAATTTTTTAATTACTCTCAAAATTTAAGGTACTTCAGTCGAACTCATTATTTATTGATTTGGTTTCGATTTGATCTATTATAATTGTTTGTGTTCGTATGTTTTTTTTATTTGCTTAATAGTTTGTGGCTTAATTTATGTAATAGCCACGCTAATTTTATGTTTGTCATGGAGGCATACATATATTGTGGTATAATTTATTTAAAGCATACATAATAATATATAAAAATAATAATTTTAAAAAAATTTATAGCCTAGGGCTATCAAAAATCCTGGATTCGCCCCTACCGATAACTGAGTAACGCTATTGATTTGTCTGTCTTTCCTTACGTCGGTTATTGTAAGAATCGAATAACTGAGTACGGGGGCAAAGTGCACAGTCGTAGAAGTGAGCAGAATGTCAATGGCGGAAAAGGAAACTGAGAAATGAAGAAAAGCAGTTCGAAAGCATCGTAAGAACGTTGGGGGAGTCAACTACGCTCGTAAGGAAAGTGGGAAAGCGATAGCATGCAACTGGAGAAGATTTTAATTAGGCAGAGAAAAAAATATTTACCATCACCTTCACAACCACAGGTGAAGCCCATATAGAAGAATCGATTTTCAGGCGATCATACTCTCTCACCCTAAATCAGAGGGAACTTATTTGGGTACAAAGAGTACCCAAAGGAGTTTTGGCCTCCAAGCAGTGGACTAGAAGATCGTTTGGTAGCAGGCAAGGACAACTATACATCCAAACTATGGAAAACCATCTTGGAACTGTTCTTCATTTATGGCGAGTAGGCAAGAATGGATGGAGCACCATCCTGGTCCGAGGCGAAGAGATGAAGGGTTGGTCGGCTTTCTCCAAGCACTATAGTTTCAACTTCCCTTAATGGTGGCAAACTAGTCAGACTTGACTTAACAAACAGGACACTCAATTACGTGTTCCTATGATGAAGTAAGTGTGTTGATAAGAAGTTTAGGGTATGCAATATTGCATTTAATGATTAAAGATAAGTCACCTATATGATAGTAAATATGGGTTCGCATTTATGAGAATGAATAGGCTAAATTCTCTAAAGCTATCATGAACCCAGGATATGTTCAGGACCAAAATGAACAACATAGAATAAAGTGCATCATGAATCATGTCATAAGTGAGACATATTGTCTTAGTTTACTATAAAAAGTGAACAGTTCAAGATACATGCATCACTGCATCATGAAGTGAACTCGATATGATCTTACTAGGGTAAGTTCAAGTCTATACGACACTTTCCTAATTGACATGACATGATAATCTCTCTCAATTGTTTTTAAAATAATGTTTGTTCTTTAAATTTTGTGTTTGTGATTTGGAAAAGTAAATTCGGTCATGGTTGCAGATGGATACAATACAAATGTGGGGTATTGTTGAACTATATTTTAGTTTGTATTGTACCCAATATTAGTCCCACATGAGAAAGAAACCTTTGGTTTCTTTCCTTATAAGAAATCTTTCACTTGAAAGACTTAGTTAAGTGAATGTGGGGTTGGAGGCAAAGACCATGGGTATTCCCCATTAATTAATACACATTAAATACTTGATATTTAATGTCTTTGATTAGGCCCTGGGCCTTTGGGCTTTTGGGGCTAATGTTAAAATAACTTAGCCAATTCACAACACAAATTTTTTACTTTTACATTAAATTTAGTTATTTTTGAAAGTGTAATTAGTGGTGAACAGTTACCACTTTTAGTTTTTAAAACGGTGTATAATTAGTGAGATAATTGGTGGTTAATGAACCATACCACTAATGACCTCGTTTTGAACAGTTGTAACTATTCAAAAGAGCAGTTTCTTGGTTTATAAAATTGGTGTTAACTTCACTGAAAAGGGAGGAAAGATTTCAAAATTAAAATAGTTTTTCTGGTTTTGAGAGAGAGATTTTTTACTGTTGCAGAAGAAAGGATCTTTGGTTGGTGTGTAATCAAAGATCAATCCAGTTATATCCTGGAGACGAACCTCTTGAGGCATTCATATACCGAGTTGGAGGAAATTTCATCTTAGGACATTGCCATTAGTGCAAGCCTCTGGTATTATTTTATTTAGTTCTTTGTAATTGAATTCAAGCATGATAAAACAATAGTTCAATTATATGCATATTTTTGTATATTGTTCTAACAATCTAAGAAGAAATATTTTATTTTGTTTTATTAATGTTATCACTAGTTTACATACAATAGTTGATTGCATATAATCTGCCACTAATTTTAGAAAAATTAGTCACTGATTTGTATGAAATTGTTGTTTACAAGCCTCTGTTTAAAATGGCATCTCTTTTAACTGAGAAATCCACTTCTGCTACCTCTGCCAATCCCAAAGATGAAAGACCAGAGAGGTCTTGATTTTAAAAGGTGGCAGCAGAAAATGATTTTCTGGCTGACCACATGAATCTTGCCAACATAGAGAAGGAAGAAGTTTCAAAATCTGATAAAGACCCTCTGTCCAAGGAAACTCTCCTTACTATTGAAGCATAGAGGAATTCCTACTTTCTCTGCAGGAATTATATCTTGAATAGACTTGATGATACACTGTATGATGTCTATTCGGAATGTAAAACTGCAAAGGATGTTTGGGATCTTCTCAAAAAGAAATATCGAACTGAAGATGCAGGGGCTAAAACGTTTGTGGTAGGCAAGTTTCTGAAATACAATATGGTGGATTCGAAATCCGTGGTAAAGCAAGTGGAAGAACTGCAAGTTCTGATACATGAATTGCACGCTGAAGGGTGCATTGTAAATGAGCGTTTTCAGACTGGAGCCATTATTGAAAAGCTTCCACCATCATGGAATGACTTCAAGGTCTACTTAAAGCACAAGCAAAGGGACATGTCCATTGAGGATCTCGTTCTGCGACTTCGTGTTGAGGAAGATCACGGGAAGGGAGACAAAAAGGAAATGGCTAATGCTAATGCTAACATGGTGGTAGGACAATCAAGCAAGTCCAAATTTCAGAAATTCCAGAAAAAGAGTTTCAAGAAAGATTTCAAGAGAACCACCAAGTCGTTAGCACCAAAGGGGAAGGATTACAAGCAAATTAAGGGAAGTTTCTGGGTTTGTGGAAAGCATGGCCATAGGGCTCAAGAATGTCGCCACAGGAACGATCAGAATCCTGATAATTCTGGTTTGAACAACCAAACAAATTTTACTGACATGGAAATTGATGATATTGATCTTACTACAGTTGTTTCTAAAACCAATATCGTTTCTGATGCCAAAGGATGGTGGATCGATACAGGTACGACAAGGCACATCTGCAGTGATAAAAACTTATTTTCCGAGTTTCATCCGGCTGGTAGTGAAGAGAAACTTTACATGGGAAACTCGTCCTCCTCCATGGTTGAAGGCAAAGGAACAGTGAAGATGAAGTTAGTAGTCACTTTACTTGATGTTCTGTATGTTCCTGATATTAGGAAAAATCTTGTATCTGGCACTTTACAGAATAAGAAAGGGTTCAAACTTGTTTTCGAGTCTGATAAATTTGTATTGACCAAGGGTGGCATGTTCATAGGGAAGGGGTACCTTACTGAAGGTCTCTTCAAATTAAGCATTGTAATTATTAATGACACTGGTAATATAATGATTGTTTCTGCGTATATGACTGTCTCTGCTTATATGATTGAATCATTTGATATATGGCATGCTAGACTAGGACATGTAAATAACAAATTAATTTATAAAATGGTACATTTGAATATGTTACCAAAGTTTAAAATTGATTTAAAACATAAATGTGAAGTTTGCGTTGAATCAAAGTTTGCTAGGCAAACATTTAAGTCTGTTCAAGAAAGATCAAGTGAATTATTAGATTTAATTCATAGTGATCTTTGTGACTTCAAATCAAATCCTACGAGAGGAGGAAGGAACTACTATCACCTTTATTGAAGATTGTAGTAAGTACTGTCACGTCTTTTTGATCGAGAATAAAAGTGAGGCCTTTGATGTATTTAAAATATATAAGGCAGAGGTTGAAAATCAACTTGACAAAAAGATAAAAGTACTAAGAACCGATCGAGGTGGAGAATATGATTCCATTGAATTTATAGAATTTTGTAAAATAAATGGGATTATTCATTAGACCACCGCGTCATATACACCTCATCAAAATGGTGTGGCAGAAAGGAAAAATAGAACTCTCAATAATATGATTAATTCTACGTTGAATGATTCTGGACTTCCCCAAAACTTGTAGGGTGAAGCACTACTGACTGCAAATCATATCTTGAATAGAGTTCCTTTTTAAAAAAATTATAATTCTCCATATGAGACTTGGGGAAAAAGAAAGCCCACTTACAAAACTTTAAAAGTGTAGGGTTGCTTAGCAAATGTTCAAATTCTTTACCAAAAAAGACTAAATTAGGACCTAAAATCGTAGATTGTGTGTTCATCGATTTTGATAAGAATAGTTCAACGTAGAGAATCTTAGTAGTTAAATCACATATTTCAGATATCAGTGATAATACTATTATAGAATCCGCAGATGCTACGTTTTTCAAGCATATATTTCCTTTCAAGGAAAAACAAAATGGTCATCATGAAAAGGACGGCTGTAGAGAGTCGAGAAGAACCAACCACTTCAAAGGTTCAAGAACAAGAATCGGAACCGAGAAGGAGAAAAAAATTAAGGTTCCAATGAACTTTGGACCTGATTTTATAAGCCTGTTAACTGAAAATGAACCACAGACTTATAAGGAGGTTATGTCTTCACCGGAAGCACCTTTATGGATGGAAGCAATCAATAGTGAAGTAGAATCCATTTTACAAAATAATAAATGGGAATTGGTTGATCTACCATCCGGAATCAAACCAATTGGATATAAACGGATATTCAAAAGAAAGCTCAAAGCTGACGGTACTATTGATAAATACAAGGCACAATTGGTTGCAAAAGGTTATAGACAAAAGAAAGGTGTATATTACTTCGACACCTATTCTCCTATTTCGAGAATAACTTCCATTAGAATGTTCATTTCCATAGTTGCTTTGTACAATATGGAAATACACCAAATGGATGTTAAAACAACATTTCTAAATGGAGAGTTACAAGAAGAAACCTATATGGACCAACCTGAAGGGTTCATAGTCAAAGATCAAGAGAATAAAGTTTGCTGACTTGTTAAGCCATTATATGGACTTAAACAAGTTCCAAAACAATGGCATGAAAAATTTGATCATACTATGCTAGCAAATGGTTTCAAAATAAATGAATGTGACAAATGTGTGTACATTAAAGAAATGAGGAATTTTTGTGTTATAGTATGCTTATATGTTGATGACATGTTGATTATGAGCGCAAGTAAGGATGCTATAATGTCAACCAAAAAGATGTCGAATTTCAGGTTTGACATGAAAGACTTAGGTCTAGCTGATGTAATACTAGGAGTTCAAATCAAAAGGAATAATGAAGGTTATATTCTCACACAATCTCATTATGTTGAGAAAATCTTAAAAAGATTCAATCAATTTGTTTGTAAACCTGCTCCAACTCCTTTTGATGCTAATTGTCATCTTAAGAAAAATAAAGGAGAAGCAATTTCTCAATTGGAATATTCTCAAGTAATTGGAAACTTGATGTACTTGATGAACTCTACTAGACCTGACATAGCTTTTGCATTAAGCAGGCTGAGTAGATACACAAGTAATCCTAATGATGCTCATCGGGCATCATTAATAAGAGTTCTAAGGTATCTTAAATATACCTTAAATTATGGACTTTATTATACAAAATATCCACCTATACTTGAAGGGTATAGTGATGCAAATTGGATTTCTGATAATACATAAACCAAATCAACAAGTGGATATATATTTACATTAGGTGGAGCAGCGATTTCTTGGAAATCAACAAAACAAACGTGTATTGCACGTTCCACCATGGAATCTGAATTCATTGCTCTTAACAAGGCAGCTGAAGAAGCTGAATGGCTAAGAAATTTCTTATAAGATATTCTTTGCTGGCCAAAACCAGTCACAACAATATGCATACATTATGATAGTATGGCAGCACAATCAAGAGCTAAGAATAACATATATAATGGTAAGTCGAGACACATAAGGCGTCGACATAATACAATAAGACAATTACTCACAAGTGGAGTAATTAGTATTGATTATGTTAAGTCTAGGAAAAACATTGCAGATCCTTTGACTAAAGGCTTACCAAGAGATCAAGTGAAGATATTATTGAGGAGAATGGGCTTAAATCCTATAGAGTAAGTCAAATCTAGCGAAAACCTAACCTAGCTGATTGGAGATCCCATGGTCTAGGTTCAATAGGCAAAGTAGTTAGACTTGACTTAACAAACGGGACACACAATTACCTGTTCCTATGATGAAGTAAGTGTGTTGATAAGAAGTTTTGGGTATGCAATATTGCATTTAATGATTAAAGATAAGTCACCTATATGATAGTAAATGTGGGGTCGCATTTATGAGAATGAATAGGCTAAATTCTCTAAAGCTATCATGAACCCAGGATATGTTCAGGACCAAAACGAACAGCATAGAATAAAGTGCATCAGGAATCATGTCATAAGTGAGACATATTGTCTTAGTTTACTATAAAAAGTGAACAATTCAAGATACATGCATCATTGCGTCACGAAGTGAACTCGATATGATCTTACTAGGGTAAGTTCAAGTATATACGACACTTTCCTGATTAACATGACATGATAATCTCTCTCAACTATTTTTAAAATAATGTTTATTCTTTAAATTTTGTTTAAATTTTGTGTTTGTTAATTGGAAAAGTAAATTCGGTCATGGTTGCAGATGGATACAATACACTACAAAAAATAGCAGATCAGAAACGGAAATTTCTGTCTTTGATTAGCATAAATTTAGTCTCTAATTCGATTCTGCATCGGAACAGAGACGAAATCTATTCCGTCTCTAAAATCGTCGTCGCTGATTCAGTCAGCAATGGAAATGTGTTTCCGTTTCTAATTAGAGACGGATCAAAAACGAAATTTAAAAATGGAACAGAGACGCAACAAAAATGCAAATTCTTCTAAAGGATACAATCGTAATTGATTTCCATCTTTGATCCGTTGCTAATCAGAGACGGATCAGAGACGGAGTTATTGCATTCCATCTCTGATCCGTCTCTGATTAGCAACGGATCAGAGACGGAATTATTGCATTTCATCTCTGATCCGTCTCTGATTAGCAACGGATCAGAGACGAAATTATTGTATTCCGTCTCTTATCCGTCTCTGATTAGCAAGATGAAATTGTTGCATTACGTCTCTGACCCGTCTCTGATTAGCAACGAATCAGAGACTGAATTATTGTATTCCATCTCTAATTCGTCTATGAGATCAGAGACGGAATACAATAATTCCATCTCTGATCCGTTGCTAATTCATGGTTTTGCCCAGTTGGGCGCGTCTATTCCTAAAAAATTAGAGACATAATAGTAACGGAATCTCTGAATTCCGTTGCTAATCTGTCTCAATTTCGCTTTGTTTAGTTTTCAAACTGAAGCTCAATCTAATTGGTTATCCATAACCTCTAAACCTGAAAATACAACCGTATGACCTACTCCATCGCCTGCACCCCCTCCAACAACTCCTTGGGGGTGCTAACATCTCCAAAAAAATAGAATTTGACATACATACATTGACAATATATATCAACAAACAAAAAGAATGGAAAGATTATCTCAAGACAACGCCATTTTTTTGTGTGAATTGTTTTATCCTATGTATTAGCTTATAGATTTATTTTTCCATTCTACTCCATGAAACTGAAATCGAAGCCAAATGACAAGCTCCATCAAAAATGCCTTATACAATCTATAGCAACAGTGCCAGGACAACACCTTTACATGAAATTCAATATCATAGATAAGTAAATAGATCATGTACATAACTACTCAGTTAACTCAAAAGGGATAGCAAAAGAGGGGGAACACAACCATATATCAAGTCGGGCGCAGCTTTACAATGCGATATATGCACTAATGGATTCGGGATTACCATTTCCACTCAGCGAATGAGATTGATCCCCAGAGCTTGATATAAAGATACCCTAAATAAAAGAAAAGAATAAGAAAACTGAGATAGACAGTATATGATTAGTCAATACTCGATAGAAAATACTGCCACATCTACAAGAGGAAACAATGTGGAATTCAATAAAGTGAAAAACCTGCTTCCTAGCTCGCTGAAGCTCCTGCTCAAGTTGGGTTAGCTTTACTCGGCTACTCTCAAGCTGTTGCACATATGCCTTTAAGATAAAAGAGTTAAATGAGTGAAGTCTGTGTCAGAGAGCATGTAGACTGGTAAATTATGCATTAATATATATGTATACATAGTCATTGCTTCCTATTATTCGTGTAACAAGTTTTTCATTCATGATTTGAAAAATTGACAAACTTCCCCAAATTATGTCAATTTTCAAAAGAGGGAAACGAAACTCCTATGAATGGAAAAAATGTCAAACTTCCCCTCAAAAAATTTGACATATTTCGGAGAAGTTCAGCATAATTTCGGGGAAGTCCTCTAAATAGGGGCAAAAACTGCAAAACTTCCATGACTAAGTAGAAGTTTCGGGGAAGTTTATGGAAGTTTATGGAATTTTCAAAGAAATTATGCATATGGTACTATAACCAATCTAACATGAATACTCACAAACAAGTTTTACGAGTTGCCTAAACATTTAACTCACAAACAAATTTTACTACTTAGGTACATTTTTCTGTTTGAAAATTTATAATTTACAAAACTAAAAAACATATTATGTCCTTTACAAAGTATAAAAGTAAGATAAAGCATAATCTAGTTTCAAGACAAAGCTTCCTCTCCAAAGTCCAAACTCAAAAGGGATACCAAAAGAGGGGGAACACAACCATATATCAAGTCGGGTGTAGCTTTACAATGAGATATATGCACTAATGGATTCGGGATTATCACTTCCAATCCTCTAAATATGCACAAAAAGAAATATCAATCTAAAAGTCATGTGAACAACTGCAAAAGTTATCTACAAAAGCAAAGCAAAAGTATAATCTCAAAAGTAACACAAACAACAAGAAAAATACCTAAGTATCACCAAGCTGCTCATATCTCGTAAGCCAATCTTGCATCTCTCGCTCAACATTGTCCTGTTGTTGTGGTGGATCGGCGGGATCTATTTGCAGCGGCTGTTGCTGGTCATGAGGTGGTGGTGGTGGTGGTGGTGGTGGCTGTGGCTGAGATAGGCCTGCTCCGTCTATGGTTATCCCGAATTGTTGATGCATAAATGCCATAGCCTTTCGTAATTGCTCAGCAACGATATCGAACTCTGCACGTGGCACCATCTCCGACATCTGGGATGTGCTAGCACCATGATCTGCATATCTCCTCTTCTTTCTCCCTAAAGATCTGAGACTGTAGACACGTCCTTTGGGACACTTACCCACCACATTGAGGTACACCGCCTCATCATCCACCGGCTGGTCCGGTGTACCTTGGGTCAGCTTCAGACGTCTCCTCCGGAGCTTAGCCTGCATGGATCAACAATAAACAACTTACATGATATGCTTCAAAGTAAACTTAATACTATATAACATTTCACTTCTATACTTACATAGAACCACTCTGATCTAGTATCGATGAATGTCACCCCGTCGTGATTTACGGTGTGGAGATGCAAATACTATTCATTCACGGTAGGTGGCGTCTCGGATGTATTAGTCTGCATACAGGACCGATTATAAAAATGTTCAATATGTCATTTAGTAGTAGGTCGGCGAACTCATATTCACCAAACACAACTCAATTGCATAGTGAACAAGTGTCTAAATGTAAAAAAAAAACTTGAGTGTGAAAAACACTTACCAATCTTTCATTGTTAGTCACAAAAGACACCGAACCACCACCGTGCTTTGAGGGTCCAGTCCCAAGTCCTTCGACCTCAGTGTTCCTATTCGTTGACGCTTGCCTAGACCTGGCAAGAAAGTCATCGCTCTCTCAGTACTCCAAGTATCTTCTCCATGCCTCATCTATAATAAAGTTTGGCTGAACACGATTCTTCTTTAACCTGTGCATCAATGCGGTATACCTTGTGCCTGCATGCATGTCGTACGCCGCACGAATGAGATCCTCGTGAATTGCGTCATCCCATCTAAAATATACCTATAAAATGGCGATTGCAATTGTTTCTAGACATTGGAAAACTAGTATAAATCCTAAGACATTTATTAGTCCTGCGTACCTTCCGTTAGCGCCAGTAGTGGTCTTTATGATGATTCGGTACCGACCTCCAACAATACCCTTCTGGAATCATCCATCTTTTGAAAACTTTTGTCATCCTCCGTGCACAAGAATGAGAAGGATGCAACTCCCTGTGTTTGATGAAAATGCATAATATCTTAAAAACTTATTTAATAATTTACATCAATAATTAGAAGTACATATATGAATCAAATACAAACTTACGTATTATTGGCAATCAGTGTGATCTGGATCCTCTGCACGTGAGGGGGCTCGGTCCATGTCCTCTGAGGTGCCCGCGAGGGCCTGCCACTTGCAAGCCTGCTCTGCCATCATAAGACGGGGATGCTGCTAGTGATGCGGTGGCCAGAGGCGCATGCCTCGTCGGTACATGAGTGTCATGTTTCGATGTCGGCGATGGTGACTGAAATGGGCAATTTGGTATAGTTCTAGATGACGATGTTGATGGTACAGGCGATGCGGACGGTATGGAAGGCGAAGGTGACGCTGAATGTAACTCATGCTCGAGTGAACGAGAAGTCGGAATCGATAATACAGGAATCGACCCACGACCTCGACCGCCACGACCTCTTCGACCCCCTCGTATGGCCTGACCATGAGGCCCAGTCGGTATTTCGGTTCTAGAGGTCTGTGCTGCACCTCTTACGACTGGACGATGTCCCCCTAAAGGTATCCCTCGATTGCGCCCTCGAAGTGGGGGTGATCACTGCCCGCCAAGAAACCTAACAAAATACGAATAAGAGTTTAGAGACCAAATGCATACCAATAAATGCATGAACAATAAACTCAAAAATCATATGGTTGTTTGAAAATGCATGAACAATAAACTAGTATAAAATTAATTTCATGAACAAGGGTCTTACTAAGAGCATGAAACCCATTATGTTGTATAACTTTATAAAGAAAACAACAGAAATCAGATCATACAATGATATAAACAACTTATGAAGAAC
This sequence comes from Stephania yunnanensis, assembly GCA_039657365.1. NCBI lineage: Eukaryota > Viridiplantae > Streptophyta > Magnoliopsida > Ranunculales > Menispermaceae > Stephania > Stephania yunnanensis. The sequence goes on from CM077592.1 coordinate 13,870,006, forward strand.
TGACAAATACATAAGATTCAAATTAATACCTAAATTAATACTATATATGTTGGAAAAAACCAACTACCTTGGGCTTCACTGACCTGAGGAATTTGATTTGGATCAGTAATACTTAAGTTTGAAATCCTTAGATGATGCATAAAATAGATCATAAGATGCAGACAACCTACATTTATAAACAATTTCGAGTACGAGTAAAAGAAAAACAAACTAGGCTCAAACTAGAAGGTAAGCGGTATAAAAAACAATAACACCGCAAAAGAAATTAGTTCTTTGGCCTGCCAAAACAACTATAAAGCACTTTTGTCTCCTCTAAGAAGAAGCTTCACAAGGTAAGGTGCGCTAATTGTTGCGACAAACAAAAGACTTCCACTAGATTTCCTTTATGCACTCAATTGAGCAAAGGGTCCAGAATTTAGCTTTACGTTTTGGTGATAATACATCATGAAAATTAACAAGGCTACAAAAATTAGCAATAGGTGAGCTAAAAGAAAAAATTTGTTCATGCACTAGAACCATAACACAGTCTACACGTAAAGTAGGGCAAATACACTTTCATGGAGCATCTAGGCTTATAGTTTCTACCTTACGTACACACAATTCTATTAAAATACACTGACACTTTTCGCAATTAAAATAATCTAGACACTTTCTGCATTTAAAATTATTTTCAACTATTTACAACACCCAAAGGCACTAAGATTTTCCTTTAACATACTTTTATTTTGGAAACATGATCTCTGGTCACAATAACATGTTTTGCAGAAATTGCAATAGTCGGGAAAAAAACACATTTTTGGGTTCAAAGCAAAAGGTTAGTGGGTTTCTACCAGCATCATCTAGTTATATTTGACTTTTTCAGGTGTTCTGAAAAATAATTTGATACAAAAACATTCATTTCATATACCTTATTGTAGATAATTTTGTATTAATTAAAAGGCAAATATACCAATCAAGGTATAGCATAAATCACGATCGGAAATACCAATAGAGACATCTGCATGTACAAATTTCAAAGACAAAATCTAAGAGCAAAAAATTGGAGAAAAAGATACCTGAGAGACACTCAAAACAGCATCGACATGGATATTTGGGCCTTCTCTACGAAAAATAGGATCTTCCTGAACCGTCAAAAGAATTATACTGTCAATATGAAACCCAAGAAAAAAAAGATAACTACTTTTCATGCTAAAATAAACATCAAATGATACAAGGTACCTTGACTGTAACATAAAGGTCACCAGGTTGGTTGCCAACCTCATAAAAAAAGTGCACTACTAGAACCCAAGAAAAAAAAGATAACTACTTTTGAGCCAATCTATTTCCAATTTTGTCTTCAATAATATCATGTTGTGTGATTTTCACAGTTCCATGATGTTGGCAGCATAGAGAAACTTGCATTATTATAAATTCTCTTGAGTTTCACCCTCAAACAATTTTGAATTTTGGATTTTGTTTGATGTATTTTTTTCTTATTGTGAATTAAAATCAAGTAGGGTTTGAATGATTAGGAGATGAGGTTTATACTTGGTTATCCTAATGTAAACTGGCAACAGATTTTGCTTGGGGTTCTTGTGCTGAATGAGGATCCATAAGATCATAGCATGTGGGAAGGCAAAGCAATCTTTCCCAAAGTAGATATAGACACGCATTTTGTTAAGGTTCTTGATGCAGATCGGGAATTGCAAGACAAATACTCAACACAAAAGAGAAACCTTCACAAAGAAGTTCTCTGAGATTATTGAATAGAAAACAATAGTCTCAGAGGCTTAATGTCATTCTTGGGTCCTAAAAGGTGGGTGAAAGGAGATTGAGACTAGTGATTTACGAGTCTATGACCTCCTTTTGTCTTTTTTGTCCTTTAGATCTTATTTTGCTTCTTGTCTTGTTGACAAGCACTTTCATTTTATAGATTACTCACTAAGATTTTAAGTGAAAATCTCGTTATCAAAATGATTGTAAGCATCTGAAGATATCAAGCTAACTCCGAATGTTATTGGTCGGTCTTACCATAAATTTTTCTGAATTTTATCATTTTTATGGCAGTCCAGTCTTTGTATCCATTAAATTATGCCATTCACACTGATTCACATCAACAACTTAAGAATGTTTGTTAATTATTGACAGCCGTATGAGGATGAGCTTGATAACTTTGGTCTCAAGTTCTGTAAAACCGATTTTCTTTATAACATGACAATGGCATCTGACAAAGCTGGCTTACAGGTTCATGTCATGTTATTACAAATCAGTTGCCTCTTCAAATGGAAATAGAGATAGAAGGTTCAGGGTCTGCTATTGTTAAAATATGGAAATGTTTAATTTTTACATATGAAGGTGGTCTGTCTTTTTTAATGTTTGTCTATGTGATTCTGTTGGGGATTTGAAGATGGTCTAACTTGCCTTTTACATATGAAGGTGGTCTGTCTTTTTTTTAGTTTTTTTTTTTCTGAAATTTGTTTTTTTGGTGAAGATGAAGATGGTTTCACTAATGCACTCATTTTGCCAGAAATTTCATATACACAATACATGTCAAATTAATACATAAATCAATACTATATATGTTGGAAAAAACCGCACAAGTGTTTATTCCATTCATCAAAACTTCTCAAAATTTATATGTATAGAAACTAATCTATGAGTCCTTATATACACACCAAACTTACTAATTTAACTAGAACACATGAATAGACATTGTCCAAAAAACAATTGTAAACGAGGTTACTGTTGATATCTTCCAATCTTAAACAATTGTAAGAAAGGTATAGAAAATTCACGTAACATCGATCAAACGTTGACATAACATAGACATACATTACTCGCTATCATCCGTTTCAAATTCACTATCATGACTAGAATTTGATGATTCTTCTTATGAATCATCTCCACTATCGACAATGAAGTCATTGTCTTCTTCACTTTGACCCGCTTCAACAATGACTCGAGTCCCATTTGGATCATCCAGATTGTTGAAATCCTGAATTGCATCCTCGACTACGCACGTGGTGGGTAGGCCATCTTGGAATGCAATCTCTGCCGAGCCTTGGTCATTATCATCTTTGCTCGTTTCCTCGTCAGCGAATTTTGGTTGACAGCAACAAACTGCTAGCCATTCTTGTCGTTCGTTCCTCAAAGAAGGGTACAAAAGGTAGTACACTTGAGTGGCTTGCATTGCAAGGACAAATGGCTCGTAGTTGTTATATCGTCGACTACGATGAAGCTCAACCAATTGAAGTGTTGGGTGAGTCCTCACACCATGATTCGGTGTAGGGTCAAACCATTCACGCTTAAACAAGACAACACGCTTGAGGCCGGTATATTCAATCTCTACAACCTCTTGCAGTACTCCATAATAGTTATAGGAAACATCGGCGTAGTTAGAACCCTTCACCAAAACACCGCTACTCTGTGTCGATCTATTAATGCCATATGTTGCGGAGTGGAACTTATAGCCATTCACTAGGTAACCAGGGTAGACAGTACAAGATCGATTAGGACCAACCAAAAGATCAACGAGCGTCTCGTCTATGATAGAATTCCGAGCCTATTTACAAAAAAACTAGAAATGTAAGACACATTACTTATGAAAGAAATTTATGAAGAGATAACTTACAATAGTAATAACTTTACATATGTTTGAAACCATATCGGAAAGTAGTGCTCTAGACTAGTATCGACTTCCGACTCCCCCATTGCTTGAGTGATTTCATCGACGAAGATCTTAGAAGAAATGAACATGTCAATATCATGTCTTAGTAAAAGATGAATAATGAATGTACTGCATTATTAAATGAAAGTGACGGACATACTGGATGTAAGGAGCGATCTCTGGACAATTGAGCAGTATGTACGAATGCGCGGCATTATACTCCTGCTCTGTTAAGTACCGTTCCTTTGACTTGCCCATGGGTCGACCAGGATAAGTGAAAATTGAGAAATTGCCCACAAAATGCGGTGTGGGCCCGACACCGCCATCATCGTTTCGTTGCACTTTGTCATGCAACGTAAAGACGTGATCTTTGAAGTAGTAAGAACAAAATGATGTGACGTCTTCGACCAAATAACCATTACACATTGAGCCCTCTACATTCGTTTTGTTCCGAACATTATTTTTCAAATGTTTAAGGTACCTATCGAAGTATAGGAAATGTTGATTAAAAACTTATTGAATTGGGGAAAAAATTCAAGGGCTCAAGATATTACCTCTCAAATGGATACTTCCATCGACATTGAATAGGACCGGCCAGACGGGCCTCGTAGGCCAAGTGGATTGGTAGGTGTTCCATAGAGTCGTAGAAGCTTCGAGGGAATATTTTCTCCAACTTGCAAATGATTTTTAGTATTTCAGAATCTAAAACCTCCATATCTTTGACACTGACACTTTTCGTAGTTAGGGATCGAAAAAAAGGCTTAGTTCGCTAATTGCAACTCAAACCGGGTTTAGGAGGACTTCTCTGAATGCAATTGGTATCAACCGTTGCATGAAAATATGACAATCATGACTCTTCATGCCAAACATTCGCAATTTCTTTGGATCCACACATCGACCAAGATTCGAAGCATAACCATCAGGAAAACAAAACTTTTCAACCCACTTGCACAATTTTTATTTTTTAGATGTATCAAGAGCATAGCATCCAATGATGTAAGTATTTTTCGCCGAATCAATGTGTAGTGAAGGTCGATGACAATATTCACAAATATCTTGTATCGCTTTCGCATTGTCCTTACTCTTGCCCGGCACACATAATAGTGTTGAATATGTTGTCAAAAACATTTTTCTCGATGTGCATGACATCTAAGTTGTGGCAGATCAAGTTTGTCTTCCAATACGGGAAGTCCCAGAAAATGTTTTTTTTCTCCATCCTGAATTCTTAGTTATCCGCCCATTCACAGAATCAGCTCCGATTTTTGTCACATTCATCAAGTCTAACGATTCAATTTCTGGCAAAATTTCTTCACCAGAATGCAAAGCGGGTGGTTTGTCATTTAAGACCATTTTGCCTCTAAGAAATTTTTTTTTGTCTTTCCTGAATTGTGATGCCTTCGGTAAGAAACGACGGTGACAGTCGAACCACAATGTCTTCCTACCATGACGCAATTGAAATGCATTTGTATCATCCATACAATATGGACAAGCCATCTTACCGTGTTTGCTCCAACCGGACAACATGCTATACGTAGGGAAATCACTAACAGTCCATAAAAGGGCCACTCGCAAAAGAAAATTTGTCTTCGTGGACACGTCGTAAGTAATCACCATATTGTTCCATAAATCTTGCAACTCTTTCACAAGCGGCTGAAGAAACACGTCGATTTTCTATTTTGGGTTGGTCAGTCCAGGAACAATAACCGTTAAGAACATAAACTCAGATTTCATGCACATCGACAGTGGTAGATTGTACGGAGTCAAAATTATTGGCCATGAAGAGTACGATTTTCCTGAAATTCCAAATACTTGAAAACCATCAGTGCACAATCCTAAATGAACATTCCGAACCTCGGCGGTAAAGTCTCTGTTGACATCATTAAAATGTCTCCAAGCTATCGAATCAAAACAGTGTTGCATAACATCTTCTTGCGAGGAATGTTCTCCATGTCATCGCATATGTTTTGTCGTTGACTCGGACGCATACAATCGTTGTAATTGAGGGCCCAAAGGGAAGTAGTACATTTTTTTGCAAGGGCATTTTTTTGTGTTCCGGCCACGACCTCATCGCTGTGCAATGTAGCGTGATTTCCCACACAATTTACATGATGTCAACTCAGAGTCCACTCCCCAATAAATCATACATTGGTCATCACAACAATCTGTTTTCTCAACAGGTAGACCTAGACCTCGCATTAATCTTTTAGTGGCATAAAGATTTTCGACCAATGAATTGTCATTTGGCAAACAATCATTCATGAATTTTATGATTTCATTATACCTTCGTTCAGATATATGATGTTCTGACTTGATCGAAAGTAATCTTGCCATTGCGGACAACGTTGTCATGGTTTCGCAACCCAGCCACAATGGTTCGCTACTAGCCTCTATCATGTTATATAGTTGGCGTGCTTGGGGGTTTGGTGATTCTTCCACGTGATTCCAATTGAAACTTGGACCTGCCACGTTGTGTAGCATCTCGCGGTAAGTTGTCAGATCAAAACCTCCTACATCAACATCATCAATATGGTTATCCATTTGGTAGAAGTTTTGCGGGCCTTCATCTCCGTTCTCACCATGTTCGTACCAACAGTGATATCCCGAAACAAATCCATACCTACATATGTGGTACTCAACCGTTTCGACGTCCAGGTATGGTACAAGTCGACATTTCTTATAATTGCATAAACATCTAATCTTCCTTTCACTTTGGTATGTAGGACAATGTTGCTTAGCAAATGCTATGAATTCTTTAACCTTCGCCGCGAATTCAATTCGAACGAAGCCGTTGTCGAGACGGTTGTACATCCAGTCTCGACTTGTAGACGACATTCCTATTGTAATTGTGCAATTAAATTAGTCAACTAGTTTCCTAATTTCCGACGGTACATGGCTACTTGTGTGTCCAACTAACACAATTTATTAGAAGGGAGACTCTGAGAACCTACCTAACTACATGAACAAAATGCTTTGCTTTTATGCATTGAATAAATGTGGTTTGAAATAACTTTCTTAAGATCTAGCTCGGTACATGACTGATACCAAACAGAGTATGATACTTGTTCGTAAAAATAAAAGGAACAAGGAATTCAAAAAAAATCATAAATCATAAGTTATAAGTGGCATACAAATACCACATAGTATCAAAGCTCCTAGTACTTGTTCACTCGAACCTCCTTAAGGTTAGAGGTTTATTCAATTCTCTTGACATTTTATGTGAAATAGCAACATTAACTCAAAGAGTAATCATAGTTTTTTTAACCCTACCTAGTAGTAGAAAATATATAATTATAGGTACTATTCATATATACCTACTCTATTGGTAACTTTATCTACACACATGCATATACACACAAGTGAATCGAATATAGTAGGAAATACATGAAAAAATGCGGCATAACAATATCAAAGAATGTAAATTGAAAAATAAAATATAGCACAAAACCTTACCTTTCTAGAGCAATAAGAGCAGTATAAGGCAATCCGGACAAATCACGTTCCACTTCGACTACAAAGGATTTCTCGCTTCCGTATAGCTCATCCACTTCCCTAACGCAACCCAAAACCAAAACAATTCAACGTCCTTGGCGCAGCAGAAATGGCATGCTATATGCCCATTGTTTCACTAAAATTAAATTTTGATAACTCACAGACAAAAAAAAAACATTTCAGGAAACATATAACCTCATAAGCATAGAATAAATGCTCAATCAGATCACATGTTCCAACAGATACAAATACTGATTTTTGAAGTCGATTTTTTAACGCATTGTGATGTGCCTGCGTATATCTTAATTCCTAGTTGAAGGGCTCCAACAATTGTCTAGCGAATGCATATATCAAAAATTATGTCATCCTATCACTACCATCCTTATGTTGTTCAAATATAGCTAAACAAGAGAAACGTAGATAAACTGAGAAAATTCAGGTACTTCAAGAAATTGAAATCCAGAATATATGATTTCTTGATGGACAAATAATGGCATCAGTAATTCATGGTTTGAATTTGAGGACCACCAGCACATAAAAAAGCAAGTGAAATTGAAAGTTCTACTAGTGAATGATAGACCACATAGATTCCAGGATACCAGTGGCATCAAGTGTCTTTATTATAAAAGTTAAAAGACAAAGCGATCAGTCAGAGACTCGCAAAAGAGTTATCCTAATCACAAGGGGAAACAAAAATTTATCTTATCTTCAAGCTGAGATACAAAAAACTGAGAATTGAAAGGCACAAGAGCAACCCCTTTTTCAATCATATTTCCCTATCATGCATTTTTATATTTTCGTTTCATTCTTTTTTACTCTATTTTCCTTTTTTTCTAATAAATTTTTCGTTGGTGAAACTCCTTCGACCTCATGTGGTTGTGTAAATCGCTTCCACAGTCATCACCTCCGATACGTGCCTCCAAACTCCTTCCAGAATTATCAAGATAAATGAATTATGAGAATAAAAAACACGCGAAAATGAACTAAAAACACATTGCGGCCGCTTACAATATTGGCAGCTCGAAAACCAGTGAATGCCTGTTGCTTAATGGCAACCAAAGCTCCCTAAACAATTTTCAGAACCTATCTCCAGCATGACATCTAAAATTGTGCACAGTTGCAAACAAACTCCGCTAAACGATCTACATTTCGAATCAAATCAAACCAATTTAATAATGTAAGACCAATCTTCAGAAAAAAAAGAAAAAAAAAGAAAAGAAAAAAGAAAACAAGGTAATCACATAGAAACGCAATGAACAAAAAATGGTTTTTTTTTTCTTCAATCAGTCCTATTCCTACATAGTATCAAAATCTGAACTAATAAACCTATCATTCAATCCAAATTGAGTTTTATCATTTTTGTTTACTCAATCAGTCCTACATAGTATCAAAATCTAAACTAATAAACCTACCATTCAATCCAAATTGTAACACCCATTCAAAAATAAAAAATAAAAAAAGACTAACAACTTAGGGTGTTACCTTTACTAGTTCGGCGACGGCTTAGGGTGGGGTGTAGGTCTGCGATGGCTTAGGGCTTCGGAGGCTCCAATCTCCGGCAGCCGGCGACGGCAGAGCCGACGGCCTAGTCACAGCCGCAATCGCAGCGATGACAGAGATTTAGGGTTTGGGAGAGAGATTTCGGTAAGAGATAGCAGTGAGAGAGTGAGAGCTGGGAAACGTCGGTCTAAGAGCGATGAGAGAGGGAGAGAACGTCCTCAACGAGCAGAGAGTGGTGAGCACAGAGCGAGCAAAGAGCAGAGAGCGGTGAGCGGAGATGACGGATGAGAGAGCGGCGACTGGTGAGAGCAGCGAGCGGTGAGCGGTGACCGGAGAGAGAGCAGAGAGCCGTGAGCAGGCGGTTATGGGTGAAAGGAGAGAGAGACCAGAGCGCCAGCAGAGATTGCATCAATGTTGGGAGAAAGAGATTTGTTCTTCGTTTTGGACGATAGCCTTTTTGGGGGGGCCTAGATCGAAGCACGCACGAATCTCGAGATTTGATGAACGGTTATAAATAAAGAAAGTTTTGGTGGGAATGTTGGCGACATTATTTAGACACGGATTTTAATTCCATCTCTATTTCCGTCTCTATTTCCTTCTCTGATCTCTCTCTATTCCATCTCTGAATTAGCCCGTCTCAATTCCATCTCTAACCACTTTTTCTTAGCAACGGAACTTAATTCCGTTGCTAATTCAATTTCTAAATATCATTTTTCTTGTAGTGAATACAAATGTGGGGTATTGTTGAACTATATTTGAGTTTGTATTGTACCCAATCTTAGTCCCACATGGGAAAGAAACCTTTTGTTTCTTTCCTTATAAGAAATCTTTCACTTGAAAGACTTAGTTAAGTGAATGTGGGGTTGGAGGCAAAAACCATGGGTATTCCCCATTGATTAATACACATTAAATACTTGATATTTAATATGTCTTTGATTAGGCCTTGGGCCTTGAGGCCTTTGGGGCTAATGTTAAAATAACTTGGCCAATTCACAACACAAAATTTTTACTTTTTACATTAAATTTAGTTATTTTCGAAAGTGTAATTAGTGGTGAACGGTTACCACTTTCAGTTTTTTAAAAAGGTGTGTAATTAGTGGGATAATTGGTGGTTAATGAACCACATCAATAATGACCTCGTTTTGAACAGTTGTAACTATTCAAAATAAGAGTTTTTTGGTTTATAAAATTGGTGTTAACTTCACTGAAAAGGGAGGGAAAATTTTGAAATTAAAGATAGTTTTTCTGGTTTTGAGAGATAGATTTTTTGTTGTTGCAGAAGAAATGATCTTTGGTTGGTGTGTAATCAAAGATCAATCCGGTTGTATCCTGGAGACGAACCTCTTGAAGCATTCATACACCGAGTTGGAGGAAATTTCGTCTTAGGACATTGCCATTAGTGCAAGCCTCTAGTATTATTTTATTTAGTTCTTTGTAATTGAATTCAAGCATGATATAACAATAGTTCAATTATATGCATGTTTTTGTATATTGTTCTAACAAACGGAACACCACGAGGCGACAATTTCCAATTGGCCTATTACACAGCCAAACGCTACCCATCAATATTACACTCGACATCAATTCCCGCATCCCACCACGCACAAAATGTTCCTCTAGAATTGCAATGGTGTCATTCGATTCGCCCTAACACACACATGGCCAATGATTGAATACATGCTGGAAGTAGGCTTCCAACGAGGAGTTACACTCCGTTCTTTCGAGGTGGACAGGGCCCTATTGTATTGCGTCAACAGGGATGAGAAGAACCTATTGATATCCCACGCTAAACAAATAGGATAAGTGCTCATTAATAGAGTCGAAGAATGGACAATGAACCACGACACAAGAAAACTGATACTGTGTCACGATACGTGGCTCTCCCTAGAAGGCCTGGCCGTCAACTTATGGAATCCACGTACGTACCAATCGATTGGAACTAAGTATGGAGGTTGGATTGAAGATAGTTTTTGCATGATTAACACATTTGGAGAAAATATGTATCCCTTTAACACGCCCATAGAAATATTTACCAATCTAACACATTTACTGTCACCTCACTGCCACGTCAAAATTTCATTTGTCAAACTGAAAATGTGATCTGCAGTCACGTTTTGCGTAAAAAAAAATTAAAAAAATAGGAAGTCGTGACTGCAAGTCACGATTTGTTTTTTTTTTCTTATGTGTAATTTTTGTTTTTCTTTATGCTTTTGGTAGTTAACTTATATATAAGATATTTAGACAATATGTTAAGGATGAATTATTTTTATGAAAGAGAATGAAAATGATCTTGACAAAATATAATCTATCATATTATACCTCATCGATCAAACTAGCAGAATCTCTAGCATCTATGTGTTTTTATGTTTTTTTCAATAAAACTAAAGGTTTCAAACTAGTTAACTAGTATATTCGTGTTTTTGATTTTTTTGTCAATACAAACTAGTAAAAAGTTTGAAGTTACAATAGATTTATGACCTTATCTTTTACAACAAAAGCCTTCAAACTCGAGCAATTTGCAAAATTCATAAAATTAATGTTAGTCAAGAAAAAAATCTCATTTGCTATAAATGAAGAACTTGGAAGTCGATCAACTACAAAGCATTAATATAAACAAGAAAAATGACTTGTTATAGTTAAAAAAAAGTCATAGTCTGACCCCAAATAAAGACTTCCAGTCCCACAACGTGTTCTTTTTACGACTCGCACATTACGATTAAAAGCTAATGGCACATTCGAATGGCCCACATCAGCCGGATTTTGAGCATCTTCTCGTTGAGTTTCATCTATATCATGCATTCCACCATCATGAGTACTTGTAGTCCCAGATAAATTCATCATTATTGGACTTACATTAAAATGGCGTGAAGATGTAGGTGTCCTATCAAATTGAAAGGCTTCCGTAGTCTCGAATGCCATGTTGGGAGGTACTGATGGAGTATGCGGAGTCTCTAACTCGTTGAGAGGTACTAATGGAGTATATAGAATCTCTAACTGGTTGAGAGGTATGGATAGAGTATACATTGGAATGTCATGCCTCAAACATGTATCTTCAGTAGAAGATTGATGAGAAGCCTAAAATGAAGTGGGCATATTATGGATGCATAATCTGCATGTATTGCAGTCAAAGTCGATGCAGCTAAATCTCTAATACATAGAATAGACACATATCACCCAATGTCAACTGATGAATTGATGTCATTCCATGTGCCTACTTATAAAATATTTATGAAGTTGTATGCGAAAATAAAATCAAAACAACTATTTGAAAGACTTTATGATTGAATAATAAAAGTTTGTACTTACTAATGCCTCAATAATAGCTCCATGATGAGACATGAATCGTCATGTAATGCAACGATACCATTACATATACGGGCCGTAAAATTCCAATGGCTCATCCAATAATTCATCATTCGCAATATTAGAAGCACGTTCGTTCCACATGCAGACATAAGCACTATGTTCTATATTCCAATTTTTATTTGTTTTCCCTTTCGACTCAATCTTATGTAGCTCCACGCTTGTGCTATTTAAAGGCGGTATCCTTTGTTTCAAACCTAATTGTCGCATGACTCTATCAAGATTATACATTTCAACAACACAGAAGAAAAGTAAAGATGCCCTCGTTCGCCAAATGGCACGACCACTGCTACAATACGCAGGCAAGTCTCTTATCACTGTTTCAGGATACGGTTCTCAAATTACCTAAAGTCATGGAAAACAACTTGAAATGAATAAAATTAACATTTCACCATTGTACAAAAGGGTATTTGGAAAAATTGGTTAAGTATATTTCTTACTTCATCGGGTGTTTGCATGTCAATCATTTCTCTGTATTTTGTTAACACGTGCATTGATGTTCCTGTGGTCTCTAAGGCATGTATCCACCTATAAAAATGTAAAAACAACACAAAGCATGCATGAATTTACATGCAGATAAATAAACTCAAGTTTTTTGACTATGTTAAAAAATTCTAATTACCTATGACCAAATGGAGGAGGTGGAAATAAATCATCATTTGGTATGATGCCGTTTCGAAGAACATTTCCCATTATTGGTGGAAAAAAGGCAACCTATCCTATGCCCATGGTCGCAATAATATTACCGGACCTGCAATCTCTGCTCCATCAATGTCAGCAGCAAGACACTACTGTCTATATAGGTGAGCCAAAGTTGCACAACCCCAATTGTATTTTTTTGCCGCCTCAAAATCCTCCAAAAATTGTAAATATATGAAGTGAACGAAATTGTTAGACTTGTCTGCAAATAAAGTTCTTGCGAGAAGTTGTAAGATGTACGCTCTTGCATAGCATTGCACTTCCACATCACCAACATTATTTGGAAGGTTTGGAAACCATATTGAAAGTTGGCAAATTTGGATCCGACCTCAAGTTTTGTTGTTTTCAGGGAATGAGAAGCCTAGTTGTGTCAAACACAAGGCATCATAATCTTGTTCTACACGACCAGTGATTGGTAATCCATCGACAGGTAACCTTAAGATTATTTGTACATATTGTAGGGTAATAGTCATCTCACCAACTGGAAAATGAAATGTGTGAGTTTCTGGTCTCCACCTCTCTACAAGTGCAGTAATGAGATGCCAATCAATTGTTATGAAACCTATTCGCGTCGTTCCATAAAACCCAGCTTCCTCAAGATACCCAACTATTCGTTCATCAAGTGGGACCAATCGATGTAATGCTGTTGAGTTACGCTTGATAGTCAATATACCAGGATCTTATGCAAATATGATATTTAAGTTACATTAGTTCAAATGTAGCTACGAAGCTATAAAAATATGCAAACAGGCAAAAAGAAGTACTACCGGTCCATTCCAAACGTAAATGGATCTAAGTAAAGCCTTCATAGTCAACACTGAATCATCTATAGGTCCAAGATCCATATCGCGCTTGAACCCCCAATCATTAACAATGCTGTCATTAATACAAAAAACAAATGATGAAATAATAAAATTAGCGATACAGTTCATTCAAGAAACAATAAAATTAAAACAAAGTATGTGAATAATATAAAAACATTGTTTAATTGAAACAAAGTACATGCACCACATAGTCATAAAAAGTGAACTAATATAAGGAAAACATGATTGAATGCGAAAGATCAGACTTGACACGCCTTTCACTATGAACCATTAGGTGGTTGTTCTTACTGACGACGAGAGTAAGAGCGCCTATTGTATCCATCCTATTTACACTAACTACATCGCAACGTTGTTGGTGTTTCTCGCCATTCCTTCTTTCGCCGCATATGACATGGTTGTTTCTGATTGCATCTCCAATCCATCTCAGTTTGCAATCGTCTTGTTTGAGGACGACCTCTTTTGACTCGCTTTCGATATGGATCAGGCAGCAAGGTGTGTGGAACTCTAGCGTTAGGCCAATAATCTTCGTAAGGAATGGGTTGGAAATTCGTAGCATAACATTGACTGTACCCAAACAATCTGTAGTATGACTCAATGTACTAACAATGATATATGGCAACACTAGCGCAAACGGCTTGGACATGGGAACATGGAATGACTTCAAATGTACCATTTTCACGATTCACTAATGTAACATTGTGCCCTCGAGCCGCCTTTCCCCAATGTGACTACTTATCAAGTGCGAACTTTGTGTACCTTTCGCCCCATCCTAAGGCTGCACCTATTTTGTCACGTCTTTTGTTAAAGTAAGCCATGAAACAACAAAATGTTAGTTGCACTAATGCAGTGACATGGTAAAATTGCGCGCCTTTAAGGACACCGTTAAAACATTCTACATTTGTTAAAAAAAAAATTATGTAAGTATTTACTTGTAAACATAATATAAATCAAACACATTAAATAAATAATAGTATGAACATATAGACACAATTAATACCCGCTAGATTTGTAGTCATCCATCCGTATCGAAATCCTTTGTCGTATGAGTTGGTTCATTGTGTTCGATCAAGATCATTAAACTACGCAACACATTCCGCATTAATTTGTTGAAATTTTTTCATGTATGCCTTAAATCTTCATGGTTGATGTTGTACACCGACTAAATACATCATATCCTTTAATTCTTTGCTCCCAAATCTCATGTTGAAATTACTACATATGTGACGAAGGCAAAATCTGTGTTGAGCTCTTTCATGGGTCCATCCATTTCGAGGATTATTCATTGCCAACAATATACCAGGGTGTCGATCAGAAATGATACATATACCATCTCGATTAGTTACATGATGTCGCGAACAATCCATAAACCATCCTCAGCTGTCTTGACTTTCCTCATCAACAATGGCAAATGCTAAGGGAAATATATGACTATTATTATCAACAACAGTGGCTATTAAAAGTTTTTGTTTGTATTTTCCGTACAAGAATATGTCATCAATTTGTATAATTGGTTTGCAATGTCTAAAACCTGCAATATAAGGTGCAAATGCCCCAAAAAACCCATTTGAATACACCCTCATTGGTGGCATTAGGCTTGCTATGCCTCCAATCGACACGTGTCCCTGGATTACTTTCTTAAAAAGTGGTCATCCTCTGCGGCAACATTTGCACCAAAGATTTTAGCAATTGCTTTCTTCTTCCCCAACCAAACTTTCTTGTAATGAACATCATAACTGAATTTGTCCTTGATAATTTGATGAAGAACTGGATTTAAGATGGACGGATCTCTTCTCACCACATTTTCAATTTCATGGCATATAATGGTAGAGTCCAAATGAGCATGATCCTTGGACAGTTTTGCATAGATACATGTATGCGATCCTGCATATTTACTAATCTCAAACATTCCATGTGTTTTTCTTTTCGAACACCGCAACCTCCAATCACATCCATCTAAATGTTTCTTACAACGGATAATCCACACATTGGGTGTTGAATGAGTTACCACAAATTGTCTATGTCCTTTAATGATGTACAATTTCACGGCATGTTGGATATCTACTTTAGAAAGGAACCGTATGCCTACACGAAATTATGATGCCTCATTCCATAAAGACCTAGAAGAGATCATTGCATTCTCATGGGTAGGTTGCATTGCCTCAATACTCAATTCCATAAATACAGATGAAGGTACGATAAATTCACCTACACCCACATGCGCATCATTAATTCCAGCAACCTCTTGATCGAGAAAATCATCGTTTCCAACTTCATTCGAGATTGGAAGACAAGCTAATGAGCCATCATCGGTTATGACTCGATTTAATGTATATCGAATTATGCTATCATCAACATGATGAGCATCAACCCCTACATCATCGACATCATCATCGCTACTCACTTCACTATTATCCCCATCACTACCACAATAGTCATCATTTTCCTCGGTATTCACACAATCACAAGAACAAGCATCCTAGTCTACATCGGGATTTGAAGTCATCAAAGGCGATGCACAATGATTATGTTCAAATACTGGTTGAGTATTAGGCCCTTCTGCACTTACCACTATATTGCAATTGGAACTAGTATATGATTGCCTCTTAACTAAATCTAAAAATAGCTCCATGCAATTTGGTAGTGGAAATTCTGCCACAATCTATCAAGCATATTTCAGAGTTGATTCATCAACTATTCGCAAAGGGACATAGTTGTACGTTCCAGTTCCAATATACACATGATATCGATATATCATGTTTAATATCATTTTTTCATTGTCTATCTCCCAGGAATTACAGATAAAAATCAAAAGTTCCTCATACCATAAACTCAACTTCGATCTGAGATGTCGAATAGGCAGTTTTGTGTACGAAATCCCAGATGGTCCATCAACCATGACACCATTCATATAGCGAACCAAAGTTACTCTTCAATCAACCATTATGGAATCTATATATGTAGAATATAGTTGTTAATCAATAGAAATGATGATAACTATCAATCAATTTGCGGTAAATAAGAAATTACACGATTGATGCAAATAATAGAGCAAGGAGCCATTCAATGTTTGTCAATCAAACTACAATGTTTATCAAAACGAGCCCAAACCATGATAACCATTCGATGCTTTTCTTTATAATTTAAAATAAGAAATTACACAATTGACCGCAAAAGTCTCAATTAATTCATCAATGCATTAAATAAATATTGCACCAACGAACCCGAGCCCGCAAAAGTCCCACTTAATTTATCAAACCATTATATAAATATTACACCAATGAACCCGAGACTACAAAAGTTCCAATTAATTCATCATGCATTGACAGTTAAGTTGACTACGGTGGAGGATATAATGCCCTTATATATTAGTGCATGATTTCAACTCATTGACGTGTGTCATGTATTGCTACATTTTCTAAATTTATACACTTTATTCACTTTGAGACAGAAAACAAAAATTTAGGAAAATTATATACTAACACAATACAAATGCATACTTTCATCAATTTAGCATACTCTTATAATGTTGGATATCAAGCATACGACCCCAAAGAAAACACATTGCAGAATTACTTCGTCAATTAACACAATTGGGGGAAGATTTTTACCAATACAAAAGAGACCGGTGGGAAGGCGAGCGGGGATCGGCGGGAGGCGAGGACCGACTAGCGGGAGGCGAGCAGCGACTGGCGAGAGGCGAGCGGCAACCGGCATGAGTGAAATCATCCACTATCGAGAGGCATTCCCGCATCAAAGTCGATGAAGCGACGTGCCTACTACGGACGATGGATTCAGACGAACGGTGGAGCCTGGTTGCGCCAGATGCAGAGACGGAGGCGAAGGCAGATGACGGTGAGACTGAAGGAGATGGCAACAGTGAATCGTGAAAGGGGGTTAAAAACCAATACCTAAGTCGTGACCGCGAGTCACGATTTCTATTTTAATTTAAAAAAAAAACCAAAACGTGGCCTGAGGTCACGTTTTGCTTGCAAAGGTTGTCCAGCTGGTCGGGAGATATGGCAGTGATGTGGCATTGACTGAGTTAGATTAAGAATTATTTTTGTTGATGTGTTAGGTTGATAAATATTATCCCCATATGTATTAATCAAGTAAAAAATCCTGGATTGAAGTTAATTCAGTGATTGAAAAAAAAGGCGTACGAAAAGGGGGAGTGGATCTATATCAAGGGCAACCCAAACAGGTTCTTTCCAGCCCAAACATGATTTTGTATTGGGGCCACGAAGTCCTAGTTTAAGTTCTCACCAGCCTGGTGTGGCAGAGCTTTGGGGAAGATGATGATGAGGTGGAAACTAAAGGGAACACTGTCGACGTGGTACCACAACAAATGAACAACATGGCAAACAGGAACAGAAGACAAGGAGTTGACATTCCAAACGTTGCAGGGGCAGTGAAAGCATATAATAGTATCATCATACAAAGAGGGGGCAAACCTGTCCAGGGCCACAGAGGAAAGGGACGCACCACTAACATCATTAGAGAAGTAAAGTAGGAGACGTGGTTGCAAAGACTACGAGGACTACCTCCGATACTAGGGAAAGGAAAAGATGTCCTTTATCTTATTCGCAAACTCAGATCCATCAGAAGGCTCACGAGAGACACCTATGAGGGATGGTCCGACCATCATAATCGGAAACTCCTCATCGCCGGATAAGCAGCCCAACTTCAATGGGATAGATAGAACACAAACTAGTCCGACCCAAGACAATACAAACACGGTCTTAGATGGGGACCATGATAGATTGCTAATTATGTAATTATATATAGTTTATTTATGTATATTTTATGTTTAAATCTCCAAAATACTAGTCTAATTGCATTTATTTATTATTTTTATGGTTTTTGGGGTGTGAATTGAAGTATTTACTTGTTGTGTGATTAGCCTGTTGTATCTGCCTCGAGTTATGCATTTTGTAGTGATGTAGAGATGAGGAGCAAAGTTATAACACATCGCCCACAAAACTATCTGATGTGCCTCGAGATCCGTACCGTACTATCTCCCGTAGTTCTCTCCCTTGAGCAGTTGTTGCCATGTGTCACAACCTGGTTCGTCCAGCACACCTTCACGCTCCTCTCTTCCAATCATTCGTTGTCACGTCATCGAGCGCATTAGCTCCCTCTCATTAGCTACTTTAGGATGTGCCTCGTGATGCGCATTAAAGCCGCCTCCCACTAATTCGCATAAACCCGTGCATTTCTTCCAACGCCTTCTAGCCACCACGTGTCGCGTTCTTCCACGCCAACACGTCACAGTAGTAGTCTCCTCATCCTATTAACGTATGCCACGTCAACATGCACTGCAGCTTCAACCAATCGGAGAAAGACATGTGTCTAGGACCTACAAAAAATGCCCAACAGCCGTATGATGCTCCTTGGCGCACGAGTCAAAAATGATGCTACGAAAATCACTTTCTCACCTATAAAGACCAATTTTTAGTAGTTTTTTATATTATGAATTTAAGTATTATTAGGAGATCGACTTCTATTTTTTTGGAACCTTAGTCGCTAGAAATTTCCTCTTGATTTTTATATTTTTCTTTGGTGTTTATGAAGACCATGTTCGGCTAAACAAATCCTTGTCTAGGTCGAGAGCGAAACAAGTCGGGATTCTTGATTCATGGCATAATTTGTGAAATCTATTATTTTTATTATTTAATTTAATTTCTTTTATTTTATTGTTGTTGATTTTCATGAATATGGTTTAAATCTAGGGTATGAATATGACCATTGCATGCTTTTAGGTGGAAAATCTATAGTCAATTGGACTAATTGTATCCGTAATTGTGTTTTTGGACCAATAAAAGTGACGAACACTCACCCGATTGCCGTCAAAACATTTTGATTCTTGAGTGTGCAATAATCGAATCTTGGTTAAACTGAGAGCAAACGGATCCAGTTATCTAGGATTAGTATTCCAACGATTCTTTATTATTGTGGTTAGTATGTTAAACGCTATTGGCATATGTCTAGGGTTATGCATTAATTAGAGAAGTACTTAATGACGGATGTCCTAGCTACCTAGATTAGGGGATTAGGAATTTCTGGCGGATGTCAATTTTCCATAGCTAATATAGGAGGATTTGAATTAATAATCTTATGGGAAAGATTGAAGACCATGATATGCCATTAAATCTTGATTTTGGCTTGTGGAACCATAGACCTAGGTGTTTTCTTTCATTGAGATCATTATTGCAATTTTGAGTTCTTACTAGTTTTAATTAATGTTTTCTTCAAGCTTTTTAAACCCCTTATGTTTAGTTAACTTAGAGTAAAACTCAAGTCCTGTGGATTCGACCCCGTATTTACCACTACTACACCCTTCTTGGATTGGTAACTCGAGTACGGGTTATATTTGGCACGCATGAAATATGGCTAGTCCGTAGGCCTGCGAATGGATGTAGACAACATGAGAAGGCACAGGAAAGATGAGACAAAACCCAACCACGATCAAGATTCGACCTCATATAGTTATTGCAAAAAGGGCGGTTTGCATTCTCGGCTGGATACATCGAACAAGGAGAATATAGCGGATCGATTCGGCCCAGTCAATCCTTAGTCTTGCACCAAGAAGAAATTTGCCCAACAATGAGAAATGATTCAATTCACCAGAAGGAAACCTCAGATGTTGACGCGCGCCGAACGCGTCAATAAAGTAAAGTTCCTAAACCAATTATTTTGTAGAATAGTGGCAAAGGGTCGATCCCACATAGATTGGTAGTCTTTTTTAGTTTAAAAACAACAAAAAAAAGAAAATTGGGGGTTTTAAAATAAATATTAATTTAACTAACTAATCTAACTAAACTAAATAAAATAAAACAACTACACTAATTTTGAAAACAATTAATAAATACCTAAGTAACACCTAAGTCTACAGTTCCACAAATCAGGATCAAGATTCAATAGCAATCATGGTCTTCAATATTTCCCAAAAAGTCATTAATTTATATTCTCTTAGATTAGCTATAGAAAATCGACGTTTGCTAGAAATTCTTCATTCCCCTAATCTCGATAGCCAGGACGTCCGTCACTAACTACTTCCTTCATTAATGTATAACCCTAGACATCCGCCAATCAGGTTTTACACACTAATCGCAGTAATATGGGTCTGTGGGAACACTAATCCTAAAATAACCAGATCGCATCCGCTCCCGATTTAACCTAGATTCAATTGTTGCACACTCAAAAACCGAAGGGGTTTGACAACAAACGGGTGAGTGTTTGTCACTTTATTGGTCTAAAAGCACAATTATATGAATATTTATGGTCTAAATAACTATAGATTGTCCACCTAAAAGCATTCATTGGCCACATACGCACCCTAGATTTAAACCATGATCATTAAAAGCAATAACAATGAAATAGGAGAATTTAAGTTAAATTAAATAATAAAATAAATATGCCATGAACCCATGATCCCGACTTGTTTCCCTCCGACCTAGGCAAGGGGTTGATTAGCCGAACATCGTCCTCGAAGAAAGTTGATAACCAAATAATAAATAGTCGGTCATCCAAATAATAAAACCTAAGTTCCTAATATATAAAACTACTAAAAATTGGTCTCGTGAGGTGAGTGAAACTAATTTTGGAGGTTGGGGAGGTGACTCATGTGCTGAGGAGCATCGCAGGGCTGTTTTTGGCTTAAAAATAGGTGTCTGCCACATGTCGCAGTGTTATTGGTCTATTTGCTGTCGTCGCGCTGAGGTGCCATAACCTGATTGGCGGTTAGGAGATGTGGATGAAGCGCCGTGCGGGGGTGAGTGAGTTGACATGGCATCGTCTGATTGGAGAAGACCCCTATTGATGACATGTTGGCGTGGTGAGAGCGCGCCATGTGGCACGCAAAGGAGGTGGAGAGAGTCGCGCGAGGTCATGCTGAAATTCTAGGTGTTTGTGTGAACACACATCCCGAGGCAAATCGATAGCTACTTTGCGAGGAGAAGAAACGGTTTTGTTGTTGTGATGTGTAGATGCTGATGTGGCGGTTCCTGATTGGAGGAGATGGTGTGTTGATGCTACATGGCGGGATGTGATTAGACGAAAGCGCTGCTTGTGACGTGGTTGGCGTAACACTTGGCACGTGAACGATTGACGTGGCAGCGTGTAATTGGTTGAGAGAATATATGTTGTCTCCTATTCTACCCACCGCACATCACGTAACTCGAGGCAACTGTCCGATATCCGATCACTATACGTAAATACTCCATTTTGAGTATTTTCCGCCACGAATTCAACCGCGCACTCCGTTCCATATAAGAATAAGAAAAAAATATAATTAAATATATATTTTAGAAACTTTGCATAATTAAATATACTAAAATAAACTACTAAATATATATAAATACTGACTTATAAGATGTCATAGCAATGGAGGCACCATCACTAGATGCGACAGCTGTAAACACCACCTCCACCTCCACCAAATCGAGAGGCCTTGGAAGATACAGCGAACCAATCTACATTGAATCGATACTCAAAATCATAGATGAGACAATCATAGAACACCTATTTGCCCAACCCAATGACTTTGATGTGGAAGAAAGCTCCCTTGGTCAAAAACAAAAAGCCCAGCTGATAATAGAGGAAGATCGAAATTCCAATGCTAACTAAATACCATTGTCGGATACCATTGTCAGAAGAGGGTAACCTAGATGTACAGCCTCAACAAGTGGTTGAAGAACAACCACAATAGCTCCAACAGGATCTACTCATCGTAACAATGCAGAGGCGCGTGATCCAGATTAAGCAAGTAGTGAACAAGGAAGTTAGTATGGCAAAAGAGATGAACAAATTGAAATTCGAGGTGAACTAAACCATAAAGGAAAAAGGGGCAACGTTGGTTCATTATGAAAGTTGTATCCTGAAACATTAAAAGGCTTGGGTCTGCAAATAAAAGAAGGTTATCAAAGAACTTATAAAAAAGCAAAACCCAGATATATTAGTGATACAAGAAACAAAACTCATGAATGTTGATAGAGGGATGATAGCCAGCTTATGGGGAAATAGGTTTAAGCAATAGGTTTGCCTACCAGCATTGAGAACAAAAGGAGGCATTATAATAATATAGGATATCTCTAGACTAACTATAGTGGATAGTTTGTTGGGAGCTTATTCGACATCAATTCATATATAGGAGAATGAGCACACCTGGTGGTTAACGGGTATATATGGACCGGCCAACACATCAACTAGGGAGGATTTTTATACAGAATTCGGAGACCTATATGGTTACTGTAGGCTTATGGGGTGTGTGATGGGTGATTTTAACACAACTAGACATGTTGGCGAAAAGTTCAACAGCCCAAGACTTACAAGAAGTATGATAAGGTTCAACCAACTCATCGAGGAATATAAATTAAAAATATACCTATGCAAAATGGAAAGTATACATAGTCCAATCACAGAGAGGACTTAATCTACGCTAGATTGGATCGCTGCTTATTTACCAAAGAATTGGGAGATCTTTTCTAAAATACCATAGAGGAGATGGCACCCCGCCTTACCTTAAATCATCATCCTATCGTGCTTGATACGGGCCCTATCTAATGGGGTCCTTCACCCTTTAGATTTGAGAATATGTGGTTGAGACACCACCAATTCAAAACAACATTCCATTAATGGTGGAACAATGCATATACGGACGGGGGAGGAGGATATAAGGTCACTAAAAAGTCGAAGCTCATTAGGAGCCATTTGGACAAGTGGAATAAACGGGTTTTCGGCATGCTACAAACCCGTAAGTAAGAGCTTGAGACTAGCATTGTGGCGTTAGATCAGGAAAAGACAAGGGGAAATTGGGATGTAAGTAAGAAAATCATAAGGGGCATACTTAAAGAGGAACTCAAATCGACCCTAGCTTATGAAAGTCGTAGGATGAGCCAAGCAAGGATAAAATGGCTATGAAACGGAGACGCCAACTCAAGATATTATTACAGGATGATGAGTGCTCAAAGAAATAAAAATTACATTGGTCGTTTACAGGGGAGGATGACACTTTCTATGACGAGAGGATGACATCCAAACACATGTGACACAATTCTATACTAAATTGTTGCATCGAATGAGGGACCATCACCCCATTAGTAGCTCAATTACTGGAACGACCATTCTCGAAATATGAGGTGTGGATAGCTATCCAGAGCTGTGGCAATAATAAGGCACCCGCGGTTGATGGATACATTATAGAATGTATCAAAGAATGTTAGGAATTCATGAAATGAGACATAATGAGGGCAATGAACGACTTCCACAGGATAGGGATAGTCAACACCAACACTAATGAGACTCTTATATGCCTAATACAAAAAAATAAAAAGTGTGTAAGATCTCAGAGTATCGCTCGATCAGCCTCGTTACTTCGATGTACAAGATCATTGCAAAAACCCTAGCTCTAAGGATAAGGGATGTACTTACTGACACCATAGAACAAGAATAATCAGCATTTGTCCCATGAAGACAGATGATGGATTTGGCTCTAATAGCCAATGAGGTAGTAGAAGAGCAAGAACTAAATGGAAACACGCCTATGTGTTAAAACTAGATTTTGCCAAAACCTATGATCCTGTGAATTGGCAGTTCCTAGACCAAGTACTCTTAAACAAATGTTTTAGAGTAAAGTGGAGACAATGGGTGTAGGGATGCATTAGCTCAATCACATACTAGTTTCTATTGAATGGGAAACCAAAAGGTCATGTCATAGAAAAAAAGAGGATTAAGATAAAAAGACCCATTATCACATGCCTAGTTCATCATTGTGGCAGATATACTAGGCAGAATGATGGATAAAACCAACACTCAAAGAGGTTTCAAAGGGATCAAGGTAGGAAGGGAAATGTTGTATATCTTTCATCTATAATTTGCAGATGATTCACAGTTCTTCGCAGATGGGCAAGGCAACTCAATAGAAAAAATGATGGAGATAGTCCACTTTTAGTGCCTCATATCAAGACTGGAGCTAAACATGATCAAATGCCTAATGGCAGCATTAACATGGAAAACTAAAAGGTAAGATAGAAGATTACGATGGTAGGGTGTAGAGAAGGCAAATGGCCGATGAAATATTTGGGACTCCCACTAGGTGGATCACCGTTGAGGAAAGAATTTTTGGACTCAGTTGTACAAAAGATAAGCCACCATATCAGGGTTGGAAAAGGGTTGGATGTCCAAAGGAGGAAGACTCACCATGTTACAAGCAGTCCTCACAACTCTATCGATGTACTTCCTTTCACTCTTCAAAATCCCCAATGGAGTGGAAAGAAGGATTGAGACTATGATGCGTCAGTTCTTATGGCGTACAATGGGATACGAAAAACCTAACTACCTAGTAAGATGGAGATTCGTCATGAAACCCAAAGAACTAGGGGGCTTAGGAGTCGAGAAATTACAACATATAAATAGGGCCTTCGCCATGAAGTGGTTGTGGAGATTGCATACGAGATTAGAGTTACTTTGGGCACAACTGAATAAAAGTAAGTTTGGCAGTGATCCTTATAGATGGGACTCAAGAACGACAAATAGAGCAAGCACAAGAAGTCCATGGCGATTTATATCATCATGCTCTACAGAATTTCACTACGGAAAAAGAGTTAAGGTAGGGGCGGGGGATCAAACAAGGTTTTGGGATGACCGATGGCGAGGTAACCACTGCTTCAAAGATGAGTTTCCTAACCTTCGCGCCCTAACAAGAAAATCGCAATCCCTCATTAGTGACATATGAAAGCCATTTAACATAAGGCGAACGGGTATAAGATGGGACTTTCAGTTCAGGATACGACCTACAAAGGAAGAAGCACTAGAGGTGATCAAATTTCTTGGATGACTAGAGGGAATTTCGCTCAACCCGAATCAGCAGGATCAAAGAAAATAGGGACAAGAAGGAGAGGGAAGATACTCGGTACACCTAGGAAAGGCACAGATCCACACTATTCAACATCACCCCCCCCCCCCCCCCCCCCGTACCCACCTTCAAATCCATATGGCAGACCCTGCAGCCCACCAAAAGTTAAGTTTTTTACTTAGACTCTCTACCACAAAAAAAATCAACACAACAGACATCCTTCAACGAATGAGACAAAGGTCAAGTCTTTTACCTTCTCAATGCCCGATATGTCTAAAGGAGATCGAAACACTCGAACACCTATTCTTGGGATGCCAACTTCTGATAGAAACATGGACCCAATTGATATCATAAATTGGGATGCACGGGCTATGACAACCTTACTTCTCAACAGGGCACCGCCCGGCCTAATCCCGTACTCAAGACTTAATCCACATGATCTAAGACTTAAGTACGTATTAGTTAGCCTATCGTCCCTATATTCCTCCAAATCCACGCATTGATATGTTATCAAATTTAAAGGTAATTCAAATTCAATTATCATGTTAAGCGGAAGCATTCATTCTCCAAAATTTCTAAGTATGGAAAGCCAAGAAAAGACAGCATTACATGCACGTATATATAGGACATTATTCAATCAACCCAATGTACAACCCAAAATGACAAAATAATAATAATACAACAATAGTCGAGACATACAAAATGAGTGAGGAGAGTCGCCAACCGCTCAGAGGAAGTCGTCGATTTTTGCCTTCCCTAGTCTGCTGCTGCTCAAGGGACCTACACCTACCGTCACAAACTAGACGATGAATATAGTGATATTTAAGTACCAACTAGATAATTTCATGCTACATTTCCAAAAAAAAAAATGAATGATATTTAAAAGTATAAAGTAGCGAAATAAATTGCTGAAACAAGTAATGCAAGTAAATACCCCAGTTAAATATGTAGAGACAGACACAAGCTAAGTCGAGATGATTTATGTCTGGTCGGCGGTGAGACCTATCACCTACCCTTTCCCACTACAATACGGAGCTGTGCTCAACATATCTCACATAAATAACGGAGCTACATTCTACGCGTTACAACATCAATCTCATGCTTTCCGACCACCCCCAGTTGGACAAAAAATGTAATAAAAAACTCTTGTCATCAAAGACACTAAGTCTCTTTCAGGAATTTTGTCAAACACATTCAAGGCAGCACCAAACCAAAATATCTGCACACAAAGAGGATTGTAGCAATTCCAATCTCGTAAAAAGTAAAAACTCTTTCAATGGCAAACCAACATAATGAAGTGTTGGGTAGATGTGCAAACTATCACTCCAATTAATACAACCAATCAATTTTTCATACATAGCAAAAGTGGGTAGTATGTTCTTCAAAGGCATTTCATCAGACCACCTTATGCAAATACTATCAGATGTGCTAAAATTAATATCCATAATGTTGCACCTTAAAATCATTGGGCAGATATCCATTAGTTTAAGCGATTAGATAATCGTTATGATTTGAGGAGTAGAAAATGTACCAAAGATAATTCGATTGATGAAACCAAACCTGATATGCTAAAACTTCATGACTACCCTGCAACTTGAAATTGATATTTCGGATCCAAACTCTGTTCTAATGAGGTTCCCACAATGTAAAATTGTAAAGCCTGTCCTCAGAGGAGGTGGTTTGCCAGTAGAATCGTCAGCCCAAACAATGAAAAACAACACCTCACGATCCGGAGGTTCGAGTAAAATGCATTGGGGGCATTTATAGCATCCATCGATTACCATCATAGATTTTTCTTGGTGGTCTTCAACTCTGGATTTTGAACATGAAGTGCATAGGACTTCATTGCTTATGAACGTAAGGGGATGATTGTGAAATCAATAATATCGCGGTTACAACAGGAGGCGGTTTGGACTCTATGAAGGGTTTCTCATCCATGAGTGGGGGCAGAGTTTGATTTGGGAGGCTTGTAGATGGAAAGCTAGGGTTAGGGTTTGTTGTAGAGGTGATGTTGCGAGTTTTGTTGAGCGCAGTCGTAGTAGAATGCGGTGGCAATAGATGGATGGTTGAAAGTGGAGGAACTGGTGTGGCTCGTGTTGGTGGTGTTAGGTTTAGAGACACCGCAATGACACACTTTATTAATCTCTCAAATAAACTCGTTAATTACAATGCGGTGGGTTAACTCTAATTTATAGACTCACATAAGCATACTTCTAATCCAACTAGGAGACCCTAAATAGACTCATACTCTAACTCGAAATCCTAATCAAACTCAAACACTAATAACTCATAATCCTAATCAAACTCAAACACTAATGTAATTTAGATTACAACTCTAATAGGTGGCGGGTTTAGATGCACATGTGGCGAGGGATGACATGATGGTGGAAATGGATATGCAGAGGGATGTGAGTGAGCGACTAACGTTGTGTAAAGTGGCAATTGAAATAATGGAGGTTGGGGTGGAAAGAAAGTCGGTGATGATGGAAGGATGGTGAGAGGCGAGTTTGGAAAAACGTCGGATTTGAGTTCTTAATCAAGTTGTAGATGGATGTCATCACAAGTTCTGATGATAATCTTGGGAGTTGCTTCAATTCAAACTATAGACTCTCGATCTTGTTGTTGGAACAATTTCAATTGAAAATGTCCAATCCGCACCCACGATGATATAAAAGATGATGGCTGCTAAGGGCACTCCACCAATTCATGAAGGCACCCATGATTTTTATAATTCTCTTAGCTGAAATGGAAATGACTATTTTGCCCCTCCATATATACTCACTCAAACCCTACAAATCATTTTCAATACAAAACCGGGGAACCCCACCACCTTGGATCACAAGTGAAACCTAAAGCCACAATTGTGTTTGCCGAGCGTGTATCGATTCTTGCGTCTTGACATCATCCGATAGCGAGGTAACAATATTTGACAACGAATTAATCCGTTGAAGGAACTATTTTTTGGATAAAAAACTGTGAAATCGATGGTTTGGTTTGTTAATGTAGGGTTTGGTAAATTCGAGCAATTCGAGTTTGTTTGCATTATAAAATGGAAGATTGTACTGCATTGGTGCAAGATGAGGTAGAACAAGAGGTAATGGTTGAGATTTAATGTGTTTTATTTGCGATTTCTCAAATTTTCAAACGATTTTTCACAGGCGCAATTGATTCGGCCTCGCAGGACCGAGACTTATAGAAACCTCTCGTTCAACATCCTCCGAGACTTACGCATAAGTCACGGTCATGCTGTGATCGAAACTAATGGTAGAGTATCGGTATGGAACGACAGAGACTATTTCGTAGGTCTCGGTTGGACATGAACGAAACTGTATTTATAGTCGCAGACCTGTACAATCGAAAACTTAGGTTTTTTGGTGAATTTACTGTGCATTTGATCATAATGTTAAAATGTTTGTATTGCAGGTAATGACAGTTTCTACTTTATTTCCAGACTACAAGGATGTGTTTACACCTTGTAGGTCATTCCCATCTAGAGAAGCGGCAATTTCATGGCTTCAAATGATAGGCCAGGATAACAAGTTTGTGTTAGTGACGAAGCACTCTGATGGCGGAGGGATTAAGCGCATGGCAAGGTGAAACTTGCGTGTAAGAGGTCTGGTACATATAAGGGAATGTCACAAAGAGTTGGGAAGGGTAAAACGGCCAAAGTTGCTTTGAAAGCAAGAAATGAAGAAGAAGAAGAGGGAACGGGGAGGACTCAAACTGGTACGAAGAAATATGGATACCATTTCCTTATTAACATCAAGGAAAATGCTGACTCTTTGTGGTATATTACTGTCATATGTGGGAGGCACAATCACGACCCCGCGAATAACTTAGATGGCCACTCATATGCCAGAAGATTGGATAAGGGGCAGCAGGAGGTTACGGTGCAGTTGACAAAGCGTAATGTGAGGCCAAGAGACATCCTCGATACGTTAAAGCAAAGAGATGTTACAAACGTATCGACAATGCAGACAATATATAATGCAAGACAAAAATTCCGAATTAAGGATACGGGTGGGAGGACTCAAATGCAACAACTATTGCACATATTGGAGAAGAATAAGTGGATGTCGTGGCATAGGAAGCATCCCAATATGAATATTGTCACTGATTTGTTTTAGTCACATCCTGATTCAATCAAGTTGCTAAGGTGTTTCTCATCGGTAATTTTAATGGATTGCACTTACAAAACAAATAGGTATCAAATGCCTATGTTGGAGATTGTTGGCATCACTTCAACGCATTTAACGTTCTCCGTTGGGTTTGCTTTCATATCATCAGAGAGTCATGCAAATTATGTTTGGGCACTTGAGAAGTTGAGATCCATACTTGATGGGTGGCCTAAACCTGACGTGTTTGTCATGGATCGGGACTTAGGCCTTATTAGTGCCATTGAAGAAGTATTCCTATCATCGTCTCATCTTCTTTGCTCTAGGCACATCAACAAAGTAGTATTGGCCAAGACTAAGAAGATGTTTGGGGATAACGAAGGCTTCGCTCGTTTCATGGATAGGTGGACGAGTGTGATGTATGCTAAGTCCGAGGTCTTAATCGAACTTAGGATGAATGACTTGCGCTGTGAGTTCGAGAATGTGAAGGGTCTTCTTGATTACTTGGAGAACACATTGGTAAAGACATACAAGGAGAAATTCGTACCGACCTGGACAAATCGGTTTATGCACTTTGGGGAAACAACAACACAGAGGGTTGAGTATGCGCATTCCACTCTGAAGCTACATCTTGGCAATAGTCAGGCAAATTTTGAGACTTTGTGGAATGTGGTTGATGGAATCCTTAGGATCCAACACAACAACATCAAGGCATCATTTGAGCTTAGTTTGAATGTGGTCCAACATGAATATGTTGATGAGTTATATCGCCGATTGCGTGGTTATGTCTCTCAACTGGCACTTAAGTTAATTCGAGATGAATTGGAACGTGGAGAGGATGTTGGACATGACTCTACTCGTTGTGGTTGCGAGATACGTACCACACACGGCCTTCCTTGTGCCTAAGAGCTCAATTTCCTTAAATTTGTTGGGTTACACATCCCTTTCGAGGACATTCATGTGTACTGGCGAAAGTTGAGTATGATACTTGAGAATCATGTGGATCGGTCTGGGTACAATATGCACGATGAGATTGAAAGAGTATTGCAAAGGTTCCATGCTTGCATTGAAGAGGACGATCGCATCAGGATTATTCAGCAGCTCAGGGAGATTAGTCGAGCGTCATCTACACCGGGAGTAGTGCCACCTACGAAAATAAAGACAAAGGGAAGGACACCTGGGTCTTCAATCGGGTGTATGTTGAAAAGGGGAAGTAAGCCAGGATCAAAGAGAAAACACGATGAAGACAATTCTTCGACGACAAGATTGCCTAGCGGATTTGAGTACGTACTATCAATAGAAGAGGTTTCTAGTTCGAGGAACAAGAAAAGTAAAGTTGGGCCTAAAATGCGTCGTACAAGTCGACGGACCCAAAGTGCATCTAGCATGGCTTACTCTCATTGCATAGAACCGGATTGGTTGCCATATGTTGAGAGCGCTATCGATGTTCTAGGCGATGGAAATTGTGGATATCGGTGTGTTGCCTGCGGGTTAGGACTTTCCGATGTAGACGGTTGGAGGATAGTACATAGAAGAATGTTTGATGAGATAATCGGGTATGAAAACCTTTGACAGGAAGTGCTTGGAACGAGTTACGAGAATGTCAAGACTACCGTGCATTGTCCAGATACTCATGTTGTTGCCTCCTTCAAAGAATGGTTGACACTTCCAGACATGGGATTGTTAATATCAACCGCATTTAATGTCATTCTAGTAAACCTCTCGCATGGTAGTGCCTCGACATTTCTACCTCTACATAGTGCTCCATTGGCGTCGTTATATAGCAGACTTATCATTGCCATGATTAATGAAAGGAATATCCATTATGTTAGGGTAAGTTCGTAGATTTTTTGAAGATGAAATTTTTTCTCATCTTTAATCGGCTATGTGACAATGGGTTCTCTTTTGTACTTTTAACCCTGACAGGTGAAGTTGACTGTTAATGCATCGCTGCCATCCTTATATCCATCGTGGGGCTGATATGTTGAGGAGAGCGCTAAAGGATGGCGTGATGGATTTGTCGTTCGTGAAATCGTGCCAGTCAGACCTTCTGGAGAAGGAGCTCTATCTTTGGTAGATTTAGATTCTCCATAGTTGGACAGTCATGCTTGATGCTTGACGAAGAAAGGTGGATTTATTTATATATTATTAACTCTGACAATGTAAAGTGATGTAACGTGATGTTGTCAATAATTTATAGTGAGGTTATATTGACTTTTCGTTGTTAATATGTTATGGTATCTAAATTGATGTTGGTACTATGTTATGGTTTGTAAAGTTAGGTGGGTATAATGTTATGGTTGTTATTGTGTCTTGCTTGTTAATTGATCCCAATTAACCCATCTCGGCAATAACGGTCCGTCAGCCACGCACACCTCTCGGCCCTGAACGATCGAGAGCCATGAAGATTCTCGGTATGAGAAGACCGAAAAGCATTCAAACATCTCAGTATGAAAAAGCCGAAAGTAGTCTCTGTTTGGGGTCTACATCACTCTCGGCAGGTGCCAACCAAAAAACATGAATCGTTCTCGGTATTCTCAGACCGAAAACAATGAAAACATCTCGGTATGCAAAAGCCAAAAGTAGTCTATGTTCGGGGTCTACATCACTTTTGGTTATAAGTCAACGAGTATCACGTGAATATGTTGGGGGGATATGGCCGAGACGTATCAGGATATGTCGAACTTGCAGGGTCGAGAACTGTACCTTAGTTTCGGCCCTGAACGACTGAGACCACTTTCATGCCACATTTTCCATATTTCAATGCACAAACATAACAAATATAGTTTAATAACTCAACGGTTCATTGTTTTAAAGTAAACGTACTGTACTTGACTAACACCAGATCATGAAAACGAAATTAAGGCTCAAAAGAACAGGTCAAGCAAGAGCATTTCAGCGGTAATATATAATCTGGTTGTTAATGCACAAACATAACAAATACAGTTTAATAACTCCAATGAACAGAGAAACAGTGTCAGATTTTCCTTATCAGTTTCATGCCACATGACCCATTTAAGAACCATTCGACAAAATATCAAGTAATTGTTCCTCAATTCAAGAAAAACTGTTAATGCAGCTACAAAAATCACTTCATCGTTGTTCCTTCATTCCTTTGGCTTCTTAAAGTTCTTTCATTGGTATTCCTTTCCATGCATTCTCTTTGGGGGGCGAGTAGCGACCGTTGCGGATGGTGCATTACCCGGGGTGGAATGTGTAGAAGTGCTATTGTGCTGGGACTGTCTAGGGGCTGCTTCGGTAGGGGCTGATGTGTCGGTTGCGCCAGTTGCGGTGGTGGGTGTCGTAGTGGTGGTGGTGGGACGGAAACTCCTCCCCGAAAGGAAATTGACGACGTCACTCGCCATTTGCCTTGCATACTCCATCGTACACAACTCCGGCGGCAATAATTTCCACCTTAACGCCACGTCCAACGCTCGCCTATTACGCTGATGAAAAAGAATGTTAAATCCGTTAATGTAATACATATCGTGTTGTCAAGAGTTAGCTAACACTTTAACATAATTTATATACAGTTTAATACCTCAAGTAGCTCATTGTCACCGATAGTCATCGCAACCAAGTCGTCATCGAAATACATCAGGTTGGTGATCAATGGGTGAAAGACTTTGAGGAACCAAGGTAGATAGTCCGGTGTAGCCAAAAACTTGAACTCGGCCTTCTCACCGCGCACTTCGGGGGCCAACAAATGGTTGCGCCAACATTCCCAATTGTCAACTTGGAAACCATACTTAACCGAGTATTTGAGTGCAGAAGGGCCTCGATGTGCTTCCAATGGCCGGTACGGAGGATTTGGTATAGATAGTACCTGGCCAAACTGCATCAATATCCTCTCTGGATGGTAGGGCTAGCTCCACCACATCCATGTACTTCAGTGTGCCACTATAGAAGGACATCGCGTGATAACTTCATTCTCCCGGTGATTAACATCAAGTGACCTAATGAAACGTAGACAACCATAATTAGTAACCATAAACTAAATGCAACATATACCGACAAGAAGGAGTTGACTATATCACCTCACTTGGGCGCAATCCGTCCAAGGTTCGCCTAATGGACCCAACCTTGTCAAGATTCATCAAGGTCTCGTGCTTTTGAACCCATCTGCAAACACGAGGTTACACGTAGTCCATGTATTTTGCATTAGGTGTGGCGAGCCAAAGCTTGAAATGCTCGTACACCCATCCCTGCAAATCGTTTCATAGATAGTTAGAGAAAAATGCGAATATAAATAGTAATTACTCATAAAATAAGTCTAGTCGATTTAGTAAATAACCTCAAGTAATGTGAGGTAGCCGGAAATTTGAGAAACTTGTATTCTGGTGGCAGACCCCAAGTGTCGGTACAAGTACGCTAATGCGGCTGCACCCCATGCATAGTTTCCCACGGCATCCAAATCTTCAAGGAGCTTCAACAGCGCCATGGATACCCGAGATCCACTCTTATCTACAAAAAGAGTGTAAGAAAGTAGGTACAACAAGTACGCGCGGGCTATGCATTCCACATGATGATAGTTTGTGTTCCTCGATCCTGCTTTGGGGCACCATCGACTCTTCAGCCAACCTTTTCACACTGTCAGCCCCTTGCCGATGTTCACTTCCTCCTCAGCATCTTTGATGCTAACCCCAAGTAGTTTCGACACCAGCTTAATTGCATCCGAGCGAGATTCGTCGGTGTACCTCGCAAAGTTTTCAACTGCCACCACCTTACCCGTGACAAGAATTTACAGGAGCATGCTCACATCCTCTAAGGAGATCGACATTTCACCAAATGGTAAGTGAAATGTGTTCGTCTCCAGCTGCCATCGCTCCACAAAGGCAGTGATAACCTCCTTGTTAGCCTTGCAGTATAAGCAGTCTATCAGCGTATTCAACCCAGAGCACTGAATAATCCTCTGAAGGCCCGCGGTGTTAGGGTGGCACGACTGTAAGTCCTATTCTTGGATCTGAGCACCGTGATTGATACACTTGAGTGTCGGACGATCCTGCAACAACAATAAACATTCCGTCAACTTAGTGAAAATCCAAATTTTAAACTAATTCATACAAGGAGAAATGTATGTACCTCATTGCTCCAAATCGCTAATGCGACATGATCTTTAAAGCTCTTCAACAGCGATCCATCTTCGGGACCACCAGAGAAAGGAGCACACATTTCCCTCTGCCCATGTGACTCTCCCTCATTATGGGCACCTCCACCACTAGTACTCCCAACTACGTTACGATCACTACTCGTGGTGTCCGCCGGTGCTGATGAGTCACTACTACTAAACTCTGATGCCTGAGCCTCATCTTCGCCTCGAGCAACGACAAGATCTGCGTGTCGCCGCATGTCAATGTTAGAACCCTTATCGTGCAATTCTACTTTCTTCGCACGTCCTCCACCAATCTTACCCTTTCCCTTCAAATCCACCTTCTCCTGCTCTTTCTCTTTCCGATAAGATGTCGTCGGGGGTCTCCGTCCGCCTCGCCCACAGTTACCCCTCGGCACCTCAATACCAACCTCTTCCCTACTCACCGGGGCTTTTGAACGAGCCATACCTAAGAAGACTACAACTTGTAAGCGTCTACCGCACAAACAGAAGAGGAATATAAAAAAAAGAGCAAAATGTTCCATTTCCATAGTCTCGGTCAAGTAGGTCCGAGAAAAATATAATAATCTCGGTCACATGTCACCGAGATATCAATATTAGTCTCGGTCATGATCAACCGAGACAATTATTAATTTCTCGGTTGTGCATCACCGACATGACATAACCAATACACTTCGACTTACTCTCGCGATGTTGTGACCGATACGACAATAAAAGTCTCGGTTATGGACAACCGAGATCTATTTTACATTCTCAGTTGTACATCACCGACATGACATAAACAATACACTTCGACTTACTCTCGTGATGTTGTGACCGAGACGACCATATACGTCTCGATCATGGACAACCGAGATCTATCTTACACTCTCAGTTGTACATCACCGATAGAACATAAACTATACACTAATGGTTGCTCTCGTGAAGTGGTGACCGAGATAACAATATAACTCTCGGCTATTCGTTGCCGAGACTGTGTAAACTATACTGGCCTGTCTGACCGAGAACCACGAGTTCCCAAAAATCTCCCGTCAGTCTCGACCATGCTTGGCCGAGACTGTAAACAAAATCTCTGGCATGTGTGGCTGAGAACCACGACTTTCCAATAAATGCACCATTGAATGCACCGCCACACAAACATAACAACTACTCTACCAAATGCAACTAAATTAGACTATCCACGTACCTTTAAACGATCTATTTCACGACTTAAGTGTGTGAACGAAAAACTTGAACCGAGCCCTAATATGGAGACGAAATCGACCAAAACTCGGAGCCTTCAAACTCGAAAAATGTCCTACAACAGAGGAGAGAGACGGAGAGGAACGAAGACAACTGAGATTCAGGATTGCTAGCTGGTTCGTTAACGAGAAGTAGGGCAAGTCAAACAAGAGGACGGTGGTGGGGTGCCTCTGTTTTACATGATGGGTATTTTCGGGATTTCGGGCCTAATTTTTTGGTGCTCTTGGTAATTTGATTTGTGTCCTCAATAAGAGGGTGCCTTCATGAATTGATGGGGTGCCCTTAGCGGCCCTCTAAAAGATTGATAAAGAAAGAAGAAGAAGATTAGCAAGAAAAACTGATTTAGAGAGAGAATTAAAAAAAAAAGATATAGAAGATTGATAACTAGGGTTATAGAGGAATAAAGAAGATAAGAAACATATAGAGAATTGTATTTTATGCTTGCTTTCACATAAAACTGATTACATTTTATATATTTAGCAAAATTTGTGAAATATATTTTGGAATCAATTAAAAGATATTTCACAACGGTTTGCCCAGTTTCAAACTCAATTGATTCCGACATTAACATCAACCCAACAACTAAAAACGAACAAATTAAAGTCTATCCTAAATTAGTTCGAGTGTGTATATATATAAAGAATTTTGTTTTTGACCATCGTATTTAAATTCAATGGATATTATAACTTTTTGGTACTTGTGTACACATTGAAGTGTCATTAATGTAGCTATCAAATTCACCATTAAATTTATATCTAATGATAAAAAATAATTCAATAGTCAAAAATAAAAATCACCGTACATAGTGATTTAAAAAGATCAAAAAATTCGTTTGGACTCTTTGAGTCCCGACCCAAAGAATTTTTTGTTAACAATTTAAGATATCTACCTAAGTAAAAAACTTAATTACCCTCTACCCCTAAACACCAATAATGAATTTAAATTAAGGGTCTTTATGTCTTTTTGGTTGTTTGAGTCCGGACTTTTTGAGTCCATCTAGCACTACCCTAAAAAGATTACTAGAGTACAATTTCCTATATATAGATGTATGTATCCTCTTCCATTTTGTTCGATTTGATATAATTAATTGCATTCTTAATTCAGATCCCAACAGTGATACAATAGCGGTCGAAAGCAATAAAAAAGACAAAAATTGAAAAAATGAACAAGAAAATGTAAATAAGATGTTTTAACTTCGTAAATGCTTGGACGGTAGCCTAAGTTAGGTAAAAGAAAACTGCGACAGGACCTTTTTTTGTTTACAAAGGATATATGTGACGCAATTAGGAGGTGTCGCAAGCTATCTGGAGGCTCTATTAGTGTATACAAAAATTCATCTCTATTTGTTGCCAGGTTTGCTAAGGCATCAGCCGCTTGATTTTCCTCCATGAACACATGCTGAAGACGGACCGTCCCTAGATTGTGGATGAGTTCCTTGCAGTCTAGTAGGAGTGCTGCTGCAGGGTGGGATTCGGGATTGTCCAAATTCAGTAAAGTCAGAGCCGTCAATGAGTCAGATTCGACCACAACATTGGGTTATTGCAGTTGTCTTGACAGACGAAGTCCCTATCGGATTGCCCATAACTTCGCAATTAGGTTCGAACTGAAGCCAATGTTACCCATAAATCCTAGCTTCTAATTGCCATTGTCAACCCGGAAAACCCCTCCAGAGGATGCCCTTCCCGGAATTCCTTTAGTCGCTCCATCAATATTCAGTTTGATCTATTGTTGTGTTGGGGGTTGCCGAGAGATCCACTTTGAAACTCTTGGGCCTGTGTACACAGAAGATGTTGAGATCATTTGCTCCATGTCCTTGCAAAGTCTGCGTCTCCTCATAAGTCATAACTATCTTGCAAGTAAAGTTATTTCATCCTCGCAAGCCCACCACACCCTTCTAGCCTCTAGACAATCTCTCGAGGCATGTAAAGTTATTTCATCCTCGAGATGGCATCTCTTACAGAGGAGGGATGGCGAGAGAGACCGCTTGAATCGTGCCACTTCCGTGACAAGCTGGTCATGGAGGACTCGCCAGATGAAAAATCTAAACTTCTGTGGACCTTTAAGCCTCGAGATCCACTTTCAATCAGTCAGTGACTCTCGAATGGTTCTTTAGAATTGGTAGGCAGAACTCACTGTGAACTTTCCATCAGAGGTTTCTCCCCATATAATTCGATCGACTTGCATGATGACAAAATTTAGATTCCAAAAATACGTTGACATATAGATAAGGGAATTTGTGATTGTACATGTGCAAAACTCCAGAGCCCAGTTACATCCACCAAATCTTTTACCATTAGGTGATTCTTGTTAATCCAAGCAATCTATAATAAATATAAATCTGAACATGACACTGTTATCGCAAGCAACTAAACATGCTAATTAAACAATAAAGAAGATTAATAAACAAAGTGTACCAGAGGCTTGCAGTGCAATGACCTAAGACAGAAAATTTCCTCCGATTCGGTGCTGAATTCAACTAGGAGTTCTGCCTCCAGGATACAACTGATTTGCTCTTTGATCAAAGCACCAATCAAAGAACCTTCAAACTGCAAACTCGTCTCTCTCTCAGTAAACACAAATTACTTGAAATTTGATTTCGAAAAACTATTTCTTTCTGTGTCAAATGACTCTTCTAATATAGATAAACATCTAACTGTCCAATTAGTGGACAGTTTTTCCCATAACTCTCTAATTCGTGTGCCACTAATTTGATAGTTATTTAACTCCTAATTTGAACTTAGCAACTGTTGGTGCTCTTTTGTTTAAATTTCAAAAACGAAAATAAAAATAAAAACTATGTTTATGAATGGCTAAGTCTTGAACAAACCATGAATTATCAAAGATTATTTAATTAGGGTGATTTCTTAGTGAACCCTATGGTCCACTCATTCTAACTCACTTCTCACTTAAACAATAGTGAAGTGAGTTGAAACATATATTAAGTAAGAAAACCAAACCTCTCTCTCCTATGCGGGACTAAAGATTTTGTTCTTTTCCAATACAAAATTTGAACTTCAATGTTCAACAATTCTCTCCTGGTTGGATTAGATCCCCCATTACCTCTCTCAGTGGCTTATCTCCACGCCAAATATCATACGATAATTTGACAAGCTAACCATTACCGATTCGCCAGCGTAATCCTTTTATCAAAGCTCGGACTCCTACAGTAATTGCCTTCCAAATTGGAGATGCCGAGATTGGGGCAGGGGAATGGAGTATACGCCATGCTAATTTGGCAAGAAGGGCTCGATTGATATCTGCCGCCTCTCGGATCCCCAACCCCCCGATATTTTGTAGTGAAAACACCACTGACCATTTTATGATGTGCAATTTCTGATTCTCAGGATAGGAACCCCAAAGGAAGTCACGCTGCAGTCGGTCAATTTTATCACATGTTGAAGAGGGTAGCTTCAAACACTGTATGGTATAGAGAGGGATGGCTAAAGTTACTGACTTGATCAGGGTAGTTAGTCCTGCTATGTTCAAAAGCTTCGATTTCCAACCATCTGGCCTCTGTTCCATCTTTTCAATGATTGGTAAAAAAATGGGCCCTTGAGAGTCTAGAATGGAGCAGCAGGATACCCGGATATTTCCTTAGGTCTGTGGAAATCCCCATCATGGACTGCGCTTATATAGCCGAGATTTCTTCTACAACCTTCTCTACACCTCATTCTTCTACAACCTTCCATTCTTCTACAAACTTCCATTTTCTACAAACTTCCATTTTCTACAACCTTCTCCTTCCTTCTCATACACCCTAGAAGTTTCTAGATTTGGACCTTGGACTTGGACTCCAATTTGATTTGATTCGGGTTTGGGCTCCTATAATGGATCAAGTTTATGATCCAACACCCCCCCTTAAACTTGATCTTGTGACCCCTAGTAAGTTCCTTAATCTTATGAAGTCTTCGCTTGTCAATGGCTTGGTAAATATATCGGCAACTTGATCTTGTGACTTTACATATTCAATTTCCACATCCTTTCTTGCAACACACTCCCTTATATAGTGGTAGCGAATATCGATGTGCTTGCTTCGATCATGGAATACTTTGGATTCTTTGCTAAGGCAATAGTGACTTGTTGTCGACACAAACTTTGGTAGGCTCTTCTTGTATCAAGCCTATCTCCTTCAATAGATTTCTAAGCCAAATTGCATGACAAACGCATGAGTTAGCAGCAACATATTCCGCTTCACAAGTGGACAATGTGACAATCGGTTGTTTCTTTGACATCCATGTGAAAGCGATATCTCCCATGAAAAATACGAATCCAAATAGTGCTCCTTCGATTATCTATGTCTCCACCCCAATCACTATCGTTGTATCCAACAAGCTTGTAACCATTAGAAACTGAATAGAATAAGCCAAAGTCAATTGTACCTTTCAGATAGCGAAGAATTCTCTTTGCGGCTTTAAAATGGGTGGTTGTTGGAGATTCCATGTAGCGACTAACCAATCCAACTGCGTGAAGAATATCGGGCCTCGTGCAAGTTAGATAGCGTAGACTTCCAACCAAACTTTTGAAGAATGTTGGATCTACACTTTCGCCTTCTTCATGTTTGGACATCTTGATTCCGTATTCGTCGGTGTGCTTATCGAAACTACGCTTCTCCATCTTGAACTTCTTCGGGATCTCCTTTGCATAACTTTCTGTGAAATGAAAATTCCATCATTTTGTTGCTTAACTTCAATGCCAAGGTAGTACGCCATAAGCCCCATGTCTGTCATCTCGAATTCTTTCGTCATCACTTCCTTGAATTCATTGAACATGCTTGGGTTGCTTCCGGTGAAGATCAAATCGTCCACGTAGAGGCACACGATCAAAATATCTCCACGTTTGATCTTGATATATAGAGCGTGCTCGTAGGGACATTTGTTGAAGCCATTCTCTTGGAAGTACTTGTCGATTCGGCTATTCCATGCCCTTGGTGCTTGTTTTAGCCCGTAAAGAGCCTTCTTCAACTTCAACACCTTGTCTTCTTGGCCTTTGACTTCATAGCCTAATGGTTGCTGAATGTAGACTTCCTCTTCAAGAACTCCATTTAGGAAGGCAGACTTTACATCCATCTGCTGTATCTTCCACTTGTTTTGAGCTGCCAAAGAAATTATTAGTCTGATAGTCTCCAATCGAGCAACAGGAGCAAATACCTCATCATAGTCAATTCCAGCCTTTTGACTATAGCCTTTAGCAACTAGCCTCGCCTTGTGCCTTTCAATCTTTCCTTTGGCGTTTTGTTTTATTTTGTACACCCATTTGACACCTATCGCCTTATGTTCCTTGGGAAGTGAGGTGAGTTCCCATGTGTCATTCTTCTCAATGGCCTTGATTTCTTCGTCCATCGCATCTCTCCACTTCTTTTCTTGTCTTGCTTCTTGAAAGCTCACTGTTCACAATCGACAAACGACAAAATAATGTAAGATTATCTTGTCGTTCGGTTACCTCATAGAGATCTCTAAGGCTTCTTGTACGTTGCACAACTCTTTCACTTTGACTCCCACTTGATGATGACGAAGGTGATGAGTCTCCTTGAGTGGTTGATGTTGGTGAAGTGGGTGGAGTTGCAGGCTCTTGTTGAGGTCCTACTTGCTCCCTCATTGTCTGCTCATCTTCTTCAAATTGAGGAAAGAAATTTAAGTCATCTGCATGAGATTCAAAATCCCATTCTCCTTCTTCGTCGAAGACCACATCTCGACTAATCACAATCTTCTTATTGTCTGGATTGTACAGCTTGTAGCCCTTCGAGTTAGCATCATAGCCGATGAAGATAAAACTCTCGCTTTTATCATCAAGCTTCATTCTTCTCTCGTCCGGTACATGAACATGGGCTATACTTCCAAAGATTCTCAGGTGGGAAATGCCGGCTTTCTTCCACTCCATGCCTCTTGCGGTGTCTTTCCCCATACACTTCTTGTTGGAGATCGGTTTGACAAGTAGATCGCACACGCACGCTCTCCGCCCAAAATTCCTTGGGTAGTTTCTTGCTTTTGAGCATGCTTCGTGCCATGTCGAGGATTGTTCTGTTCTTTCTTTCTCGCCACGCCATTTCTTTGGGGGATCTAGGAACTGTCATTGGTCGACGAATTCCATTTGATTCACGAACTCTTGAAACTCCCCGGAAGTAAATTCTCCACCTCGGTCGGATCTCATGGCTTTGATCTTTCTACCGCTTTCTCTCTCCACTTCTGCGACTTTGAACTTCTTGAAGACTTCGAAAACTTCCGACTTATGTTTCAAGAAATATACCCAGGTTTTTCTTGAAAAATCATCAATGAAGAGAAGAAAATAATTACTCATTCTGAGAGAGCTTGGCTTGATCGGACCACACACATCGGTATGGATGAGCTCGAGTGGCTTCTTGGCTCTTGACTCGACTCCTTTGGAAAGCTTTTCTGAATTGTTTCCCGACTAGACACCCTTCACAAAGCTGGTCGGGATGGTTGATGCGAGGTAGTCCCTTCACCATCTCCTTCTTAGATAGCGCTCGAGACCTCCAAAATTGAGATGCCCAAATCGAAGATGCCAAAGCCATGATGCATCTTTGTAGCAAGCTTTCAGGCACTTTGCAACATCGTTTTGTATGTTGATTGAGAACATTTTATTCTTTGACATTGGTACTTTAGCAATGAAGTTATTCTTATCATCTTTTATAGAAAGATTATAATCCTTCATATGAATATCATAACCTTTCTCTAACAATTGCCCTAAACTCAAGATGTTACTTTTCATATTGGGCACATAGTAGACATTGGAAATAAATTGATGTCTCCCATCTTTCAAACGGATAAGGATGTTACCTCTCCCTTTCACCGCTATTGTGGAATCATCTCCAAACGAAACATTTCCGCTTCCTGACTCGTCTAGCTCCACAAACATGTCTTTCCTTCCACACATGTGATTGCTTGCACCACTGGTCAAAATACCAGGAATTTGCTTGGCCACCATCAGTTTCCTCTCGTGCTAGAAGAAGAGTTTCTTTGCCATCTGTCTTCTCCTCCACGTAGTTGGCCTTCTCCTCAATTTTGTTGTTGGGAGCTCTACATTCTGAAGCATAATGCCCAAATTTCTGACAATTATAACATCGAACTTGAGATTTGTCATACCTTGAGTTCGGTTTGATTCTTCCACGGCCACGTGTTGAGCTTTCTTCTTTCTCATAGTTGTTGTTGGAATTGTTGTTGTTGTAATTCCAGCCTCGTCCACGACCGCGACTTCCACCTCGTCCATGGCCTCTACCTCTGCCTCGGCCACGTTGGTTTCTATCTTGGCTTTCATGCATATCCTTGAGTTGCAGCTTGAGGAGTTGTTCAGTAAACCCTTGCTTCTTCTTATGCTTCTCTTCGTATGCTTGCAATGATCCTTGAAGTTGCTCGATTGTCATTTCTTCCAAGTCTTTAGTTTCTTCAATCGTCACGACGATGTGCTCAAATTTGGGATCCAACGAACGGAGTATCTTCTCTATTATCCTCACATCTTCTAACTTTTCACCATTTCTTTTTAATTGATTAGAAACAGCTTACTACTCTCTTGAGAAATAATCTGAAATAGACTCAGATACTTTCATGTGTAAGGATTCGAATTCACCTCTTAATGTTTGGAGACGGACCTTCTTTACTTGGTCGGATCCTTTGTAAGAGGTTTGCAGCTTCTCCCACGCTTCCTTGCTAGAGCTTGCACTCGAAATCTTTTCAAAGCCATCATCATCTAATGCTTGATAGATGAGATAGAGAGCCTTCTTGTCTCTCTTTCTTGAATCCTTCAAAGTTGTCTTTTGATCTGGTGTAAGAGCAAAGCCAGCGAGCTTCATCCGCAGCTCGTTATAGCCTTTCTCTATGATATCCCACACATCTTGTGATCCAAGAAGTGCCTTCATTTTGATACTCCAATTGTCGTAGTTGTTGTTGTTGAGTGTCGAACTTGGAATGGTGCCATACCATTTGCCATATCTCTCAATATTATGAGAATTTGCAAAATCCGATTGCGCGGATGAATCCGAATGCCGAAAACCTTTGGGAGGGACCCGATCAACGGTCAATGACCTTGACGGCTCGATCAACTCGCTTAGACGGCTCGGTCAGGGGCTCCAACTCGGTGACTCGGCTCAACTCGGTGAGTCGACTCGATTTCAACTCCATTCTTCGAGATAAATTCTTAGAGAAGAAGATCTTAGATTTGCTCTCTTTCACTTTCTGACCCGATACTCCACAAAACTCCGATAAGATATTGTTGATTTTTCATGCCTGAGGCACATTATTCGCAAGCGTCCGCTCGCGGCACTTCTCCGAGAGTTTATTATCTCAAAAGGCCTCTGTACTAGTTGAGGAGAGATCACCGCTTATATATTTCACTAAGAAATTTTAATTATACGATGTGGACTATTATTTCGGTCCACACATCTCAACAGATATAGTCGAAGTTGT
This sequence comes from Stephania yunnanensis, assembly GCA_039657365.1. Lineage (NCBI taxonomy): Eukaryota > Viridiplantae > Streptophyta > Magnoliopsida > Ranunculales > Menispermaceae > Stephania > Stephania yunnanensis. The sequence goes on from CM077592.1 coordinate 13,914,262, forward strand.
TGAGTTGAAGCTTTGGCAAATAGTATTAGGTCATCGACAAAAAAGAGATGTGGTATGGCCACTCCTCCTCTCGAGACTTTGATGGGCTGCCAGGCTTTGCTATCCACCATTTTCTGTATTTGATGGGCTAGACGTTCCATACAAAGTACGAAAAGATACAAAAATAAAGGGTCTCATTGGCGCAAGCCTCTGTGGTGTAAAAGCCTCTGATTTTTCACTATTCCATAGCACTGAGGACTGCACCGAAGTCACACAGAACATGATTAGTTCAATCAAAGAGTGGGTGAAATTGAAGTACCTTAGTGTGTTTTGTAGGAAGCCCCATGAAAGGCGATCGTAGGCTTTCTCCAGATCTATCTTCATTGCCATGAGACCACTCTTCCCCAACTTCTTTCGCATTTGATATAAAGATCTTCTAAGCTAAGATTACACTGTCAATAGTGCTCCTTCCTGGAATGAAACTGTGTTGGTTTTCACAGATCATCTTGAAGAGGAGTTATGAGTCGTTGGACTATCGTTTTGGTGAGGAGCTTGTAGGGGACGTTGTAGAGGCTTATTGGCATGAACTGCTTGATGAGCTGCGGGTGTTCCATTTTCGAGATCCGCACAATAAGAGTCTCGTTGAGGGAAGGGTGAAAGCTGCAATTCTTCCTAGCCTCTATTAGTGTAGCGGACACATCTGGCCCAACTACTGGCTAAACTTCTTGAAAAAACGTGCAGGCAAACCGTCAATACCAGGAGCCTTAAAAGGCTTCATATTTTTTAAGTAACAAGGATTTCCTTTGGTACAAGTGGTTGACCCAAGGAGAGAGCTTCCGAATTTGTGAGAGCAAAGTGGTTGAATTCATTAGCTTCTTGGGAGATGATGTTAGCTTGGGGGTCCTGAAAAAGGTTAACTAAGTAGTCTCGGGCATGTGTGCAAAGTGCTTGTTGGTCATAGAAAATCTCCCCATCAATCACCGATTGCTTAATTTGTTCCTCGCCTTCCATTGTATTGTGCTTAGATGGAAAAACTTGATGTTCCTATCTCCTTTCTTCATCCACTGAATCCTCGATTTTTGGTACCAAAGCTATTCCTCCCTAGTTAAAATGTCATTGTACTCCTTCAATAGTTGCTCCTCCAACATTCGAAGATGTCAATTTGGGCGTTAACTAAGGGACTTCTGGATGTCTTTGAGGCACGCTTGGAGCCTCTTTTTTGTGAAAAAGATGTTACCGAACACCTATCTATTCCATTGCCCCATATGCGTTCGTAGTTACTGAAACTTGACTGAGAGAGCTGCTTGGTCGTTTCGCCAATGTTGTTCAATAAAGGAGGAGAATTCCGGATGAGTTGTCCAAGCAGCTTGATACCGAAATGGGCGGCGATCAATATGGTGTTGAATGACTGGATCAGTGTTCAACAACACAAGACAGTGGTCTTAAGTTGTTCTTGGAAGACGATAAACTGTGGCCTCTGGGAATTGACTTACCCAATCAACAGTTATCAGTGCCCTGTCAAGCCGTTCCTGGATGAGTTGCGGTCGACTCCTGTTATTCGTCCATGTGAAGCGAGCTCCCCTAAAACCAAGATCCATTAAACAACAATTTTGAATACAAAAAACTCATTAAACGTATTGCTTCGTACCGTCGAAATTGGTTTCCCCCCATTTTCTCAATGCTATTCAATATATCATTAAAATCCCCAATAATCATTCATGGGAGGTGATTGGTCCCTTGTATCTATGTTAATTTGTCCCATTGGTGTCTGCATAACGACCAATTGGGGTTAGCATAAAGACAGGTCAGCGGCCAGGGAGATGCCGAGCTTTCTTGGATGATAATAGGTATAACGAATTCCTAGACCGACGAGTGGAGAACTGTGAAACATGCCTTATTCCGAAAAAAGAACAAGCCACCACTCCACCCTTGAGAAGACACTGTGATTGTACCATAATCAGAGTTGCCCTCAAACTGTCGGAGATGGACTGCAGCACATCTCGTCTCTATAATGCAGCCTGCATCTGGCTTATGCTCACGCACTAGTGCTGTGAAATGACTCTTAAACTTCTTGCTTGCCGCCCCGCGGCTATTCCGACTTATATATTAACATAAAAACTTTAGATTGAGGAGGGTGTTACCCTTGGTGGCCTACAGAAGCCTGTGGGCCTTCTGACATTTTTGAGTCGAACAACTCACCTTCCAATCGACCCCTAGTTGAGCCATTTTCATGATCCATATTCACACTGGTGTCTTCCATTGTAGGGCTTTCATCCGACGAATCAATGGGCTTTAAATCAAGTGGTTTTGGGCCTGGGTCTATGAAATGGTTTGGCAAAGGCAAAATTAGTGTGTCGACGTGGGAGGATGGTGTTGGGTCTATATGTTAAGGTGAGGCCGGGTAGGGTGTATGTGTGTCGATATGAATGGACTTAGATGGGTGGGGAGCTTGAGGTGTCCATTTTTGATTGGTTAAGTTTATGGGGGCTCTGGGGTGTGCTGAGGTGGATGATTCTTGTCCACTGAAGTCATGGGTTGTTTTGGGTTGGCAGGTCTATTCTGTCTTATCGGCTTACGTGGCGGCTTGGGATTAGTGGAGTTGGGGAGTTGTCACAGACTAGTAGACTCGACCTGCGAAGTTGGTGTTCGCAGGGGAGGTGGCGCAGGGGAATCCCACTATCCTGGCAGGACTGCAGACTGGTTAGAGGGCCTCGTACCTTCCCGCCGCTTGCAAGGAACCTTTCCTCCTCCTCTGGTTATGTTGGGTCGCCGTGGACGTCTTTAGACCATCAGCCATGGACCAAAGGCATTATCCTTCTCTGTAGGGGGCGGTCTGCCGATGATCGAGGTTGCTGCACAAGTGCAGCAAGTGGTACATTCATCATTCATGGAGGTAATCACAGCGGACGCGCATCCAAGCACCTTTAACTTACTATTTTTATGTTGATTAAGAGTACCTTGCGTCCTTGCCATACTCTACTCTGCGGATGCGTATCCAAAACCAAACCAGTTCTCCATCTAGATAGTGTTGGGAAAAACATCAAACACATCGAAAGCAAACAATCTCACAAAATTTATTCAATTCATCGAAACTTCTTAGATTTGTATATTACAAACTAATATATAAGTCTTTATATAGACACCAAAATTATTAATTTAATTAAAACACATAAATAGACATTATCCAAAAAGAAACACAAAACAAAACAGAAACTTTTTAAACCTAATAAATAATTAAAAACTTGACTAAAACACTAAACCTTCTAATTAACTAACAACTAAAATAGAAATTAAACTTGGAGTTTTGAGCCAAAAAACTCAACAATCTCCACATTGACAAAAAACTCTACCAATCACACAATCCAATTAATCAATCACGAATAACTACGATTTTAAGCTAATCACCCACACTTGCAGTATCAACACTTCTTGTGTGCACAAACGCCAATCTATGAAAGATTACTAATCAATCATTATGTGGTTTAACAACAACAAGTGAAAATGACAAATGTAGGAAAACTTATGTTATGCTTCCATGCATCCAATGTCGTTTCACCACACACACTCACGCAATCAACCAGTTCTCCCGTTCACGCACTCACTTAATTAACACACTCACTCAATCAACCAATTCTTTTGGTCACACACTCAGTCAATCAACCAGTTCTTCTTATCATATACTCACTCAATCAACCGATTCCTCGGTCACACACATTCACCAAGCAATCTCGATCCCTCAAACAAACACCCACTCTCTCAACATATGCAACAATCACTAACTCATCAACAGTCAACCATCAAACAATTACGTTGCAACAAGAACACTCAATCTCTCAATCTAAAACCACGGTTGACCACTTTTCACTCAAACAATGAATCTTGTAGAAAACTCAACTTTAAACAAACATCTCTTTCAAGAAACTAATTAATATACCAACCACTACAAATTTAAGATCTTAACAACTCACCTCGATCTCCTAAAGAATCATAACTACGGGCCCTACGTACACCAACCACCACATTTGAAACATTCAGCATATACATCACCACAATTGTGTAATTTTTAATCACACACAAACGCATGTAGTCAGCACTTCACATGAGCCTTTCTTTTTCATTAATAAGAGCAAGCACTCCAATTTCCTCTGCATTAACAACTCCGCTCATTCCAATCTCGATCCCAATTCAAACACAAACTATCCACACCTTCAAACACAATTTGATTGTCTTTTTCTACAATTTCACTAATTGAACCAAAATATTCTTAATCAACCATCAGTGTGTGCAATTCTTTGTTCAATGCGATCCCAATGAAGCATGCACACGCGCTAAGAGCCTACCTAAATCATTGCATGTGACGGCCCCTTCTTCTAAACTGGGCACTACCTGGCCTAATCTTGCAATTAAGCCATAATATCAGCCACGTAGGACTTAACTACGTATTAGTTTATTTTTCTTTCTCTATTCTCCTGGTTAAACGCATTTAAGATAAGTAATACACATGTCACATTATAATTGAATTTCAGAGTTAGTTAAAACTTTTACAGTTAAAAAGATTATAATTGAAGTCTTAATAGTTATGCAGAAGCAATTATTAAAAATCATAAGTCTGGAAACTATGGTACAACATCACAAGCATATAGATATCAAAAAGATGATAAACAATGCGATAACCAAATTTAAAGTCGGGGAACTATATGGTCAACTTAATATACAACCCAAAATGTACAGAAAAGACATAAAGTAAATAATATATTAAAAGTCGAGACCTACAAAAGTGGGAAGTAGAAAATCGTCAAATGCTTAAAAGTAGTCACGATCTTCTCCTTACCCGGCCTGCTGCTCGATGGATCTGCATCCAGCATCATAAGAAAGACGATAAGTATAGTGTAATAAAGTAACTCTTAGAGATTCTGATGTACATTTCCAAATATAATCAACTCTTATTTAAAAGCATAAATATAGCGAAGAAGTGTTGAAAAGGAAATGTGCTAGGAAATACCATAGTTAAACACTATAAGACTGACACAGGCTAAGTAGTAATGATATAGGTCCGATCGGTCGTGAGTCCTATCACTAGGCCTTTATTCCACTATCTCAGAGTGGAGCTGCGCTCTACACCTCTATCAAAAGTCGGAGCTGAGCTCTACGACTCCATAATCATCTATATCTCAATCCTCAAAGGCAGAGCTGAGCTCTGCGCATAAATAGATCACCTATATACATACTTACCGCCTCCACCGGGTTCCATACCCCGTATGATGCGCAAGTGTAGTGGTGTGTGCCGACAACCCCGGTAGTCTAGTGACCCCATGTGACACATTTATAATCGTGTAATAGACCCTCAATTCTACCACTACTTTATAATTTCAAGGAAGACTACCATTAGGGATTCCAAGACAAGGTAATATACCTCAAAGCCAATATTCAAAGAATACAAGTCCACATGCATACTCCAACCTCATTACTTTAATCTTAATAGCATGTTATTCTCGATCATATTTTTCATTAAAACAACAAGAAATACATAGAACACGAGAATAGAGTCAATGATTTTCATAAACAAATGATATCATGATAAAAGCACTCATATAATGAGTAAAATATGAAACAAATTCATGATATCATGGAATACAAGGAATTTCATAGTCAAATAGACTGTAAAACAAAAGATAATTGGAATGAAATGTAAACAAGAACCTCAACAATATTACTTACAAGTCACACAATGTATTCTTAGCTTAAACCAATCGTCTCATACCTCAAGTCACATTCTCTGCATCCAACATAAATTCTCTAAGATAAATTTCCAATGTTTTATGTGTTATGACCTTATTTGAATACTTGTAAGTAATTATAGTTTAGCTAACTGCTTTTATTGAGGTTGCTTCAAGCTATTTTTAAGTCTGCTTAATTATAACATTAAGTATGCTCTAAAATACTAACATTTGAACTTTAAGCGAACTCAAACTAAGTCAAACAGTCTTAATCCAAATAAGCAAGCTCGAAAATCCATAACAGTCTTATTTCTATTGAGCAAGCTCAAACCTTATAACGATCTTAAATATGATCAAGCACATTAAGAATTTATCCTCTTTTGAGTCTGCTTAAACTCCACGAAATGAATTTTATGCAACTCTAAAACTTTCGATTCTTGAGTCTAAAAATACTTAATTCACCTCAAGCTCGGCCCATTTGGCTTAAAAACAGTTCCATTGATTTCTAACATCATCATGCAATCATTTATACTCCAATTCTATGCAATAAATGTCTAATAGCCATTAAGTACAATTACTATTCATCTTCTTCACATAACACAACTCAACAATAATAAAGACTTCCATAACGATCCCAACAAGGGATTTTTACTAATTAAAGGTCGATCTACTCTTATGAACCCACATGTACCAAAAATCATCAATAATAATAACTTATAACATAACTTTTATAGAGATTTGGTGAAGAAAACATACCAAGAGCTTTAATGAATTTGTCTCATTTCATTCTATAAGCTCCACTAAGTTAGATTCATACTTTCTAGCATCAATCTTCTTGGATCTTCAAAAATCCCAACAACAAATGCAAGATTTCTTCAACTTCTTTAATTTCTTAACTTTCGCATGTTAAACAAGAGTCCATGAAACTTATATAGTCATTGACTTTAAATTTCACCCCATCCACTAATCTTTAAGTGAATCAAAGGTTCACATTTAAGCCATCATATTCCACTAAGTTAAAATCGAACTACCACTTGTCACTTTTTGCATGGCACCTAACATGCACCTTATTTTCTATTGGTCCACCTACACATATCATAAGATATTTCTCATTTTGTCTATGCCCTTTTAAATTAATTACATGCAAGTCTAATTCCACAAACTTAAAAGTTGCCCTTGAATTTCATTATATTTACAATCGAACCATAGGAATATCTTATTTAAGTTAGCAAATATTTATTTAGTCTAAATATAGCTACTAAGAAAAGTATGGACTTTCATTATATGCAAACTTAAGTCCATTAATCATAACATCTACTATTCGCATCTCGTGTTCGTACGCATTTCGAGGAACATTTCCGCTCTAATCTCAACGTGACTCCTATATATACTAATAAAGGTGATTTAATAATCTACACACATACACAACACTAGGAATGCATCACACAAATGTAAATTTACATCAGCCACGTGCCTCGGTTGGTGTGCTTGTCATGGCGCGGGTCTCATATCACAGGTCGATGATCTTGTTCAAGGATTAAAATGAAATTAGACATTTTGGGTCGTGAAAAATCCTCCCAACTAATGGAAACTTCTTCCTCAAAATTAAAATTTAAGTTAAGTATATACCTGACTCGAAAGGTTATGAGAATCTGTCCATCATACAATTTTCCCGCTTTTAAGTAAGTTATGTGTCGTTATGGAACTGGCGCTTGACGAGTACTTTTGGGATAGACTTGTTCCTCAATTGTTATACCCTTAATTCTAGAATCCAAATAAGTTGCTCCTCATAAGAAATTTCCTCACTCTGGTCGATTTGACTCAAGTCAACCATAGGTCGTACTCTTGCCCTTGACTAATCTAGTTGTAGCATTGATATGTGGCAGACCAAATGAATCCCTGACATCTGTGGAGGTAGCTCAAGCTCGTATGCAACTTTCCCGACCTGTTTCTTAATCCTGAAAGGCCTGATGAATCTCAGTGCAAGCTTTCCTTTTATCCCAAATCTCTTAAGACCCTTCCGAGTGGAAACATTCAAATAAATAAAGGCTCCCTAGGAGTACGTGAGATCACTGCGATACTTGTCAGCATGCTTTTTCTGCCTCTCTTAGACACTCTTAAGTCTTTGACAGATCAGTTTGAACTTCTTCGTGTAGTCAATAACAATTTCAAGCCCCACAATATCTCGATCCTCTAGCTCAGCCCAACATGATGGTGAACAAAACGGTCTGCCATATAAGGCCTCAAATAGCACCATCTCAATACTAGTATGATAACTATCATTGTAAACAAACTCATACAATGGTAGGTACTCCTCTCAAGATCCGCCAAACTCTAAAACATAAGCCCGGAGCATGTCTTCAAATATCTGAATCAATCTCTCAGGCTGCCCCTTAATTCGATGATGAAAAGATGTAATGAACTATAGGTGCATACCATATTGCTCCTGCATACTCTGTCATATCCTGGACGTATACATAGCATATCTGTCTGACATCATCGTCAATAGTACCCTATGCAATTTAATAATATCTCTATCAAATAGTACACTTAGTTGATTGAAGGTGTAGTGTGTTGCCACTGGTAGAAAATGAGCAGACTTCGTCAGTCTATTAACTATCACCCATATCAAATCATGTCTCATGGTATTCCTCTGACAAAGTGCATATAGACATCTTCCCAGTTCCATCGTAGAATGGGAATAGGTTGTACTAACTTTCCAGGTCTGCGATGCTCAGCCATTACTTGTTGATAGATTCCATAGTTCCTGATGAACTCAGACACATCCCTTCACCTGCTGACAAATTTCATAGTTCCTAATGAACTCAAAAACATCCACTTTCATCCCACGCCACCAGAAATGTCTCATCATGTCATGGTACATTTTGGTCCTGCCTGGATTGGCGATGAATCTAGAATAGTATGACTATAAAAAATCTCATCTTTCAACTCTGCCACCAATGGTATCCACTATCTGTCTTTATACCTCAAACACTGATAAGACGTCTATGTCTAATCAACATAATATGTACTTCGCGCTAACTCACTGAACTTCGGGTATAACTTGTTGGTCCTTTGACCCCCTAAAAATCTCTATGTAGACATGATTTGTACTCTCATCTCTGCGCAAATCTCAACTCGGCTACCTGTAGGAACCTCTACCTAACATGCTGTCATCGCTGCCTCGAGTAACCCATACTCACGTGTTGTGTGGATTTTGACAACCTCAGCATCTCTAATTAGTATCCTATTTTGCCCATTCACGTCTACGTTGGCTTTTCCTAGGTGATACTCCAAAGAAATGTCATAGTCCTTCAGAGACTCTAACCATCTATGCTTCTCATATTCAGCTCCTTTTGTGATAAGAGATATTTTAGATTTTTGTGATCAGTAAAGAGTATGAATTTCTCTCCATACAGATGATGTCTCCATACCTTTAGCGCAAACATAATCGTTGCCAACCTTAAATCATGTGTGGGATGGTTCTTCTCATATATCTTCAGATGTTTGGATGTGTATGCAACGACTCCTCTACCCTGCACCAGTACACATCCTAAATCCATATGAGAAACATCTATATATACTAGAAATCCATATCCAGCCACTAGTGAAATAGTCAACAATTTCTTCAACTTATCAAATGCCCACTCAAAAGCCTTTGTCCACTGAAAAATGGCGTCCTTCTTTGTCAATCTGGTGATCGGTGAAGCGATTTTCTAGAAATCTTTCATAAATCGACGATACTACCCTGATAAACCCACAAAGCTCTCGATCTCTGTCACTGATGTTGGTTTCGACCAATCCATGATAGCTCGAATCTTGGCCAGATCCATTGCAATCCTTGCTGCTTTAACAACGTGCCCATAAACTTGACCTCTGAAAGCCAAAATTCATATATACTTGTTGAATTTGGCATAAAGTCTATTCTCCCTTAAAGTCTGCAACATCTCCCTATGATGTTGCTCGTGATCCTCTCTGGTCCTCTAATATATCATTATATCATCGATGAAAACTATCATGATATGGTTGAGAAACGATTTAAAAACCCAATACATCAAATCCATAAATACTGTGAGGGCATTGGCATGACCGTGAATTGATACTATCAATACCTCGTGCAGAAAGCTGTCATTGACCTATCCTCGTTCCTGATCCTGAGTTAATGATACACTAATCATAAGCCTATCTTGGAGAATATGTGATGGCCCTAATTCCAGGTCGCCTTGCTACTCGCCACGTTGCATTCCACATCACCTAGCCTTGTCACGTCAAGGCCAGCTTATCCTTTATTCCTCCCGACCTAACGAGTATCTGACACTCTTCCAACTAACCCTAGTTACGCTAACTATTTTTATACGAATATTAATGATATAGCTAGCCAGCTACTCAATAAATCCAATTATACTATAATTTTATAATGAAAGTCTTTTAATGAGTAACTTATGCAATGTTTTACAATCCTAAGTAGTGGAAACCCCGACAAAAGATACCATGCATATATCAAGGCGAGATAAATATAGCAAAAGATTCATATACATGTAATCAGTGTTTTACAGTCCCCAAACAATATAAGTGAAAATATACATGATGTAGTTACACACGAGTTGGCTCCACTATCTCAGAGGTAGTCGCCCAGTACCTCCTTGCCTTTACCCTTGCCCTTGATCGTCGAAGGATTTGCACTCAGTTCCCAACAAATACAGTGACAAGTACAGTGAGTAAAATCCCAAGAGAAGCCCACACAATATTCATGAAATAAAACTGATAAACTACGAGACATGCGAATATAACTCCTGACAACAATACGCCATATTCCCATAAATGTAGGCAACGTACTACAAGAAAAAGCAGTAGCATGAAATAAACGAATAGTACATACCAACTAAAATAGTTCAGAAATAAAGCATTAATCAGTAAACATTCGTATAATCACAAGAAAGCACTAACCTACACTAGCCGGTAATCGATAAATCAAATAGGGACCACGTATATATTTATAGGCTTGCAGTGACTAAACCCCAACTTCAGTTACCGGATGAACCTCTCCAGACGCTATTTCAAGTTAAGGGAACACCCTAGATCTCTTTCGAATGTCGTAAGTATATCTTATTGCCGTCGACACAAGCACTAAACACAAGTAACTCGTGCAAGTAATTTAGCTACAACTAATATATACGCACACCGAATAGGAGTAAAAACCCATGTGTGTCCACTAGCAGTCACACATACAATTTGATATTGATAAATCATAACCATGAGTTCTGTGAAGCATTCTCAAGGGTTTTACACACCTCAATCTGCGCTTTGACTTCCCTGGACTCCCGTATATAACCCTACTAGCTCCCCGATACCTGAGCTACGGTCCCCTAAGTCCTTGAAGTCCAATTGTACATATTTAATATGTTTATATGTGATATATGTATTAAGTCAAAAACCCAAAAATAACCCTTTATGTTCATTTTATGTCTGTTGCTAGCGCGCTAATGGAATAGCATAATGCACTATGTGGTGGTAGCGCGCTAGGTGAATGATGTAGCGTACTACTGTTCTTCATCCTGAAGAACAATATGAAACCCATAATGATTAGTGCGTAACCGTTCCAGGTAGTACGCTACCTAGACTCCAGGATAGAATTCTCAAATCGAGAATTCTGTGTTTCCCTTTCAATTTACCTACTTAAACTATCTAACAAACTTTTCATATGCAATTAACACTAAAACAACATATAAACAACCTCATAACATCAATTTTGGTCAAAACTCACAAAATCCTATGAATCCTTAAACTCTTTTTTCAAATTCTTTAAAACACCAATTCTAGCTAAATCAATTGTAAAATCTACATGAGAATGGTTTATAAACGTGTAAGTCATCTAGTTTCCACAAAAAACCAGGGATTTAACCATTAAATTCGATTTTTATCAATAATACATAAAAATGGGTTCATTAGAAAGAGTAGATGATGTAGATGATGATTATCTAGGTTTTGTCTACCAATTTGACCTCCAAAATGGTTGAATTTTAGCTCCAGATTCTCCTATTTTACTCCAAAACTCTTGAAATTAAATTGGTTTCCTTTTGCATGCTTTGATCAACACTTCAATATATATCAATGTGAGATTTATTCTTTGCCCTTCATCCTCATATATTTATGTATCCTGAGGTTTATCTAGTAGTTCACTTTCAACCACCTAGCCCATTTACTCCCACTAACCAAAGATAAGTGACACCAAATTATTACTCTCCTGGTTCCTAGATGTGCTAATGTGTATATGAAAGACTATCATATGGTTTTCATTTAATTTACTCAAACTATAGGCCTCGATTTATTTGATTTAATCACCTTAGCTTAGGCCCATCATAATATGTAACGGCCTGCTTTAATTAACCTCGATTAACTGACAAATTACAGATTAAGATCATAAGCTCAGACCCATGTGAACGTCGCAGAAAAGTCCAAGGCACGCTTGACGAGGTAAAATTTGTTATTTTTATGTGTGAGTGTCTATTTATTTTACTATTATTAAATAATTCACGTTGCATTAGTTGGCATTTTATTGGTCGTGTTGTGCACGAGTAGTGACAAGAGTGTGCACGAGTAGTGACAAGAGTGTACGATGTTACAGTGAGCACGTAACTTCGGTGTATGGGATAGCCGGGGTTTTAGTTGTCACATCACACATCCCATCATATCATACATTTAATCACCATACCAAACCCATCCCTCATCATTTCTCTTTTTCTCCAAAACTAAAAAAATTCTCATTTAAACGGACAGAGAGAAGAGAGGAGACGAAAGAGAAAGAAAGAGAGAGATAGGGAGAGAACGGACAGAAAGAGAAGAAATGAGAGGGTGAGAAGAGAGGAAAGAAAAGAGGGAGAAAGAAAAAGAAAGAAAAAGAGAGAGTGTGAGTGACGACTAGGAGGGGAGCTCCGGCGAGCAGCGAGGCGGTGGGAGAGTGGGGACGAACAGCGGCGACGACGGGAGGTCGGGAACGAGCGGCGGCTCCTGCAGCGACGTAGTCAGCGGCGACGCGCTCCAACAACAATGCCAAACGATGCATGCAGCAGCAAAGAAGACGGCGCGGTGAACGACATGGAGCAGCGACGCGGTAGGGCGTTGCCGGAACAATCGATCCCCGGTATGATTCGAAAAGTGTGCCAAGAATCAAAATTTTTGGAATAAAAAAAAATAAATTACAAATTTTGGTACCACATTATAAATTTATTTAATGTGAATCTAAAATAATAAAAATTATATAATTGGACACCAGGGACTTAGGCTACCTTAGTCGATGTCGAGTACGTATCTCGAGGTATGTGCGGGACGTTTTGAAAGCGTTTTGCGATTTGTTTGAGCTAAGTAAACCATGAGGAAATGAGTTAAAACCCATTTATGGCACTTACTTTATTTTACATTCAATTATTCCATTGTGCTATTTATTACTGTTTATTCACTGTTCATCCACTCCCACGTGTGTATGTGTTTGTCGACGTGGTCGGGCATGGCACGGACTCACACCCTGGGGCTAGCTACCCCGCGTTGTTCGAGTAATTGGCCATGTTAGGGCTATGCAGTGATTATTCTCCGCGAGATCCGTAGGTCGAAAGATGTTTGATGAAGACCAATGACATAGTCTATGTCATAGGTTCCTCTCGAGAGATGTTTATATGGGATTCTACTGTTCATGGGTTCCTCTCGAGAGATGTTTGGATGGGGTTTGGATGGGGCTCTACCGTTGATGTTTGTATGAGGTTCTACCATTCATGGGCTCCTCTCATTCGACCGTGAGATGTTTGGCAAGGTGGTCGTCATGGGTTCCTCTCGTTTTAGCTAAGACGATTCCCGGATGTCGACCAAGGTTCTCTATCACGTTGTACTCATGTCCAAATTCGACTTCTCAACAACTTATTTTCATGCGAATTACTTTATTTCTTGTCCTTTATTTAAATTGCATGAATTGTAGTTTTATTGGATTTCGTGAATATTAGCTAACGTTCTTTGGGATTTGTCATTATTTTTCGTGACAAATCGCAGATCTTGCGATGAGCCGGGGCAAGGGCGTCTTAGGCGACTACGTCTGAGTTAGGAGAGCACGTCGGTTGTTTTTACGTAAGTGTTTGTTTGTATCTATTTACTATTTTTATGAAATTTTTTGGGAGGCCTTGTATACCTGATACATGTATATGCTCACCTTTTGTACTTTTATCACTCTTAGATGTACATGGTATCTAATGCCGAGTTTCCACACCATAAGGTTATTTATACAATGCAGACCTTTCATCTCTACGGTGTTTGCATGCTTCAAAGACTTCCGCTTTGATGTTTAATTTATATTAATTTAATAAATCATGAACAACTTAACTTAGTCAATTTAATGTAAATATTCATAAAATGTCCATAAATACTAAGTTAAGGTGAATAAGATACGTATAAAGATTTAGGTCGCATGCAGTTAAAAATAAATATGCGGTGACGTGGCATGCTTGGTGACGCGTCTGGCGACGTGGCGGTACCCAGTTTGCCTTGGAGTTTAGGGTCGTCAGAGTTGGTATCAGAGCTTAGGTTCAGGCGAACCTAGGGGAAAGTTTAATACAACCGAATAAACTTAACAACAAATACTAGATGTAGAAACCCGAAGATCCTAACTTAGAACTTTAGTTGGGAAGCGAACATGGGACAGGTAGTGCCAAGGCTTATACGATATATATTTTGATTTGTAATTGTATATATGCGTATAGGAGGCTGATACGGACCTTCGCTATTGCAGATACGACATGGATGGACAACCGACTCCACCTTCGAAGGATGGTAGACAGTCGAGTGGCACTACGCCTATCGCGACTGATCAGAGTGTACTTGATCGGATCGCGACATACGATCGATAGTTTGAGCACATGATGGCCTTCTTCCGTTCTTAGACAGCGGGTATTGCGATGCTTACCGCTGCTATCACACCAAACGCCACCGAGCCGGCAGCCGCGTCGATTGTTCAGGGTACGTCACCGTAGTTATGTGAGAGACTACCACACCGACTATAATTTTAGAGACTCATACTGAGGCTATCACACCGGCATCTACACATGTAGTGACACTGATACAGACTCCACAGGAAATCACATTCGAGGCTTCCTTGTCAGCTAAGGCTAAGCTGACAAAGGAGTTTGTGAGATTTCAGACGGGATATTTCACTAGGGGCGGAGACCCAGAGGCAGTTGCGAGATGGCTTCTTACACATGAGAAATTACACAATCTTCTGAGGATTCACGACAGTATTCACTACAGGATATCTAGATATATGCTCCAAGGAGAGGCCGGAGTTTGGTGGACCGCTTAAATCGAGAATCATGTTGAGCCGACCACTTGGGCCGCAGACATGTCTTTTATGACCAGTACATACCGAGGGAGATGTAATTACGTCTTAAATAGGAGCTTTTGAGTCTTAGGTAGGGTAATTGCATAGTGGTCCAGTACATGGAGAGGTTTTGCTACCTATTACAGTTCATAGAGGATTTGGCCTCTACAGATCACGATCAGGTGCACTACTTTGGAGTTGGGCTTAGAGATGAGATTACGAGCGTCGTAGTATCAGGCGGAGCTCGTACACTGTAGGAGATCTATGAGATCTCCTTAGCCCATGAGACATATCTTATCTTTTGTGCCGCAATGCCCATGCCACAGTTGGCATTGGGGTCGTCCCAGCTAGGCACCAGGTCTGACAAGAAAGGGAAAAGGATTGTTGATCACAGAGATAGAAGAGAACAGATGCCCTAACATGATGATCACCTGACGGTCACTTCTCATGCGATAATACCTGCACAGTCAGCATAGCTGTCAGGTATTATTGCATTTCTATTGATTTGGTTCACAAATATATTTTTCCTATTTTTCTTGAATTTTCCTGAGTTTTTCCATATTTTTCTCTATTTTTTGGGATTTATTTATTAAAAATCAATTTAATTAATTTAACTTATTATATATATATTTATTGTAGCGGGTCCGGCTCGCCTTGACCCGGTCTAGCCGGATCTGAGTCGGTATGACCCGATCCAGCTGAGTCAGGTCCAGCCCAACCCGGTTTCTTATTCTTCTTCCTTGCGAAGAAATAGAGAATCAGCTCTGTTTCTGATATTTTTTTTAATTTTCTTCCTTGAGGTTGGGCGTTTATCCCCAACCCCAGGTGGAGTTCGCATGCTGGGGAAACTACTCCCTTACCTTCCTCGAGCTAGGACGAACCGTCATGGCTGTTCGTCCGAGTTCGCCACCTGAACACCAACAACAATCGACACAACAACAACAACAACAAACGACACAACAACAAGGGAAAACTCACCTTGCTCGAGCTCGTTCTCTCTCCTCCTCCTATCTCTTTTTTTCTCTCTTTCCCGTTTTTTTTTTCTTTCTCTATTTCCTCTCGGTTTTTCTTTCTCTCTGGTTCATTTTTTTTTGTGAAGTGTGGATAAAACCCCACATTATCCATATATATAAGATTAATCCTAGCCACTCATTTTTTTCATCATCATTTTTTAACTCAAATACATTAAATGTACCCCATATGCTGCTACCTTGGTCCCACGTCGACACGCGACTCGAGGTGCGTCCCCCGCTCGTATCGATATCTGCATACCCGTGAATTACTTAGTAGTCTACACATGTATAGTACACTAGTCAAACAAAAAAAACAAATATAATATTTACATCAGACACCGTGCCTTGGTAGTGACACGTATCTCGCTGCGGGTCTCATGTCACGGGTCATTTCGTCTTGATTAACGAATTAAACGTGTATTAATTATTGGGTCGTGATAATACTTCCCAACTAATAGGAAGTTCGTCCTCGAACTTAAACTAAACAAATATTAAAATATACCTGACTTGAAGAGGTATAAAAATCTGTCTCGTATATAGTCTTCACTTTCCTAAATGAGTACGGAAATCTCTGTGAAATTGCCACTTGACTAACACCTTTGGGATACACTTGTTTCTTAACTGCTGTACCCTTTGGTCGAGAATCTGAACTGGTTGCTCTTCATATGAGATATCCTTACTTAAATCAATCTTACTTAAATCCGCTGTCGGTCTCTCACCTACCATTGACTTGGTTAGTCGAACCAACGATATATGAAACACCGGATAAATTCCTGACATATGTGGAAGTAACTCTAACTCATATGTAACATTTCCAACCCATTTCTTGATCTTGAAAGGCTCAATGAATATTGGTGCTAGTTTGCCTTTCAAACCAAATCGTTAATGACCCTTACGAGAAGAAACCTTTAGATACATTAAAGCTCCCTCATCGTATGTAAGATTGTTGTGATACATGTCCGCATACTTCTTCTGCCGATCCTGGGCTTCCTTAAGTCTCTGGTGAATCATTCGTACCTTCTCCGTATGATCGACAACAATCTTAGGCCCCACGGTCTCCTGGTCCTCTAGCTCAGCCCAACATGATGGCGAACGACATGGTCCATCATACAAAGCCTCAAAAGGCGCCATCTCAATACTGGCCTGATAACTATTGTTATATGCAAACTCACATAACGGTAGGTACTCCTCCCATGATCTGCAAAACTCCAAGACGCACGTGCGTAACATATCCTCGAGAACTTGTATCAATCTCTCAGTATGCCCGTCACTCTGAGGATGAAAAGCAGTACTAAACTGTAGGCGCGTACCATATTGCTCCTACATAGTCCGCAACATTTTTGATGTATACATAACATCTTTGTCTGACGTAATAGTCACTGGTACCCCATGCAGTCTAATAATCTCCCGCTCAAACAGTATACTCAACTGATCAAACGTATAATGTGCGGCCACTAGTCGAAAATGAATAGACTTTGTAAGTCGATCAACAATAACCCAGATGGAATCCTGTCTTCGGGCGGTTCTTGACAATCCTCTCACAAAATCCATTGAAATGTCTTTCAACTTCCACCGTGGAATGGGAAGAGGCTGTAGCAACCCTCCAGTTCTGCAATGTTCAGCCTTCACTTGCTGATAGATCCTATAGTTACGGATAAACTGTGATATGTCCGCTTTCATCCCAAGCCACCAAAAATGTCTCTTCATATCATGGTACATTTTGGTCCTTCCTGGTTGAACGGTGAATTGAGAACGATGTGACTCTTGAAGAATCTCCTCTCTCAACTCTGATACCAACTGTGACGGCCCCCAGTTCTAAACAGGGCACCACCTGGCCTAATCTGGTACTCAAGCCTTAATCCACATGATCTAAGACTTAAGTACATATTAGTCAGCCCATCGTCCCTATATTTCTCCACATTATCCAGTTTATAGGTCATTCGCATTTAATGATCATGCAATTTCGAAAGCATTAATTCTCCAAACAAATTCCTAAGTGTGGAAACCAAGAAAAGACTACAACATCACATGCATGTATAGATACGAAACTATTCACTTTACCAACTGTACAACCTAAAATGACATAAAGAATAATAATACAACAAAATTCGAGACATACAAATGATTGAGGAGAGTCGCCGAAATTTTCTCCGGAAGTCACCGGTCTTCTCCTTCCCCAGTCTGCTACTGCTCGACGGACCTACACCCACCTTCGCAAACTAGACGGTGAGTATAGTGATATTTAAGTACTAACTGGAGAATTTCATGTCACATTTACAAAAGAAACAAATGATATTTAAAAGCATAAATAAGCGAAATAAATTGCTAAAACAAGTAATGCAAGTAAATACCACAGTTAAGGATATAGAGACAGACACAGGCTAAGTCGAGATGATCTACGTCTGGTCGGTGGTGAGACCTATCACCTACCTTTTCCCACTACGACATTACACTAGTCAAATAACACAACAAATTTAATATTTACCTTGGCCACCGTGCCTTAGTAGTGACACGTATCTCGCTGCGAACTCACTTGGGAACGGGAAGACTATATGCGAGACATAATTTCGTACCTCTTCGAGTTATGTATATTTTAATATTCGTTTAGTTTAAGTTTGAGGACGAACTTCCTATTAGTTGGGAAGTATTGTCACGGCCCAATAATTAATACACTTTTAATTCATTAATCAGGACAAAATGACCCGTGACGTAGTACCCGCACCGAGATATGTGTCACTACCAAGGCACGGTGGCCGAGGTAAATATTATATTTGTTGTATTGTTTGACTAGTGTACGATACATGTGTAGACTACTAAGTCATTTATGGGTATGCAAATACTTAGACGAGAAGGGATGCACCTCGAGTCGCGTGTCGATGTGGGACCGAGGTAGCAGCATATGGGGTATGTTTAATGTATTTGAGTTAAAAAAATGATGATGAAAAAAACGAGTGGCTAACATTAATCTTATATATATATATGGATAATGTAGGGTTTTATCCACACTCCACAAAAAAAAAACCGAACCAGAGATAAATAAAAATCGAGAGGAAGGAGAGAAATAAGAAAAAAAAAGAGCGGGAATGAGAGAAAGAAGGAGAGAGGAGGAGGAGAGAGGAGGAGGAGGAGAGAGACCAAGCTCAAGCAAGGTGAGTGAATTTCCCTTGTTGTTGTGTCGTTTGTTGTTGTTTTCGTGTCTGTTGTTATTGGTGTTCAGGTGGCAAACTCGGTCGAACTGCCATGATAGTTCGTCTGAGCTCGAGGAAGGTAGGGGAGTACTCTCCCCTGCATGTGAAATCCACCTGGGGCTGGGGATGTAAGCCTAACCCCAGCGAAGAAGAAATTAAAAAAAAAAATCCAGAAACAGAGCCGATGCTCTGTTTCTTCGCAAAGAATAAGAAGATACCGGGTCATGCCGACCTGAGCCCGGGTGGGCCGGACCTGACCTTGACCCGTCGGGATCAGGTCATACCGACCTAGATTAGGCTGGACTGGGCCGGGTCTTCCCGGACCCACTACAATTAAAAAAATATAATTAGTTAAATTAATTAAACTGATTTTTAATAAATAAATCCCAGAAAATAAAGAAAAATATGGAAACAATTCAGGGAAATCCCAAAAAATAAGGAAAAATATATTTGTGACCCAAATCAATAAAAATTCTAGATTTCCATAAAAAGTGAAGAACTTAGAAGTCGGTCGAGACGTTATACGGGTGTTTTACCTCGAAAAATGCGAAATGGGCCGAATGGCTGAAAATAAATAAAAAAGGTTTTTCAAAATTTGTATCGACTTCAATTTGGCCTAAGTGAGACATTATTGAATGTTAGGGAACTACGGGGGAACTCAAGCATTTAGGCACGCACTTCGATTTATCGAGGGATCGGATAGATTAGGACAAGCGTGTGACTTGTAAATACAACTGTGATAATTTTATATTTCATTTCATTCACCCTTATTGATTTATTGGTCTATTAGTAGACATTACTACTTGTAATCTCTCATCATGTTGTCATTCTTGAACAACATTGATAAAAAGCATGCTAATGGAATAATGTGGGTTTAAGCAGACTTGTATTTGATTTCCTTTGGGCTTTGTAGCCGAATTTATCTTGGTATCCTAGAATTTTGGAAATTATTTATCTTTGAAAATAAAGTAGGGATTATCTAGTGACCATTGCACGGGAGATGCGCGATTCACGGGGATATGGATCTACCGGGGTTCTAGCACTCACCACTACACTTGCGCGTCACGTGAAGTATGAAACTCGTGGTTGTCAGCAAGCATGAGATTGATGTTGAAAAGAATAGAGCGTAGCTCCGCTATTTATGTGAGATATGTTAAGCGCAGCTCCGTATCGTAGTGGGAAAAAGGTAGGTGATAGGTCTCACCGTCGACCGAACATAGATCATCTCGGCTTAGGTTGTGTCTATCTCTATATCTTTAACTGTGGTAATTACTTGCATTACTTATTTCGGCAATTTATTTTGCTCATTTATGCTTTTGAATACCATTTGTTTCTTTTGGAAATGTGACATGAAATTCTCCAGTTAGTACTTAAATATCACTATACTCACCGTCTAGTTTGTGACGGTGGGTGTAGGTCCGTCGAGCAACAGACCGGGGAAGGAGAAGATCAGCGACTTCCTCTGAGTAGTTCGACGACTCTCCTCACTCATTTGTATGTCTCGACTTTTGTTGTATTATTATTCTTTATGTCATTTTGGGTTGTACAGTGGGTTGAGTGAATAATTTAATATCTATACATGCATATGATGCTGTAGTCTTTTCTTGGTTTTCACATTTAGAAATTTTTTTGGAGAATTAATGCTTCCGAAATTGCATGATCATTAAATGTGAATGACTTGTAAACTGGATAATATATCAATACGTGGATATGGAGAAATATAAGGACGATAGGCTGACTAATACGTACTTAAGTCTTAGATTATGTGGATTAAGGCTTGAGTAAGGGATTAGGCCCGGCGGTGCCCTGTTTAGAAGTAGTGGTCGTTACATGGTTATTATGCACCATGGCAGGAACGGAGACCGATCTAGGATTAGGAAGGCAAAGACTGAGGATAGTATGGCCAGATACAGGGCCAGAGGTCAGGCAGTGGCCAGGGCCAGGGGTCAAGACATAAGCATCTTACTTGTTTCAAATGCAAACAGCCTGGACACATTAAGAAAGAATGTCCGATGGCTTCAGTAGCACCGATTGCAGCACCACCAGCCCAGGCCAGGGAGCGGGTTACATCATAACCAGACCGCGAGGCTACCAGACAACTCGTCGAGGGTATGATTTCGATTTGCAATCATTTTATGCATACGCTTATTGATTATGGTTCCACAGTATCATTTATTTCTGGACGTATGGTTGATGAGTTTGGATTAACACCGATTACAGTTAGTACACTCCTGATTCTCAGCACAACAGTTGGGGAGAAGGTTTACCCTAACATAATTTGTGAGGGATGCACGATAGAGATCTCCGAACACCAACTCCCTATCGACCTACACGTTCTAAAGTTCTTAGAGTTCGATGCACTTTTGGGCATGGACTGGCTAGCGTCATATCACGCCCAGGTGGATTGTTTCCATAAGATAGTGACTTTTCAGGTCCCCGACATACCAGAGTTTACTTTCACATGTGATGCGAGTATACTACTGGCCACTAGGGGCAGATTTGCTATGACCTTAGAGATGGAAGTATTTGTAGGAATAGTAAAGTCAACTGAGACCCTAGAGGTTAGACTTGAGGATGTCCCAATTGTCAGTAATTTCTTGATGTCTTTTCGGAGGATCTATTAGGATTGCCCCACACAGAGAGATTGAATTCGTTATTGAGTTAGTGCCAGGCACACAGCCGATAGCTAGCAAACCGTACGAGATGTCACTAAAGGAGCAAGAGGAGTTGAAGACTCAACTGGAAGACTTAGAGAAGAAAGGGTTTATACACCGAGCAAATCACCATGGGGAGCGTCGGTCCTGTTCGTTAAGAAGAAGGATAGTAGCTTGAGGATGTGCATTGATTATAGGAAGTTGAACCAGGTGACAGTACGAAATCATTACCCTTTGCCAAGGATCGACGAATTTTTAGACCAGTTGGCTGGAGCGCTTGTCTTCTCTAAGATCGACTTAAAATCAGGTTATCATTAGTTTAGGATTCAAGATGAAGACATACCTAAGACTGCATTCAGCACTAGATATGGGTTATTTGAGTTTACAGTGATGTCGTTCAGACTAACTGATGCATCGGCCATGTTCATAGACTTAATGCACATAGTATTGAAGTCGTACTTGGATAAATTCGTCATAGTCTTCATTGACGATATATTGACCTACAACAAGACTCGCGAAGATTAAGGGCAACATCTCAAACAGATATTGATGACGTTGAGAGAGCACAAATTATATGTTACGTTCAGTAAGTGCGAGTTTTGGCTGTTAGAAGTCAAGTTCTTGGGACATATGATCCGTGAAAAATATATATTAGTGGACCCCAGTAAAATTCATGTTGTCACAGATTGGCCGACACTTGAGACATTGACAGATATCAGGAGCTTCCTAGGGTTGGCAGGATACTATCGGTGATTTGTGAAGGACTTCTCAAAGATCGTCGCGCCTATGACTAAATTGACAAAGAAGGATATACCTTTCAATTGGTCAGAGGAATGCAAGGACGCATTTACACATTTGAAGATGAAACTGACTACTGCACCAGTACTAGTGTTGTCAGAGCCAAGTAAGGGATTGACAGTTCATACTTATGCTTGCAACATAGGGCTAGGTTGTGTACCGATGTAGGGAGACAGCGTAATCGCCTACCTTCCCGACAGTTTAGGACCCATGAGAGGGATTATCCGGTGCATGACTTGGAGCTTACAACAATCATATTTGCACTGAAGGTATGTAGACATTTCCTCTACGATGAGAGGTTCGCATTATATACAGATCATAAGAGTTTGACATATTTATTCACTCAGAAAGATCTGAACATGAGACAACGACGTTGGCTAGAGTTGTTAAAGGACTATGACTTCTCCATCAAATATCAGCCTGGGAAAGCAAATGTCGTAGTAGATGCATTGAGCATGAGAGGACCAGATTCTGAGACAGTTGTCTGTCATACGATGCACGTGTATGTTTTACTTAAGGCGGCCGTAACGCTGAGTTTGATAGAGGCTCCTACTACAGCGGACGTACAAATTTATGGATAGATTGGTGTACCATCTGTTTCTATTCCGCGAGTGTTGGAGTGTCAGAGGGCTGACAAGATGTACTCGAGATTCAGTGAGATGGCACACAATCCCGATCATCCAGATTGGAGCGAGTCTGTGGATCAGTGTTTGAGGCACCGATGGAGGTTATGGATCCCAGCAGTGGCATAAATATGCGATGGGATACTTTAGGAGGCTCACAAGTCCCGGTATATAGTGCATCTTGGCAGGACCAAAATGTATCATGATATGCGACGATTATTTTGGTAGCCAGGGATGAAGGCGAACGTCGGCGCCTATGTTAGGGGTTGTGAGGTGTTCCAACAGGTTAAGGCTGAGCACGGGAGGCCCGAAGGGTTATTGCAGCCGCTGCCCCATCCCTCAGTGGAAATGGGAACACATTACGATAGATTTCGTTTATGGATTACCGCAGACTTTGCGGAAACACAACGCGATACGGGTGATCGTGCACAGGTTGATGAAGTCAGCTCATTTCCTACCACTCTCTATGAAGTATAATTTCACACAGTTGAGCATATTATTTGAAAAAGAGATTGTACGACTGCATGGAGTACCAATTTCAATTGTTTCAAAACGAGACAGTCGTCTTACATCGTCATTATGGCAAGCTGTGCAGGAACAGCTTAGTACTAGATTACAGTTTAACACCGCATTTTATCCTCAGACAGACAAACAGTCAGAGAGATTAATACAGATACTCGGGGATATGCTCAAGGCATGTGTGTTGCAGTTTGGTGGGTCTTAGGAAGAGTACTTGCTGCTCTGTGAATTTGCTTACAACAACAACTGTCAGGCCAGTATTGGGATGTCACCATTTGAAGCTCTGTACGATAGATCGTGTAGATCACCGGCTTGTTAGGCAGAGCCCGAGAATACAGCAGCTGTGGGGACTGAGATTGTTGTGGACCATACAGAGAAGGTGAGGCCGATCAAATAAATTGTCGATCCTCGGCTGTGCATACTTGTTCCTGATTGTGAACTTGTTCAACTATATGTAGTCTATACACAGTCTCAAAGTACCATCCTTATTTTTTACAAAAAGATGGGTGCTCCCCATGGAGACATAGAAGGTGAATTGAATCTCTTATGTCTCGAGTACTGAAGCTGGGTCTTCAACTCCTCTAACTCTCACGCAGACATACTATATGGAGGTATATAAATAGGCCGTGTGCCTTATACTAACTCAATAATGAAGTCAAACTCTCTCGGTGGCAGTAAATCAGGTAAATCCTCCGAAAAAACATTTGGAAACTCGCAAGCAACTAGTATGTTCTCAAGCCTGGGTCCCTGACTCTCTGCCATAGCATACAATGCTACCATAGTCTCCATCTCTCCACTAGTCACAAGTCAACCTCTCGCGCTCTCGGCTCTCGATGTACTACCTCTATATGTAAATATTGGGCATCTTGGGATCTCAA
This sequence comes from Stephania yunnanensis, assembly GCA_039657365.1. Lineage (NCBI taxonomy): Eukaryota > Viridiplantae > Streptophyta > Magnoliopsida > Ranunculales > Menispermaceae > Stephania > Stephania yunnanensis. The sequence goes on from CM077592.1 coordinate 13,938,986, forward strand.
ATATCATAGTCTAACTAAAATAGTCAATGTGAGCATGATATGCTACTAGCCAATCCATTCCTAACAATGCATCGAACTCTGACGCCTCGAGAACCCTGAAATCTATAGGCAATCCTACTCCACCTATCTCAATTGGACATCTCTTAACTAGGCTGTTAGGGTAAAACCTATCTTCGGTGATAAGTCGGTATTTATATATATTTAATAGTCTATTTTAGTATATTTAATTATTAAAAGTATTTAAAATATATATTTAATAATATTTTTCGGTCATTTTTAGGTGAAACGGAGTGCACGGTTGAATTCGTAGCGGAAAAATACTCAAAATGGAGTATTTACTTGCAGTGATCGGATGCCAGACAGTTTGCCTCGAAATACGTATTGCACGGTGGGTCGAATAGCAGACAGGGTGTTCCAGCCAATCAAAGCATACCACGTGAGCGAGTAAGCCACTCTGGACCAATCAGACGCTGCCATGTGGACATTGAACAACAAGATCGTCATCACAAGCCAGACGACCAATGAGGATACGCCACGTCCGGAAAATAGTTCCAGCAGCCAATGAGAGACCGCCACGTCACTTAGCGCAGCCACGTCATACACCGCCTTATTTCTCCACGTTTCAAGTTCCATCGATCGGCCTCGCGATCCGTGCCCGCACAAACTCCCAGTTTTTCGGTCCTCATACGCGATTTTCTCCAAGCCACTGAATGCCACGTGGCGCTCTCCCATTTGTCCAGCACGTCTTTAGTACGTGGTTCGGCCAATAACACGATGCCATGTGGCGGTGACTCCCCCCACACACAACCGAACGCACAGATTTTCGGCGAATGGAGCGGCGACAAATCCGCGCGGTGACAGCAGGCGGTTCAATCACAGCGTGCCACGTCAGCAAGGCGCAGTAATTCAGCGAATAACGTAGTGACACATGGCAGAGTCCGAATTTTGATCTAAAAACAGCCATAGGATGGTCCTCGACGCACGAGTCACGTCCTAAACCCCTAAAATTAGTATCCGATATAATTTTAGATTAGTTTTTAGTATAAATTTTTGAAGATGATTTTAGGCTAATCAATTTCTTGCTTAAGTCGAAGGGGAAGCAAGTTGAGATCATGGATACAAAGCATATTATGTGAGATCTTTTATTTTATTAATTAATTAATTGAATTTCTCCTATTTCATTGTTGTTGATTTAATGATTATGATTTAGATCTATGGTATGTATGTGATCAGTGCATGCTTTTAGATTGATAATCTACTGTTATTTGGAATATTAGTATCCGTGTAATTGTGCTTTTAGACCAAATAAAGTAACAAACATTCACCCGTTTGCCGTAAAACCCTTTCGGTGTTTAAATGTGCAACAATTGAATCTAGGTTAAATCGGGAGCGGACGCGATCCGGTTATTTAGGATTAGTGTTCCCGTAGATCTATATTACTGCGGTTAGTGTGTTAAACCTGATTGGCGGATGTCTAGGGTTATACATTAATTAGGGAAGTAGTTAGTGGCGGACATCCTGGATATCGAGATTAGGGGAACTAGAAATTTCCGGCGGTTGTCGATTTTCTATAGCTAATCTAGGAGAATTAAATTAATAATTTTTCGAGAAAGATTGAAGACCATGATTGTCATTGAATCTTGATTCTGATTTGTGGAACTGGAGATTTATGTATTATTTAGGTATTAATTAATTATTAATTAATTGGTTTAAAAGTAGTTAGTTATTTTATTTAATTAGTTTAGTTATATTAATTAGTTTAATTAATATTTATTTGAAAACCCCCATATTTAGTTAACTTAGAGTAACTCAAGTCCTGCGGATTCGACCACGTATTTACCACTACTACACCCTTGTGGTTGGTAACTCTTTTACGGGTTATATTTGGCACGCACGACACGCGTCAAATTTTGGCGTCGTTTCCGGGGACTTAGTATTTACTCTGAGTTTAGGTGTTAGTTAGTTATATTAATTATTTTTAACATTAGTTTAATTAATCTATTTATCTTGTTAGTTGGTTTAGGTAGATTAGTAGTATTTTTTACGTTTTTTTTATTACGTTTATTTTTTTTTTCTTTCATTTTTAGTTTCTTTTTTTTTTTTTACTTTTTACGTTTATTTTTCTTTATTTTTCTGTTTATTTTTTTTCGTTTTTAGTTTCTTTTTTTTTTTACTTTTTACGTTTTTTTTTTTTTTTTTTTTGTTCTGTTTACTTTTTTTTTTTTTTTACGTTTTTAGTTTCTTTTTTTTTTTTTTTTTTTTACGTTTTTTTTTGTTTTATTACTTTACTATTTTACTTTGTTAGTTAGATTACTAACTATTTTTTTTTTTTTTTTTTTTTTCTTTTCTTTATTTGTTTACTTTGTTTATTTATTTATTTATTTATTTTTCTTATTTTATTTTATTTTGTCTGTCTAGTCCCTTGCTCTTAACATGTATGCAGACAATATGTCGAGTTCCACCGACCAGAAACTTGACCGACTACTCTCTGTAATGGAACACTTCTTCTCCTCTTGTAAAGTGCAAGTCAACCCCGACATGGACTCCTCCTACCTCCATAATTTTGGTCGATACGAAGATTCACATTATTATAATGTGAATGGGGTAGGTATGCCACAAAATAGATATCAAAATATTAACATGAATTCTTTTGTGCAACAGGTCGAGGTTTGCAAAATTTGTGGAGATTATTCTCATTCTGCACATAATTGTCCATATAATCCACAGTATGAGAATTACCACTACTCTAGCTATGCATCGCCACAACCCGACTTCTATGGATTCATGTCACACCCACAGGCTCCTCAACATGAAGGAAATCAACAGTTTCATTAAAGCCTCTCCTTGGAAGATATGGTGATGAAAATGATATATCAAATGAGAGAAAGTGCGCAAGACCTTCGACGAGCTAGTCATAACGTACGACAACTTGATTTTAGTTATTCAGGATCGAAGGACTTGGTAACTGACTTAGATCAATATAGTGCCACTCTTCACAGAACAATTGATGAAGCAGAGTTGTGTAGTACACAACCAACTTTTAACCCAGACGAGGATGTGAGTGTTCATACGTTGACAAATCTTGAGGTGCATGAGGATATACAGATGGAAGACTATTTGATAGAAACATCCGAAGAATGTGAAGTCTTTCAAATTGAGCCAGAGATTGCCATTGCACTAAATGAAGGAGAAGATGAGATGAACATTGATGTCAATTCAGCAAAGCCGGAGAAGCCGCAAATAGAGAGCGAGGAAGACCAACCTCTGGTGTTGGTACGACCATCCACCCTCCCATACACATATGGTACACCTTATAAGGGGGTGGAAGTAAGGGAGCGTTTGCAGATCTTATACACTGTCGACACCTTTGTGTTGGACGATCCTGATACGATTGATTCATTCGTGTTGGAAGTTCCGGATGAGCTCCTAAATCTGAAAGCGGGCGTGCATGCTTCATTGCCCAATTACGTAGATGCGCCATTCGTTGTCGACATCTCTAAAGGAGAGGGCATCACGTGATCAATCATTCTTAGTCTAGCCAAAGACTTAAAAGAAAGGCGGCTCGTTGGGAGGCAGCCCAGCTTTATTTTTATTTTTTTATTTCTTGCATTTATTTTAGTTTTAGTTATTATTATTATTATAGCACTCTAATTTGGTTTCTTTAATTTTTTTTTACAGGTAATAGAGGGTTGGAGAGCTAAATTTTGTAGGTTTGACTTTTGATTATTATTTTAGCATAATTTGAGCATTTCTTTTTAGGACTTAACATGTTTTTAGGATTTTAAGTGTTTTGAGACTTGGTTGGGACATACCTAACTTAAGTCGCCGAATTAGTGGCGGGTTTTTTTTAGAAAACCCTAAATCTCATTCCATCATCTTGTTGATTTCACCCTTAGTTGAATAACTTCGGGCTCGCAAGACTTGATTGGAATTTTTTTTGAGTTAATTCCTATATTTGCTAGTTCTTGCTCTTGTTATGATTATTATTTTTCTTTAGTATCCTTAGTCATTCACATATGCGATTTGATGCGTTCACTGCTAGTTTTTAGAAATTTCTTGTTATTCATGAACTTGTATCACTTTCTAATCCATGTTATTCTTTCACCATCTTGTTTGTTTTCTATGTGTGGACTCCTTGACTTGTTTCGAACCTTGAGGACAAGGTTCGGAATAAGTTTGGGGGTGTTTTAGGGATTGTGGATTGTATTGGATGAATTTTTTGCGAAAGACCGCAGGTGAGATCGTTTAATTTTTTTTTTATTATGCGGTTATATGCGGATATTGGACGGTAATGGTGGTGTTTTATATCATTTATTTTATTTCTTTCATTTCTTATCCATTCACATTTCATTCTCATATCATTAGGAATTGATACACTTTCATGTATATATTTAGTATGTTTTATTTATTTAGAGTCACCCGAAACTTTGTTAATGCCTTTGGTTGTGGATGAGTAAATTACAGTTGCCTTTTTAACTTGAAACTTGGAAAAAATTAGGAGAAACATTTAATCAAGTTCGTAGCTCTGCATTTTTATGATTTCATGATTAGAGACTTAGATGATGGTTGGACTTAGTGCTAGATAACGAAAATGAGTAAACGGTCAAATTTATGCAAGTTATATTATTTAACCCACATTGGGGGATTTGTTTGATTATAGTGAAAGTGAGAAGTACTAACAGGAGTTTTCTTAATGTAGAGCGTCCCACAGGTTTCCACAGGAAATGGAGCAGGGAAACTTGTGGTGGAAAAAAAAGTGAGAAAATCGGTCCACAGGAAATGGAGCAGGGACCGTATTAATTGAAAAAATAAAGAAAAAAAAAAGATTTGGAGAAGGAAAAAAAAATGAAAAATGAAAAAAATGAATAATGGCGGAAGTTGTGAAACTTCTCAAATAAAAGATTTAGTTCGAGTGCTTTCACTATATTAAGTAAGATTTTGAACTTGCGTGCTTAAATGTATAGACCAATAAAACTTGTGATTAGTTGATAGCCTTTGTTTTGACCGAGTCTTATGTTTTGAAAGTGAGATCTCAATTGTGTTTGGGTTGCGAGGCTCAACATATCATAACTTTGAAATTTTCTGAGTTTCTTGTTAATTTGGTGACTATGTAAATCAAAGGAACTCCATGAATTTGGGTCGGGTATAAGATTAGTCGAGTCAGTGCGTTATTATATTAGGAGTCTAGTTTAGTTGTGTTGTCATTTACACATTTGCTCGGGACGTGCAAAGTCGCAAAGTCCTAAGTTTGGGGGTATTTGATAAGTCGGTATTTATATATATTTAATAGTCTATTTTAGTATATTTAATTATTAAAAGTATTTAAAATATATATTTATTGAATACGTATTGCGGTGGGTCGAATAGCAGACAGGGTGTTCCAGCCAATCAAAGCATACCACGTCAGGCTGAAAGCCACTCTGGACTAATCAGACGCTGCCACGTGGACATTGAACAACAAGACCGTCATCACAAGCCAGGGGACCAATGAGGATACGCCACGTCCGCGAAATACAGTTCCACCTGCCAATGAGAGACCGCCACGTCACTTAGCGCAGCTACGTCATACACCGCCTAATTTCTCCACGTTTCAGGTTCCATCGATCGGCCTCGAGATCCGTGCCCGCACAAACTCCCAATTTTTCGGTCCTCTTACGCGATTTTCTACGAGCCACTGAATGCCACGTGGCGATCTCCCATTTGTCCAGCGCGTCTTTAGTACGTGGTTCGGCCAATAACACGATGCCATGTGGCGGTGACTCCCCCACACACAATCGAACGCACAGATTTTCGGCGAATGGAGCGGCGACAAATCAACGCGCGGTGACAAGCGAGGGGTTCAATCACGGCGTTCCACGTCAGCAAGGCGCAGTAATTTAGCGAATCACGCTGTGACACATGGCAGAGTCCGAATTTTGATCTAAAAACAGCCATAGGATGGTCCTCGACGCACGAGTCACGTCCAAAACCCCTAAAATTTGTATCTGAGGCCAATTTGGGCTATTTATATATATTAGGAACCTAGGTATTATTAGAATATGAATTAATTAGTATAATTTTAGATTAGTTTTTAGTATAGATTTTTGAAGATGATGTACGGCTAATCAATTTCTTGCCTAAGTCGAAGGGGAAGCAAGTTGGGATCATGGATTCAAAGCATATTATGTGAGATCTTTTATTTTATTATTTAATTAATTGAATTTCTCCTATTTCATTGTTGTTGATTTAATGATTATGATTTAGATATATGGTATGTATGTGATCAGTGCATGCTTTTAGATTGATAATCTACTGTTATTTGGAATATTAGTATCCGTGTAATTGTGCTTTTAGACCAAATAAAGTAACAAACATTCACCCGTTTGCCATAAAACCTTTTCGGTTTTGAATGTGCAACAATTGAATCTAGGTTAAATCGGGAGCGGACGCGATCCGGTTATTTAGGATTAGTGTTCCCATAGATCTATATTACTGCGGTTAGTGTGTTAAACCTGATTGGCGGATGTCTAGGGTTATACATTAATTAGGGAAGTAGTTAGTGGCGGACGTCCTGGCTATCGAGATTAGAGGAACTAGGAATTTTTGGCGTTTGTCGATTTTCTATAGCTAATCTAGGAGAATTAAATTAATAATTTTTTGGGAAAGATTGAAGACCATGATTGTCATTGAATCTTGATTCTGATTTGTGGAACTGGAGATTTAGATATTATTTAGGTATTAATTAATTATTAATTAATTGGTTTAAAAATAGTTAGTTATTTTATTTAATTAGTTTAGTTAGATTAATTAGTTTAATTAATATTTATTTGAAAACCCTCATATTTAGTTAACTTAGAGTAACTCAAGTCCTGCGGATTCGACCCCGTATTTACCACTACTACACCCTTGTGGTTGGTAACTCTTTTACGGGATATATTTGGCACGCACGACACGCGTCATTCGGCTACGGTACTAAGGATCAAATGTACTCTAAGTCTAACGAATGTCAGTCCTAGGATGCCTAACATGCATCTAACAATAAAAGATACGGTAGATCTAGAATCAACAAACATATATGAGTCTCTACCACAAATGAAAATCGTACCCTAAATGAGAACTCGTATGACGTCAGCATCTGGTTGGGGTACCATATGAGCCTCCTCTTGGGCTTGCTGTGCATAGAATGATATTGGCTGCGGGCATTCCCTCATAGTGTGTCCACCATATCTATAACATGTGATCTGTCTATGCAAATCGTGAGTCTAAAAATGACGTGCCTAATACTGACCATGTCTCTACGGCTGTCCCTATCCTTGTCTAGCATCTCGGCATCTGCTTCTATTTTGGTCCTCGACCTCTCCCACCCTGATACTACTATCGTGGAGCTTGTAGGGCCTGTGGTGCGATAAGTGCAGGAACGGTGGGAGTTAGCAACACTGGTCTAACTAGAGGTGGCAGGGGAAGTTTTCCTACAGTGCTATATGTTGGAGCAGTGTATGAAGTATAGGGCATAGCCGTTAGGTAACCTCTGGGAATCTCTACCCCATATCCTCGCTCCCTTTACCCTATGTCTCCTTCTCTCATACTCTATCGTCTGCTCTACTAATAAAACTAGACCTGATGTTGTCCCATCAGTGGCTCTGCCAAAATAGTATGTCTCATATGTGATAGGGCTCGCTCATAGATCTCGGTGAGTGTATTGACACCTGTACCGACTACATAATAAACAACGTCTAGCCTCAGTCCATCACCGAAATGGTACACATCTTCAGAATCATCTCTCACCAAGTCCTCAATAAACTGCTTCAGATAATCATATCAATCCATGTACAACATCACAGACTCCTCTGCTCCCTGTCTCAGGTCTATGAATTCCTTCCTCAACCTTTTCATCACTGTAGGCGGGAAGTACTGTTAATAGAACTTCTGCTTGAAAGCCTCCCATGTCTTAAAATCTTTATAAGAAGCTTTCATAGGCTACAAAAAATTAGCGTCTCTCTCCAGAGTGTACGATGAGATCTCTGCTTGAAGTATATCCTCGATCTTCAATATCATATGAAGTTTTTTTTGAGATAGGACCCACTTCTCAATCTTCTCAAAATTCCTTACTCCATCGAAGTAGGCTAGTTTAAGTCTGTTGAAGTCTTTCACGAGCAGGACCTCAACTGATGTTCTAGAAGATGTGGGTGTAGGGGACTATACTACATCAGATGTCTCTACTACTAGTCTAGCCACTACTAGAATAGTTTGCACTATCGGTGTTGTTGGGGTCATAGTAGGAAGTACTGGCGCCGGCTTAGTGAGTGTAGTAGTCTTATGGGCCGATGTCGATGTCGATGTCGGTGGAGCAAATGGGGTTGTCATCAAAGTGATGAAGTCAATCAACTGCTGGCCTTGAGCTATCACTCGGTCAGAAAGCTTGTGAAGATCCTCTGCAATAGTAGGAGACTGACTATTGCTAGTCCTTGTATCTCATCCCCCTCACGTATCAGTCATCAGAGTCTATAATTGGATAATGAACACAGATTAGCTACTACATGGCATCGTGTGTATCTATATACATTTAGCAATTAACATGTACTTAATGTAAATCCCCAACTCACTTTCACTCGCTTCCCAACTAATAGTTTCTAGGCAAGGATCATTTGGTTTCCACATCTCAGGTTTGTGTTTTATTCAAGTTTATAGTTTACTTATCGAGAACCATGTCTCTAATACCAACAGTGATGACTCCTTTTTCTAAACTGGGCACTGCCCGGCTTAATCCTATAATTAAGCCCTAATCACAACCACTTAGGAACTACGTATTAGTCAGCCTATTCTCTATTTTCCTCGTTAAACGCGTTCATGATAAGTAATACATATGTCACATTATTATTGAATTTTAGAGTTAATTAAGACTTTTACAGTTAAAAATATTATAGTGGAAGTCTTAAAAGTTATGCAGAAGCAATTATTAAAAATCATAAGTATGGAAACCAGGATACAACATCACATGCATATAGATATCAAATGGATGATAAACAATGTGATAACCAATTCTCAAGTCGGGGAACAATACGCTCAACCTAATATACAACCCCGAATGTATAGAAAAGGTATAAATTAAATAATACATCAAAAGTCGAGACCTACCAAAGTGGGGTGTATAAAATCGTTGAATGGTTAAAGGTAGTCGCAATCTTCTCCTTGCTCGGTCTGCTGCTCAACGGATCTATACCCACCGTCATAAAAATAACGGTGAACACAATGTAAGAAAGTAACTCTTGGAGATTCTCATTTACATTTCCAAACATAATCAACTGGTATTAAAAGCATAAATATAGCAAAGAAGTGCTAAAAAGAAAAAAAATGCTAGTAAATATCATGGTCAAATAATATGAGACCAACACAAGCTAAGTAGTAATGATCTAGGTCCGGTCGTCCGTGAGTCCTATCACTAGGCCTTTGTTCCACTATCTCAGGGTTGAGCTACACTCTACACCTCTTTCAAAGGTCGAGACTAAGCTCTATGAATCTATAATCATCCATATCTCAATCCTCAAAGACAAAGCTAAGCTCTACGCATAAATAGATCATATGTATATATATACTTTCCGCCTACCCTGGGTCCCATATCGCGTGTGACGCGCAAGTGTAGTGGTGAGTGTCGACAACCCTGGTAGTCTAGTGACCCTGTGTGTCGCGCATCTCATAATCCTGTAATGGACCCTAAATTCTGCCACTACTTTATAATTTCAAGGAAGACTAACATTAGGGATTCTAAGACAAGCAATATGCTTCAAAGCCAACACTCAAATGATACAAGTCCACATGCATACTCCAATCTCATTACTCTAATCCTAATAGCATGCTATTCTTGATCACATTTTTCATCAAAATAGTGAGAAAGACATAGAACACGAGAATAGAGTAAATGATTTTCATAAACAAATGATATCATGATAAAAGCACACATATAATGAGTAAAATATAAAACAAACTCATGATATCAAAATACAAAGCATTTCATAGTCAAATAGACTCTAAAACAAAATATAATTTGAATGAAATATAAATAAGAACCTCAACAAGATTACTTACAAGTCACACAATGTATTCCTAGCTTAAACTGCCATCTCACACCTCACGTCACATTCCTAAACCCGACAAAAATCTTCTAAGATAAGTTTCCATTTTTTATGAGTTAGGATCTTATTTGAATACTTGTGAGTAATTATAGTTCAGTTAATTGCTTTTACTGAGGTTGCTTCAAGCTATCTTTGCGTCTGCTCAATTATAACTTTAAGTATGCTCTAAAATACTAATATTTGAACTTTGAGCAAACTTAAACTAAGTCAAACAGTCTTAATCCAAATTAGCAAGCTTAAAAACCCATAATAGTCTTATTTCTATTAAGCAAGCTCAAAACTTATAAAGTCTTAAATATCATCGAGCACATTAAAAATTTATCCTCTTTTGAGTCTGCTCAAACTGCACAAAATGAATTTTTTGTAACTCTAAAACTCTCTATTTTTGAGTTTAAGTGTAACGACCTAAATTAATTAAACTAGGATAAATATTAATCTCGGGGATTAACGATCATAATTCGGGTGTTACGTGGATAACTCGGTTAACTCGGACACGAGAACTGAGGGAATATATTATTTATGGGTGATAGTTGTATATATGTGGTGTTGAAAATCATTATTATTATATAGCACCGCATGTGTATACATTGCTATCGGGCGAGTTGATGTGATGGGTATTCATCTTGAAAGGTGGGTCAACGCGGGTGATGAGTAAGCGAACTATGGGTACACTAGGAAACTCGACTAATTCATGCTAAGATGACTAGTTAATCAATTAAAATAGGTAATGTAATCATAGGCTAAGTTGATTAAATTAAAATAATAGGCTATGTCATACCTCGAAATGCGTGCCAAGACGCGGGGTATTAAGTGTCGGGTAGTCGAAGGTTATTGGGATTACAAAAATTGTTAGTTTTGTGAATAAAAATACTAACCATATGTATCATAATAGGCCTAAAGTAGTTTAATTAAATCAAATAAATCAAGGTCTATAGTTTGGTTATTTAAATTAGAATCATAGGATTTTCCTAGAGATATGTATTAACATATCTTAGATTGAATTAGTGGGAATTAGTGGGATAAGTGGCAAGGTGTGGACCATTAGATGAGCTTCGAGATACGCGTGTACACGAATATCAATGGGTGGAAATTAATATCAACTTAATCTATATAAGAGGAGTTGATGAACACATGCAAAGTAAACCATATTTTTATCAAAAATCTTGCTGGAGAAGGAGTTTACTGGAGAGAGAATGAACTAATCCATGGGAGTTGGTGGAAAATTCTCAAGGTAGGTGGTACATCAACTAGGTAATCTTACTACACTAGTAAATGAACCCAATTTGGTGTTTTGATGTAAAAATTGATATGTAGAGAGTAGCTCACCGATTTCGATGAAATCTTGATGAAATACAAGTATTATTAGCATTTCAAGTGAGGAATTACAACTGATTTTAATGAATTGGGGTTTGTTTTTGGTGAATTGTAGAAAATCTAGTGGATTTTATGAAATTAATGAATTTCATCTAATTGTGGTTTCTAATTGATTTGGGATGATGTTTTAGAGTCACCATGGAGTAGAGAACTGGTTTGTGAGGCTTAGTTAGCAAAGTGGAGAGTTTGGAACGAAATTCTCGAGTTGAGAATTTTGTCATAGATGGCAATTAGTGTGCTAATTAGGCTGGTTAGTGCGCTAATCAGTCTGGGCACTTAACTATTTTTCAAAATGAAGAACAATAACGTGGTAGACATATCCCCTAGCGCATTAATTCCACTTAGCACACTAATAACAGATGAAAATGAAATTAAAAGGGTTGTTTTTGGAATATTTGACTTAATATATACCCAAACACCTATAAACATACTAAATATGTAAAATTGGACTTCAGGGAGTTAGGGAACCATAGCTCGGGTATTGGGGAGCTAATCGGGTCAGATTCAGGAGTTCAGGGAAATCATAGCGCAGATTAAGGTATGTAAACACATTGGAATGCCTCACAAAATTCATGGTTTTGTTAATTTGCAAGCAGGTTAGAAGCTAGTTTGAGAACTCTTCATGAGACGTTAAAAATAGTCTCATGTCGGATATTCAAGTAAATAAAGAAAAGGTTATAAGTTAAGATTGAAGATACTATTTTGCCTTGGCATATTGATGAAGCATTCACTCCAAAACTTAAGTCCTCACTGTTGGGTTTTTAGGTTCAAAACTAAAACGACCCTAATAAATCTAATACTAATCATTTGCCTAATAGGACCGTGACGTGGTGGCTAATTCTACGTGGCGACTCGATCAGAACTCAGGCATCTACACCGTGGTAATAATTCAATAATTTTACTTGCGTGTGATTCTTTGAATATTTTATATTTATCTATGTGTGCACGCCAACCTTTATTGACGTTGTTGTCCAATTAATGAGTGAGCGTAGTCCTTGAGATGTGTTCACGGGGTTGGGTAGATCAACGAGACTGATGAAATTTAGGTTTTAACGAAATTTATTAATTTAAATATCTAAGCTAAATGGTGAGAATATCTCAATTACTAAAATAATTGAAGTTAATGTTTTTATTCTAATTAAATGTATCTGAGTCCCTAAAAAATAATTGATGTGGCTTAGTAAAAATCACAAGTTTGGGATTAATAAAAACCACACATTGAGAGAGAGAGAGAGAGAGAGAGAGAGAGAGAGAGAGAGAGAGAGAGAGAGAGAGAGAGAGAGAGAGAGAGAGAGAGTGTGTGTGTGTGTGTGTGTGTGTGAATGTGTGTGAGTGCGCGCGCGTGCGTGTCCTTAAGTGAGTGTTTAAGAGAGTATGAAAGAGATAATGAAGAGAAAATTTTATTTAAGTTAGAGGTGTAGAGGTGGTGTTGTTGAAGGAGAAAGATCAAGTTCATTTGAAGATCCTAATTAATCCAAGTAACCCATAATTTCATGTAATTTTAATGTTTATGGATTAAATATGGTAGATTTGAGTAATTCATGGTCGGTAGTTTTGATTTCATAGAGTTGATTTGGTAGTTGAAGTTGATCTTAGTTGATTTAAAAGAAAAAAAAAGATGAAGAAGAAGAGTATGGTTGTTGATTTTGAAGAAAAGAAAAGAGAAAAAGAAAAAAATAGGTGCTTGCTAGTCGGTCTCCCTTCTCTCTTTCGTGAAATTGAAAGAGAGAAGGGGGATCGCACGCTTCATGCGAGCGATCTCCTAGCACGTTATGTTGGGCCGAGCTCTGGCCCGCTCAACAGGGCTAAATCGGGTCTGGTTCAGGGGCCAAAACCTGGTTTTAACAAAAAAAAATCTATTTTTAATATATTAATTAATAAATAGATCGTAAGAATAAAATAAATTTTAGAAAAATTCAAGCAAAATAGAGAAAATTAGGAAAGATGAAGATATAAGTGAAAAAATTGTATGAAAGTGAGTTTGGAGACTTTTGGGGAGTTCTACACTGAGATTTTCTTCAAAAAATGTGCCACCACTATAAATTCCCTATTTTGAATTATCTTGGGATTTAAAAATCTAAATTATATCAAATAGGCTCAAACACACCTAATTCATTATAAATTGATACTAAGAGCTTGCGAGACTAGTGTTGGGTATCGGGTGCCTATTTTAAAGCGTGCATGAGCCGCGATTTGCTTGGTATTTTTGCGTATTGAGGTAAGTAAACCAGTAATATATTCAACATCAACTCTTTTCAATTCCTTGTTATATTTGATGAAATGATTGCTATTATTGGACTATACTTCCCTACCGAGTGACTTAGGGTCTAAGTGGTCAGGTCTAGTCATATCCACTCGTGTGATGAGCAGCCAAGTAGCTCTTGTACCTTCCCGATGGGTCTAAATCCTCTGAGTGAGCATCAACCATGTGTCGTGGCTTCTATTAAGTATTCGAGTTCCATTGCAGTTGAACATCCATTTAAGTCTATGGCTCCCTTTAAAAGTTTCTCGGGCTGCGGCCCAAGTGAGCTGATAGTGCCGAACATATTAAGTGCGATCAAAGCGGCTTGATCTGTCGCTCCAATTTTAGATGCTTGCACGTTTAAAGTAGCTTTGAGCCTACGTCTAGAGTGTGAGGAACACTTACTCACTATCATTTGTTTCTGGGCCACTTGGTGCCTACTGTTGATCATTATAGTATGTTTATCATGTGTTTTATTGTTCTTTCTCAGTACTTTATTTCTTTCCAACATGATTTATTGACTTGTTTATTTCTTAATCTAAATTATTATTGAATTTCTTCTAGATTTACTCATTGAAATTGTCTCCACTTTCGATGAAAATTATAGGTCCCTCTAGTAGCAGGGGCAAGGAGCCTGTGATCGGTGACTTCCTTTAAGCTTCCCTTAGAGTCAGTTCCTCTATGTTACTATAGTAGGTTTATTTTTGATATTTTGGATTGTACATGTGATATATACTTATGTTTTGGTTTACCATGGGGTTCATTTTGGGTTGTGAGATGTTTCATACATGTATATGAAACTTCTTCACACTGTTTGTCACCAAAATATACATGAAATCTATTTTTGCACGATTTCCACATCTAGGCATGTCTCGACTATCGTTTACTTATTTAAGTTGCTTTAAGTATTTTTAAAATTCTGCTACATAAACATTAGTACTTGTTAAACTAAATAGCAAACTTAATAAATAACTAATGATTGAATAACCTAGATAAGAAACTACTAGGCGTTCATTGACTCTACGGTAGTTGACCGGGAGTCTACGTAGGTTTAAGTTTGGCGGGCCTAATTTGTAGAGTCTAGGGTCGTCACGGTTGATATCTGAGCATATGTTTATACCTTAACTCTATGTTACCCACAACTCAACTAAAATGCAAATTTAAAGTTAGGAGAAAGTTGAACTTAGAGTGGAAATCCTATAATCATGACTTAGAGTATTAGTTAGGAAGTGAGGGGAGTTGGGGAAACTAAGTTGCATTACACATGTTAGTTGTCTAATATATATTATACACTATTACCGGTAGCTATAGAAACTGATCAAATCTTGCTATTTGACTTGTAGACCGCGATGGCCAATCAACGGGATAACGATGATCAGAGTAGAGCTATAGGTTCAGGCCCTATTGATCAAGGAGACTTTCAGGCCTTGACACAGAGGGTTGCTTCACCAGATAGACGTATGGATAAGATTTTGACTCTTCTCAAGGACGGTTGTCATCGCTATTGACACCTATAGTGGCTTCCACACAAGAGGCGAGTGCGCTCACACCTCAGGTGACTCCGTCACGATCTACAGTTCTTATAGGTCCATTTATCACCATAGTCCCAGCACTACCTGAGATAGCAACGTCAGTAGTTTCGACACTGACTGATAGAGATATTAGCTTTGATTTGACTCTTGAGGCCATACTAACTAGGAAGTACGAGAGGTACAAATCAAGGAAGTTCAGTGGGGATTTTAATGTGTCAAAGGTAGAGAAATTCATCAAGAGTCATGAGAAGATCCATAGAGTTTTAAGGGAGAGTAAGAGGTCTGGGTTGACGGTTTTTTCCTTCTCAAGAGACGTAGAGACCTAGTGGACTAACCTTATATCCACCCAAAGAAAGCCGCAGACATAGAAGGATTTCAAGAGATTGTTAAACCAGAAGTTCTTTTTGCCCTCAGTGATGATCACCAAAATGTCAAAATTTACGCGTATCTGACAAAGGCTGGGAAAGTTCGTGATTCAGTAAATGGGGAGATTCTAGGAGCTATTGTCATTTGCTGATGGAGTAGTCTACACTGACGTGCACCAGGTCCATTTCCTTTGTGAAGGCTTGTTTCCTTCTGTCAAGGGCACAATTGTTACGACCAAGCCAAGTAACCTTAATAGGGCTTACGAGTGTAGCTTAACTAGAGATGCTTATCTTATTACACACCTCAAGGATGGTGTCATACGACTAGTAGAGATACCGATTGGTTAGAGTTCAGAGTAAAGATCTAAGTGGGATCGTGGTAAAGACGAAAAGAGAAAGATGAACCATTATAGGTTTGGCATGGAACTGAGTGCCGGGTCTGTTCCATTGCATCCATTTTATGTAGCCACACTTGCTTCAACATAGAGTTACATAGGCAGACCTCCATTGACACTGCATGCTTCTTAATTAGGGCAACAGTTAAGGGCTACTAGCAGTAGGACTAGAGGTAGAGGCAGCGGCTAGCAGGGCCAGAAGTTTGGACTGACAATCTGGGTAGCAGGGACTGAGACTATATTTTGAGTGCATACTAAAATGGGCGTATCAAGATCAAATGTCTGCATTTGTTGGCGTGTAATAGAGCTTGTAGAAGCAGCAACCCCGAGAGAGAGCATACGTAATAGCTCAAGCGGACCCACAAGTGATGCGACAACTTATAGAGGGCATGATTTATATTTTTCATTGCATGATGCATATTTTAATTGATTTTGGTTCAACCATGTTTTTTATTTCTACACGGATGGTAGATGAGTTAGGGTTGAGACCCATTGGGCTTAGCATCCACATGATCCTCAACACGACTGCCAAGGACTAAATTTACCCTAATATGGTATGTGAAGGTTGTACCATCGAGATAAAGGGACACGAGATGCCTATAGATCTCAAAGTACTAGAGTTTTTAGAGCTTGATGCATTATTGAGGATGGAGTGGCAAGAAACATATCGCGCTCAATTAGATTGCTTCAGTAAGGCAGTCGCATTCCAGATACTTAAGCAGTAAGAGTTCAATTTTCACAACGATTTGACACAACTTCAGAGTACTATAGGTAGAATGGCTATGAGCTAGGAGGTGGAGACATTCACCAGTATTTTGAGTACAACAGAGAAATCGATGGTGACTATTGAGGAGGTGCCCGTAGTGTGTGAGTTGTTGATGTGTTCCTTGAGTAATTACCAAGATTACCACCATTACGAGTGATCAACTTTATTATTGACCTAATCCCGGGAACGAAGCCGATTTTGATACCCCCATACAAAATGACACTGAAGGAGTTAGAGGAGTTGAGGGCCTAACTTGAGGAGTTAACGAACTTAGGATTTATTCATCTTAGCATGTCTCTATAGGGTGCACCAGTAATATTTGTGAAGAAAAAAGATGAAAGTTTGAGACTCCGCATCGATTACAGCCTGTTAAATCAAGGTACGATCAAGAACAAATATCCACTTCCATGAATAAATGACTTGTTTGATTATTTTAGGGGTGCAGTATCGTTTTCTAAGATTGACTTAAGGTCAGGGTACCGTTAGCCCAGGATTAGGGATGAGGATAGAGAGAAGACTGCCTTCAGTACATGTTATGGTCGTTTCAAGTTTGTCGTCCTGCTGTTTGGGCTGACGAACGTGCCGACAATGTTTATCGACGCGTCTTAATCTAATCTAGGACTCGTGAGTATCACGATGGTCATCTCAGGACAATTTTACATACACTGAGAGAACACCAACTGTATGCTAAATTTAGCAAATGTAAGTTCTGGTTGTTAGAGGTCAGGCTTCTGGGGCATGTAGTTGGAGTTAATGGAGTATTAGTAGACCCTTCAAAGGTCCAGATAGTGATGGATTAGCATATTCCATATTCGGTGATAGATATTCACAACTTTCTGGGTCTAGTAGGGTATTACTAGAGATTTGTTCACGATTTCTCTAAGATCGCGACATCGATGATGAGGTTGACTTAGAAGGATGTCATATTTGAGTAGGATGAGAAAAGTTATTAGGCTTTCATGACACTAAAGCGGAGATTGATGGCAACTCTAATATTAGACCGTCAAAGGCAGGAAAGGTTATAGTCATGAATACCGATGCATTGCAGGTTGGATTAGGGTATGTTTTGAAGTAGGGGACGGTGTGATTGCTTATGCGTCTCGACGGTTAAAGATTCAGGAGAAGAATTTCTCGGTGCATGACTTAGAGTTCGTGGCAGTCGTAATTACTCTGAAGATTTGGCGTCACTACCTACATGGCGAAATATTTACTTTATTCATTAACCACAAGAATTTAAAGTATATTTTTATGTAGAATTACCTTAATATGAGACATTGTAGATGGCTAGAGTTCCTTAAGCATTATGACTTCTCCTTGGAGTATCACCCAGGAAAGGCAAGTGTAGTGGTGGAGGCATTGAGTCGTAAGAGATCAGACGCAAAGGTTGTTATTTGTCAGATGACGTATGAGTTTTCACTTCTTGAGGCGGTATATATGATGGGTTCAGTGATGTTCTGACTACTACTACATAGGCACACATTTGTGAACAGATGAGGACTTAACTTGTCTCTATTTAAAAGGCTTTAGAAGTTCAGCACGCTGATAAGCAGTTTTAGAGATTTTATGAGTTGACAGAGAGTTTAAATCATCTAGAATGGAGTCAATCGACATACATGTGGTTGAGATATATGGGACGACTATGGATTCAATCAATAGTTGAGTTACGTATAGAGATACTTCAGGAGGCTCACTGCTCACGTTTTATCATTCTTTCGGGCAGGACCAAGATGTATCAGAATATAAAACATATATTTTGGTAGTTGGGGATAAAGGCAGACATAGGGGATTACATCAGGAGTTATAGGATTTGCCAGCAGGTTAAGGCTGAGCATCGGAGGCCTAGAGGACTGTTATAGTTACTTTCTATTCCTGAACAGAAATGAGAGCATATTTCCGTGGATCTAGTCAGTGGTTTACCTCAATCTCCGTGCAAGCATGATAGTATATGTGTAATTATGGACATACTGACCAAATCTGCAAACTTTTTGTTGATTTCTACCAAACACAAGTTTGAGCAGCTAAACATCCTTTATGAGAGAGAGATTGTTAGACTTCATGGGGTACCATTATCTATTATGTCAGATAGAAGATCGCAGTTCACATCCATGTTGTGGAAGAGCAAGCAAGCATAATTTGGCACGAGGTTACAACATAGTATGGCATTCCAGTTGGAGACTGATGGATAGTTAGAGATATTGATTCAGGTATTAGAAGACATGCTCAAAGCTTGTATGTTGGAGTACAGTGGGTCGTGGGAAGAGTATCTACCTTTGTGTTAATTCGCCTGTAGTAATAGTTACTAGGCTATCATCGAGATTGCACCATTTGAGGCACTCTACGACAAGCCATGTAAAACATCAACATGTTGGGCAAAACCTAAGGATATAGTGGTAGTTAGGCCAAAGATTTACAAAGAACATACAACGGATACGTCAACATCTTCAGGGAACTCAAGCAAGACAAAAGAAATATACTACCAAGTACCGAGAAGGGTTAGAGTACAAAGTTGGAAACTGTTTATCTAAAATTGTCACTACTTAAAGGTCACAAACGATTTAGAATCAAGGGAAAGCTCGCGCTGAGGTTTATAGGTCCTTTAAAAATCATAGAGAGAGTCTTCAAGGTTGCGAATAAGATTGATGAGTTACCATCGCAGTTGGCAAGCGTTCATCCAGTGTGTTGGGTTTTTTAGGTTCATATGCAACGGGAAATTCAAAACAATTTTGAAAAAATCCCAATAGGATAAAAAAAATAGGTTCTATTAAACTAGATCTAAAAAGTAAACCATACCTTAATCCTTGATTTTCTTCTATGATAGTTTGATCTCTAAGAGGTTCAAGTGCGTGTCATCTATCAAAAATCCATAGACAAATGGTGACCACAATTTGGAGTGCTAGCCCTAAAAGAGATTGAAAATGTTTTTCTTTCTCTCCTAAAATCCAAAAAACTCAAAATTTTTAAAAACAAAAATCTTATATCATTTTAGGGTTTCACCTTTTATTTATATGTTTAGATAAGCCCCCACTTAAAATCTTATTCGTATTGTATTTAGGTAGTTTAAACAAATTACACATACGCCCCTATTAATAAGTTATCATACAACAAACCGTAAAAGCTTTTATGTCATGAATTTTATCATATAAAATTCATTACTCTGGACCAATTGAAATTGCACAAAAAGATTCTTTGTATGTGACCTAATAGGTTCATGCAACATTGGCTAAGAACCAAAACCATTTTGGTACACAAGTTGTAACCGGTCTAGAGCAAGGCATTATGACTACCTAAGTGGCATGAATGTCAAAATCAATACAACATAATGAATAACATATATCATATCCTATTGTCACGCGATATCCTTTGACTAAACATAAGGCATGGAAAGTCACCCTTAATGTTCTACCGTACTACTCTCGAATTTTAGGTAAACTAAAAACGTCCAAGTGACATTGATCATATCAATTCACATGGACTTGGCCATTATTAGTCTATCATATCGAGGTATCCACTGATATCTCTCTTTATACGAGAGTGATAAATTCTATCTTAATTACTTACCTTCACGTATTATTCACATGGTAACCAATCACAATCTTTATAATCATCTGGTTAAAGACAACGTTTGATTGTGTCAAATTACCATGCTCTTAATATTGAAAACTATGGTAATCTCAAGTCGAAGGACCAAATGATATACCTTTCATGAGTAACATCTATGACTTAATCTATATGGTGTTCTCACAGCGGGTCAGTCCAGTACCTTGTTCCTTGACAAATACTCATGATCTTGATTCGTGTCCCTATACGCATGATCATCACATGACCATCAATCAAGATTCACACTAATCTTAGTTCATTATAATTCATAGTATAGTGATCGACTAGGGACATTTATGATATTTCATCAAATATCCATGGATCTTATTATAAGATAAACATGCAATCACTTATAATAAAACCGCAAATGAAAACCTCCATTTTACAAATTTAAATTATAAGACCAACAATATTTGTAGATTGACCTAGGACACATGCCCCAACGGAGTGTTCTATATATTGATACTGAGATTAGACAAGTCGAGATAGGGAGACAGATTGATAAGAGACCTAACTCAGATTGACCTAGCTGAGGATATTACCTATGAGGTATAGCCTATGCAAATTTTGGACTGTAAGGTACAAAGTTTAAGGAACAGGGACATCTTATTAGTTCTCGTCAAGTGGTAACACCACGTAGACGAGGGATTGACGTGGGAGCGAGAGTCCTATATACGCGAGAGTTTTTAATTTTTTTTATTTAAGTAATTTTGTTTTGGATATTTCAGTTTCAATGAAGAAATTCTTATTAGTTGGGAAGATTATAATGGCCCTAATAAATGTAATCATAGTCATTTTCCCGATAAGATAATGACGTAGCTGCTAATCCTACGTAGCGACTCGATCAGAACTCTGGCGTCGACACCAAGGTAATAATCCAATAATTTTACTTATACATGATATTTTAAATATTTTATATTTATCTATGTGTGCACTCACAACTTTAATGAAATTGTTATCGAATTAGCGAGTAAGCGTAGTCCTCGAGATGTGTGCACGAGGTTGGGTAGGTTGACGAGATTGATGGACTTTAGGTTCTAACAAAATTTATTAATTTAAAGATCTAAGATAAATTATGAGAATATCTTAATTACTAAAATAATTGAAGTTAATAATTTTGTTCTAATTAAATGTATGTAAGTCCCTTAAAAAATAGTTTATATAGCTTAGTAAGAACCATAATTTGGGGATTAATAAAAAAACACATTTGAAATGTGTGTGTGTGTGTGTGTATCCCGAAGTGAGTGAGAGAGAGAGAGCATAAAAAAAGAGATGGAGAGTAAGTTTCATTTAAGTTAGAGGTGTAGAGGTGGTGTTATTGAAGGAGAAAGATCAAGTTAATTTAGAGATCCTAATTAAGCTAAGTAACCTATAATTTCATGTAATTTTAATATTTATGGATTAAATATATGGTAGATTTGAGCAATTCATGGTTGGTAGTTTTGATTTCATAGAGTTAATTTGTTAGTTGAGGTTGATCTTAGTTGACTTAAAAGAAAAAAAAAAGGAAGAAGAAGAGTATGGTTGTTGATTTTGAAGAAAAAAAAGGGTGCTCGCTGGTCTCCCTTCTCTCTTTCGCGAAAACGAAAGAGAGAAGGGGGTTGCACATTTTATGTGTGTGATCCCCTGGCCCGTTGGGCCAAACTAAGCTTGGGCCCGCCCAACGAGGCTTAATAAGGCCCGATTCAACTCAAACCCGGTTTAGGGGCCTAAAACTCCATTTTAACAAAAAAATATTTATTAATTTGTTAATTAATAAAACATTATAAAAATAACAAAAAAGTTTAAGAAAAATATGGAAATTTAGAAAAAAAATTAGAAAAAGTGAGAAAAATGTATGAAAGTGAGTTTGGAGACTTTTCGAGGAATTTTACACCGAGATTTCTTAAAAAAATATGCCACCACTATAAATTTCTTATTTTTGATTATTTTAAGATTTAAAAATCTAAATTATATCAAATAGGCTCAAACACACCTAATTCATTGTTAATTGATACTTGGTGCTTAAGAGACTAGTGTCAAGTATCAAGTACGTAATTTGAGGCATGCGAGAGCCGCGATTTACTTGGTATTTTGCATATTGAGGTAATAAAAAAATAAGAAGTTCCATATTAGTTATTTTTATTTCCTTGCTATATTTGATGAAATGATTGCTATTATTGGACTCTACTTCCCTATCGAGCGACTTAAGGTCTAAATGGTCTGGTCTAGTCGTGTCCACTTACGAGCTGAGCGACCGACAAGCACTCGTGGTTCTTGAAGAGTCTAAATCCTTTAAGTGAGCATCCACCATGCGTCATGGATCATTTCATATATTCAAGGTTCATTGTGAGTGAGCATCCGATTAAGTTTATGCCCCCATTTGAAATTTTCTCGGGCTAGGCTTAAGCGAGCCGATAGTACCGAACGGATTAGATGCGGTTGAAGCGGCTTGACCTGTTGCACCAATTTTAGATACATGCACATTTTCAGTGACTTTAAGCCTACGTGTAGAGTGTGAGGACTATTTACTCCCTATTCTTTGTTTCTGAGTCACTTGGTCCCTACCGTTGATCATTGTAGTCTATCTATCATGAGTTTTATTGTTCTTTCTCAGTACTTTATTTCTTTCAAGCATGATTTTTGGACTCATTTATTGTTTAATTTGAGTTACTGTTGAACTTTTTCTAGATTTACTTACTGGAATTGCCTATGCTTTTGGTAACAATTGCAGTTCCCTCGAAAGCAATGGCAAGGAGTATGTGATCAGTGACTTCCTTTTAGCTTCCTTCTGAGTCAACTCCTCTATGTTATTACAATAGATTTATTTTTTATATTTTGGATTGTACATGTGATATATACTTATGTTTTTGGTTTATGTAAGGGTTCATTTTGGGTTGTGAGATGTTTGATACATGTATATGACACTTCTTTACACTGTTTGTCATCGGATGTATACATGAGATCTATTTTTGCAAGATTTCCACATCTAGGCATGTTCCGACTACCGTTTACTTATTTAAGACTCTTTAAATATTTTTTAAAATTTGTTGCTTAAATATTAATATTTAATAAGCTAAATAACAAATCTAATAAGCAACTAATGATTGAATAACCTGGATAAGAGGCTAACTAAGTCTATGTTGACTCTGTGAGAGTTGACCGAGGCTTACATAGGTTTAGACTGAACGGGGCCCAATTTATTGGGTATAAGGTTGTGACATCGCATCACCGACCAGATCAGACTTAGCCTGATCTGTCTGAATCGATGGCCCAAACTCGGTTCAATCGGGGTGATGCGGGCGTGTTCAACAGTAATCCACCATAAGTATTAAAATAATATTTTAATAAATAATCACATAATTTAAATGCACAGGTGATAAAAGATAAGGCGAAATGCAAGTTTTCCCTTGGGCTACGCATTGGGTGGGAAATACATGACTTAAGCTAGTATCATGATCTATTATTAACTTGATTTTGCTTAGCCTAAACGGTGTATTAACATTGATTAATATGCTTACGGGAGGAACATAATAAAACTCAACTTATAGCATATGCTTTAAATTAAAAATTATAACCTATGTAAAATGTAACATATGTGTCACATAGCAATCAAACAAGAAACTATGGTGTATGGACTTTATGTTGTACGTGGTTTTGAGATTTGTAAATAAATCTAGATGAAGGGCCAATATCTCTATCTAGTTTGGAGACATAATCATGTAATATGGGACACTTGTCACTTACAAGCAACACTTATCAATCGAAGTAAATTCATGTGTCTAAATTAACAACCAAGCAACTTGATTTGGAGGCTTGATTAAGTACTTAACTTAAACTAATTATGTTGCTAATATGTGATCCTTTTTGAACCCTTAGATGTACTGAAAAACTCGCATCTTGAGGGACATGTAAAGGCTATTTTTTAGGTTGATACAAAGTATATAATGAACACTTAGTCGTTGTTGTTACAAATGAAAACACCCTACAAATTGAGAGAAAGAACATGAGTTTCTAGAAATTGAGGTTTTAAGGAGCAATTGAAGTGCAATTAGAGTATTGTAGAGGAGAACTATTAGATCTACAATAATCATAAGGTAACCTTTTCTTTTCCTTTTCAATTTCATGAATTTTGATGACTTAAGCATGAATGTGGGATGATGTGGTTTAATAAGAATGAGATCATGTATGTGTTTAGAATTGAACTCCAATTTGATGCCTATAGACAAGCATGAACTAAGACTTAAGAATTCAAACTTTAGATGACTCGAAATTTGATTTTTGGCTTGAATTTGGAGATTTAGCTAGGATTTCGAAATTGGGGTTTCATGGACTGATATAAATATTTTAAAACTCAATTTCAACTCTCTTTCTGCTAAATTTGACTGAAAACTTAGGTGGATCAAATGTATGTGCAAAAAGTTCAATAACTTAAGCTTTTAATGTCCTTTAGTGGTGAAATTAGCTATAGGTTATTAAATTATGAGATTTTTGTTGTAAAATAATCTAAATGGAACCCAAGTAACACCCAAGGGGTTCTCAAAAGTACCTCAATTTGAAACAAGTTTAATCAATCCAAAAAATAATCATGTTCGAACATCAAAAATTATACCTGACATTGAGATGCACATAACTCACTCAATTTAAATCCAATTAGAGTAAGCTTTGGATATGTTATTATTAGATATGTTAAAAACTTTGTGAAGAAATCTTATGATATTTGGAGCTATACACTAAGAGAGATCGAATTTGTAACCTAGTTGGTCAAAATGAAATTTAGATGTGCGCAATGTTCGTACAACTTTGACATCGCCCTCATTTTTAATTGGAATTGCGCATACCGTACTTTTTTATAGAGATAAAAATTTGAGCTAAATCTTTGTTTACATATACTTGCCAAATTAAAAGATCTTGATCATCAAATTAAGCTATTAAGGTAGTATATCATATATGAAATTTAAAGTATATTGATAAATTCAAAGAATTTCATAATTGGGTTAAGAACCTCATGATACATGCGCAGGAGTAATCGGATAAAAGAAATCAGCAATCTTGAGTCTAACATTAAACTTTAACATCAGGGCTCGACGATGATACTTCGGCAGGAGTTTGGCATGCACTACAAAGTACTAGACTCGTGGTCGGGTTTCAACACGCAATACATAAGGTTTGTGAACATTGGTAATTAATAAACTTTATTACGCATCATATCATAAATTGCATAGTTAGATGTGCACCGCATCATAACTAACTATAGCCATGCATTTAGACATTTGGACCATTAGGAGCCGCTTTAAGTATTATAAGCCACTCAATGGATGACTATACGACAATTTTCTACCCTTCAGCCAGTACGACAACTTCGAGGGATGACTATTATGATGATCTTCTACCCTCCAGCCAATACAGTAGTTGGAGGATTTTTTTACCCTCCGGCCTTTCCTACGATGGAGTTAGAGTACATTGGTGTTGCTCGGGTGCACGAATTTGCATGACGGGACATCCCCCGATTATCGATGCTGAGCTTCGTCGGGCTAACAGGATTTAGGCTAGGTCCATACATATGGGGTTCATGGGAATCGTTTGTTCATACTAGAAAAGGAACGAATCATGTTTAATTCCTGCAATTTACTTGCATTATTCCTTGTTGAATCACATTTTACCGCAGCTTTTATAAAACCCTATTGTTCACTAATTGGGTACCTTTTGGAACCATATCCATCCTCTAGTTATTGAGGGAAGGGCAAGGTGCACTAATGAGATGAAGACTTCAGACTGCCCTAATCTTCATTATAGAAGTGGTCTCTTTTATGTATCTATTTGTTTTATATACCGAACTTACCTTTTTATTTATGTATGGATCATGCGATACTTTTGGACATGTTCCTCGACTTGAATTTACGGTACTGATGATATGACAGGTGTTTTCCCTACTTAGGTTTCCATTTACTTTCCAATTTTTAATTATATGTTTTCCAAATTCCGCTTACACTTGGATTTAACTTAGTTGTAAAAAGAATTAATGAGCAGGTCTGAAACTTCTTTTGGGACCAGATACCTCAAGAGATGGTTTTGATTAGTCAAACCTTCGAATCATGGTACGAGTGCTGACAGTTTTAGTATTAGGGCTTAGGTTATTGAAAAGCGTATGACTCAAAGAAAAATGTGAAAACTCGAATAATTTGATTCACTAGAACTTAGAAAAGTGGAAAACACGAGTTGAGGACTAAATTAGGAAGAATTGGGGAATTGTAGTTAATTGACTATATTTACGTACTATGTTAATTTTGAACGTATATATTATATATAACAAAAAATAAAGCGCTGAAACTCATATCATTATCTACCTGTAGTTATGATACATTTTATATCATGGATCTGAATGGGCAAGATCGTCAACTCCAAGAGAGACGGTGCATTATTCCTCTTCTACTGTCACTGATGATATCATACATGAGATTTGTGAGGTGATTGTGCATCAGCAAATATCCTTAGAAGCCTTTATGCAACACTTTGAGACACTCAAACGTCAGAGAGAGACTGAATCTACCAATAGGAGAGGATCGATTCCTGTGGTTGCACGTCTTGTAAACCAGTTGGCAGAATGACCAAAGATTACGCTGCAGACCCCAGTACAAGTTCCAATGGTGCAAGGCGTGATAGTTACAGTGATGGGTCCAATCAAGCCCGTAGTAATACCTCTTCTACCCATACCAGCGAAAACTCCAGCATTACATATGGTCGTGACTAAGAGCAAGGCGATCAGGCTAGATCATTTTTAGAAGAGCTTCGACAGATGTAAATCTCTAAAGTTCTATGGAGATAGAGATGGGGGCAAGGTGAAGAAGTGGATCCATAATCAGGGGAAGATTCATCATTCCATCTGTATGGACAAGGATTACTATATTGAGTTATCAACCATATACTCAGAGGGAGTTGCTAGTGAGTGGTGGCAGGTTGTGTATGCCAGAAATGGCCAGTTGAGGATTGGGTGAGTTTTCGACGACTATTTTTTGGGAGCTTCTTTACTCCAGTTGAGATAGGGATACATGCACGTATTTGAGTTGATCGACCGGTATTCCAATTATCGTCTATGGTAGGAGATCCATTGACATCAAATGACTACTTGCAGCAATTTGTTATGTGTTTGAGGCATAAGACTTTTTTGAAAGATCTTGTAGACCGAGCTATTGCTTTTGAGTTAACAGAGGAGTTACAAGATAGGGACATCAAAGCGACGCATCGATCAGGATGATCCTTGAGTAGAGACTCGAGGCAAGGTATAGTGGTCAGGGAGATAGGAGACGAAACTACCCTAAGAGGTATCGCGACGACAGGTTGAGATTAAGCGCTCTAACATGGATAGTTTCAATTAAGTAGATATCTGTATTGAGGCAGAATAGACCACCATTTTTGAGTTTTGACCTAGGATAGAGGCATTCAGATAGGAGTTGTGACACAGGAAAGAGACAGATGCAGTCTCAGACATATTCACCAGCACAGTCTAGGGGGTCGAGGTTCTCAAGGCAGATTAAACATTACTTGTTAGGGTTGTGGTCATACATGACACTTTCGTAACGATTGCCAAATATGAGCGTATGCAGTGCAGCTAGTGAGCTAGACTGAGCAAGTGCTTATCGTGGTGATACCAAACAGTCAGGCCACTAGGGGTTGATCATAGGTATTATTTCTATTTGTGGACGGAGCATGCACACACTCATAGATTCAAGGTCCACGATCTCATTAATATTAGGAGACTTAATAGTCATATTAGGATTATCACTAGTGAGAGCACTTATGTATCTCATACTTAGTACAGCTGCGAGAGATAAAGTTTACCCTAACATTATCTACAAGAGGTATGTGGTGACAATTGAGGGTTACGATTTACCTATTGACCTTTGGGGACTCGAGTTCCTCGAATTTGATGTGTTTTTAGGTATGGACTGATTGGCAGGTGGGCTGCCACCATAAAGTAGTGACTTTTCATATTCCAAGACTTGCGAAGTTCGAGTTTCGAGGATCATGTGAGACTTTATGATGCTTTGCGATCCAAGAAAAGGATTGAGGACATCCTGGTCTTACGAGACTTTTTTGACGTGTTTCTGGACGATCTCCACAGTTTACCTCTACGCCATGAGATCATATTCATTAGTAAAGTAGATGAGGGAACAAAGCCAATTTCAAAGGCTCCCTACGGGATGATGAGATCATAGTTGATTGAGCTAAAGAAGTAACTCGAGGAGTTATCCAACGTCGAGTTTATATAGCCGGATATTTTGTTATGGGGCGCATTAGTTTTATTCATAAAAAAGAAGGACGAATCCTTCAGGCTTTGCATTGACTATTGGAATTGAACAAGTTCACAATTTGGAACAAGTACCCACTACCTCGGATTGATAACTTGTACAACTAGTTGAGTGGTGCCCAACACTTCTCGCCGATAAACTTGATATCAGGCTACCATCAGTTGCATGTCAAGGATGAGGACGTTGAGAAAACTTCATTCCGCATGATATACGGGTCTTTCCAATTCACAGTGATGCCATTCGGGGTCACAAACATGTTGATTACGTTTATGGACTTGATGCACCAGGTGTTCATAGACTACCTAGATCTGTTCGTGATAGTGTTCAACGACGACATACTCATCTACTCACGAACAACTGAGGACCATAAGCGTCACTTGAAGATTACCTTTTAAACGTTGTGGGAACACATACTATACACAAATTTTGCATGTGTAAGTCTTGGATAGACAGAGTCAGATTCTTGGGGCACGTAGTTGGGGTAAACGAGATTTTGATAAATTTAGAGAAAGTCAAAGCAATTATTGACTGGCTTAGGCCTACTACGTCAATAGATGTCAAGAGTTTTCCTTGATTGGTAGGTTACTACAGGAAGTTTGTGTTGGGTTTTTGGGGTTCATATGCAGCGAAAAATTCAAAACAAAATTTGAAGAACCCTAACAGGATCGAAAATAAGTTTCATTAAACTAAATCTATGAAAGTAAATCATACCTTATTTTGTGATTTCCATTTTGATTGTTTGACTTTCGAGATCTTCAAGCGCGCATCCTCAATGAGAAATCCACATACGAATGGTGACCACAATTTGGAATGCTAGCCCCAAGAGAGACTGAAAATGGTTGTTCTTTCTCTCCCTAAATCTAGAGAACTCGAAAATTGTAGAACGAAATCTTATTTCATTTTTAAGGTTCCACCATTTATTTATGTGTAGATAAGCCCCCACTTGAAATCTTATTCGTAATACAACTATTGTATTTAGGCAGTTTAAGCAAATTACACATTCGCCTCGATTAATAAGTTATCATATAACAAATCGTAAGGGTTTTTATGTCATGAATTTTATCATATAAAATTCATTACTCTAGACCAATTGAGATTGTGCAAGGCCATTCTTTGTGTTCGACCCAATAGGTTCATGCGACGTTGGTAGTGAACTAAAAACCATTTAGGTACTCAAGTCATAAGTGGTCTCTAGTAAGGCATTATGACTACCCATATACCATGAATATCAACATCGATACAACCTAATTAATAACGTATATCATATCCTTTTGTCTTGGGATATCCTTTGATTAAACATAAGGCATGAAAAGTCACCCTTAATGTTCAATCGTACTAGTCTCGATCTTAAGGTAAACTGAAAAACATCCAAGTGACATTGATCATATCAATTCACATAGACTTGGCCATTATCAATCCATTTTATTGAGTGATCCATTTATATCTTTCTCTATACGAGAGTGAAAAATTCTATCTTCATTACACATCTTCACATATCATTCACACGGTAACCAATCACAATCTTTATAATTGTCCGATTAAAGACAACGTTTGATTATGTCAAATTTTCATGCTCTTAATGTTGAAGTCTATGGTAATATCAAGTAAAAGGACAAAATGATATACATATCATGAGTAACACCTATGACTTAATCCACGTGGTGTTCTCATAGCGGGTCGGTCCAGTACCTTATTCCCTAAAAAGTATTCATGATCTTGATTCGCATCCCTATATGCATGATCATCACATGACCATCAATCAAGATTCACACTAGTCTTAATTCATTATAGTTCCCAGTATAATGACCGATTGGGGACATTTAGGATATTTCAACAAATACCCATGGATCTTACTAAAAGGTAAACATGCAATCACTTATAATAAAACAACAAATGAAACCTCTATTTTATTAACTAAAATCACAAGATAAACAATATTTATAGATTGACTTAGGGCACATGCCCTAACAGTTCGTTCAGGATTATTCTTAGATGGCTATGCCCATGACTATTTTGACCAGGAATGATGTCACATTTGATTGGACCGAGCGGTGTGAGGATGCCTTCAGAGAGCTGAAGGACAGATTAACTACGATACAAGTGTTAGTATTACCGAAGGATGACAAGTAGTTGACAGTTGACACATATGGTTCGAGGATAGGACTGTGAGTAGGGTTAATGTAGGTGGGAAATGTGGTGGCATACGCCTCTCGCTGGCTGAAGGTGCACGAAATCAACTAGCCCGCCCAAGACCTCGAGTTAGCGGTGATAGTCTTTGCACCGAAGCTGTGGTGACACTATCTCTTCGGAGAGAGATTTATGTTGTTCACAAATCAACGGAGTCTCAAGTATTTTTTCACTTTGAGTGAGTTGAATATGAGTTAACGGAGGTGGCTTGAGTTATTGAAAGACTACGACTTCATGATTGAGTACCACTCTGGAAAGGCAAACGTTATTGCGGATGCCTTGAGCCGGAGATAGTTAGTGCCACAGATTCGACCAGAGTTTGGGTTGTTAGAAACTTTACTTGTGAAGTGTGTGTTTCTAAGATTTTGGCAAACACGTGGATTTATGCATAGTTCAGGCTGCATTCGATGCCTATCTAGGCGATTGTTGATTGACAAATGGCAGATTTGAGCTACGATCGATACCGTAGTTTGGCCGATAGTTCAGGTTTTTAAAATTGGGCAGTGTTAGTGGATCAGAGTTTAAGATTTCGAGGTAGAGTATTAATTTTAGTAGTACCAGAGTTTAGAGATGACATTTTCTGAGAGTCGCACCGATCGCACTGTAGCATTTACTTAGGTGTCACCAAGATGTACAACGATTGTAATGGTGGTCGGGCATGAAGATAGATATAGCTAGGTATATCAGGAGATGCAAGATATGTCAACAAGGTCGAATATGGCAGACCTAGAGGACTACTCAAGTCATTACCCAATCTTTAGTAGAAGTGGGAGAATATTGCGATGGACATGGTGACAGGATAATCGACTACAATAAGAAGCCACAACACAGTATGGGTTATCGCCGAGAAATTGACGAAGTCAACGCACTTCATATTAATTCGACTCTTTGACTTTTTCACTAGCATGAGCTAGATTTATAAGCAGGAGATAATCAGGTTATATGGGACATCAGTGAGCATACTGTCAGTTAGGGATCCTCAATATACATCAGGGTTATGGCAAGGAATACAAGATCAACTAGGCACTCGGATTCACCTCAGTACGACTTATCACCCGCAGATAGACGAACAATCAGATAAACTGAACCAGGTTCTGGAAGACATGCAAAGTGCTTGTGTACTCAAGTTTGGGGGTCACTGGGAAGAGTATTTACACTTGTGTGAATTTTCTTACAGTAATAGGTTTTAATCGAGCATTATTATGGCGTCGTTTGAGGCTTTATACGGTAGGCCGTTTAGGATACCTTCACATTGGACAAAAGTGGCTGATAAAGTGGTAGTGGGGCCAGAGGTGTTATAGGATTACATAGATAAGGTAAGGCTGATTCGTCAGAGATTACGAACAGTGCAAGATTGGCAAAAGAAATACGCCAATCTGACACGTCGGGCAGTTGAGTTCAAAAAGGGGGACTTTGCATACATGAAGTTGCTGCCTATAAAGAAACACAAGTGATTTAGATTATAGGGGAAGTTCGCACCGTGTTATAAAACACCATTTAAGATCACGAAGAGACTTGAGAAGGTTTCCTACAGATTGGCAGTGCCGCCACAGATGTCAGGGGTACACTCAGTGTTTCACGTTTTTATGTTGAGGAGATGTAAGGGTATGACACGAGATATAACATATCGAGACATATTATTGGTTAGACCATACACAAATTATGAAGTGCTGTCGATTGAAATTTTTGATCAGAAGGTGCAGACACTGAGACACAGAAAAACTCCCTTTATGAATGTCAAGTTGCAGTTCCGTGGCGACCAAAAGTTCACATAAGAGTGCGAGACCTACATGCGAGAGCACTTTCCCAAGTTGTTTGCTTCGGGTATAATTTAAATTTCAAGGACAAAACCCCATAAGTTGGAGAAATTATGAAACCCTATCACCGACCAGACCAGACTCAACTTGATCTGACTGGATCGGATGCCCAAACCCGGTTCGACCAAATGACGCAATCGTGCTCGATAGTAATGCACCATAAATAATAAAATAATATTTTTGGTGCACGTGTAATATTTAATAAATAACTAAATAATTTTAAATACTCATCTGACACAAAACAAGGCGAGGCGTGGGTTTCGCCTCGGGATATGCGCTAGGCGGGAAATACATGACTTAGGCTAGTATCATAACCTATTACTAACTTTCTTTAATTTACCCTAAGTGGTGTATTAAAATTGATTAACATGCATATGGTAGGAACAGAATAAAACTAAACTTATAGCCCATGTTTTAAATTAAAAACCATAGCCTTTGTAAAATGTAACATATGTGTCACATAACAATCAAACAAGAAACTATAGTGCATGAACTTTGTGTTGTACATGGGATTGGTCTCAAGATACATAAATACATCATGATGAAGTGCCAAAATTTAGATCTAGTTTGGAGACATAATCTTGCAATATGAGACACTTGTCACTTACAAGTCACACTTCTCAATTTGAGTAAATTCATGTCTCTAAATTAACAACTAAGCAATTTGATTTGGAGGCTTAATTAAGTACTTAAACTAATTATGTTGCTAATAGTGAAATGTAGGATCCATTTTGGAACTTTATATGTGCTACAAAACTCGTATCTCGAAGCACATTTAAGGGTGATTGTCTTAAGTTGATATAAGGTATACAAAGAACACTTAGTTGTTGTTGTCGTTGCAAATGAAAACTGTCGAGGCATATGCCCTAGGTCAATCTGCAAATATTTTTTATCATATAATCTTAGATAATAAAAATCGAGGTTATCATTTACTGTTTTATTATAAGTGATTTCATGTTTACTTTATAGTAAGATCCACTGGTATTTGTTGAAATATCCTAAATGTCCCTAGTCGGTCATTATACTGGGAACTATTATGAATTAAGACTAATGTGAGTTTTCATTGATGATCATACAATGATCATGCGTATAGGGATACGAATCGAGATCATGAGTACATTTAAGGAACAAGGTACCGGACCGACCCGCTATGAGAACACCACGTAAATTAAGTCATAGGTGTTACTTATTATATGTATATTATTTAGTCATTCAACTTAAGATTACCATATACTTTAATATTAGGAGCATGGTAATTTGACACAATCAAGCGTTATCTTTAACTGGAAAATTATAAAGATAGTGATTAGTTACCATGTGAATAATATATGAAGGTGTGTAATTAAGATACGTTCCTCATTCTCGTATAGAGAGAGATATCAGTGGATCCCTCAATATGACAGACTGATAATGACCAAGTCCATGTGAATTGATATGATAAATGTTACTTAGATGTTTTCTATTTACCTAAAGATTGAGACTAGTACGATTAAACATTAAGGGTGACTTTATATGCCTTATGTTTAGTCAAAGGATATCGCACGACAAAATGATATGATATATGTTATTTATTAGGTTGTATCAATTTTGATATTCATGCTAGTTGGGTAGTTTTAATGACTTGTGTACCAAAATGGTTTTAGTTCATTGTCAATGTCGCATGAACCTATTGGGTTGCACACAAAAATAGCTTTGGGTAATTTCAATTGGTCTAGAGCAATGAATTTTATGATAATATTCATGACATTAAAGCTTTACGGTTTGTTATATGATAACTTTTTGATAGGGGTATATGTGCAATTTGCTTAAACTGCCTAAATACAATAGTTGTATTACGAATAGGATTTTAAGTGAAGGACTATCTACACATACAAATAAAGGGTGAAGCCCTAAAACGAAATAAGATTTTTCATTTTTACGAATTTTGAGTTCTCTGGATTTTGCTAAAGAAAGAAAACGTTTTCAATCTCTTTTGAAGCTAGTACTTCAAATTGTGGTCACCATTCGTGTGTGAATTTTTCATAAATAATGCGCGTTTGAACGTCTTGGAGATCGAACAATCACAAAAGGAGATCACGAATTAAGGTATGGTTTACCGTTTAGATATAGTTTAATGGAATCTATTTTTTATTCTTTTGGGGTTTTTAAAAAAAAATTAAAATTCTCACTGCATAAAAACACCAAAGCCCAACAAAAACACCCCACAAATTGAGAGGAAGAACATAAGTTTCTGAAAATTAGGATTCAATGAGCAATTGAAGTGCAATTAGAGTATTGAAGAGGAGAAACATTAGATCCACAACAATCCTAAAGTAACCCCTCTCTTTTCTCTTTCAATTTCATGGGTTTTGATAACAAAAGCATGAATGTGGGCTAACGTGGTTCAATAACAATGAGATCATTCATGTGTTTATATTTAAACTCCAATTTGATGGCTATAAACAAGCATGAACTAAGAATCAAGAATTATAACTTTGCATGGCTTGAAATTTGATTTTTTGCTTGAATTTGGAAATTTAACTGAGATTTTGAAATTGGGGTTTCATGGACTGAATAAATGTTTTAAAACTCAATCTCAAATTACTTTATGTGATGGAAGTTTTAGGTGGATCAAAGTATGTTAAAAAAGTAGAATAACTTAAGCTTTGAAGGTCATTTAATGGTGAAATTAGGTATAGGTTGTTCAATTGTGGAATTTTTATTATAAAATGATGTAAATTGAACCCAAGTAACACCCAAGGGGTCCCCAAAGGGACGTAGGCCAAGTCAAAACAAGATTAATCAACCCAAAAAGAATAAAACAACCATGTTCGAACATCAAAAACCTAGAATTGACATTGCAATGAGCATAATTCACTCGATTTAACTCCAATTGGAGCAAGCTTTAAATATGTTGTTATTGGGTATGTTAACAACATTGTGATAAAAATTTATGGTATTTGAGCTATACACTAGGAGAAATCGAATTTGTAACCTTCTTGGTCGAAATGAAATTCAAATGTATGCAGTGTTAATAAAACTTTGATATCTTCCTCATTTTTAATCGAAATTGCGCATACCATACATTTCCAGAAAAAATAAGAAGTAGAAATAAATCATTTTTTACAATTTCTTGCCAAATTGAAAGATCTTGATCATCAAATTAAGCTACCAAAGTAGTGCATTGTATATGAACTTTAAAGTATATTGATAAATTCAAAAAAAATCAAAATTAGGTTAACAACCTTGGGATACAAGCTTAGGAGTAACTGGGTAAATTAAATCAACAACCTTGAGTCTAAAACTAAGCTTTAAAACTAGGGCTCGACGACCACACTCTGACGGGACTTTCAGCTTGTACTACGAGGTATCAGACGCGCAGTCGGGTTTTGACAAGCAACACATAAGGTTTATGAATAATTAGGATTTATTAACTTTATTACGCATCATACTATAAATTGACCATTAGGAGTCACTCTGAATATTAGATGGGCACTTTCGACGGCACAGAGTCCCCCCTTCCGGCCGGTCGGCAGCTTCGATGGATGACAATATGATGATATTATCCCCTCTAGCTAGTATGGTAGTTGAAGGATGTTTTTTGCCCTTCGACCTTTCCTACGATGGGGCAGAGTACGTCGGTATTGCCTGGGTTTACAAATTTGCATTACGGGACCTCCTCCAATCATTGATGCTGAATGCCGTTGGGACGAAAGGATTCAGGCTCGGTCCTTGCATATGGGGTTCATAGGAACTCCATGTTCATACTAGAAAAAGATTGGATCATGTTTAATTCCTACAATTTCCTTATATTATTCCTCGTCGAATTATATTATGTTCTAACTTTTATGAAATCATGTTTTTCACTTACTGGGGGCCTTTTAGAACCCAAATCCATCCTCTAGTGATCGAGGGAAAGCAAGGCACACCAGTGATATGACGAATTCAGACTGCCCTGATCTTCACTACAAGAGTGATCTCTTTTGTGTATCTATTTTGTTTATATAATGAACTTATATTTTTGTTTATGTATGGATTAAGGGATACTTTTGGACATGTTCTTCGATTTAGATTTACAATACCGATGATATGACATGTTTTTCCCACTAAGGTTTCCGTTTACTTTTCTGTTTTTAATTATATGTTCATCAAATCTGCACACACTCGAATTTAACTTAATTGTAAAAAATAAATGAGCTGGTCTAGAACGTCTTTTGGGGTTAATGGGGTTACTAGATACTTCAAGAGATGGTTTGGGCTGGCCAGATTGTCGATTCACGGTACAAGTGCTGATAGGGGCCGTCATAAAATTGTAGCGAAAGTTTTAAATTTTATTTTGAAAAACTCCAACAAGATCAAGTCTTAGTTCCATTAAACTGACTGATTCAAACTAAAACGTACCGTAATCACAAGTTTCCTTTTATGTGTTTATCGATAAATAAGATGATACTAGAGACGAACGTCTTCTATTAGAAATCCACACACGAATGGCGACCGAGATTCTGAGTGCTAGCTCGAAAGAGAACACTAAAAATAATTTTTTGTTCTCCCTAAAACTCAAGAACGGCTGAAAACTTAACTCATTTTCTTAAAAACAAAAAATTAGATTCCAACCCTAATTTCATAAGTAGTGTGAATTCACTTAACAAGCCTATTTATACAACCCTTGTACAAAGTCGGCTAAACGAATTACCATTATGCTACTACTTAAAGAGATATTAATATGTCACATCATATAGAATTTTATGTTATGAATTTTATCATATAAAATTCGTTGTTTCGAGTTATTTAAAATCCCACGAAATCATTTTTTGTGTGCGACCCAATAGGTTCATGATGTAACATTGGCAATGACCCAAAACTTATTTTGATAAACAAGTAATAAGCGATTTCTAGCAAGGCATTATGACTACCCAAGTTGAACGAAAATCAAAATTGATACAACCTAATCAATTGTGTATATCACATCTTTTTGTCGCATGATATCATTTTATCACATATAAGGCACAAAAAAGTCATCCTTGATGCTTAATCGTACTAGTCTTGATCTTTTGGTAGATTGAAAACATCAAGTGATATTGATCATATCAACTCATATAGAATTGGCCATTATCAGTATATCATATCGAGGGATCCTCTGATATCTCTCTCTATACGAGAGGGACAAATTCTATCTCGATTACACACCTTCGTACATTATTCACATAGTGACCAATCACAATCTTTATAATCATATAGTTAAAGACTACGTTTGATTGTGTCAAATCACTATGATAATAATCATTGAGTCTTTGGTAATCTCAAGCCAGAGGACTAAATAATATACCTATCATGAGTAACATCCACAACTTAATCTATGTAGTGTTCTCATAGCGGGTCGGTCCAATACCATGTTCCATAACATGCACTCATGATATCGGTTCATATCCTTATACGTATGATCATCATATGCCCATCAATCAAGACTCGCACTAGTCTTAATTCATTATAGTTCTTAGTATAATAACTGACTAGGGACATTTAGGATATATTAGTAAACATTCATGGATCTTTTGATAATGTAAACATGCAAACCAATTACACTAATGAAAAACAAATATAATCATTTATTTTATTAACAAAAATAATACTAGAAACAATGTTCAGAAGGGCATATGCCCCAACACTCATTCATTCACTCTCCGTAAACTTAGGCTTGAGAATTCTATCATACAAATTCTTATAGAAACTAATGTCCTTTTATATACTAATTATGGCCTCCATATTGAATGAAACATTTTGACTCTCATATGTCTTTAAACAGTAATATATCCAAGGAAGATGCTAGGGTGACCCACTGGGGATGCCCGCACAAGATACCTGCATAACAAGTTGTGCCTTGAAGGGCGTGAGCCCACCTTTGAACATATTAGCGGGCATCACCAACAGGTAAACCTAGTATTTTCCTATGTCCAATGTGTATTGTCTTGAACAATTAGAAGGTTTGCTCAATATTCTTTAACACTCACATTATGAAAAATAAAGCATGGTTTGCAACAAATTAATCCTTTTTTAAATAAAATAGAAATTTCACTAATCATGATGGTTTAATACATTTAATAGAATAGGGAGAGGAATAAAATTAATTACCTTGATAAAAGCACGTTGATTTTCTAATCCTAATTGTTCATCAGAACATTTAATTGTCACAGAGTTAATTTTGAGAAACTACGACTATCACAAAGAAATAGTATGAAAATCAGTGACTGTTCTTTTGACAAACATCTAAAACACACAAGTACACAAACATATTAAAATTATGATGAGAAATAAAACTTCAAACTTGAGAAGACAAATAAAGACTTCCAACAAGGGAAGACAAACATAAACTTCCAATAAGGGAAGACAAACATAAACTTCCAAGATTGGAAGACAAATACTTATTGAAAAAGATAACTTGATAAGAACTATCAAACCAATAACTATAAGTGTAGATCCATCCACTAACAATATAATTGGAGATGAACTTGAATGATGGTAGATACATACGTGGAAAAGGAGCAAGTGGTGGTGCCAACTGTTGTAGGATTGAAACTCTTTGATATGAATAAATATATGTTTTATTGCAGAAAATGCAGTAAACACTCATACTGGAAAACATTCCGACCAAAACAATTTAGTAAATTCGATGCCCTTACCACATCATCGTCATGTAAGGCCACATCAATGCCAATTCATTACCACGTCAATATTACTTAACGACCATATAACGAGAAATGGATGGAATGTCCATGAGTAAAAATCTTAAAATGTTTGATGATCATTATGAAAAAAAAAATTGTGACCACGAGTGAAATTGACCTGTTATCTTTCTATTAAACTCAAGATGGGCCCATTATTGCATTACAAACACTTAGTTTTT
Source organism: Stephania yunnanensis (assembly GCA_039657365.1). NCBI lineage: Eukaryota > Viridiplantae > Streptophyta > Magnoliopsida > Ranunculales > Menispermaceae > Stephania > Stephania yunnanensis. The sequence continues at coordinate 13,978,538 of CM077592.1, forward strand.
ATTTTTAAAATTAAAAAAACTTGTTGGACCCCACTTAATAACTAGTTGATAATTATTAAATAGTTGATTATCATCATCAATTTCTTGCAATTGGGAAAGGTTAATGTCAACTTATTATTAACCCCAAAAAAGATACCACTGTGGATGCCCCAACTTGGTAACTTCCTAAGCCAACAATCATGCTAAACTATTGGATCATCCACTTGGTCAGCCCAAATCGCATAACTAAAAGGCTCCTAACTAGAATTCACCTCGAGCTCTAAACATGTAATGACCCGAAAATATTTATTTGTGAGTGGTGACGTGTAGTAACTATTTATACTAGTGTGCATAATTTTAATAATTTTGTAGTCTATTTAGCCGATTGTACATATTCTCGAGATACGCATGAGATGGGTATGGAATATGTCGAAAGTCTGTGGAATTTGGGTTAGCATATGACCTAGACTTTAATTTAAGTAAATTAAATAAATAGACTAACTTAAGCTATGTGGCTCTAGAAGCATAAATTGATTAAAAACCCCAACTATAAATAACAACCCTTATTCTTAACATGAATAATAAGAGCTAAAAAAGAAAAAGAAAGCTAAAGCTTGTCGGAAATCTAAGATCTAGGGCCAATCCTTGTGAAAATTGAAGCTAAGAGAGGGCAACAACACCAAGGATTGATTAAACCAAACCCTAGTGTGATTTTTACGTCTTTTTTAAATCAATTTGGCTCTTTGGTGAATGTTATGGACTTTCAAAAAATGAGTTCATTTGATAGCATTGATTTACAAACTCATTAATTAGATTTTCACAATGGTTTTATTTTCTTAATTCCAAAATCGGGAGAATTCTTGAGCTTTCTCAACCAAAAATGCATGTGAAATTTGTTTTGATTTATCAATTTATGCATGTAATTCACGGTTTGGATGTTGTTTCGTTTGCTTAAGGTGATATTTTGATCAATTTCTGAAGTTTGGGCATGATTAGAGGCATAAGGAATGAGTTTAGGGTGATTTTGGAGTGATGGAATGCACTCCACATTCTGGGCAGCCTTGAGACTATTTTGAGTGACTTTCATAAAATGGTCATCACTCAATCATTTTGACTCGAGTTTTTACGCTCCACATACCATTGGAAAGCTTAGAAAGAGAACAACAACTTAGGATCATTAGATATTAAAAATTAAGCCATTTAATTTGTCAAAAATAGGCTTATAATTAGGGTTTATCCGCGAGAATAACGCTTCTTTAACTTTTTGGGCTGGTTTTATTTAAGGATTGTTTGGGAACTTTCCACTTATAGGGTTTAGCCAAATTTTTTAAGATCAAGTTCTTTTTATGTGATTTCATTGACCATCAATTTTCATGTAGTTTCGAGTCATTAAAACAGTTTTGGAGATGCATTTTGATTTGGGAATTATATTGTAACGACTTGTTTTATTACTGTCGTTATTTATTGCATTATTTAAGATTAGGATAGATCCATGTGGACGTTGCGAGTAGGCTAGGAACGCGTCGACCTAGGTACATTAGCTATTTATCTGTTGATTGTTTATTTGTGATGCATATTTATGAGTTAATTCATTAATAGATCACAAGTTTGTGTTTTGTGTTGTTATATCGTGCGAGATTGTGTGGTGGGTATTTACTTCATAATGCATGTCAACACGAGTATTGGTACTCGAACTACAGATACACTAGAAAATACAACTAATTCACTTTAAGATGACTAGTTGATCAATTAAAACAAGTAATATAACCATAAACTAAGTCAGTTTAATCGAAACAATAGGGTATAAGGCACCTTGATATGCATGTTGAGACGTGAGGCACCGGGTAGCAGAGGGTTGGTGAGACCACAAATTTATTAATAAAAGAGTCTAAGTGTACCAAACATAATTAATTGTATGGCTAAGTTAACTATTTAAATAATCGAATCTAAAATTTCTTATAACTAGAAGGAAATATTCTAAGTCGTATATTTACATTGAGATGATCCTAGTCTGAGTAATACTAGGCTATGAAATGTTTTAATGGAGTCATTAATCTATGTGTGACAACATTAATAAGGACAACAAGATAGTCCTCCAGATACCATAACACATTAGATCATAACATAAGATATATAAAGCAAATGAGTGGGATTTTCTTATCTCCACTAACATAAAATTCATGCAAATCTGGAAAACCAGAGAAGAAGATATAGATCTTGGAGCTGAAATTTAGCATTCGGATGATCAATTAAGGGATCAAACTCAAGGTAAATCATCTTCTTCACCTCCTACACATGAATATGAGCTCAATTTGATATATTTCGGTATTAATTCGAATTTGAGGAATAGATTACTATTTTTGATGAATCCTTGATGATTTACAAGTATAATTAACATTATAATTGAGAATTGTAAATTGATTTTGATGCAAATTGAGTTTTTGGTAAAATTAAACTAGTAAATGCATGAATTTGATGATTTTGATTGAATAGTTGTTGTTTCTGTTGTTGTTAATGGTGTTATAGAGTCCCCATGGAGTGGAGAATGGGTTGACAAGGCTAGGATAGCCAATTAGAGGTGTTGGTAATAGAATTCTCAAGTTAAGAATTATGTCACCCAGCATAAATAGTGTGTTATCTAGTTTGGGTGTTGTTCTTTGAAATGAAGAACATTAGCGTACTAGACAAACTCCATAGTGTGCTAAATACTTCTAGCGCGCTAATGATAGATGAAAAGTTAATTTAAGTGTTGTTTGAGCAATTTTCAACTTAATACATACTTAAACACTTGTAACCAATTTAAAAACATAAATTAGACTTAAGGGACTTAAGTGCATAGTAGCTCGTGTACTGGGAAGCTAGACCGGTCGAATCCAGGAGTTCGGGGAAGACGGGGAGCATGTTTGAGGTTTGTAAAACCCATAGCGATATCACTTAAGTATTTAATTGTTGTTTTTATATTGTTTCTATCCATTCATGCATATAATTCTATTCCACACTATTTTGGACTACTGATCGAGGTTACGACCACCGAATATTCTGTCGTGTGTCTATGGCACGCTAGACCATAACATGTGTATCAGGAGTCCTAGGTGAATGACGACCGAGCTATTTGTCTGTACACAAGTTGGTGCGTCGTGGGTCTACTCCGACCACTGTGAGGACTATGTGATGGGCCAGTCAGGTGCGCCCACTGGTGGGATCTTGGGGAGGGAATCCGATGTATGGTCTAGTTTTACCAGGACAGGCATACTCATTTGCGCTTTATTATTATTTACCGATGCGATGTTTACAGTTGCATTTTTACTTTTCGCATGTTTATATAGCAATATTTATTGATTCCTTTACTTTATCCTATGAATGCTCAATGAGTTTCTTTGAGATTTTACTCACTGGACTCGTCATCTATCTTTTACGATGTCAAGTGCAGATCCTAGTACCAATAAGGGCAAGGCTATCCTAGGTGACTATATCTGATTGCCCTTTATCGAGGACCTACGTGTATTTGTTTATTTTGATATTTTATTTTATTTTAGGTATTTGGAAGACTGGAGTGACACTGTACATATATATAGATTATCTATGGTATTGTCGCCTATATACAGAGTACTATTTCGGGTTTTCCACAATAGGACATGCTCATATGAATGATGAACTTTATGTTTTACTTACTTTAATTAAGACTTCTGCTGATTTATAGTTAAATGTGATTAACTACTTACTTGTAAAACACTAACCAATAGAACGGCTAGGAATTGAATAAGCTACAAACAGTTGAACTTAAGGAATTGAAAGACTTAAGGAAGAGCCGCAAATATTGATACTTGTTATGGACGTGCATGTGCCAGACATGTGTAGTTAGGGCCTACCTAGCGAAGAGCACACGACTCGACGGCACCTCGGGGCAACCATTAGGGTAGAGCTGCCACATATTATTTCAAACAAGTCCATATATAGATTAAATTTAAAAAACTTAATTTTTAAACTATCGTAATGAGGTTTAACATAGTTTTTATCATTGTGTTTTATTCAATTACACTAGAATTGAGACTAGAGCCCATTCGAGGTCTTTTCTAGGCGTTTTAGCATCATTTTGGGTTATTTTTTTGAAGCAAAATTGGTAAAAAGGTAGCTATGAATCAATAAAGGGACGAGATTATATTAATATATGTAAACCAAGTTAAATAGAATTAGACACACATATGATTTATACAAATGGATACCAGGAGTCTAGTCGCATAGTGTCGGGTGTAGTGAATCTGTTGGAGGTGTATGAGAGATGTGAAAGTTTGAATTTTGCATAAGGTGGGTGTAAGTAAACTAGCAGATGCCTTAATACCTTTTTTCACTCAATTAGTTTAATCTCTTTGTGAAATGCTATATTGTGAGTCTTATTCATTTCTTAGTGAAAATGCTATTATTTGTGAACTTGATATTCTTGAATTGATGATATCTTTGTGATATGTCTTCATTGATAAGTTACTTTCTTAGAACTCAGATGCATGCTATTGTTGACTCGAATCGTCCTTCTTTTTTATTGTTATCAATTTTTTTGGGAAAAGCATGCGTTATACATTATCGTGTGGTTTATATTATTTACCTTCATGATTTATTCTAGTATCGATCGAACTTGGGTCTAAATGGTCGAATGGTAGTCACGGGTGCAATATATGTGTTTTGTAATCATATGTACCAACGTGACTACACGGATTATAGATTGTGCTAAGTCCATAATTTAGGATTGGAAAGTCAAGCTAGTAGACATGATTGTGCGTTTACTGTAGTTGATGGGACCAATCTAAACTGTTAGAGACTTAGGCCTTGTTTGGTTAGAGGTGGATTTGACTCCTAGGAGTTAACTTGGATGGGAGTTGGAACTAATCTTGTTTGATTGCCCAACTTTCCACCAAATTATCTCCCAACTCACACCAAAGGGTGAGAAATATCTCCCCCACCCCCTTAAGGGAGTTATCTCCTAGGCGTTTGTAGGCACAATTACCCTCATTAATTAATTTTTACTACTCACATTCATCTCTTTTGTTTGAAGGTTATTTATGTTAATTCATATCTTTTATTATTTAAAAATTTGCAACTTCCCTGCAAGTTTAAAGTTTAACCAAACATGAAAATATGATCTTTCACTTTAAGTTAACTCAAAGGAGATTGTGATTAACTCCACACACACTATAAATTGGCAAAAATGAACCAAATGATGCCCTAGTGAAGTCTATAGCTCGCCTTGGAAGTTAGGTTATAGATTGTGTGTTGCAACCAGATGGACGTAAACCACTTGAAAACCTATATCAACATTATCTTTCAATTCTCATTGAATTCCTTATTAGCTTATTTATTATGTGCTTTCTATTTCATTTTTTGTGATTACGTGCATGATCTATCGACTAACCTTTTTATTGAATTTTAGAATTAATGTTGAGACTCCTCTGACTTTACTCACTATAATTGTGTCTTATGTGGTAACAATTGTTGGTCCATCATGTAGCAAGGGAAATAAGTTAGTACTTGGTGATTTCCTCAGAGATTTCCTCAGAGCCGTCTTCCACTTTTACTATGGGTAACGACCCATTTTATTAACGCCATTATTTATATTGTAATTGCAGACATTAAAGCCAGATCAGATCCACATGGATGTCGTGGGTAGACTAGGACACAAGTCGCCCTAGGTACATTAGTTGATTGTGTGTTGGATTGCTTATTTGTGATGCAATTTATTAAATTATTTTTAAATAGATCGCATGTGTGTATGTTGAATAATGATATCGTGCGAGGTTGTGTGATGGGTTAGTTTCCTCGAAGTATGTGTCAACGCGAGTATCGAGAGGCTAAGTACGATACACTAGAGAAACTTGACAAATTCATGAAATATGATTATGAAATCAAATTGAAATGGGTAATGCTTCCATAAGCTAATTAAATTAAATTCGAACAATAAGCTATGACGCGCCTCAAAATGCGTGTCGAGATGCGGGGCACCAGGTATCGGGTAGCCGAAGGTTAGTGGGACCATGAGTTGTTTAGATTTGATAAATAAAATACTAACCATATGATTTTAAAAAGGCTTAAGGTAATGTGACATTAATGGAATAAAAAGGGACCTTGAGATGGACATGTAGATCATCACCTTGAGTTACTCTAGGAAGGCAATCCTAGGTGACTATATCTGATTTCTTTGATCGTGTCTGTCAATAAATAGTTTATAGTACCTGGGTCAGTTATTGGTATCAGAGCCAAGTTCTCTTTTGTTTGTAAGTATTCTTCTTCTTTACTTGATTGTCTTCGTGGTATATTAATTTCTCCTTTTATATAATCAGTATCAGAAGTAAACTGGTTTTCAAGTTTTATCTTCAATTTTCTTTGCAACAATCATACTTCATTTCCTTTTTACCAGTTCATTTCAATTTTGTTTAATGGTTTTCACATGCACTTTTCTAGTCACGTTGTAAGTCTAGCAGTGAATCGTTGACCAACTGAGTAAAAACCATTTTGCATAAACATGACTGACTTAGTAGAAAAGATGAAGCGTGTCCTTTCAAAACCAAAATCTGAGATTAAATTTGAATCTACTTCGACTTCTAATTCTCATACCACTTTTTCAATTATAAAACAGCCTACCACCATTGATTTAAAAAATATTCATGAAGTTTCATTTTCTCAAATTGAACAATCTCTACAAAATTGGACTATGCCTACTATTAAACAAAAAGATATTTATAATCAAGGATCCTTTTCAAAACATCAAGATTATGTCATTAAACTAGAAGAAGGTACAAAATCAATAGATGAAGAGGGACAAGAAAGTTTTCTTATCTCACCCGATAAAATTCGTAGGTATAAAGAAACTCATAAATATCATATTGGACTTATTCAAGTCGCTATAAAACCATTGACTACTTTAAGACTTAATACTTCTGTTCTTGTTTCTGTTCGTGATAAACGACATACATAATTTAATGATTCGTTACTTGGCATGATTGAAGGAAGTCTCGCCAAAGGACCAATTTATTTTAATTGCTTTCCCAATTTCTCATTAAGTCTACATGATCAATTCGCACATGAAGCTTCAACATTAGGAATTTCTACAAAAGGATTTTCCATTAAAGGTATTTGTTCTAATGTTGCAGTTATTTACAGCATTTATTATAAATTAATGCATATTATTATACCAAATGTTGCTTATACCAACCTTCAAAAGGGTACATATACTATATTTCTTACGAATATCCAAAATAAAACTGTTACACCAAAACCCATAAATTGGAACGATATACATCTACCATCAACTTGGATTATTCATGATAACAACGCTGAAGAAAAACAACATAAAAATACATCCGATGAAATTGATCATATTATATCTCATGACGTTGGAAAAGTTGAAATCACTTTTGCTGCACGACCATCTACATCATCATATCATCATCATAATCAAGAAAGTTTTAGCAAATCTATTTCATCTCACAAACCTGATTCTTTTCAATCACATGTAGCATATCCTGTTTATTCCACCTCTACTGATGATCATGTTAGTGTTAATGATTTTAGTGAATATCAAATTAATATGGTACAGATTAAGGAATCAACTACTTTTCAACTTGATTATTATAAATTAAAACAACAATTTTTACAACATCCTTTAAAACCCTTATTTTGTAAACTATGTTCTCATTCTCATCAGGCTGTTATTCTTGAAAAATATTTTTCTCATCTAAATCAAATCAAAGAAAATATGGTTTTTTTCGACTATTTAGCAACTTTTAATCCAACCATTATGACAAAAATTAATACTATATGGGAAGGATCCCAGGGTGAAAAATATAATCAGCCTCATCCTCCATTAGCACCCTTAAAAGTAAATGATAATATCAAAGCCATACCTTTCAAAACTACTTTTGACGATGATTTACCTATAACAAAAAATTATTTAAATCATATTATTGTACGAAATAATTTTACTAATATTTATATATCTACTTTAAAAAATAAAATTTCACCTTCAATAAAATCCAATGCACCTTCTACCTCATTTTCTACATCTCATACTTTACAGCGTATCAATATACCACCCATCATTCCTGAACCAATTACTACTCAACCATGTGCATTTCATCTTTCTACATCCCCTCCTCTTAAAATTAAATCTAAGTTATCCTCTGAATTATTAGAACGTAATAGTCAGCAATTACAAAATCTAGATACATCTGCAAAGAAAAAGGATAAAGCCCCCGTTATCGCCACTCTAAAAAATGATAACATCTCTAGTCCTCTTTCAATACAAGCATCTTCTGAAACCGAAAAGGATACATCTTATACAGATAATACTAGTGACAGTGACAATTCTATGACATCTTTTCATATTCAGTGAATAAAGAGATCTACCTCTAAGTATAAATCCCCTTTTACGCCATTCCGTAAACAATTCAATAGTCGGCCTTCGCCAACCGATATGATTATCGAAGAACCCAAACATACTCACATTAAAATTTGATAGTAATACTTTATATGAATGGGATATAGATGGATTATCTCATTATCGTATTATGGAAGTAATATTACATATACAAATTTATGCCAAAGCTTGTGAAATAGCAGATCATGCCGAAATATCAATAGCCAAAGCCATAACATCAGGATTTACAGGTCAATTATATGGATGGTGGAATACTGTATTTACCCTTCAACAACGAAATGACATATATAATTCAGTGAAAAAGGATGATCAAGGTCAACCCCTATTAGATAATATTTGACGACTACAACATAATGCTGTTAATGTTCTCCTCACTAATATTATTTTTCATTTTATAAGAAGTTTGGGCCTTCGTGATGAAAAGTTACGTGATCAATCACAAAGCCATAGATGTAGAACTCTAAATGATTTTCGCTGGTATAAAGATACTTTTATGTCTAAAGTATATGATTTAACTTCATCTCATGATTTTGTATTTTGGAAAGAAAGATTTATTGCTGGCCTAACTTCTTCATTTTCTAAAAAGGTTAAAATACTTCTCAAGGAAAAGAATAACGGTGCTATCAATTGGACCAACCTTACATTTGGTGATATAATTGTAGCTGTAGAACAAACAGGATTAGCCATTTGTAATGATATAAAGTTAAAAAGACAATTAGCAAAGGAAACGAAATCCAATTCTAATGAATTAGATACATTTTGTTATGATTTTATCCATGATTTAGATATCACTAAACCCTCTACATCACGATCTAGATCTAGACCAAACAGACCAAGACGATTACCAAAATATTATCAAAAACATAATATCTCATCATCTTTTCCATCCACTAAAGGAAAACCTTTTAGACCTTATAAATTTCGACGACGACATCAGAATCAAACAACAAATACTTGTTATACTTATGGTAAACTAGGTCATTATGCAAATAAATGTCATTTTAAAACTAAATCTAAGAAGGTACATAATATTGCAGAATATTCTTTCGATTCTTCTTCATGTCATTGTCCTGACAATATACCTAATATTTCTTCTTCATCCGATACAAAAATTAATGTATTAACTGCTCATGAGGACCTTATTCTTGAAATTGGAGAACAAATAACATACCCCTCTTTCAAATGTAAATATTTTATTGAAATCGTTCAACTACAGGCTGAAAAACCTGATGTTGATATTGGATCTAGCAAACATACTAAATTTAAAAAATAAATTGAATTCGATTCTGAAAAATATTCCATGGCGACAACCCTTGAGTGGTAATATACATAATCTACAACAAGAAATAAATTCTCTCAAAGACGAAATGCAACTTTTAAAACAAATAATTCTTAAATTAGAAAATGAGGCATTCAATGATTCTAGTTCTGACAATGTTTTTATTGAAACTCTTACACAATATGTGCATCAGCGATGGTTTACCCCTATTACGTTAGTAATTAAAAACTTTAAACTACACGACCCTGCTCTTATTGATTCTGGAGCTGATCTCAATTGTATTCGAGAAGGTATAATTCCATTTCGCTTTTGCGAACCAACTCAAAGTAGTATTTCTACTGCTGAAGGGAATAAATCATCCATTAAATATAAAATCTCGTCAGCACATATTTGTCACTCTTCTATTTGTATTCCTACATCTTTTATTAGTGTCAAAGATTTGCAACATGACATTCTTTTAGGAACTCCTTTTCTTTAACATATACAACCATTTTCTGTTTCTTCATCCGGAATTTCTACAAAAATAAATAATACTTCCATATTTTTTCCATTCTCCAATCCACCAAAAACAAAATATCTAAATCAATTAATCAATCAAATTGAATACAAATAAAATCAAATAAAATTTTGTAAACAAGAAATTAATTATTTAAAAACTGAACAAATTCTGAATAGTTCTATTTTTAAAGAAAGATTAGTGTTATTTCAAAATAAACTTCATCAACAATGTTGTTCAGAAATACCTTCTGCTTTCTGGAATCGTAAACATCAAGTATCTCTTCCTTATATTGATGCATTTAATGAAACGCAAATTCCTACTAAAGCTAATCCTTCACAAATGAACTCCCGCTTACTAACTTTATGTGATACTGAAATAAAAGACTTACGACAAAAAAAATTAATATCGCCGTCAAAATCTCCTTGGAGTTATACTGCTTTTTATGTTGAAAACACTCCTGAACTTGAACACGGTGCACCTCGATTAGTTATTAATTATAAACCATTAAACAAAGTTCTAAAAACTATTCGATATCCTCTTCCTAATAAATATAATCTTATTAAATGTATTACATATGCCGTAATTTTCTCTAAATTTGATTTAAAATTCGATTTTTGGCAAATTCAGATTTCTCCAAACGATCGATACAAAACTGCTTTTAATACCCCTTTTGGTCAATTCCAATGGAATGTTATGTCATTTGGATTAAAAAATGCTCCTTCTGAATTTCAAAAAATTATGAATGATATTTTCAACACTTATTGCACTTTTATACTTGTTTATATTGATGATATTCTTGTATTTTCATCCTCAATTGATCAACATTGGAAACATTTATTTCAATTTCAAAAAATTATTATTACTAATGGTCTTGTATTATCTCAAAAGAAAATTAAGCTTTTTCAAACGTCTATTACTTTTCTTGGTTTTAAAACTTCAAATCAAACAATAACCCGAGTCAATCGCGTAATTGATTTTGCTGATAAATTTCCTGATCTTCTCACCGATAAAAATCGATTACAACAATTTCTTGGCTATTTGAATTATCTTTCTGATTTTTACAAATTATTTGCTATTGATCGACAGCCTCTCCAATCTCTTCTTAAAAAGGATATACTATTCAAATGGACTGAATCTCATACACAAGCTATACAACTTATTAAACAAAAGGTCAAATCACTTCCTTGCCTACATGTTGATAATCCTACTTATTTCAAAATTATTCAAACTTATGCTTCTGATATAGGTTATAGTGGTATTCTTCTCTAAAAACCCCCTAACGGATCTGAACAATTAGTTTGTTATACGTCGAAATTATGGAATAAAGCTCAACACAATTACATCACAATTAAAAAAGAAGTTTTGGCAATTGTTTTAAGTGTTCAAAAATTTCAACCCGATATTTTAAATCAAAAGTTTTAAATTTGTGTCAATTGTAAAGCTGCAAAAGAAACTTTTTTCAAAGATGTTAAAAATTTGGTTTCCAAACAGATTTTTGCTCGGTGGCAAGCATTATTATCTATTTTTTATTTCGATATTGAGTATATAAAAGAAGAAAATAATTGTCTTCCTGACTTTTTATCTCATGAATTTCTTACTACCCCTCAAATTCGTTGCCTACAGATAATGGCTGATAAAGGTAAATCCCCTGCTGCTTCCCCTCAAATCAATAGATTCTCCCCTTTAGCCGAAGTCAACAAATATGTTTATAAATTTAGCGCTCGTCATTTAGTTGCCATTCTTGATTATGATCTATTAGACCAACCCATCGAAATCCAAACCAAACTTTATTTGCCTCCATCATTGCATTTTATTCCTAATCGTCCTAATATCGCTATCAAAGTTTATGAGTCTCTCTTAATCAATACCCAATCGGTTGTTATTGAACACTTCAAAAAAACCCAACTCTCAAGATATAGCTTATTCTAAACTAAAAGTTCAAAAGGTATTATCAAGTTCTGAGTGGTCATAACAATGCTCTATTCGACAAAGCCCTTATGTTTACCAATCTATGACACTTGTCGCTGATCGTCAACCTATGCAAGTCAATTACAAAGATTACATTGATGCCTGGCGCTATATCTTATTTTATAAAGATCCCTCTTCAGGACATTCATGGTATTTAACTCTCAAAAAGTCTCTGCATGTCAACCTTCCTTCTTGGTTTATGGCAGAATGGTGGCCGAAATTTGGACCAACAATAGGGTTTTTCCCTTCTGCAGTATATTTGTTGTATTGAAAGGAAAAGCTATCCCTATTCCAATTCCTACACAAACATTCTATTCCATGGATTCTCAAGTGGCAGTATAACACCCATAGAATTACTACAGTTCATAATATTGCTTATACTTATTTGTCACAGGATATATTGATCACATTCTGGGATAAATTTGATATTACTTTAATTGATATTAGTTTCTCGGTAACACCAATTGTTACCCCTGCTAAGTTCTCTGCATTTCCTCCTCTCTCTCAAACCTATAAAGAGGTAACTCTTACTACACCAATCCCTAGGCAAAAACCTACAGGTGAATCTAGCTCCACAACTGCATCTCTCGACCTTACCAATACACTTCTTCAACAACTTCAGGACAATTTTCAACAAGGTTTTCAACAAGGTTTTCAACAAATGCAGCAACAATTGGATGATCGTCTCAAACAGTTAAAAGATAAATATTCTGCCTCAAACAAGTCTAATTTCGATGATGATTCTTGTCCAGATATCATTGCCTTATAATCATGGATTTCTCTCAAGCCCTGAATCATCCAGCAATTCAGCATCCACTATTATCAACAATTTTGGAGAACCTTTCTAGTTTTGGAGTCTACACCTCAAGGCAATATTATCTCTACTTCATGCCAACTGATCCAACCATTAACCTCACTATCTTTGCCGCAGAAACATATGGTTGGACTCAAGACGAAAGCAATATGCCAGTCACCGCTTGGTATCTAATGCAATCTCTTTAAATCAAGATTTATATCAATTATCCTGAACCATTCCATTATGCCGAAATTGTGCATTTTCCATTATGGCACACTTTGCGCAGTCCTCCATTGTGTGATTATTGTATTTTCTATATGTTATAAAAAAAAAGTCTGGCACATTCCATCCTTTAAACCAAGCTCACGCTCCTAAGCTTTTGCCTGCCATCAGGCCCATGCCATACGACATTTCAAGCCCACGCTTCCAGGCCTACAAGCCTGCCATCCAGCCTGCCATCCAGAAGATTCTCTTGATAACCTTCATGTCACTTCATCTACAGTAAAGCAGATAAAGCAAACAGTGGACTACAGTATAAAATATAAATGTTTTTTATCTTGAATAGTCTTATCTATAAATTATTGCGTCTTTATGTCATGTCAGTATGTCTTTATGTTATGTCAGTCTTATCTATAAATTATTGCGTCTTTATGTCATGTCAGTATGTCTTTAAGTCATTTCAGATTATTGATCTCTCTCAACGAAGCATTTGCACTCATTATAAATAGCAAGGCTATCAATTGAGGAGATCATCCAGAAATAAGTGAAGCTTGAAAGTTGGTTTGTAAGTTTGTTCAGATTGTTCCTTGAAGGGAGTGTGCTATTGGAGTTATTAGGAGGAGTAGGACAACATGCTTGTGAACCACAAGATAATCCTCGAGATACGTATGCACACTTGATCAAGACCAAACATATATATAGGAGATAATGGAGTGTTTGATCAAAACCACATGAAATTCATGCAAATATGTGATAATCTAAGGAAGAAGATAGGGTTTCCAACTGAGATTCAACACTTTTGAAGACTAATTCAAGAGATCTAAACCTAGGTATTCACCTCTTTCATCTTCTCCACTTTCCAATGAACATAGTTTTTGACATGTTTGATGAAATTCGAGTTTTGGTGATTAGGTCTCTAATTTATGGTGAAAACCTTATTACTAGCTTAGCTAAACTTGATGATTTTAATGAAATTGGAGTGTTGACATAAATGCATGAATTTTGAGGAATTTGGGTTAGATTGTTATGGGTTTTTAAGGGTTGATTGAAGTTAATTATATAAAAGAAACATGTTAGAACCAATAAGGTAGCTAATTGATAGGGCTAGGACAAAGTTCTCGACTTGAGAATTTTGTCCTAGAGCACAGATAGTGCGCTAACTAAAATGGTTAGCACGCTAAACGTTGTGGGTCGCTTAGTGTTCTTCATCCCGAAGAACAGTAGTGCGCTACATAATTCCCTTAGCGCCAACTATAGATCAAAATGAGTTTTTAAGGGTTGTTTTGGTGATTTCTCACCTAATATATGACTAAACACTAGGACATAACCTGAGACTACACAAATTTAACTTCAAGGACTTGGGGAAATCGTAGCTCGATACCGAGAGCTTGTCGAGTCGAATACGGGAGTTTGAGGAGGTTGGAGAGCGGTGTGAAGTTTGTAAAACCCAACTGAAAGATTTTGAGTATTTGATTCTATTTTTTATTTTATTTCTATCATTCCTCGTTGTTCATTACTCCATTCCATTACTTGGACGCGGGTTGAGGTTACTCCCTCAGATTTCTCTGTTGTGTGTTCATGATGCACTGGACTTTAGCACGTGTGACCCAATCCTTGAATGGTGACCTGAGCTTGCCCTTGGTGCACATGACGGTGACTCAGCAAATTTGGCCAGCATCGTGAGGGGCCAAGTGTCAAACCAGTTGGGCGCGACCATTGGTGGGAACTTGGTGACCCGAAGTACAGCCTAGTCTATTTAGTGCAAGCACAAACATTTGTTAGCTTGTCTGTTATCTACTCATGCGATGAACCATTTACAGTTGTCTATTTTTATATTTTGCATGTTTACTTGAGAGTATTCCTTGCATTTCCTTTCCTTTATTATACGAATTCTCAAAGGAGCTCATTGGACTCTTACTTATTGGACTCGTTATCTATCTTTTGTGATGATTGAGTGTAGATTATAGTACTAGAAGGGGCAAGGGGATCCTAGGCGACTACATATGACTACCCACTATTTATGATTTACTCGTACGTGTTTATTTTTGAGAATTTGTATATTTTGGGTATTGTGAGGCTTGAGATGACACCATACATGAATATATACCTTTTTTATGTTATTGTTGCTTATATACAGAGTACTTTACAGTGTTTTCCATAGTAGGATTTGCTCTTTTGAATAATGCTTACCATGCTAAATTACTTATACTAATGGTATCAATTGAAGTTTCTGCTGATTTATGTTAACTTGTATGAAACAAACCACTAGTATGGTTAAGTATTAGAATTAACTATAAATTAAGTAACAATTGAAATAGTTAAATACCCACAAAGAATAAGTTGTAATAAGGTTAATCTGCTAATTAATTTGATAATACTCACATGGACATAATTTGCGAGACATGAAAAGGACGGGCAGGTGTCAGACATGTGTAGTTGGGTCAGCTGGCAAGGAGTACACAGAGACACGTCACTTCGGGGTAGCAGGGCCCCCACAATTGGTATCAGAGCAAAATAGTTATAGGAACTTGGAAATTTAAAATGAAAGATAATAATACTTAATAAATAAACCTTAGTTGTGGAAACCTTATGTTATACCTTAGAACTTTAGTTGGGGAGTAAGGTGAGGTGGGTAGAGTTCGAGTTTATATACATGTTATATTTTCATTATATATATGATGTACGTATATACACCGAGACTGATCCGGAACACATTTCTCAATGCAGATCATGGATGGACAGTCAATGTCGCCTCAGGAGACTGGTAAGCCCAGTGGTATAGCTAGAGATTCCCCAGTTGCAGTTAGTATGAAGGATCGACTCTCGGCTCAAGAGATGCAGATGGCCGAGGTGTTACGATTGCTACGAGATCAGACTGCCGCACTAACGGCACTTGCCATAGCAGTTGCTACACATAGAGAGCTAGTAGTAGTTACAGTACCTACAGGGATAATTGTCACCCCGGTTGCTCCCTAAACACTTGTTGAGAGAGTAGTAATGGATTCACATACACATAGAGCTATTGTAATTGTTGTTCCCTTGGAGACGCTGACTCCTCTGCTTCTACCCATGACTATGGATCAGACCACTAATACCATTACTATTGCTACTATATCGGGATTCGTCTTAGCTCCAAAGATGAAAATGTTGAGGGAGTTTCTTAAGTTTCAGCCAGGCTTCTTTTATGGAGGTGGTAACCCTGAAGCTGCAGGGAAGTGGATTGTATCTCATCAACGGTTCCATAAACTGATGAGGAATGATGAGAGTGTTCAGGTACGACTATCGGGAGCATACTTGAAAGGTCAGGCCACAGTATGGTGGACCATGTATTAAGATACCCATCCAGAGCCGACAACATGGGCTGAGTTTACGGAGATGTTCTATGATCATTACATACCTATGGAAGTGAGACTGAGACTAAGGGAGGATTTTTTGACCTTGAGACAGGGTAACCGAACATTGATTTAGTATATGTAGAAATCTCGATACCTCTTCTAGTTTTCGATAGACGTAGCTAGGACGGAGCATCTGCAGATCTATTATTTCACCAGAGAAGTTGATGACAAGATTACTTCGGCGGTGGTATCCTCTAGGGCACCCACTCTGCTATATATCTTTGACAGAGAATTGGCACATGCGACATATCCGATGCAAAAAGATGGCAGGCATGTGACTGGTAATGAGGTTCAAACAGGCCAGAGTTCTCGGTCGAACTAGAGGCCAAAGAGACAAAGGGATCATCGTGATAAAGGCCGGAGGGATGACAAATGGGACGAGGTCGCAGGGATTATCATCACGGGAGTCAGTTCTAGTAGAAGAGAGACAGTCGGTTAATGCCATCACATTAGCAATGGTAAATCAGCATATATCACAGCTGTAGATGTACCATCAGGGTCAAGATCAAAGGGAGATGCTAGGGGTCAAAGAGACCATGGACATGGTCTGAGATTTGGAGATAGATAGGCTAGTAGGTAGGATAACAGTAGATGCCACAGGTATGGTTAAAGGAGACACTTGAGGGTCGACTACAGGACACCACAGTCACCACATCGAGAGCCAGAGCAAGCCAAATAGAGAGTTTATGCGGTAACATAATGGGATGGTGGAGCAAACAGATAGCTCGTTGAGGGTAAGTTGCATTTTTTGGACGACCTATGCATGTTATGTTTGACTCTAGTAGTACATTATCGTTTATTGTTGCGCGTGTTGTTGGGATGTTTAGGATAGATACACGAATAGTAGACACGCACCTTATCCTGAGTATAGCCGCTGGGGACAAGATATACCCTAACCGGATATGTAGATACATGATAATAGACGTTAAGGAACATTAGTTACTAGCTGATTTTTTAGTATTATAGTACTTAGAGTTTGACGTACTTCTTGGGATGGATTGGTTATCATCCTATTCTGCACAGATAGATTGTTATAGTAAGAGGATATATTTTGTATTCCTAGGATACTAAAGTTCTCACTAGTTGGATCCGCGACTGATTACCTATTACTAGAGGTCGACTAGCTACGGCGCAGAAGATGGATGCATTTGTAGTGATAGTTGAGTTGGAGGCTAGGACGAAGGTTAGGATTAAGGATGTACCGGTAGTTAGAGACTTTGTTGATGTATTTCCAGATGACCTATCAGGATTTCCACTTCCACGAGTTGTAGAGTTTATCATTAAGTTGATACTAGGGACACAACCAATTGCTAGTAGACCGTATAAGATGTCACCATCAGAGTAGGAGGAGGTTAGACAACAACTGGATGATTTGTTGGAGAAAGACTTTATTCACCATAGTATGACACTTTGGGGAGCTCCAGTGTTGTTAATGAAGAAGAATGATGGTTAGATCAGAATGTGCATAAACTATAGGAAGCTGAATTAGGTGACAGTTGGGAACCATTACCCACTTCCTTGGATAGATAATCTTTTCAAACAATTGGCGGGTGCTAGATTCTTCTCGAAGACTGACCTTCGTTCAAGTTATCATCAGTTGTGTATTTAAGTGGAGGAATCCAGAAGATCTCTTTCAGCACGAGATACGGGCTATTTGAGTTCACATTCATGCTATTTAGGCTGACTAACGCCCTAACAACTGTCGTGGATTTGATGCACAGGGTCTTGAGACCATATCTATACAAGTTTTTCATTGTCTTCATCGATGAAATCTTGATCTATAACAAGACTCGTGAGGATCACAAGGGACATCTCAGAGAGTTTTGACGACACTGAGAGGGAACAAACTGTACACCAAGTTAAGTCAGTGTAACTTTTGGCTGCGTGTAGTAAGGTTTTTAGGACATGTCATCAGTGACCAGGGTATCTCTATGGATTTAGAGAAGATTTGGACTATCATTGACTATAGGATGCCTGAGTTCGTTCCTGATATGCAAAGTTTTCTCGGACTGGTTAGATATTACCAGCAATTTGTGTTGGATTTTTCTTTGATTGCAGTGCAGGTGACGAGGCTGACTAAGAAGAATGTTAGGTTTGATTGGTCAGAAGAGTGTGAGCAGGCTTTTATGAGCTGAAGAAAAGGTTGACTTCTGCGCTAGTATTAACATTGCCAGAGCAGGGCAAGACTTTGACAGTTTATATAGATGCATCAGGCATTAGTATATGATGCGTGTCGATGCAGGAGGGTAGACTAGTTGCCTATCTTTCCAAGCAGTTGAAACCCCATGGGGGAAGTTATCCAGTACACGACTTGGAGCTAGCAGTTGTCTTTTTTGCACTAAAGGCTTGGAGGCATTATCTTTATGAAGAGAGGTTCATATTATATACAGATCACCGGTATTTACGCTACATATTCACTCAAAAGGATTTGAACATGCACCAAAAGAGATGGATTTAGTTGTTGAAGGACTACGACTTCGCTATTGAGTATCACCCCGAAAAAGTGAACATCGTAGTGGATGCGTTGAGCAAGAGCGGGATGAACAATCAAACTGTTATGCAACCTATGACACACGAGCTTGGCTTGTTACAGGCGGCATCAGTTATGTTCATGAAAAAGGTATCTACTATGGCAGAACAACACATTTGTGGTCAAATGAGGGTTTCAACCATATCGATTGAGATGGTTGGCGAGTGTTAGAAGGCCGATTGGCTTTCTGAGCGGTTTAATGGTTTGGCTCGGGATCTGGAGTGCATTAATTGGGTAAAGACTAAGGAGTGGTGTTTGAGACACCAAGGGAGATTATGGATAACTGCAGATCAAGAGATATGAAACTGGATTCTGGAGGATGCATACCGATCTTGATACACTGTTCATCCTGGTCGGACCAAGATATACCATGATTTGAGGTGACTATTCTAGTGGCCAATGATGAAGGCTGACGTAGGGGCATACGTTAGGAGTTGTCACATTTGCAGTAGGTGAAGGCTGAGCACAGGAGACCCGGTGGATTGTTACAATCGTTGCCCATTCCATAGTAGAAATGGGAACACATTACCATGAATTATTTCAGTGGATTACTACAGACCTCGGGGCATCACAATGTAGTTTGTGTGGTGATTGATATACCGTTGAAATCGGCTCATTTCATTCCAATTTCTTTGAGATACACATTGCCCCAGCTGAGCATAGTGTTTGAGCAGGAGGTTATTAAAGTACATGGGGTTTCGATTTCCGTTGTGTCAAACAGAGATCCTACATTGACTTCAAGACTAGGGAAGACTATACATGAGCAGTTTGGCACCAGGTTGCAGTTTAGTACAACTTACCATCCTTAAACTGATGAACAATTAGAGCGAATGATACAAATCTTAGATGATATGCTCAAGTCTTGCATATTACAGTTTAGCAACTCATATGACTATTTTCCCTTGTGTAAGTTTGCATACAATAACCGCTATCAAGTGAGCATTAGCATGCCACCATTTGAGGCATTGTATGGGAGGCCTTGTAGATCACCTGCGTGTTGGGTGGAGCCGAAATATACAGTAACAATGGGGCCTATGATAGTTGTTGATCATACAGAGAAGATCAGTCAGATTCGTCAAAGGTTACTAGCCGCATAATATAGACAGAAGAAATACGCAGGTCGATACCACGAGGGACTGAGCTATGAGGAGGGCGACATGGTATACCTAAAGATTTCCCTTTGGAAAGGTCAGCAGAGATTTGGTATTAAGGGGAGACTAGCGCCGAGATTCATTGGGTCATTCAGCGTAGCGAGTGGGCTGTGATGCATATCGCCTAGAGTTACCTGCAGAGTTAGCTGGGGTTCATCCGACATTCCACATTTCAATGTTGAGACTAGCTAGGTCAAGATCGAGACCGACTATTGAGTTGGGGAAGATTGAGGTTGAACCTGACATGACTTATGAGGAGAGGCCGATAGAGATCATTGACCGCAGAGTTCTAATTCTCAGGAACAGAGAGCTCTCTAAGGTCCTAGTTCATTGGCGGCATCATAGGACAAAGAGACTCACCTAGGAGCTCGAGTCAACGATGAGAGAGCGATACCCTCAGCTATTTCCTGGTACGTCTTTTATGTTATAGTTAAATTTCAGGATGAAGTTTTATTTAGTTGGGAAAAACTGTAACTGCTTGTTTTATTAACACCATTATTTATATCGTAATTGCAAACATGGACGTCAGCTCAATTCCACGTGGACGTCGTGGGTTGACTATGGCACAAGTTGGCCTAGGTACATTAGTTGATTGTGTATTGGATTGTTTATTTGCGATGCAATTTATTAAATACATTGCATGTGTGCATGTTGGATAACGATATTGTGCAAGGTTGTATGACAAGCACTACAAAAAAAAAGCAAATCAGAAACGGAATTTTCCGTTTCTGATTTGCAAAAATTCCGTCTCTGATTGGATTCAGAAACGGAACAAAGACGGAATGCGTTCCGTCTCTGAAAACGTCGTCGCTGATTGGATCAGAAACGGAAAATGGATTCCGTTTCTGATTTAGAGACGGATCAGAAACGGAATAAATTCCGTTTCTGATTAGAAACGGAATTTATTCCGTCTCTAATTCCGTTTCTGATTAGAGACGGAATAAATTCCGTTTCTGATTATTTCCGTCTCTGATCCGTTGCTAATCAGAGACGGATCAGAGACGGAATTTTATCCGTTTCTGATTCATATCTAAAAAAAAAAAAAAAATTAGAGACGGAAATAGCAACGGAATCCAAAGATTCCGTTGCTATTTCCGTCTCTAATTTTCATTTTTGTTTAGTTTTTAAAGTCTTACATATATAGGTCTCAATCCAAACACATTTAACCTGCCAATATATAATAAATTGACATTCATACATCGACAATATATATCAACAAATATTCAATTGAGAGAACAAAAATGTAAAAATCAAAAATTGAAAAAGATATATATCCAAAAAAAATTGTATAGTATTACAAATGCTCCAAATTTCTAAGTATTCACAAAACCACCAATCCTATTGTTCAACAACCACAAAAAAAAAAAAAAACCTTACAATCCCAAACATGTACAAAAAGAATTATCAATCGAAAAGTCTTGAGATGTTCTTCAACACCACCGCACAGACCAAGGGACATTTGAAACAACTTAATAATTGAATAGTTGAACTTAAATTTTTCAGGGGACATAAGCATCATTGGAGATAGAGCTAAGGTAGAAGAGCAATGACTCACATCGAACTTATAGTGACGATCCCCGCACTCGACCATCAAAGTCTACAAACAAGCAAAAAGATTAACATTAATTCATTTGAGATTTAAGAATCCACAAACGATGATAAACACTTTGCATATACTTGATTTAAGTAAATTAAATTCTTACCAATCCAAAGTAGGAGGAAGATAGCAATGTTTGTCATTTTCACTTTTATCTTTATTTTCTAAAAACATATAAGAAAACAAAAATATGCTACCTCATAGATAGACCAAAAAACTCATAAGACTATTTTCAATCAATCCACTTTCACAAGCTACAAAATTTATCATAAGCTCACTCATCTCATTTCAAACCGAGCTTTTTAACTTACATGCGCCTGCGCTTGTCCATAAAACTTTCCGGGCGATCCGAATAAGCGCAAGTTCATATTTCCAAGTTCCAATTGCAAAATTTCCACTAGATATATTGCAAAGATGGTAAGATAACATTAACAAAGCAAGTTCCACTAGATATATTGCATATAATGAATTTATGATGGAAATTTAGAGAACTTAATCAAGCAGTCAGATAAGTCTATACCTAATTGCCCTTCTTTATTGCCTTGGATTGTTGAATACTGTTCAAAATCCTGAATGGTAAGTTAAGTCAAAAATCCATAAGCAAGGAAATCAACAAAACTAGGAAAGACAATATACCATCAGAAAATAAAGGTTGCCAATCATAATCAAAGAACAATTCAGGATATTCCTTTTAGATGAATAACCATTACCGCCAAATTATTAGAATTCTAATCAAAATGGTGGCTCCTATAATTTCATTATTTGATCCAACCCAAATTAACCTAAATTGCAAAACATGTAAAAGACAATCAATCTGAATCACACTTTATTTAAACTGAATAAGTAATGAATTGATGTAAAATGTCAAATAGCTAAAAAAACCTTAAAAAAAAACTTCTTTGCTGCTTTCATTCGTGTTTGCATTGATGTAATAAGGAACATGAAAGAGGATAATGGTGAAGTGCAAGAATGCTTAAAGGAAAAAAGAAAACTCAAATTTGATCCCCAAAGTCCCATTCAATGCGTAGGAAAATAGCAACATTGACCCCCAAACTCCCATCAATGCAACATTCACAGGTTCAAATTTGATCCTAAACTCGAATTTCATCCAATCTAAAAATGAAATAGTGCTCGAGAACAAACCACCATGTGTTCCTACTTTTAAATAAAAATTCCAGTGACATTCAAGAAATGCAGTGAAGAAAAGAAATAAACCATACAATGAGGAATAAGAAATCTTCCAAAAAATACATGAACATCAACCATATAAGATGCACCTATCATGTAAGTTGATTTGGATTATTTATCAAGCTTTGAAAGGCTTGCATTTCAACATGCATATGATAAGTAATGGTGAAGTGCAAGAATGGTAAAAGGGAAAAAGTAAAAGTTAAGCACAAACCTATCATGTAAGTATGATTCTAGAACTCATCCTCTCACCCCATCTAAAACTGTTGTGTGCTCCAAAGGTGACAAGCCATGTGTTCCTACTCAAAAAAAAAAAAACAAACCAGCTGGGATTATCAAAAGGAAGAGAAGAAAAGAAAAAAAGAGAACAATGTATCTATAAGAAGTCATAATCTCATCCACCAACCTCTCTATTTTCCCAGCCTCTCTATTTAACCATAAATCTTGATAGGAAGTCATCATCTCCTCCACCAACACTGCTGCGTGCTCCAAAACAAATCAGCCATGTTAAGCTACTCCCAAAAAAAAAAAAAAAACCAGCCA
Organism: Stephania yunnanensis; assembly: GCA_039657365.1. Taxonomy (NCBI): domain Eukaryota; kingdom Viridiplantae; phylum Streptophyta; class Magnoliopsida; order Ranunculales; family Menispermaceae; genus Stephania; species Stephania yunnanensis. The sequence continues at coordinate 14,002,107 of CM077592.1, forward strand.
TGTTAACAGCCACAGTTGCAACTGGATGCTCAGCATTAATTGGATCCTTGAAGTTTTGTGAGGAGCCACGACACATGGCGAATGCTCACCAAGAGGATTCAGTCTCGTCTAGGAGCCACAAGCACGACTTGAATGCTTAACCTACGAGTAAACGACTCAATTCTACCACTTTAGACCCTAGGTCACTCGGTAGGGAAGTAGAGTCCAACAATAGGTATCATTTCCATTAAAATATGCAAGGAAAGGAAAAAGAAATAATATTGAATTTCTTACTAGTTTACTTACAATACAATTGCATAATTTTTTACGTCAAATCGATGATTCGAATAGTCTAGTTGAACCATCCACGCGTATCTACAATCAAACAATGTATGACACAATTGTTTTAAGGATCGTTTGCTTAGTTGAGGTTTAGTACGTAACTTAAAGGAACTAATTCATCCACTAGCTCTTTTATAGATTTAACTCATTATATTAGGGACTTAACCCACTAAAATGATCTTATATGAGTTTCGCTCTTAACTTAATAAATATAAATCTCAAAATCCTAAGCTAATAGAACCATTGTTCTAGTAATTTAAACCTAAACAATACATTTGTCCAAACATGTGGTTGTATATGAAAGTATATTCAAAGGCGTTGGGTTTTGTGGATTCATGTAACTACAAATATAGTTTCCAATTAGAATAGTTAATTACCCAAGGCTAGCATTAATATTAAATAGTTCTTTTAAATATGCAAGCCTACTTCCATGTGCTAGTAAAAATGAATTTATAAGTTATTCTAATATGCATTTATACCTAAACCTTTTCTAAGTTTGGTTAGGCTCAAACAAGTGATTTTAAATGGTTCAACTCTACCAAACCATTACTACTTAATTTTATGGAAGTCCAAACCTCTTCCAAGATCAATTTATAAGTAGTTTACTTCAACTAGCCAAGTGTCGTTATTATATTCTTAAAAATAATTGCATATGATGCATATCAATCTAATTACTCTTTTATCCATGTAAATTTCTACTCTTGAATTTGAAAAAAAAGACAAGTTTCCTTTCAACCATTATATTAAACAATTGGAATGCATTCATTTAATATACTATTTTAATTCAAGCTTTTCTTCCTAATTACGTCCACAATCTCTACCTCACTCAAATAAAGTATTTCCAATCATCAAAGCAAATTTAGAATGAAGTCTAGCCATTGAAATTTTGAATCTTCACTTCAATAGTCTAAGTTGGAGTTAATTCATGAAGTTTAGTAAAAACCTAATTTGAGAAACAATTTTTGTAAGTTAAAATGTATATTAGTTCAAACTGATCAAACCATGCTCAAAACTCGAAATGAACAAGTAAACCTTATTTGAGTCATTTTATCAAACATTTGGTGTATATGTTCTACACACCAACTAGATTGATTATTAATTTAAAAAAAAAACTTCAACAACAACAACAACAACTCATTCAACGCTATCTCAAACTAAATATAAGTAACAAACGATTCAAATCTAAAATCCAGAACAAGATCAACCACGATGCTCAACATCGGAAAGCAAAGAACATCATCACAAACGAATTGAATCCAAGCTCGAAAGGAGAAGAGAAGATAGAATCTCACCTCGGCCGTCACAGAGAAGGAGATTCCTCTCGCAAATCGCCGCAACAAAACCCTAGCGAAGCGAGAGAAGAGAAGAAGACTTGTGGCAGAGAGAGACAGCAGAGAGCGGCGACGGTGAGAGAGAGAGAGAGCGGTGACGGTGAAAGAGAGAGCAGAGAGCTATGACGGTGAGAGAGAGAGAGAGAAGCGGTGACGGTGAGAGAGAGCGCGGTGACGGTGAGAGAGAGCGGCGGTGACGGTGAGAGAGAGCGGTGAGGGAGAGAGGTTTCGTTGAGAGAGAGAGAGAGAGAGAGCGGTGGGAGAGAGATTTTAGGGAGAGATAGAGTTTTGGTCCCCATTTTTGAATTTTCGAGATCGAGACACGCACGAATCTCGAGACGTAACAGACGGTTGTAATAAATGCAAATTTTGGTGGGAATGTTGGCGCCATTTTTTAGAGACGGAATTAATTCCGTCTCTAATTCCGTCTCTAATTCCATCTCTGATCCGTCTCAAATCCGTCTCTAAATGTTTCCGTCTCAATTCCGTCGCTAACTTTTTAATTTAGAAACGGAACTTATTCCGTTTCTAATTCCGTTTCTGATTTAGAAACGGATCTTATTTCCGTTTCTAATTCCGTTTCTGATTTGCTGTTTTTTGTAGTGAAGTAATTGCATCGAAGTACGTGTTAATGCGGGTATCGAGAGGCGTAGTAAGTGTAACCATAAGCTAATTAAATTAAATTCGAACAATAAGCTATGACGCTCCTCAAAATGCGTGTCAAGATGCGGTGCACCGAATATCGAGTAGCCGAAGGTTAGTGGGACCATGAGTTGGTTAAGTTTGATAAAAAGGGACCTTAAGAGAGACATCTAGTTCATCACTTTGAGTTGCTCTAGGAAGGGAGTGTGCTATTGGAGCATTAGGAGGTGTAGGACATCATGCTTGTGAACCACAAGATAATCCTTGAGATACGTACATACACTTGATCAAGACCTAACATATATATAGGAAATAGCTGAATATTTGATCAAAACCACATGAAATTCATGCAAATCTATGCCAATCTGAGGAAGAAAAAAGGATTTCATAAAAGAATCAACACCTTTGAAGACCAATTCAAGAGATCTAAACCTAAGTAATCACTTCCTTCATTTTCTCCACTTTCCAATAAACCTAGTTTTTGACATGTTTGAAGAAATTTGAGTTTTAGTGATTAGGTCTCTGATTCGTAGTGAGAAATTAATGAATTTCATGTTGTTAGACCATATATATAAAGAGAATTGATAACTAGTTTCGCTAAATTTGATGATTTTAATGAAATTGGAGAGTTGACATGAATGCATGAATTTTGAGGAATTATGGTTAGATTGAGGTTCTGGGGTGTTTAAGGGTTTATTGAAGTTAATTATATATGGGAAACGTGTTAAAATCAATAAGGTTGCTAATCGAGAATGTTAGGATAGAATTCTCGACTTGAGAATTATGTCCTAGAGCACAGATAGTGTGCTACTTGGAACGGTTTACAGGCGAATTATTCTAGGTTGCTTACAATTCTTCATCCTGGAGAACATAAGTGCACTACATAATTCTCTTAGCGCACTACCATCAGATAGCGCGCTACACATGTCCATTAGCACGCTTACTGCAGATCAAAATGGATTAGTAAGGGTTGTATTGGTGATTTTCCACCTAATACATGAGTAAACATTAGGACATAACCTAAAACTATACTAATTGACTTTAGGGACTTAGGGAAATTGTAACTCAGTACCGGGAGCTTGTTGGGTCGTATACGAGAGTCCGGGGAGGTCGAAGAGCAATGTGAGGTTAGTAAAACCCAACTAAAAGACTTTGAGTATTTGATTTTATTTTTTTATATCTCATTTCTATCATTCTTTGTTGTTCATTACTCTATTCCGTTACTTGGAAGTGGGTTGAGGTTACTCTTTTGGATTTCCTGGTTGTGTGTTCACGATGCACTAGACTGTAGCACGTGTGATCCGCCCCTTAGTGAATGGTGACTTGAGCTTGCCCTTGCTGCAAATGTGGGTAACTCAACAAATTTAACCAACGCTGCAAGAGACAAAGTGTCAGGCCGGTTGAACATGACCACTGGTGGAAACTTGGTGACTCGAAGTATAGTCTAGTCCATCTGGATTGAGCACACACATTTGTTAATTTGTCTATTATCTATTCATGCGATGAGCCATTTATAGTTGTCTATTTTTACATTCCGCATGTTTACTTGACAATATTCCTTGCATTTCCTTTACTTTATTATACGAATGCTCAAAGGAGTTCCTTGGGATTTTACTTACTTGACTCGTTATCTATCGTTTTGTGATGATTAAGTGCAAATCCTACTACTAGTAGGGGCAAGGGGATCCTAAGCAACTACATTTGATTGCCCGCTGTCGAGAACCTACTCATACATGTTTATTTTTTAGATTTTATATATTTTGGGTATTGGGAGACTTATATACAGAGTACTTTACAGTGTTTTCCATAGTAGGATTTACTCTTTTGAATAATGTTTATCATGATAAATTACTTATACTAATCGTATCAATTGAGGCTTCCGCTTATTTATGTTAACTTGTATGAGACAACCCACTAGTATGGTTAAGCATTATAATAAACTACAAATTAAGTAACAGTTGAAATAGTAAAATACCCCCAAAGAACAAGTTAAGAAAATAAGGATAATCTACTAATTAATTTGATAATACACACGTGGATATGATTTGCGAGACATGAAGAGGATGGGCAAGTGTTGGACACGTGTAGTTGGGCCAGTTGGCAATGAGTCCACAGAGACACGCCACCCCGTGCAACGGAATTTAAGCAACGGATATTACTATGTCGCTATTCCGTCACTAAACTTGGCACCAAAAGTTTTCTCCAAAACATTTTGTTGTTATTCCGTTGGTAAATGTGGCACTAAAATTTGTCTCAAAACATTCTGTCACTATTCCGTTGGTAACATTGGCGCCTTCATTTTTCGCCTAATATTCCATTGCTATTCCGTCGCTAATGAGTAGCGACGAATTGGCTTCAGAATGGAGCACACAAGTGGCATCATGAGTACATATTCAGTTGTTAAATGAAAAATTATAATGTATTTAATTAATTTCCCATATATATAGGGGAAATTAATTAAGGGCTAAATATTTATAGTTAAATATATATATTAAAAGTATGAATAGGGACCATGAAGAAATGTCAATTTTGCTCTTTATTATGTTTTGTTTTCTAATATTTATTAAGGGCTAAATTTTGTTTGATTTTTTTAGTTGGAAGTCGTTTGAAAGTACAATTATATAAATATCAATTAGGATATCCCAATTGTGATTAAAAGAATTTTTTCAATATTTTTTATTTTTATTTAGCTTAGTACAATTATTTAATTGTGCGATTTATCTCCAAAATATGTGATTACCTAAGATCTAAGATAAGCGACCTTTTTTTTCATTTTTTTAGGATTTTACAACTCAAACTCCAAGTTAGATAAATTTTAGGACTATTAACGCCTATTCTTATTTAGCAAATGAATAATCTATTATGTTGGTAATTCGTTGCTAAATCTAAAATAAAAGCCTCGAACTCATCTCCTTCTCCATTTTCTCAACCATTCAAAGCCAACCTTCCCCGTGCCACCACCCTCAACAGTTGTATGTGTTCTCACTGGTAGTCACTCTCTCTCTATATCTCTCTCTACACCCCCCTTCCTCGCCTACATCCCTCTCGATCCCTCCTCGACAAACAACCCCCTTTCACCTTCTTTACCCCGTCACTGTTTACCCTTCACCATCACCTGCTTCCCGCACCATCAGCCGCTCCCTCCCCATATTCACCTACTTTACCCCTCCTTCCTCAGTCCACAAACCCCCTTTGTGACCTACTTCCCCCACCTACTACCTCTCTCTCTCTTTTTAGCTACAGCTGTCGTCACCGATGTCGTACACCTTGGGTAATTTTTGTAACTCCGCCTATGTTATACACTATGTGCGCTACATAGCAGGTCTCAAGTTCGAATAAAAGAAGAAGACTATGATACCCTTTTTTATACCGAAAAATGGGTAAGGGAGGTCCCAAACTCTTTTTTCATATCCGAAAAGTAGGGGTGGGAGGCACCAAACTCATTTTCCATTCTTGAGAAATGGAGAAGGGTTGCAATAGGTTCACAGCCAGCGTAAACCTTTTGCCACTTTTCATGAAATGGGTCAAACATATATAAACGTTGGGTCATTCCCACCTAGCGGCACGCTGCATCGAAGCCCGGGTGTAATGAGAATTGAGCAAGGGTGCATTTCACATCGTCGCCTGGGTGTGAAGAAAAATGTGCAAGGGTTCCTGCACATAGGACGTATATGGGTAAAGAAGCTAGTCCCTTTACATCGTCCCCTGGATGTGAAGAAAAATGAGCAAGGGCCATATAGAAGACAAGTGTAGGTAAAGAAGCTAGTTCAAAACAAACATGAAAACAAAAATAAAATCATAGATACCGATACGAGATCTTTTAGAAAAAATAGAAATAGAAAACGAAAACAAACACAAATGGGAGAAAAAAACTCATTTATGAATATGGAACATAGGAACACTCACAGGGAAGACAATAGAACTAGTAGATACCATGATTAGAAGGAGATTCAATATTGCTTGCCTCCAAAAGATAAAATGGGTAAGAGAAAAGAGTAGAGAAATAGGAAGCACAGGGTTTAAATTGTGGTACACTAGTATATATAGAAAATGTAATGAAGTGGGAATTGTGATGGATAATGATTATAAGGATAAGGTTCAAGAGGTTAAGAGAATGAAGGATAGATTGATTCTAGTTAAATTAATTATCGGAGACAAGAAATTAATGGACTTAGCTCCTATGCACAACAAATATGATTAAGCGAGAACATTAAACGCAAGTTTTGGGACGATATGTATGGATTTATGCAAAGTATACCATTAAATGAAAAGGTTTATATTGAAGGTGATTTAAATGGGCATATCGGGGCAAGTATCGATGGGTTTGAGAGAGTTCATAGAGGTTTTGGTTACGGTAATAGAAATGTAGAAGGAGAATTAATCTTAGAATTTGCTTCAGCATACGATCTTGTCTTACCAAATACTAGTTTTAGGAAAATGAAGTTGCATATAATTACTTTTAGTAGTGTTCATAACGAGAGTCAAATAGATTTTTTTACAAGAAATTAAATAGAAAAATATGTAGAGACTGCAAAGTAATACCTGGTGAAGTGTTTACTACCCAATATAAGTTAGTAGTACTTGATATTAGGCCGAAATGACGACATAATATGAATAAAAGGGTTAGCGACCCAAGAATAAAGTGGTGGAACCTAAAAAATAGTGAACAAGTAGAGTTTACAGAAAAACTACTAAAGGAAAATGTTTGAAATCTTGACTTAGATGCTAACACAATGTTGCTAAAAATGAGTAGTTGCATAAGGAGAGTGAGATCAAACGTATTAGGTATATCTAAAGGTTTAGGACCACCAAAGAAGGAAACATGGTGGTGGAACAAGGATGTCCAACGAGCAATTAAGACCAAAAGAGAAACGTATAGGAAAATACCTAAGTGTCAAGATGAAGATGTGTACAATCAATATAGAGAAGTTAAAAAACAAGCTAAAAAAGTGGTTAGTCCAGCTAAAATAAATTTCATGTAAGATCTATATACAAGTTTAGGTAATAGAATGGCGAAAAATATATATGGGCTAGCCAAATTAAGAGATAAAAAGAAATAAGACCCAAGTCATGTAAAATGTATTAAAGACAAAAATCAAAATGTTTTAACACGCGAGGATGATATTAAGGAGAGATGAAGAAGTTACTTCGATTGTTTATTTAATGATGGCCAAGTTGATATTATAATAGATGAAAACTCACTCTAAGAAAGAAATGTAAATTATACACGCAATATTAGAATTCTAAAAGTTAAATAGGCATTGAAAAGAATGAAAATAGGGAAAGCATGTGGCTCATATGAAATACCTATAAAGGTTTGGAAATGCTTAGGAGAAATTGGATTGACTTGGTTAACAAAACTTTTCAATAAAATTCTAAAATCAAATCGGATGTCAATGGATTGGAGAAGAAGCACGTTTGTGCCAATCATAAAAAATAAAAGAGACATTCAAAGTTGCTCAGACTACCGGAGAATTAAACTTATGAGTCACACTATGACACTTTGGGAGAGGATAATTGGCACTAGGCTAAGAAGAGAAACAACAATATCAGAGAACCAATTTGGCTTCATGCTGGGAGGTCAACTATGGGGCGATTTTCCTTGTAAGACGATTGTTAGAAAAATATATAGAAAAGAAAAAAGATCTTTATATGGTTTTTGTAGATTTAGAAAAAATATATGATAGGGTACCTAGAGATGTTCTTTGGTGGGTTCTAGAATGAAAATGAGTGTATGCTAGCTATATAGACACTATTAAGGACATGTATAATGTAGTAGTAACGAGTATAAAGAAAATTAAAAGGAGCTACAGTAGAATTTCTCATTACGAAAGAACTACATCAAGGATCGGCTTTAAGCTCATATCTATTTACTTTAGTTATAGATGAACTAACTATGCATATTCAAGAGGATATACCATGATGTATTCTATTTTTAGATGATGTTTTCTTAATAGATGAAACAAAAGATGGAGGAATATGAAATTAGAATTCTGGAGGAATATATTAGAATCTAAAGACTTTAAGTTGAGTAAAACGAAAATCGAATACATGCAATGTGAGTTTAGAAACATTAGACATCGAGATGATGGAGTGGTAAAATTATGAAAAGTAGAAGTTTCTAAGGTGAACCACTTTAGATACCTAAGATCAATCATACAAAATGATAGTAATATTGAGAATGATGTCACACATAGAATTCAAGCTAGATGGAAGAAATGGCGGAGTGCAACAAGGGTAATTTGTGATCGAAATGTTCCTATTAATTTAAAAGGAAAATTTTATAGGACTGCAATTAGGCCAGCTATACTCAATGGAAGTGAATGTTGGTCGGTAAAGCAACAACAATTATATAAAATGAGCATAACATAAATGAGGATGCATAGGTGGATGTGTGGTAAAACTCGTAGAGATAGAATAAGAAATATAGAAATTCAAAGACAAGTAGGAGTAGCACCAATTGATACATAGATTAGGGAAAAGCAGTTGCGGTGGTTTGGTCACCTGCAAAGACAGCCTACAAATGTTCCCACTAGAAAACTTAACTCAATAGAAACTGTAGAAATTCGACGAGGTAGGGGTAGACCAAAGTTAAAATGGGATGCATTAATCAGGAGGGATTTGAATAGTTTAGAAAGCTCACCATCAATTGCACTTAATCGAGCACAATGAAAAAATTTGTCACTCTCTTTTAGGGAGAAATATCTATTGGGCCCTTCGATACGTTAGACTGATAAATGGCTGTCTAATGAATTGATTGGATCAATGTCACTTGATAATTTCAGTTTACTTTGAGATCAAGACTAGTAGATTAAACTATAAGGGTGACATTCCATATCTTATGTTCAATCAAAAGACATTGTGTGACAAAAAGATATGACATACACTGTCTATTAGGTTGTATCGATTTATTGATCTTCATGCAACTTGGGTAGTCATAATGTCTTGCTAGAGGTCTCTTATGATTTGTGCGCTGAAAAGGGTCTGCCAACGTTGTATAAACCTATTGGTTCACATACAAAGAATGGATTTGTGCGACATAATATTTTCTAGGTTGATAAGTTTTATTTGGTAAAATTCATTTTGAATATTCTCATCAAGTGACCTAGTTTGACAAAGATTCAAAACTTTCCTACATTTCTAGTGTGACTAGAAATTTTGTCTCTTAGTAAATCCTATTTTGAATAGGACTCTAATTGTAATTATAGTATGAGTTTAATTCTTATTTAATTTTAGATAAATTACAACTCTTATTGGATTAGTAATTGTAGATTATCTATGACTCTATCCTTGTTAGAGTTGGACTTTATCTAAGACTCTATTTGGAGTATGACTACGAGATATAGTTCTTTTACAACTCGGCCTATTATACTATAAATAACACATTAGAGTCACAGTTGTTTTAGAGATTTTTCTAGAGAGTTTTTGTAAGAACTTTTGTCCTAAAATTCTTGGGGCTAGCACTTTGGATCATGATTGTCTATTCGTGTATGGATTTCTGATAAAGGACGTTTGTTTTTGGAAGTGTCTCGAAGGAATCGATCAAAGCCAAACAAGGCAGACATGGAGTTGTTCTTTTCAAGGTATACTTTTTCTTTATTAGTACATCAGTTTAATGGAATTGATATGATCCTGGTTCACTGATATTCGAAAAGGTTTCAAAAAACTTTCGCTGTACTTGATCCCCGAAACCCAACACCCTATTCGTTTACATCCTTACAATTGTTTGGATTTAACGAATATTTTTTCTAAAACCTCACAAAATTCATTTTTATCTAAGACATTGATGTTCGGGCAAGTCACAAAGCATAAGTGTCAATGTTAGTTATTGTTGAGTGAGGTTTATATTTTTCTTAGATGTGATATACAGGCAGTTTTTTATTTTGTTGTGGAGATGATTAAAACAATTTGGTGATTTTTGGGAGGAAATTGAATTTCTCCAAATAATTATTGAGTACGTATAGGTAACGGCCCAAATTAATTAAGGTAGGATTAATATTAATCTTGGGGCTTAGCGGTTGTAATTCGGGCATTACGTGGACAACTCGGTTGACTCAGACACGAGAATCGATGTAATATATTATTTTTGGATGATGGTTATTTATGTGTGATGTTTAAAAGCATTGTATTATTGTGCAACATCGCATTTGTGTACGTTTTTATCGGGTGAATTGGCGTGACGGGTACTTGCCTCAGGATGCGTGCCGAGACACGAGCACCGAGTGTTGGGCAGTCGAGGGTTAAAGGGACCACTACTTAGGTTAAATTAGTAATATATTACATTAATAATATAAGAGGGTACCTAAGTTAGTGGATTAAAGAATTTAATTTATTTTTCCTATAGTTAGTGGGAAATTACCTACACCATAGATTTACCTTAAGATGATTCTAGTTAGGTTGATTTAGGATGGTGAGTGTCATATTGGAGTCACGATGTAGTGTTGAATAGCTAAAAACATTTAATGATTTGGAAAGCTGGAATTCAAGGTTTGAGATCAAATTAAGTAATTAAACACAAAAGATAATTCTCTTCTTGACCTATTCTCCATGAAAATGAGCTAAAAATTGAGGTTTTTGGTACAAATGAGTTTCACACTTGATTTCTTTGTATTCCTAATGATATTCATATATGATTAAGTTAAATATTCCTACAAAACGTGATTTGTAAACTGATTTTGATGCAATTGAGGTTTTTAGTAAAAATTGGGAAATTTTATGAAATGCGTGAAAATGAATATATATCATGAATTTGTTGTTGTTATCCTACTGTTTTAGGTGGGTGATTTCCCCCACGAGGTGAGGATGGGTTGACTCTATGGGTGCAAAGGACATATTCTCGAATGTAGAATTCTCCCCTTCAACATAAATAGCGTGCTAGAGAGGGTTGCTAGCATGCTACCCGTGGTGGGCATGATGGTGTTCTTCATACTAAAGAACATTAGCGCGCTAGGGGGTTTCCCCTATACGTTATCACTACATAGCGCGCTAGGGGCCCAACTTAGCCTGCTAATGACAGATACCAGTTGAACTTAAAGGGCTGTTTTGAGGACTTGACTTACACACACTTAACTTTAAATACTTACAATCGATATAAAACACTTGAAATTGATCCTAGGAGACTCGAGGACTATAGTACGTTAGTCGGGGATGTAACAGGGTCGGATTTGGGAGTCCGGGGACTGGTGCATGTGTTTGAGGTTTGTAAAACCCAATGGAGAGTCGCTTAATTATTTTCTTGCTTTCCTTCTTATTTTATTCTTTGCTTACTTCAGTTATCTATGTTTGTATCATTATTTGAACGGTTGGTTAAGTTTACTCTCGCCAGGTATTCTATTGTGTGTCTATGGCATGCTAGACCATAACATGTGTATCAGGAGTCCTTGGTGAATAACTGTGGCAGCCCCAGATTTAGAGGCCGTCGTGGGACTTGCCATATCACATCACACGTCACTTAGTTTTACCATGCAATGGCCTATTATCTATGAGGCCTAACAACCCAACTGGTTGCTAACACATTTCCCATTAAACCGTAACTTAGCTAATTAATCTTCATTTAAGTATTAGTGATTTAATTACACATTTAATTAATTTATCAAGTTATATTACAATTTCACAACTGAAGTCTTTAAGTGAATAAATTATGCAATATTTAACAATTCTAAGTAGTGAAAAACCTGACAAAATGATACCATGTATATATTAAAGGCAAAATAAGCATTTCAAAAGATCTATATACATGTATTCAATATTTTACAGTCCCTGAAACCCCTAGAAAAAGTAATGTGACATCCGAGAATTTCATAAACTTGATTAGGATGTTAATTTAGTGTTTTCGAATTTTTTTTGGATTTTAAGTATCCGAAGTAGACTCTCGGATCCTACCCAACAAGCTCCCCCAACACCAAGCTACGGTCCGCTAAATCCATGAAGTCCAATTTTAATAAGTTTAGGTTGTTATATATGTTTAGACATGTATTAAGTTTGAAAATAACCAAAATAGCCCTTAACTTCATAGTTCATCCATCATTAGCGCGCTATTTTGGTCAACCTAGCGTGCTAGTTTTGAGTTAGCGCGCTAAGGGGGTGTATCTAAATTAGCGCGCTAGGAATTTTAACTAGCACGCTATTGTTCTTTGTTTCGAAGAACAATTGCAGACTTAGGACAATTAGTGCGCTAATGATTCCAATTAGCGCGCTAATTGCCTTTTGGGACAGAATTCTCAATTTGAGAATTCTGTCCTAGCCCTCTCAATTAGCTATTCTAATTGGTTTTTCACCCTGTCCTCATCAAAATAACTTCGATCCGTAAATTAGAACACTCCAGAAACCTCAAATTTCATCCATTTCCACAATCATGCATTTACCACCAACTCCATTAACAACCAATTCATCAAATCTAACTAAACTAGTGATAGATTCTCCCTGTATACAATCTAATAACATGAAATGCATCATTTTTACACAAACAAACCACATACTAAATCATCAACTCAAATTTCACTAAACATACCCAAAAATGGGTTCATTTGCAAGCTTAGAAGGTTGAAAAAATGATTACCTAGGTTAGATCACTTGGTTTGATGCCTAGGTTGTTGAGTTCCTAGCTAGAAGTATGTTCTCCCTCCTTAGATTCTTCTCTGGTTTTGCATGAGAAATTGGTATGTGGTTGAATCGCGCTTTCCACTAACTTGGTATATGTATATGTTGGGTTGAGATCTAGTGCGTGTACGTATCCCAAGGCATATCTTGTGGTTCACAAGTATGTTGTCCTATACCTCCTATTGACTCTAATAGCACACTTATCATCTAGTACCACTCACCATGTTAATCTAGATGTCCATCTCATGGCCCCTTTTATTTAATGTAAACTATAGGTTTCCATTTATTCTATTAATGTCGCATTACATTAAGCCTTATCCAACCATATGGCTAGTGTTTTATTTATCAAATTAAAACAACTCATAGTTACACTAACCCTCGGCTACCCATACTCGGTGCCCCGCGTCTTGACACGCATTTCGAGGTGTGTCATAGTCTATTGTTCAAGTTTATTTAATTAGCCTATGGTTACATTAATTATGTCAATTTGATAACCTAGACATGTTTATGTAAGTTTATTGAGTTTTCTCTAGTGTATGCATATCTCGTCTTTCGATACCTGCGTTAGCATGCACTTCGAGGCAACTACCGTCACACAACCTCGCACGCTCTCGTGATTCAACATACACACATGCGTTGTATTTAACCAATATTTGAATAAATTGCACCGCAATTAAGCCTTCCAACACATAATTTAACCAATGTACTTAGGTATGTGTGTGTCCTAGCCTAACCGCGACGTCCACGTGGATCTGAGCTGGGGTCCATGTCTGCAATTATAAGATAATTAACAGCATTAATAAAATGGGTCGTTACATGTTAATCCTAGTTTAATTAATTTGGGTCGTTGCAACTCTTCCCCAACTAAGAGAACATCATCCCTAAAATTTATATCTCGAGTAAATTCTTGTGCATTTAACATATCCCTGTGTGATTAAACCTCAAACCTTGATAGTACCCTTCTACAGTCCCTTAAACACCCCTCTACTCCTACTGCATGGAAGATAATGTTACCTTGAGACATAAGTGCATGTTGTCGAGGTGGTCAAAATCATTTAATCTCTTTCCAACATCTCCACAACCTATTCTCAGTTCGATTTTTGTGTTCAAGTTTCCCTAACCCAGTTACCTAACACCAATAACTATAAACCTTTCCTATTATGGATCCCAACATAATAGTTCTAAACCACGTAACATACCATGACAATCCTATACCATGACAATCCCATGCCATGCTACAACCTATGATAATTTCATGCCATAAAACAATAATCTACCATGATACATCTATAATCTACTACCGTACGATCATGCATGCATAAACCTAAACTATAATTCTTAAGGCTTTAAAATCAAATACCCTGAACTCATTGCTGGGACGTTTCTCGGCTTGGCTCAGTGGCCACGTGCACCAGCTCTCGAGTCTATACCGATATCACTACTACTGGAGTCACTAATCTCAATGTCCTCGTCGAAAATATCTAGCCCTATCTCCTGGTCCTATTTGACCACTACTAAACCCATGGTTTTGACCTTGATCTTGATATCCCTATTCTCAACCTCTTTGATATTGAGTTTGTCCTTGCTGTGGTGCCTGAAATATTGGTACAACATAAACTTTATATGTCTAGATGTCATCCTTATGATATCGATAGTATTGTCTGTTCTTTTTGTCGGATCGCTCTCTCTATCTCTTCAGCATAATATTTTGCTCTGACTGTCCATTGACAACTGTAGATGTGTGCAAATCTGTTCTAGCAATCACTAGCATGTCTTCCCTCAGCCTAAGCTAAATCTTGATCAGAATGTACTGGTCGTAGAATACTCATTTATGCTCTGCACATTTGTACCTCTCCCTTCAGTCCTTGAGTTCCACTCGGTAGGCATCACTCTATTGAAAATTGATGTATGTCATTGTATAAGCCGAAATTACTTTTATAAGTCGAAGTCCTCTTGAAGAAACTCGTCGCATATCTCCATAAGTTTTTTCCTCCGGCGTAATATACCACATTACTCAAGTCGTCCAATCGTTTGAAATAATTCGATCGTCTATCCATCTTGATCATAGCACATGTCATACTATCTTCAATATACATTTATATAATACATACAATCAAAACGTAACACGTAGATAATCTCTACCACTACCTGACTTGTATTTGCTTCCCAACTAAAATCCTAAGGCAATAACATCTGGTTTCCACATATAAGTTTATTTGTTAGATTTTATTAAACTTTTATACTATGCTTTATCGACCTCGTTTTAATACCAACTGTAGCGTTGGTATCAGGTTAAGGACAACTATGTTTCCTCCCAAAGGCTCAACCTCGCTCTGATACCAAACTGGGACGACCCCAAATGTCAAGTCGCCTTGGGACCTGTTATATCACATTCCACGTCACTAAGCCCTGTCACTTCATGGCCCACTTATCTTTGATGTCTCGCGACCCAACTGGTTGCTTACATTTTTCCATTAAGCCCTGACTTAGCTAATTAATATTTATATAAGTATTACTGATTTAGTTAAATTTCACCTATGTTGTACACTATGCGCGCTACATAGCTGGTCCCAAGTCCGGATAAAGGAGGAGGACTCTGACGCCCATTTTTTCATACCGAAAAATGGGTAAGGGATGTCCCAAACTCACTTTTCATACCCAAAAAGTGGGGGAGGGAGGCCCCAAGCTCATTTTCCATTCTTGGAAAATGGAGGAGGGTTGCGATAGTTTGACAGCCAGCGTAAAATGTTTGTCACTTTTCATGAAATGGATCAAACATATATAAACGTTGGGGCGTTTCCACCTAGCGACGCGCATCATTGGAGCCTGGGTGTAGTGAGAAATGAGCAAGGGTGTGTTTCACATCGTCACCTGGGTGTGAAGAAAATGAGCAAGGGTTCCCACACATAGGACATGTGTAAGTAAAGAAGCTAGTCCCTTCACATCATCGCTCGGAAGTGAAAAAAAATGAGCAGGGGTTCCCACACAAAGGACGGGTGTGGGTAAAGAAGCTAGTTCAAAACAAACACGAAAACAAAAACAAAATCATAGATACGGACACTAGATCTTTCAGACAAAATAGAAATAGAAAAGGAAAATAAATACAAAGGGGAGAAGAAATTCGTTTAGGAACATGGAACATAGGAACACTTACGGGGAAGTCAATAAAACTAGTAGATACCATGATTAGAAGGAGAGTCAATATTGCTTGCCTCCAAGAGCCAAAATGGGTAGGAGAAGATAATAGAGAAATAGGAAGCATAGGGTTTAAATTGTGGTACACTAGTACAGATAGAAAATGCAATGAAGTAGGAATCGTGGTAGATAATGATTATAAGGATAAGGTCGTAGAGGTTAAAAGAATGGGGATAGATTGATTCTAGTTAAATTAATTATTGGAGATGAGAAGATTAACATACTTATCGCCTATGCACCACAAGTAGGATTAAGCGAGGGCATCAAACACAAGTTTTGGGACGATATGGATGGATTTATGCAAAGTATACCATTAGATGAAAAGGTTTTTATTGGAGGAGATTTAAATGGGCATGTCGGGGCAAGTAACGATGGGTTTGAGAGAGTTCATGGAGGTTTTGGTTACAGCAATAAAAATGAAGAAGGAGAATCAATCTTAGAATTTGCTTCAGCATACGATCTTGTCTTAGCAAATACTAATTTTAGGAAGAATGGGTCGCATACAATTACTTTTAGTGGTGGTCATAGCAAGAATCAAATAGATTTTCTTTTAACAAGAAAAATAGATAGAAAAACATGTAGAGACTGCAAAGTACCTGGTGAAGCACTTACTACCCAACATAAGTTAGTAATACTTGATATTAAGCTAACATGATAACATAATATGAATAAAAGAGTTAGCGACCATAGAATAAAGTGGTGGAGCCTAAAACATAGTAAATAAATAGAGTTTAGAGAAAAACTACTAAAGGAAAATGTTTGGAATCTTGAATTAGATGCTAATATAATGTGGCTAGAAATGAGTAGTTGCATAAGAAGAGTGGGATCAAACGTATTAGGTATATCTAAGGGCTTGCGACCTCCAAAGAAGGAAACATGGTGGTGGAACGAGAATGTCCAACTAGCAATTAAGACTAAAAGAGAGATGTATAGGAAAATATCTAAGTGTCAAGATGAAGATGTGTACAATCAATGTAGAGAAGCTAGAAAACAAGCTAAAAAAGTAGTTAGTCAAGTTAAAACAAATTTCATGCAAAATCTATATATAAGGTTGGTAATAGAGATGGCAAAAAATATATATAGGCTAGCCAAATTAAGAGATAAAAAGACACAAGACCTAAGTCATGTAAGATGTATTAAGGACGAAAATCAAAATGTTTTAACGTGTGAAGAGGATATTAATGAGAGATGGAGAAGTTACTTCGATAGTTTATTTAATGATGGCCAAGTTGATACTATAATAGATGAAAACACCAAGAAAGAAATGTAAACTATACACGCAATATGAGAATTGTAGAAGTTAAAGGGGCATTGAAAAGAATGAAAATAGGGAAAGCATGTGGCCCAGACGAAATACCCATAGATGTTTGGACATGCTTAGTAGAAATTGGATTGACTTGGATAACAAAACTTTTCAATAAAATTTTAAAATCAAAACAGATGCCAATGGATTGGAGAAGAAGCACGCTTATGCCAATCTTCAAAAATAAAGGAGACATTCAAAGTTGGTCAAACTACCGGGGAATTAAACTTATGAGTCACACTATGAAACTTTGAGAGAGGATAATTGACAATAGGCTAAAGAGAAAAACAATAATGTGAGAGAACCAATTTAGTTTCATGCCTGGAGGTCAACTATGGAAGCGATTTTCCTTGTAAGACGATTGTTAGAAAAATATAGAGAACATAAAAAAGATCTTCATATGGTATTCGTAGATTTAGAAAAAGCATATGATAGGGTCCCTAGAGATGTTCTTTGGTGGGTTCTAGAAAGAAAAAGATTGCATGCTAGATACATATACACTATTAAGGATATGTATGATGTAGTCGTAACGAGTATAAAGACATTTGGATGAGCTACAAAAGAATTTTCCATTACGATAGGACTATATCAAGGATCGGCTTTAAGCCCATATCTATTTACTTTAGTTATGGATGAACTAACTAGACATATTTAAGAGGATATACCATGGTGTATGTTATTTGCAGATGATATTGTCTTAGTGGATGAAACTAAAGATGGAGTGAATATGAAATTAGAACTCTGGAGGAATACATTAAAATCTGAAGGCTTTAAGTTGAGTAGGACGAAAATCGAATACATGCACTATGAGTTTAGAAACACTAGACATCCAAATAACGGAGTGGTAAAATTAAGGGAAATAGAAGTTCCTAAGTTAAACCACTTTAGATACCTAGGATCAATCATACAAAATGATGGTAACATTGAGAATGATGTCACACATAAAATTCAAGCTGGATGGAAGAAATGGCGGAGTGCAACATGGGTGATTTGTGATCGAAATGTTCCTACTAAGTTAAAAAAAATTTTATAGGACCTCAATTAGACCAGCTATGCTCTATGGAAGTGAATGTTGGGAGGTAAAGCAACAACAATTATATAAAATAAAAGTAGCAGAAATGAGGATGCTTAGGTGGGTATGTGGTTAAACTCGTAAAGATAGAATAAGAAATATATAAATTCAAAGATAAGTAGGAGTAGCACCAATTGATACAAAGATTAGGGAAGGGCGGTTGCGATGGTTTGGTCACCTGTAAAGACGACCTACGAATGCTCCAACTAGAAAACTTGACTCAATAGAAACTGTAGAAATTCGATGAGTAGAGGCAGACCAAAGTTAACATAGGATGCATTAATTATGAGGGATTTGAATGGTTTGCAAAGCTCACCATCAGTTGCAATTAATCGAGCACAATAGAAAAGTTTGACCCATGTAGCTGACCCTGGTTAATTTGGGACTGAGGCTATGTTGTTGTTGTTGTTGTTGTTGTTGTTGTTGTTGTTGTATTACTGATTTGGTTAGCTTATCAATCAATTTATCAAGTAATTTTACAATTTTATAGCAGAAATCTTTAAATGAGTATGTTATGCAATATTTAACAATCTTAAGTAGTGAAAACCCCGACAAAAAGATACCATATATATATATATATATATATCAAAGGCGAGATAAGTACAACAAAAGATCTATATACATGTCTTCAGTGTTCTACAGTCCCAAAAACCCAATATATATATATATATATATATATATATATGTATATATCAGAGGTAGTCGCCTATACCTCCTTATCGTTGCCCTTACTCATCAAAGGATCTGCACTCGGCCACCCAATAAATACAGTGACAAGTCTACTAAGTAAAGTCTTAAGAGAAGTCCACACAATATTCATAAAATAAAACTGATAAACTATGAGACATGCAAATATAACTTTTGACAACAGTAAGTCATATTCCCATAAATGTTGGTAGCACACGACAATAAAAAAACATTAGCGATAAATAAACAACACATACCAACTAAACATGCTTGGAAATAAAGCATTAATAAGTGCACATTCGTATAATCATGAGAAGAATCTGACCTAAGGAGCCACGTATATACTTACAGGCTTAAAGAGACTAAACCTCAACTAGGGTTACCGAATGAACCCCTCCAGATGTTATTTCAAGTCAAGGGAACACTCTAAATCCCTCTCGACAGTCATAGATATGTTCTACTGCCATTGAGATGAGCACTAAACACAAGTAACTCGTGCAAGTGATTTAGATATACACAAACCGAAATAAGAGTGAAACCCTATGTATGGCCATAAGCAGTCATACATATAATCTGATATCAATGAAACAAAACTAGGAATTTTGTAAGGCATTCGAATAGGTTTACGCACCTCAAATACATGCATCAGAACCTTGCTCGTGAAGCTCCTAAACTAACCTCGACCTCATTCTCGACACCTGCCTATTGACTCCTAGGTCCCTGGTATCGATTTGATAATTTTTTGGTGTTTGGATATCTGTTTTATTGCCTAAATGAAATAAAATTATAATCACAATTCTTGTGGTTTCAAACGTCCTTGTGGGTATAGACGTCCTTATAGGTATAAACGTCTCTATGAGTACAAACGTCTCTGTGAGTATAGATATCCCTGTAGGTACATACATTTATGTGGGAATAGACGTCCCTGTGGGTATAGACCTCTCTATGAGTATAGACAACTCTGTGGGTACAAACATTGTTTATTATCTTCTCCAACAGCCTAATATGCACGAAAAGACCATATTCCAAACATCAAATCTCGATCCGAATCATAAAATTCTTGCTCCTATTTGACCTCAATTTCTCCAAATCAACCTAATACAACTATAATGGCCATCTATATTGATAGAATTAAGGGTTTTTAACATGCATTTTAATGAAATTGGAATTGTAGAAAGACATGAAATTTGTACTTTATGAATGTCTTTGCTTGCTTGAATCCTTAGCTTGAACTCACCATCAATTTGGTTCAAACCTTCCTAGATCTCAAAATCTTAGCCACCAAACACTTTATTTCTTCTCTCCAACGACTTTCTTCCTCTCCGAGATTTGTAAATGAAACTGGTTTCATTTGCGTGTGTTTATCTTATAAATTAAGGAGTGTTTGATTTTTAGCCATTGATCTCCATGTTTTTACATATCCCGAAGTTCATCTAATAGTCCACACCTTAGTACTTATCCTACACTAATTGGCTACTCACATGGTTCCTAGATGTGTCATTACATATCTCTAGGAAAATCATATGATTCCAATTTATTAACCAAACTATTGGCCTTTATTTATTTGATATAATTACATTATATTAGGCTTGTTATAATATATATGGTTAGTGTTTTTATTTACCAAATCGACAAATTTTATGATCCCATTAACCCTCGACTACCCGGCACTTGATGCCCCACTCTCGGTATGCATTTCGAGGTATGCCATAGCCTAATGTTTCAATTTAATCAACTTAGCCTATGGTTACATTAATCTTTTTAATTGGTTAAATAGTCATCCTAACGTGAGTTAGTCAATTCTTGTAGTGTACATATAGTTCACCTACCCGATACCTGCGTTGAACCGCCTTTAGAGGCGAACACCCATCACACCAACTTGCCCGATAGCAATGTACACACATGTAGTGCAATACACTACTAATGATTTTAAACACCACATATACACAACCACCATTCACAAGTAATATATTATCTCAATTTTCGTGTCCGAGTCAATCGAGTTATCCACGTAACGCTTGAATTACAACTGTTAATCCCCGAGATTAACGTTAATCCTAGTTCAATTAATTTAGGTCGTTACTTGATGTTCGTAGTGAACTCATGGATATAGAATAATTTGCTGAAGTTAGAAAATTTATTAACTTTCTAACCAGTCGAAAGGAAAAGTTAAGTGAATTGGCTAATGAGTTAGAATTGATAATTGTTTTCTAATCCATTATATAAATTATATTGTGAGTAGACATTTAGATGATGAGTGAGAGTTGCATGATGTGTCAGGTTTTACTTTCAGATCGGATTGTAATTTGAGATTTCTTGTTATTGAATGATAGATGTAATAGAGATCTATAGTCATGGGTTGGCTTAAGTAATTTCAGGCTGCTGTTGATAAACGCTGAAAATAATGATGGATCAGATATACACGCAACTCTACTTTGTATTTAATGTCGTGCTCAAATATTCATAAACTTGATTAGGATGCAAATTAATGGTGTGTTTGATAGCAAAGAAATGAAAAAATCATGAAAAATTGTTTACTTTTTAGTGTAATTATTTTTCCAATATTTGATAGCTTTGCAATTGTACAAAGAAAAAAAATTAAACCCCTATTTTCCTCATTTATTTTCTCATCTTTTAACTTGAAAATTAAGATTTTTCTCACTCTCCACTCTTTAGATCAAATGCTCATTGCATAATGGGTATCATCTTAATTGCGAAAGAGTGGTATTTGAAGCGAGATTACGATGAGGAGGAGATGTGAGGGCTGTTGAGGGGATGATGAGGGCAATAGATTTGAAAGAGATGTAAGGGGAAATGGACTTAAGGGTTTTATTTGTTTAGGTAGCAAAGATTGTATATCGTTTTGATTTCGGAGAAGACTAATGAGAGGATTTGTGAGGTTGATGGTAGGTTGGAAGGTGAGGAGGCGGAGGATGAGGTAGAGGAAAGCGACCGCAGCGGTGGCGGTGAAAGAACAAAATAGCAATGTTTGAGCAATGTGATCACTAATCAGTCATATATTGATTGTCTTTTTTGAGCTTCTATATACTCTTGTGAATTTTTATTGTACAAAATTGAATGCGCTGCCTTTTGAGTCTTGAGTTCGACGGTGGAACAGTGGAGATTGTGGTGCTGTTATGCACTTTCTTTGTCTTTTCTTTTTGGAGAATTTCTTTTTAGAGAAGCTCAGTTTTAATGAGATTGAATTGGAAACTGGAAAAAAAAACTTTATGTATTTTTATATCAAACACCTCATAGAGAATTTTCATTAAAAAACTTGTTTTATAAGAGTTTCTTAGGGAGATTTTTTTTTCTTCAAATTTTTTTTCGAAGCTATCAAACACACCCTAAGTGTTTTCAAATTTTATTTGGGTTTTAAGTATCCGAGGTGAAACCATGCATTACGGACTAGAGATCATAAGATATATTTTATTCTTGTATGTTGTGTGCTTAGTGTGTGTATTATATGGTATTTTGTCTCTTAGTAAGGTTGTGTTGAGGTGTATCCTCAGTTTTTTATACTCAGGGTTACAAGTGCGTGTCTGAAGGGCACGAGTAAAAATAAATAATTAGTTGTTCGAAAACTAATCAACCTAGTGTTAATCCTCATACGAAGATTTCATCTCGATTTGCATGTAAGTCGGGATTAGTGTAGTGTAATGCGAGAACAAATTTGGTACAAGACTTTGCCTTGGATTTTCGTATCAGTTGGTGATGGTCGCTATTAAGATTGGGTTTAAATCAATGCAAGTTTGGCCAAGTATGACAATAAAATTGGTCCATAATGGTTAATATGTTGTGGATAAATAAAAAAAATTGGTGTTTTGGTGTGGTCAAAATTAGCGTTATGGATATTTTATGAAGATGAACTATTTTGTCAAGAGTTTGGTTCAATTTGAAAAAAAAAAGATCTAAAAAGAGCGCTAAAAGCCAAAACATGTCAAAAATAAAGATTTTATGAACTAATAAATAAAAAATTAAGTCGCTGACAAGCAGGTGATGGTTTATAAACAAATATATATAAAAGATCAAACGAAACATTCGTTTCGTTTGTTTCGATTGAAGTTTTTTTCAATCGAACCCTCTTACTCGAGTTTTTACTCGGTACGCTCTTAATATCCGATTTTCGAGCAGTTTCTTTGCATAAAACCATAAAGCATTGTGAGACAATTAGTTTGAGCTAAGTTTGTGGGGTGGAAATGAGATATTGCGTCTGTAATTTGGTAAATTGTCAATTTAAGGCATTTTTCTCAATTCAATTTGAATTCTCGCGATTTTTCGATTTCTCTTGCGGGGTTTTGATAGATATTGGTATGGAGAGTTGTGAATTGATGTATTAGGTTGATGTGCACTGATTTGGAATAAATCCCACTTATGTGGGTTTGGGTTTTGAAGAATTGAACTAAAGTGATTCAGTTGATAACTATTTTGGAGATGTTTTTAGAGTTGATATTAATTTAAATTAGGTTTTAAGATGAATGGATTATTGGTTTTGATCTAATTTAACTCCACAGGCTGTGAGAATATTTGGATGTTTGAATCAAGTGGCTTCATAATGTTTATTGTCGCATTTTGAAGATTAAATTACGAAAATATTGATTTGGAGAAGTTTTCAGGTCAAAATAAAATAAATTTCGCTTAGTTGATAGGTCATATTGGAAAATTCATAACTTCTCCGTCGATGATCCAATTTGAGTGTTCTTAGAGTCTATGAAAAGTATGATATAAGTACTACAAGTCCCTTTTAGGTCATCATGACAAATATTGAGGTTTTCATGGTTAAAAAATTAACCCAAATTGACTAGTTGGAAAGTAGTTGACACAGTTGTATAAATTAATATTTTTGGAAAACTATTGTCAAGCATATTTTGGCCGCAGTTTTCATTGGGTTTCATGATCTGGTTTCATTTCAAACTTGACCATAATATAATTGAGTATGTATGGAAGCTATTGAAACCATCTTCAAGGTGATCCAACGCTCTAGGAGCCTCGAAAAATTAAGCTCAAAGTTGGTTTGGTTGTAAGTAAACCATACAGTGATCTTGACTATTTATGGAGTTTATTTTTGTACATGTAATTGTATCATAATCAACATTGCATTTTATCATTTTTTGTCATGCATACATAGAGCAAGTAAGGGGATAAGCTTGTTTCAGAGTCTGGTTTGATTGAAACTAGGTTTCAATCCTGCCTCTACGCAGCTTAGTGAGACAGGCAGAGTCTAACACTGATAAGTTATCTCTGCATTTTATGATCTCTTAATATTGTCTATGTACTATTTTTGGAAGTCGACGTCTGATTATATTTAGGAGACAACAACATAGTGGATTGCATGTCAAGTCGACACATATAACTTATTGTTTATTTGGAAATGTAATTACAATTCTCCTCGTATTAGATTAACAATTGCAGAAGTACAGATCAATGTAGGGATTTACTTACTTGACATCTTCAAGTTGTTTTTGATGATGTCAGATTTTATATGAAGACAAAGGAAGAATGGAAAGACTCGAAGATTATGGTAATTGTTTTCAAAAGTTAAACTAAATTCTTGTTGTAAATTATTTATATATATATATATATATATTTTTATGATTTTGAGACTCTTAGGGTGAGTGTAGGATGTGAAGTTTCATTAAATGGTTATGAGAGTCTCATAAGTTAGTTTACGATAAACCGAAAGGTTATTTTCAATTTTGATCTACTATGAGATTGTAAAATCGTAATTAAGCTTGTGAAGACTCTAAGTTAGTTGTAAATTTTAATTTGATATATATTGTGAACTGCGGGGAGTTGTGAGTCCTTTTAGGCCTCTCCACAATTTTGATGTCTATTAGGTAGAAGTTTTTCGGTAGACCATATTTAGGGGAGGTGCTGTCGAAATTTTTATAAAAATAATGAGAATAATCTGTATTATTTCCTAATTTGCTCCAATTTAACAAATCATGAATTAAGTTTCATTGAGGATACAAATTTAGTTGGAGCCTTATTAAGGATTAAAATGCAAAACATTTTAAGGTCAATGTTAAAAGAATAGATTAGGCTGACTAGATTATCAAAGGATTAAAGTAATCTAAGTCGGTCGGTCTATCGTCTTAATGACATGGGGGGTGACAAGTAAATACATATATATTGCAATCAAATATGAGCTAGCATTACTATCTCAAAGGTAGTCACCCAATACCTCTTTATCATTACCCTTGCTCGTCAAAGGATCTGCACTCGGTCACCCAACAAAGATAGTGATGAGCCCAATGAGTAAAATCCTAAGTGAAGTCCACACAATATTCAGAAATAAAACTGATAAACCATGAGACATGCGAATATGACAGCTGGCAATAGTAAGTCATACTCCCACGAATGAAGGCGACACACAGCAAGAAAAACAACAGTGAGTAATAAAACAACACATACAAACAAAACAGGCTGAGAAATGAAGCAACAATGAATAAATAATCAAGCGAATAATCTGAGAAAACCCCGACCTAAACCAGTAGGTAATCGATAAAACAGGACAAGAACCACGTATATACTCGCAGGCCTACAATGAATAAATCCCAACTATGGTTAACGAATGAACCCCTTTAGTCACTATTTCAAGTCAGGGGAATATCTTTCATCCCTCCCGACGATCGTAAATACATTCTACTAAGGCCAATACGAGCGTTAAAAACAAGCAAACCCGTGCAAGTGATTTAGCCACAACCAATATATATCCAACTAAATTAGAAAAAAAACTCGTGTGTGCCCACTAGCAGTCACACTTGTAATTCGATATTAATAAAGCAAAACCATGAATTTTTGTGAAGCATTCTAATGGGTTACGCACCTCAAATCTAGCACTTTAACTCCCCGAACACACACCAAATTCGTCCCCTACTCACTCCAAACACTCGTACTACAGTCCCTTAGCTCCCCTAAGGTTATTAGAAGGTTTTTTAGAGTGAGCTCATATTAGTTACAAGCTAGCTCAAGTCATTTAACCAAATCAATAATAATTGAGCATGCTGAAGGTTTGAGCAAGCTAAAAGTTGAGTCTACTGAAAGTATGAGTCCACTAAATATTTGAGCTTACTCAAAGTTTGAGCTTATTCAAAGTTTGAGCATCCTTGAGACTTTGGGTATGCTCATAACTTTGAGCATGTTTTCTGGGTAGAATGCTCTACATAGTAAAAACTCAAAAAAATCTCATGACTCATCTTAAAGTCTCGACACTTTCTACCTTCAGACTTATACAATTCTCCCAAAATTAGTTTTCACCTTATTTTTCATTATTATCCAATAAAATGGGCTAAAACCTAAGTAAAAGACGTCAAATCAACTTTCCTATAAAGTTACTATTCATTTTCTTCCTGACATAATCACTACCCAACAACAACAATAACTTCAAAAATGATTCCCCAACAAGGGATTCTTACTCATTGAGGGTCGATCTACTTTTATAGACCCTCCATACACCAAAAACCATGAAGAACAACAATCTTAGTACTTTGTATTATCAAGATTTGGTAAAGAACATATCAATGGCTTTAATGGAGTCGTCACTATTGTTCTACCTCTCTTGGATCCCTAAAATGTCAGAACCCATTTTCCTAAATGAATCCCGACTGGCCTAGCTCGATCTATAACTCGCTAACCAACTCGGTCACTGAGTTAAGAACCTAACTAGTAAGTCTTCTTTTGAAATCAGCTCATTATCTTTTGTCAACAATTGGAATTTAAATTAAATGATCATAAATGCAGCGAAATATCATAAATTAAAACTTATTTCAATGTTTCCACATAAGGCCAATACTAGAAAATAAAAGTTATCAACTAGAATGAATACTCATCTAGTTCAATTTATTTCAAATCCCAAAACCCATAATAGATAATATAAATAGAAACAAAACATTGGTTTGATCTCGAACCATACCAATCAACAATAAAAAAAGTCCTCTAGACAACTGGAGCTACTATTTTCCCTTTATTAACTCTTGATGAAGAACCTGTGGGAAAAATTGTTGGGTAAGCACAAAGGGGCGATGGTGCTCAGTAAGTTTAGGTTAAGTTAATGACGTTATGAACATTCCATAAAATAGATGCAACAATAAATAAAATGCACGAACTGCAAATATTTAATATGACGAAAGGAATAAGTAAGAAAGTATATAAACTAAATAATTAATAATGCATCAAAATGTGCAAATGTGTTAACATATATGAGCTATTGTGATAGACTCCTCAACTACGCTAAAGTTCCTGAAAATTGGCCCTACTATAGCCATAGCGGTATCAACACTCCATTCCTTACACTGTGAAATATATGTCTATCACCAAGTCCATAAACTAGTCCATCTGGACTTAGCACCTACTACCAAACATTTATTGAGAACATTGAAGTTAATCAAATTCTCAATTAATAAATATTAATTTTGGGTGGCTGCCCTTTTTATTATTCTCACTTGTACGGTCCAACTGTCCCGAACTTACAGTATCTGGTGTAAGGACTCCTAGCGAGCTCCACAAAGTTATCTACATACAATGTCTAACAATTCACCCCAATCTTCCTGTATGTCCTACTTACATGATTCCTATCACATAGTCTAGTAGAAAGATAAATAATCATAAAATCAATATTTTAAATCCTAACTTAGTTGGTACCCTAATTACCAAACATCTCTAATTGACACTCACAAGTGTACTCCGAAGTTTAATCAATCTAAATAGGTTAATTGTTGATTAATTATGCAAGTTAACTTGAAAGCAATCTAATTTTGAAATTCTTTTCAAAAAATACTTTTATGTTTGTTCACAACAATTTAAATATTGTTTCTTTATTACTATTTGAAAACTCAAAACCCATTTCAATTGATTTATTCTAATTATTTTAAATTCTGCTTTAATATTATTATATATATTTATTTAAAATTTGGGTAGTTGGGCTGATCCATTGGGTTGGGATCGGCCCAACCCACTGAACCGGGGGAGTGCATATAGTGCTCCCTGTTTTTCTCCAAGTTGGGCCAATGAGGCCCAATCGACCCATATGGCCCAATCGATCCATATGGGCCTGGTGTACCAGGCCCATATTGGATTGAGAGGGGAGCGCGGTGTGTGCTCCCCTCATTTTCTATCATTTCCTTTTTGTTTCTGTTGTTGTACGCAGTCCACCCTCTTCCATTTTTTGAATTCAAATCTTTTAATCCAATTTTTTTAGTTAGAATTCAATTTCAATCAACAAGAAAACTCGTTTTAGGATCTCATTAAATCATTGATTTAACACAATACGAGTACATTGATAGAAACAAGATTTAATCTCAACAACAATCGCACAAGATTAAAACCCAATAAAAGAAGATTACCTACGGTTGGGAACTCATAAGGTGATCGACTCTCTATCTTGTATGAACTTTTTTCACTCTCTTGCACGTTTGAGTTTAAAGTGATCCCCTCTTTTCTTTCTCCCATGTTATTAGAAGAGATTAACAACCCTTAAATCACTCCTAATATCAAGTATACCAAATATTCTCAATATCTTTTCTTTCCTTATCTTTTGGTGAGAATACACATAGGAGTCGGTCAAACTTGTTGTTATTACTCCTCTAATATCGATTTCTAATTAAGGTTGGGTCTCACGTATTCCCACACATGTAATCTTATTTTGAATTTCAGGGGCATACTTGTTGAATAAAAATTTAGGATCGTCACATAAAAACTCCCAGAATTTCACACAAAAAGTTAACAAATCCTTCACCGTTCTTCTCTTTCTCCTCCTAGCACCACGTTCTCTCTCCTCTCTATTTCTTTTTGTTCAAACGAGAGAAAAATGGAAAACTTGGGATTTGAGTAATTATCCCTTATTTAGATCCTCGATTGAATATCTTAAGACACATCTAAGATTAATATCTTTCCAATACATAATCCACTATATCTCTACTAGCAACCACTTGTCATTTTCAAATGTGACACTTAGCATGCGATTAGTCTCCAATTGGTCCACATACACATAGCATGGTACATTTTTCATTTTGCATATGATCTTTTAAAATAATTATATGCAAGTCTAGTTCCTCCCACTTTATAGTTGCCCTTGGTTCTTACTATATTTACTATCAAATCATATGCATATGTTTTCAAATTTATTTAATTAACTAACTTAGGCTATGTTTCAATTATCCACTATGTACTATGGTTAGCCTAGTCTAATATCCCCGAGTTACTCCTACCCGATATCCGCGTCATCATGCTTCCCGATGTAACTACTCATCACACCAACTCGTCCTATAGCAATCTACACACATACGATGCAATACAATAATTAATGACTTTTAAACACTGCATTATAAACAATTACAATCCATAAATAACATATTCCTTCGGTTCTCGTATTTGAGTAAACTGAGTTATCCACGTAACGCTCGAATTACAATTATTAATCCTCGAGATTAACGTTAATCCTAATTTTATTAATTTGGGCCATTACAATAACAATTTGAGCTACTTTATCGGTACATCTGTCGATGCGTCGTGGGTCTACGCCGACCATCGAGAAGACCTAGTGATGAACGAGTTGGGTGCACCCATTGGAGGGATCTTGGGGAGGAAATTCTAAGTATGGTCTAGTATGACCAGGATGGGCACACACATTTGCGCTTCATTATTATTTACATATGCGATGATCCATTTACAATTTCATGTTTACATTTTGCATGTTTATTTAACAATATTTATTAGATTTCCTTTACTTTATTTTATGAATACTCAGTGAATTTCTTTAGGATTTTACTCATTGGAATCATCATCTATTTTGTTATGGTGGCCGAGTGCAGATCCTTTAACAAGCAATGGCAATGAGGTATTAGGTGATTACCTATAAGTTGGTGACTCCAGCTCGTGTTTGACTACACAGTATGTGTATATTTATGTTTTATTAGGTTTTGGGGGACCATTGAACACTGAATACATGTATATGGATCACTTGTTGTATTAGTTCGCTTATGCATATACATTGTATCATTTCACCGGGTTTTTCACTACTTAGGATTGTTAAATATTGCATAATTTATTCACTTAAAGACTTCCGCTGTAAAATTGTATTATAACTTGATAAATTGATTAACCGACTAATTAAACAACTAATAGTTATACAAAGATTTATATAGCTAAGCTAGGGTTTAATTAATAGAAAACGTATAATCAACCAGTTAGGTCATGAGACGTCATATATACGCAAGCCACTACGTGGCAAGACTTGGTAACATGTGATTTGATGTGGCAGTGCCAAGGTTGCCTCAGAATTTGAGGCTGCCACATATATGTATAAAAAGTATATTTTGAGTTATATATCTCACGTTTCTCTACCAAGAAAATTGGATAATGTTTCTTCGAAACCGTCGAGTTTTTTTAAATATGAGGGATTCGAACTTACTGTTTACTTAAACTTTACCTTTTGGCAAGTGATGTCTCATTCATCTAACTATAAATGCTTGGCGGCCATTGAGGTTGTATAATAAGTTCTTTTTTTTCTTCTCGTAAAATTAAGTTTTATATGATATATTAATATTTTGTCTTCCCATGCGCGAAGTGTGGGTCTATGACTAGTTTTCATGTAATTGTATACGCAGAGGTGATGGGTTCATTTCACAAAAATGCATTATTTCTCCTTCGTTCTCTAGATTAATGGTAAGTGCGCCCTTCTTACCCTAATGGTCAGTTCGGTTCACAAGTAAAATAAACCTATGAACATGATATTATTTTACACAGGGATTATAATATGGGTTTGGTAATAAAGATGGCGAAATATATATATATATATATATATATATATATATATATATATATATATATATATATATATATAGGCTAGCCAAATTAAGAGATAAAAAGAAACAAGACCTAAGTCACGTAAGATGTATTAAGGATGAAAATCCAAATGTTTTAACATGCGAGGATGATATTAAGGAGAGATAAAAAAGTTACTTCGATAGTTTATTTAATGATGGCCAAGTTGATACTATAATAGATAAAAACCCGCACCAAGAAAGAAATGTAAACTATACACGCAATATTAGAATTGTAGAAGTTAAAAAGACATTGAAAAAAATGAAAATAGGTAAAGCAAGTGGCCCAGATGAAATTCCTATAGAGGTTTGGAAATGTTTAGGAGAAACCGGATTGACTTGGTTAACAAAACTTTTCAATAAAGTTTTAAAATCAAAACGGATGCAAATGGATTGGAGAAGAAGCACGCTTGTGCCAATCTTCAAAAATAAAGGAGACATTCAAAGTTGCTCAAACTACTTGGGAATTAAACTTATGAGTCACACTATGAAACTTTGGGACATGACGATTGACAATAGGCTAAGGAGAAAAATAATAATATTAGAGACCCAATTTAGTTTTATGCCTGGGAGGTCAACTATAGAGGTGATTTTCCTTGTAAGATGATTGTTGGAAAAATATAGATAAAAGAAAAAAGATCTTCATATGGTATTCGTAAATTTAAAAAAACATATGAT
Organism: Stephania yunnanensis; assembly: GCA_039657365.1. Classification (NCBI taxonomy): domain Eukaryota; kingdom Viridiplantae; phylum Streptophyta; class Magnoliopsida; order Ranunculales; family Menispermaceae; genus Stephania; species Stephania yunnanensis. The sequence goes on from CM077592.1 coordinate 14,033,757, forward strand.
AAGGTTCTTAGAGATGTTTTTGGTGGGTTCTAGAAAGAAAAAGAGTGCATGTTAGATACATAGACACTATTAAGGATATATATGATGAAGTAGTAACGAGTATAAAGACATTTGGAAGAGCTACAAAAGAATTTCCTATTACGATAGAACTACATCAAGGATCGGCTTTAAGCCCATATCTATTTACTTTAGTTATGGATGAACTAACTAGACATATTCAAGTGGATATACTATGGTGTGTGCTATATACAAATGCTATTGTCTTAGTGGATGAAACAAAAGATGGAGTGAATAAGAAATTAGAACTCTGGAGGAATACATTAAAATCTAAAGGCTTTAAGTTGAGTATGACAAAAACCGAATACATGCACTGTGAGTTTAGAAACACTAGATATCGAAATGACGGAGTGGTAACATTAGGGAAAGTAGAAGTTCTTAAGGTAAACCACTTCAGATACCTAGGATCAATTATACAAAATGATGGTAACATTGAGAATGATGTTACAAATAGAATTCAAGTTGGATGGACGAAAAGGTGGAGTGCAACAGGGGTGATTTGTGATCAAAATGTTCCTACTAAGTTAAAAGAAAAATTTATAGGACCGCAATTAGACCAGCTATGCTCTATGGAAGTTAATGTTCGGCGGTAAAGCAATAACAATTACATAAAATGAACATAGCAAAAATGAGGATGCTTAGGTGGATGTGTGGCAAAACTCGTAAAAATGGAATAAGAAATATAGAAATTCAAAGACAAGTAGGAGTAACACCAATTGATACAAAGATTAGGGAAGGGCAGTTGCGGTGGTTTGGTCACCTACAAAGACGACCTATAAATGCCCCAACTTGAAAATTTGACTCAATAGAAACTGTAGAAATTCGACGAGGTAGGGGCGGACCAAAGTTAATATGAGATGCATTAATTAGAAGAGATTTGAATGGTTTGAAAATCTCACCACCAATTGCACTTAATTGAGTACAATGAAAAAGTTTGATCCATGCAGCCGACCCCAGTTAATTTGGGACTAAAGTTATGTTGTTGTATTATAACATGGGTGGTTTGGGTATTAGTCCCAATTGAGGGACTTGTTCGGTTGGGGGTATAGAGGTTGGTATTAAATAGGTGAATTACAAAATTGCCCTCTTATATCAACAACAAAAACCTTCCCTCCAATTCTAAACCCATTTTATTCTCGTCCCGTGCTTATCTTCTCCACTTCAACTCCCATTTCATTCCTGTCCCGTGCTTTTATCAACTAATATGAAAAATTTAAACTTCTAAAAACTGAGATCCTAAATGACTAATGTTTTCTCATGGAAATGCCAACTTAACATTCCAAATCTCCCATCTTAAGTCAGTGATTGCAAATGAAATTAGATCGTAAAGTCAGAGCTTACCTATAACTTTAATATTTCAGGGGCTTTACTCTCATAGTTGACTAAGAATTCCCGATCGACAGTTAACACTTGATTTCATATCAACCGATATGCAAAAGTTAACCACAGAGAGAGAGAGAGAGAGAGAGAGAGAGAGAGAGAGAGAGAGAGAGAGAGAGAGAGAGAGAGAGAGAGTGTGGGTGCGTGCGCGCGCGCGCGTGTGTGTGTGTGTGTGTGTTTACCTGGAGCGAGACGAGAGGTGCGATCTGCAAGAGAGACTGAGGTTTTTTTACTGGAAGGAGCAGAGTCCGATGAAGATTGAGTAAGAGAGGATGATTTTTTGTGTTTTGGTTGTTAATAATATAAGGGTAATTTGGTTATTGTTGGATGCGCCAACAATGAGATTAAATACTACCACTCATTTCATGATTTTATTTTATCCTACTTCTATGGGTTTAAATAATCTCATCATCAATTTAAAACTCGAACCAAAGACTAATATTATTTAGTACCACCACTTATCTCATGCTCCGTGAACTGAATGAGCCATAAAGATTTAATTGAACTGATCATTAGTTTGGTGTCAGCAGCAGTAGTTCGGACACCTTGAACTATGAAAATAAATTTGTTTTCTTTTGGACAAATTTCTTGCTATATATTGTTGCAAGTTGCAACCCATTACTCATCGAGTGTGACGCTAACACCGCATGAAATAAACGGACACGCCACGTCCAACCGGGCCCACTCCTCCTCGCGTCCAACCCACCGACACTCCCACACCCACGTCGGCTCCTCGAGAGCAACGATCCGACATCCGGAGCGCATTTCGATACTATTTGAGCTTATCGAATATTTTCCACCAACATGCCACGTGTACATTAGATAAAGTCCAAGAGATATCGTTTAATGTTGACCACCGATCCCGACACGTGTCGTTATTCCACCAGTTAACGCTCGTGCGGGAGTTCGATTACCATTATGTCTCCGGTGACACATAATCCGGGGACAATGATCGGCCACGCGTCCTATCACATCCGACGAAGCGAAGCAAAGACCAAATAAGTAAAACCAAGGTTTTGAAAAATTTAGGGCTTCTATGACGAAACTAACCCTGTCTTATCTCTAATGAGGGTTAGCTTGTAATGTATTTACAGGAGATGTTGAGGGAATTTACGTCAATAAGCACATACCAGATCGTCATCATCAAGCTCTCTCTCTCTCTCTCTAGAAACGAAGTCCTCGTTATCATTTATCTCTCTAAAACCTTCATTTCTCTCTCTAAAACCTTCATTTGGAAGCTTTTCCCTCTCGTTTTCTTCAAAACTGAAGTAATTAGGTTTCCGGTTCGCTTTCAGATCGACAGATCTGACGAAGCTTTTCGGTTTTCGCCTTGGAATCGATCTTCCGGTCTGTCTGTTTGTGTTGTTCGTTCGTTGAATCTCGAATGCCGGATCGACGATGCGAGGTTTGTGGAGTCTGGTTCTGATTGGAACTCTGGTCGTGTGACTTGCAATGGGAGCGGCTCCGTCGACGCCGCGGAAGAACGCGCGGCCTCAGGACACTGCCGGGTACCTGATCGGGACGTTGGTGGGGGAGAAATCGTTTCCGCTTGTTTCGGATTTCTGGAATCAGTTGCTGGAGATCCCGCCGAGCCTGCAATGGCCGAGTGAGCGAGTGACCGAAGCTTGCGAAGCATTCGGTCAGTAATTGTTCTTGATTTGAATTGATTATGTATCATACTTTGTTGTAGTTCAATTTGTTAGGTATTTTTGCAATGTGGTTATGACGCAGCGGGGATCTTTTAAACTAGTTGAACGAATCTACGAACTCAATTTACGTCAGAGCTTAAGCCAAAGTTCGAAAATTCTTTTATTCCAGCCAAAAAACTGCGAATTACATCCAACATCCAATAGGTCGCTTTAATAGCGAAACCATAAAATTTGCCAAAAATAGTAAAAGTACAAAAAGCCCTAAAATCCCTAGACTGGAAACTAGACAAAAAATAGAAACAAATGCCGTAAACGACAATAAAAACGAAAATTCCTAATGAAAGTTATAAACTGAACAAAACTTTCCTAAAATAGCAAAATTTTCGTTTTGGAGGGCGAAACGATGGAATTTCGCCGAAAAACGTTGTAGTCATGACATAGCTGTGATCTGTGATCTCCACGCCGTTTCCAATCAACCCATGCCCCCGGAACGCCGAAACTCAAACACCCGAACTTTACCAAAATTACCAAAATGTCATCCTGTCATATCTTTCCATCATATTTTTTCAAGAATTTGCAAGCTAATTCTTGGACTTCATCATTCTCCCCAGGGTGGACAGAATTCGCCATCGAATTGTCATCATAAGACGTATCCCCATAATAGGGAACAAGATGCTTGACATTAAATACATCAGCCGTACGAATGTGACTTGGCAACTTCAATCTGTAAGCATTAGGATTAATTTGCTCAAGAACCTCCATAGGACCAATCTTCTGAACTGACAATTTGTTGTAATCACCCACAGAGAACCAGTTTTTAGTGAGAACTGCCCACACAAAGTCACCCACTTCAAACTCCACCTGACGCTTCTTCCGATCTGCATATTGTTTGTACTTGTCAGCAGCCTTCTGCAAGTTATCTTTGATAGATTGATGAATCTCTTGCAGCCCACTAACAAAGTCTTCTGCCTTGCCTTGCCATCTAGTCTTACTTGGCACTGGTAACAGATCAAGAGGACCTCGAGGTAGTACTGAATACACAACCTGAAAAGGACTAAACCCGGTACTTCGATTAACAACATGGTTGTGCGCAAATTCTGTCTGGCTCAACTTGAAGTCCCAACTCCTGACACTCTCACCCACCAAGCTCCTTAAAAGATTGCCTAACGAACGGTTGACAACTTCAGTCTGCCCATCTGTTTGCGGATGATAAGCACTGCTAAATTTCAGCTGCGTGTTCACCATAGCCCACAAATTGCGCCAAAAATGACTAAGGAATCTGGTGTCCCGATCTGAAACAATCGAGGTAGGAAGGCCATGCAATCTATACACCTCCCGAAAGAACAACCGAGCAACCTTTACAACATCCGTGGTCTTCTTGCATGGGATGAAGTGAACCATCTTTGAAAAACGGTCAACCACCACAAAAATAGAGTCATTTCCCCGCTGTGTTCTAGGCAACCCCAGCACGAAATCCATGCTAATATCAACCCATGGCTGTTCTGGAATGGGCAAAGGCATATATAGACCGACATTAGTTGCGGTACCCTTCGAAAGTTGGCAAGTCCGGCACCGTTGCACATATCTGTCCACTTCCTTGCGAATGGTAGGCCAAAAGTAAGAGGCCTACACCAGCTGCAAAGTGCGATCATGCCCAACATGTCCCTCTCCATGCAACTTTCTAATAATTAGCAATCTCAGGCTGCAATTAGGAATGCAAAGCTGGTTGTCCCGAAATAAGAAACCCTCCTGGAGTGTGTAATCAGTACACTCCCCACTCCGCACTTTCTCCACAATAGTAGCAAAGAAAAGATCAGTAGTAAACAAATCAGAGAAGGAGGAAAACCCAGGTACCTCAATGGTCATGAGGCTTAGCAAACTTTTTTGTCTGCTCAGGGCATCAGCAACTCTGTTGGTCACACCAGACTTGTGTTTCACCACAAAAGTAAAACGCTCCAAATAGGCCACTCAGGAAGCATGTCTGGCCGAGACCTTGTTCTGCCCATGTAAGTGTCGCAATGCCTCATGGTCTGTAAACAACACGAACTCTTTCTGGAAAAGATACTGCCGCCAATGCTTCACGGTTTGTACCACTGCATAGAACTCCACATCGTATGTGCTATACCTCAACTTCGCCCCAGACAGCTTCTCATTGAAATAGACAACAGACTTATTATTCTGACTCAAGACAGCTCCAATGCCTACCTTGGATGCATCACTATGCAACTCAAAAGGTAGGTGAAAATCTGGCAACACCAGAATGGGTGCTGTGGTTAACCGCACCTTGAGCAGTCGGAATGCCTCATCTGCCTCGTTGCTCCACCCAAACTTCACGCCCTTCATACAGTCTGTAATTGGGGCCATGATACTGCTGAAGTGTGGAATGAACCGCCTGTAGAAGGAAGCCAACCCATGAAAGCTGCGAACCTATGTGACGGTAGTGGGTCTAGGCCAAGTGCGGATGAATTCTACTTTAGACTCATCAACCTGCAACCCTTCTCCATAAATGACATAGCTTAAGAAAATGACTTTCGGTGTAAAAAATGAGCACTTCTTCATCGCAGCATAGAACTTCTCCATGCGCAAGATAGTCAGAACATCTCGCACGTGCTGGAGGTGTTCCTCCTCGTTAGTACTGTATATCAATATATCATCAAAATATACCACAACACACTTGCCTATCAAAGGTCTCAAACTCTGGTTCATGACTCTCATGAAGGTGTTAGGTGCGTTTGACAGCTCAAACGACATGACTAACCACTCATACAGCCCCTCCTTGGTTTTAAAAGCAGTCTTCCACTCATCCCCAACTTTAATGCGAATCTGGTGGTACCCACTCTTCAAATCCAATTTTGTAAAAACTGTTGCTCCACTCAATCGGTCAAGTAAATCATTCAAGCGAGGGATAGGAAAGCGATACCTGACAATAATCTTGTTGATTGCTCTCCTGTTCACACACATCCGCCAGGAGCCATCTTTCTTTGGTGTAAGGAGGGTTGGTACTGCATACGGACTCAGACTTTCACGGATGAATCCCTTCGCCAATAACTCTTCAACCTGTCTGCGCAACTCCTCATGCTCACTGGGACTCGTTCGGTAGTGTGGTCTATTAGGTAGTAACGCACTAGGTTCAAGGTCAATCTGATGCTGAATATCACGCAATGATAGCAGTCCTTTTGGCATCTCATCAGGGAAAACATCACAAAACTCCTTCACAATAGGAATTGCAGCTTCAGGAACATCAACATCTCTATCTACCTCCTTTCCCATCAAGATGTAAACTATCTCAAAATCCTGTAATTCATCTTCCAATCTTGCCAAAGACAGCAAGCTGCTAAATTCTTTAGTAGGCTTAACTTCCTCCGGATCCTTGGCGGGTACTAGCACAATCTTCACTCCCTTGAACATAAGGGTGTATTTATTGGTTTTGCCATCATGCACAACTTCCCTATTAAACTGCCAAGAATGTCCCAGTAACAAGTGGCAAGCATCCATAGCCACAATATCACACCAGACTGAATCCTTGTAGTTAGCACCAATAGAAAAAGTCACCAAGGCGCGCTTCGACACCTTCACCTCACCACCCTTCTTCAGCCAAGCTAGCTTGTAGGGCCTGGGGTGTTGTTCAGTTGCAAGACCCAACTTCTGAACCGCTTCAACTGAGACGATATTCTTGCAACTGCCTGCATCAATCATGAACCTGCACACCTTGCCTAAGATGCTACACTTGGACTGAAAGATGTTATTCCGCAGCCACTCATCATCAGCGACAGCTCTAGGAGTCATACAAGAACGCCTCACAACCAAGGCAATACCCACATCTCCAGTCACGTTCTCCTCTTCTGTGTTGTCAGAAGTATTCAAGGCTGGTTCTGCAGTGATGTTGGCCTCTTCCCCTTCGTCTTCCTCTTTGTTCTCAATAAAGAGAGCCTTCTTCCCTTTACATTTTCACTTCCTGTGACCAACTTCGCCACAACCGAAGCATTTAATCCCACTAGTGCTAGGTCTGTTCGTGCGACTAGCAGGGTTAATTGCAGCGGTATTACCTCCAGTATTGGCTGTTCCAACACTAACGTTACTGGAAGCATTACTCACACCTCGACGCTGTTGTTTCTCCACCAACAATGCTTGCTGGTGCGCTGCGGATAAGGAAGCCGGATCAAACATGTTGACGACATCTTGGATCTACACCCTCAGTCCACCAATATACCGCGCCACTAATTGGTCGTTAGTCTCCTGCAGTTCGTTTCTAGCGACTAACTGATAAAACTCGGTAGAGTAATCATCTACTGACTTTGCCCCTTGTCTCAGATTCTGCAACTTCTGATACATAAGGCGTTGGAAGTTGTAAGGCAAGAACTCAGCCCGTAAGTGTTTTTTCATCTTCTCCCACGAGGTGATCTTCGCTTTTCCATTCTTATTCCGCATCAACTTTTGTTGTTACCACCAAGCCGTGGCCCTGTTGCGGAATCTGTTCGCAACCAGTTGCACACGCTTGTCTTCGTGCACACACCTTTGAATTCTAGGACTTCTTCAACTGACACCAGCCACTCCAAGAATTCTTCGGTTGAAGGGTGTCATGGAATTCTGGGACCTCCGTTTTCATCCCAGACTCCCACCGCCTGCGATCATCCTCGACTGCACGCGGCCTGTAGCGCCTCCTCGGTGCCTCAACATACTCATCCTCCCTTTCGGTAGAAGAATCTCTTCCTGGTTCGTCACCAACAGGTTCCCTTCGATGGTTACGTACACGATCCATATTCTAACCCAACAACTGATTGATCATAGCAGTTAATTGTTCTACCACCGCGCCCATGCGTTGGTCAATTATTTGGCCAATTTTTCGATTCAAATTTTCACGGTCATACACCGCCTCGATACGCTGCTGGTTCCTCTTCGGCGGCATGATTTCTCCAATCACGCTGAACCTGGCTTTGATACCAACTGACGCAGCAGAGATCTTCTAAACCAGTTGAACGAATCCACGAACAACTCGATCTAGGTTAGAACTTAAGCCAAAGTTCGAAAATTTTTTAATTCCAACCAAAAAACTGCGAATTACATCCAATAGGTCCCTTAAATAGCGAAACCCTAAAATTTGCCAAAAATAGTAAAAAGTCCAAAAAGCTCTAAAAGCCTTAAACTGGAAACTAGACGAAAAATAGAAACAAATGCCGCAAACGGCAATAAAAACGAAAATTCCAAATGAAAGTTATAAGCTAAACAAAACTTTCCTAAAATAGCAAAATTGTCGTTTCGGAGGGCGAAACGATGGAATTTCGCCGAAAAACGTCGTAGTCACGGCGTAGCGATGACCCGTGATCTCCACGCCATTTCCAATCAACCCATGCCCCCGGAACGCCGAAACTCAAACGCTCGAACTTCACCGAAATTACCAAAATGCCATCCTGTCATATCTCTTGCAAATTCTTGGACTTCATCAGGTTATAATGCAGTGCACTTTGTGGAATCGCAAAATTTCTCTGAATGGATATTGCAAATTTGTCTGTTTTGTGAATCTGGAATTGGAGGAATCGACGCCGAGGAGGTTGGGTTATTGGAGGTTTTTTGTATGACATTTGAGCTGAATTTGGTTGGTTTTATCAAATTGACCGTTGATGTTCTCTATTTACTAGAAGAAATATGCTTTCAAGCTTTCCTTTCTAGTGTTGTTTGGCACGCTGATTGTTAGGGCACTTGATTACGTCATGATGAGTCTTAACTGATTGCTGAGTTTATTCAAGTTCAAGAGTGAGACGTGGTGGTTTGGGAATTCGATTTATTCCCCTGCTCAATTGGCGTCGCATGAACTTTTCTTGATTGATTACTTTACTGATTTTTGAGCTTGTACACATGAAAATGTGACCTTCAGTACCTGTTGGCTGTTAACTTTCTTTAAAAACTATAATTGTTCGTTTTATTTTTTGAAGATAAGGTGCTTAGTCGTCTGCAAGCATGTTTTGTTTATTCATTTGATGGCTAAAATCAAAACTTCAACAAAAATCGTGATGAAGCAGAAGCTGCACTTGACATCCATCAGGCAGAATAACTAACAATTAGTTTATAAAGAATGCTCAAAATAATATCATCCACTTATTCTTGAGTATTTCCAGTTGCTAAATGTTTTTGACAATAATGCATTAGAAATTGCGAATAATTAAGTGCAAGAAGTTGGATTGATCCGTCATATTTCTATTTAATAATTTAATTCCTTCAATTTGTTTTTTATTTGCTTAACTATATTCTTAACTCATGAGAAAATGATTATCTTTAAGAATCTTTAAATTGTATGCATAGGCATTTGTAACAAATAAATCAACAAGTAAAATACATGCAACTAACTATTGATTTTCCAAACTGAATGTCATAATTGTCAATAGGCAAAAGCCCAAAATCTCCCAACGTTGATATGGCTCACATTCCCCAACACCTGATTTCGTGTGTTAAACATGGGCCAGATGCATACTTAGCATGAATTTCTGTGAAACTCTACATTGTCAGATAGGCAGATACATTGTCTTATTAATATGATTTTGCGTCTTCATATACAAGTTGGGCAACTGATGGAAAAAATGTTTACTGGATGAAAAATATCATGTTAGGTTGCTAATTTCTTCTCATCCTACCCTTTTATGTTTTGCAATAGGGGCACTCATTTTTGGTTTTCCTATTTTTGTGGTTTTGCAGCAAAAACCAATTTTCGCACAAGACATCTCGCAAAGGTTTTGATTCATCTGGTTTGGTGCTTGCAAGAATATCTGTCAAGTCCTGCTATATCATCAAGAATACATACAAAGGCGATCAATGCAGCATACTTATCATCAGTTTTTATGAAATACATAATAGAAAATGCAAAGAGTGAAAACTTTGAGGAACTATATCTATCTCTTGGTGATGATGAAGCAGCTCTTGATAGCTTCCCTAGGGGTAAGTAGCTACTTGAAGTTTCAAGCGAAAAATTCTAACTTTCTGATTAGTCAAATTGCATGGGCACAAATGACTGGAAAGTTTACTGAAAACAATAGACATGGAGTTCCTTTTTTTGTTGGATAGAAAAGTTATTTTCTTGATCCCAAATTAAGCATAAAAAGATATCCATGACACCAAGATGGTGTGCAACCAACTATGAAAACATGCTGAACACAATTGAATTAGAAAATAAAATTGCTAAATGAATTGATCCCAACTCATGCAAAATTTCTTTTTTGTGTTCTGACTCCAACCATCTTACGAGAGTCATACTTGTTCCTTCTTTAGTTGAAAGTTGAAAGTGCTTGTTACTTATGCGGAAATGTCCATAGATGTTTGGAAGTTAAAGTTTTTCTTTTTCTCCTTGACTCATTATAAAAAAAATAAAACGATGGAAGATGATGATCAAGGATTGCAAGGTGCCATTGCGATCCTGAGGCGATTTCCCCGACCTAGGTGAGGTGGTGCCTGGGGGCCAAAAAATATTTATTTAGAAGACCCCAAATTTTTATTTTTTTTATAGGTCCTTAATTAACAATAACTTTCTATTAGTCACTATAATTTATATTCAATATATACTTCAAGGTTGCTAATAAGTTTTTAGGTCCTTATGTAACATTAACTATGTTAAGATTTTGTTGTTTGGTAGGTACCATAATACCAAACTTAAGTGTAATTTGCCTCTTCAATTTTCTAAAAATTATTTACAAGGACATCGACTGCCTAGGCAACCGCTTTGCAATCATTGATGATGATAAGGTAATCTAATGGGTAATGATTATGATGTTGACAAAGGTACTTTCCATTGATGCCAGCTGCAATGTTTCAGTCAGGATGCTCCATTAAGTAGGTGCAATTTTATCAATGATTAGATACTTGGTAAGGTGACCCAAATCAATAATAAGCTTGGGTGCACATCAATGAAAACTTGGATGGGCTATTATTTATGTAATTGATTAGACCTTTTTGCCTCATGACTGATCCATTGAGTATGGTAATTAGGTAATTTTGCATTTGCCCTCTGTGAAAAGGACTGGTCCAAGTAGCATTGCCTAACGAAGCCCAATAGTTAGTTGTCTAAATGTTATGGATCTTTTAATTGCTGAATTACAAATAACTTGCAACTTCTTGTATTTTTCACTGTCATTGGCATTTTTTTTTTTTTTTTTGTACAATTTTAAAGTTGCTAGGTGTATTTCCCATCGATTTAGTGGGATCTTTCACTCACATTTTTTCCAACAATTTTCTACTCACTACTCAAATTCGAATTTTCCATGGCCATATTATTGAAAGCTTGTATTAGAATGGGTGTGCCATTTCTCTCATTTTGATGGGCATGGGCTTTCTTCGTGTAGATGAAAACATTGAAAGCTTGGTCATGTGCAGTGTGCTTAGTTTTGTTGGTACACAAGATGTGAGGTTTGTGTTAGATTCTTCCCAGATACCCTGATACCTTGGGAGTTATTCCCTTTCTTCAACTGCATCCTAATTTTATGTTATATTTTTGTTGCAAGTTCTAATACCTATCTCCTCCATCATGAACTGCTGAACTTTCTTCTTGTGGCAATGTCTACTCAGCTTCGATCTGGGCCCTCTCCAGGTCCGAAAGATGTGCACCCATTCATTGATGCTGCTATGGCTCAGGTAAACAGCAAGGATATCTGGTTTTTAGTTTATCACTTGTATTTAGAGGTAGTCATTCTCACTTTTGTTTTGCGTTGCAGGAGAGTTCTCTGGTTGGTTCGGTTGTTCGCAGATTATTGCTTAATTATATCATAAGACCTCGTGTTCCAATCAATGGCCCTTCATACTCAGTTTTTTCTGAGGGACAGCCCAGTGTTCTGCAGAAAGTTGGTTCTGCTGCTGGTAAAGCCTTCATTATCTGTGATTGATTGCCCCTCCCCCTTTGTTCTGATGTTTCTTTTTTTTTTTTTTTCTTGGGAGAAGAATTCATGTAGTTTCCCCATGTCCGTCTGCTATAAAGCTTATGTTGCTCTTGGATTGGTGATCTAAATATTCCCTGTGGAGGCTGAAAATCTTGTGAATTGATTATTTGATATCTTTCTAGACTTTGACTGGGTCATCTTTTAGTTTGTTATCTTTTTCTGAGCTGAATGGTCTTTATATCTATTGTCGCTGTTTAAATTTTTTCCTAATTTATTTTATTGGAGTCAGAACTTACTACATGGACAGCTGTGGACAGCTTCCACAGCTTCCATGTGGCCATGAGTAGATCAGACTCATCTCCAAATTAATAGTGCTGAAATCTTCTTATACCTTTTTAAAAGCTGCTGGTTCCTCCTACTCCTCACGATTGTCTCTTGCATAGTTACATTATTTATATGTATATATGAAGCTTTTTTTTTTTTTTGCTCTTACTTCTACTGATTATATTCTTTATGGGGGTCCTGCAGCAAATTTTGTGCTCTTCCCTTTCAGTTTTTTTGTTAATTCAAGTAGTGGGGCCTCAAGAAATCCGTTGGCAGTCAATAGCCTTAATGTCTTGCTTGTTCTGATACATTATCGAAAACACGTCTTGGCGGATGAAGGCACAACATATAATTGCGAGGACAACATGAATACACATTCTCTTTCTAAATCAAGTTATCATTTTTCTAAGAATCCTTATTGCAAAATCTTGGAAAATTCGAGGGATGTTGAATGTAAGTTTTTGTATTTATCAAATTGATGATTGTGTTTTTTATTTGGTGGCGATTCAGCATAAAATGATTCCTTTGCTTACAGTTGATCGTGTAGATGTTGAGGGGAATGCACACAATGAACCAGTTGTGAGAGTACCTTTTGCTTCTCTTTTTGACACACTTGGAATGTGAGTATCAGTTGTACTCGTATTACTTGGATTTGGTAGCTTTTTAATTAATATTTATCTTCAATGAAACCTTCAGATCTATCCACCGGTTCTAGAATCGATGCACATTGCTGGGTAGCATGTATATAGGTATCGTGGCACTGAAAATAATCACTTTGCCGAACCTAATCCAATTTGCTTTTGTAGAGCATCAGTGAACGCAAAAGGTTAAAAGCAATGGGTCTTAGGTGTGGGCTCAACAATAGATATCAAGCCATTCTAAGGCCTTCCCTCTTGTGCAGCCCCATCTTTCACTCAAAGTGTTAGTAGAAGAGAGTAAGCTCCAATGTCCAAATGGGGTTAGCAAATGTTAGCCTGAGGTTGGCACTTATTTGACCTCCGATAAACCTAAGGTTTGATACCATTTGAGGTTATTAGTGGACCTAAAAGCTCTAGCTATTAGGTGTGGGCCCAACAGTAGATATTAAGCTATTCTAACTTGTTTATTTTACCTCTTTAACTTAGGGGGCGACTATTTCCGCCAAGCTATGTGCTTTCATCACCTTAAAATGAAAAGAAAATTTTGGACCAAAAAACCCTCATTTGTAATGACAATTTTAACCCTAATACAACCCACCATTTCACCCTAATCCTAACTCTCTTATCATCTCTTCATTCCTCTAACCACTGCGTCGGTGAATCTCTAACAAGACTCTGATGACCAAAAGAAAGGGACTATTCAAACTCGATTCCATGAATCCTAACTTATTTAGATACATTTGGGGTGAATTTCTTGATTTTTATGCATAATGTGTTGTTTAGGTCATAACTTCAACTCGTTTTGGCGTACAATAGAACCAAATTCATGTTTTGAAGGAAGTTTGGAAGACTTGGATTTGTGTTCTTCACATTGGGATTTATGGATAAACCTTTTTTTTCGTCATTTTTTCGTCATTTTTTGTAGTCAAGTAGTCACGATCCTACATTACATCTAAGCACATGCCTTGAGTTTTGGTTGGCCTAAATCGAAACTATACATGGGGTGTAATCTATTTTTCCCGGTTGGACATGACTTGATAACGATGGTAAGGTTCCAGCCCTGTCCTATCAAAGCACAACATCTAAATTCTGGTCATGTTGGACTGGACCCAATGATAAGTGTTGTGATGGTGTTTTGTTCCGATTGGACATGACTGGATTGCAAAGATAAGGTTCTGGCCCTGTTCTACCGGAACACAACATTTTAGCCTTATTGTTGTCCAACCGAAACCAATAATGAGTGTGATGGTGTTCTGTTCTAGGGAGAGGTGCTAATAAAATAAAAAATCTTCCTCATGGACAACTAAGATTTCACCTTTTTTGATCGAATCACTCGACTAATTTGAGAGATGAGATGAACACGTTGTTTGGGTGAGACATGAGATGACGAGCGAGTGGTTTGAGAGACGATGAATGGATGGTTTGAGGGAGAAAATGATAAGCAGGTGGTTTGAGAAAGAAGACGATAAGTGGGTAGCTTGAGAGGGAAGATTATCAGTGGGTTTGAAAGAATTGATGGTCAAATGGGTGGGTGGGCAAGTATTCATTAAAGGGGTATTTTAGAAAACTTATGGATCATTTTATGGGCGAACCTAGCGTCATCTCTTTTGGTTGGATCAAAGCATGAGTGCCAAATTAGGTAGAGAAGATACAATGTTTACAAAAGAAACCAACCAAGTTGTAGCTCGGTGGTTGGTTATGTGATCACTTATGGATATTGTTGAGGGTTTGAATTTCCTGATGTGCAAATTTGAGGGGTAATGAGTTGGTGTCTTTATATTAAAAAAATGAAAAAGAAAAAGGAGAACCAAGAAGTTAGGGAGAAGGAAATTTTTGTTCGTGTTTTGCAATTTGGAGTATAGAGTGAAGAATGTGCTTTTGCATCGATTTATGAGAAACAATATGTAGAAAAGTAGATCAAACTTTAGTTCTCGCACCAATTAATGTGGAAGCAAGAAAAAATGTAAATTAGTCAAAAACTAGAAGTAAGATATGTATATGTGATAGATATCTTACCAAAATGATCAATACTTTCCTACCAACTAAGTGATAGCTCCACTAGTTTGGTATGTCCTCACCTCTATATGAGGTTGAGGGTTCGAGTCTCCTTATGTGAGAAGGGGTTGTTGGGTGGCGCAAAAGGCTGCCTTATAAAAAAAAAAAACTTTCAATGCTTTCCTCAAAGCTTACTAGGAAATATGCACATTTGGAATCACCATTCATGATTATTAAAGATATGCCTCGCAAAGCACTTTATATAACTGATCTGCTACCAAGGGAAAATTCTTTATTAGCCCAAGTTGTAAAGAAGATAAATTGTTTAAAGGAAGTGCTGAAAGCTATTGAAGGGAGAATGAAGGAAAACGGACCGAAAATCCAAAATTTGTTCAGAGTAAAGGGGTAGCCAACCAAGAAGAAATGGAGACAATGGACAAAGAAGAAAAGAAGATGAAAAAAAGAGAGATGAGTTCCAGTACTCAATTAATGCTCATGAAATTATATCATGATGTTCTATTTATGATTGAAAATGCTAATTCCAAATAAATCCATGATTTCATGTTCTGAAGAAGCTAATGAAACCAATAAAGATAAGTAAATAACAACTCAAATAACCTAAATAGAAATCAAAGTACTAATTGATGTATGCCTCTTAGATAATATATAAACATTAACTATAATCAATCTATGGCTCTTGATGTACTTGATACTTCTTACATTTACAGGATTGAAGAGTACTAACTTTAGAATCGAAATGGTTAACTGCTAATTCTGTATTGCGCACCCAACAACCGTTGTTCCCACACAGGGAGACTTGAATCCTTAACCTCATATAGAGATGAGAACATACTAAACTAGTGAAGCTACCACTTAGTTGGTAGGAAAGTATTGATCATTTTGAGTAAGATATGTATTATTTATACATATCTTACTTTTAGCCTTTGACTAATTAATTTTTTCTTGCTTCGACATTGATCGCTGCAAGAGCTGAAGTTCGATCTACTTCAGAACCTAAGACTCGTATATCTAAGGTGGTCTTACTAGGGCTAGAAATATTTAAGTATTTGAGAGGTTGAAAGGGTTGTATTACATCAAGATGTTGATTCATTTTGTGCCCCGATGAGCCAATATATGTCAAAGACTTGAATTTATGTATTTAGGCTCAACTTTTATGATAATTAATGTAGCTTTATTTTAGTGGTTTGAATTGGTCCAATTGGCACGCTTCAAGAATTTTGTATTATGATTTTTAAGTAGTAAATTTTGTTGACAACTATTAGGCCAGTGACACTTAAATAAACCAAATGAGGGGATATAAGAAAAACATTTTAATGGATTTGCCATTGGGAAAATCAAACAGTTAATGCGCATGTCCGATGGAAGTTTTTGGACATAAAATATAGCAGTGGACATATTTAGCAATGGTTGACTTAGGCCCATCGGGATACATGATAGAGAATTGGTGAGGGAATGAGGGCAAACATTAGACTTTTTTTAGTGTTTGTAAGTAGGAAAATAAAAGGCTAATAAACTCCTTTTTTCTTGCTTAAAAATGCTTAATCTCATTAGATTTGGTGTGTTGCTAAGTTGAAACAGTGAACCGTACCCTGAATTAGCATGTTATTTTTGGGTTCTGATTTTATCCAGCTTTGTTTTCTTCTTAATATTGTAGGTGCTTGGCTGAGGAGTCTTCTGTCTTGCTGCTTTACTCATTAGTGCATGGAAACTCTGACTTTTTGGAGTATGTTTTGGTTCGAACTGATTTGGATACGTTGGTATGCATCTGTATCTTACTCCCTA
Source organism: Stephania yunnanensis (assembly GCA_039657365.1). Taxonomy (NCBI): domain Eukaryota; kingdom Viridiplantae; phylum Streptophyta; class Magnoliopsida; order Ranunculales; family Menispermaceae; genus Stephania; species Stephania yunnanensis. The sequence continues at coordinate 14,050,458 of CM077592.1, forward strand.
TAGTATTCATGAATGTCTTTTGCATTCCGTGTTGTCATACTTGCACTCTAGTTTTTTCTCCTTACTTACTGACCTTCTTCAACTTCTTTTCATCTGCAGTTCTTTCTTTTACTCTGAATGTAGAAATTTTGAATTGTTTTTTCTTTTTCGATAGATTTTAGAGTGTTTGGTATGGACCTACCTTTTGATACTTTTCCTTTTGCGTTCTTTGTAATATCTGTCTATTTAAATACTCTCTCGGTCATTTATACAAGGCATTCTACAAAAACTCTCTTTCAAAAAATACGAGACATTTTCGGAATTCAAGAGAACTTTGGTACATTTTATACCCAATTTGCCCTTCATTCAAACCAAACATTTAACTACAGCTGAACACTCTTTCTTTTCTTATTGGATGAAATAAAGAATTAATGTAGTTAACCACATAATTAAAGCACTTGCTCTCTATTTGTGTTAATGAGCAAGAATGTAATTGGAACTCATAATTATTGTTTTTTTTTTAATATGTGTGTTTTGAGCAAAACACCTTATATTAATTGAGGGAGTATTTAATGAATATTTTTATCTGAAATGATGTGGTAAATATGCAAATGTGGCCTTAACTCATTTACATGCTTTCTTCATATGAAATTATGTGTGGCTTTACCCATCTTTTAATGCTTTTGATTGAAATAGTAAGCATGTCGTTCTGCTATTCGATTGGTCTTTAGAAGCATATGTTAACATGAACTGTGTGGGTGGTAATGTGACTGACAGCTGATACCCATTCTGGAGACACTTTATAATGCTTCGAGGAGAACATCTAATCAGATCTATATGTTACTGATTATCCTCCTTATACTAAGCCAGGATTCATCTTTTAATGCTAGCATTCACAAGCTGGTAAGATTTTCTCTTTGTTGTTCAACTGGTTCTTTCCTGCATATAATTTAGAGTTCCATTTCTTTGAAATTTACAGGTATTGCCAAACGTTCCATGGTACCAAGAACGTCTTCTCCATCACGTATCTCTTGGTTCCCTATTGGTTATTATACTCATAAGGACAGTGAAATATAACCTATCAAAACTGCGTGTAAGTGATTTATTTTTTGCTATTTTTTTAATATCTGCAGGTGTCCAAACATTTTCTAGCCTCTCTGTACTTCGGTATCTCACAGGGCACCTAATCCATAACAGGGAAAAATTAATAGGATATAATATAGGTACCATAGTTAGAACTTAGAACCCACAACCCGTGTCTTAGTTAGAGCTATGATGCTCATCATGTAGCCATTACACCACACTCCCTTGGGGGTTATTTATTTTCTACAATTATACCATGAAAAGATATATTCTAAACTTTTGTGTTGTACAATTTTGAGAATGAGAATGACCCATGTTGCACTCAAGGTCTTTTTAGCAGTCTGGTGCTTTCAGACACCAGAAATCACATGAGCTATTATGTTTGTTTAATGCATTCCATCCTTTTTTGTTCTGCTGATTTATGACAGGATATCTTCTTACACACCAACTGTCTAGCGATCTTGGCAAATATGGCTCCACATGTGCACAGGTTGAGTGCATATGCATCACAAAGGCTGGTTAGCCTTTTTGATATGCTCTCACGCAAGTATGTTGTCTCTTTTCTTGGCAGTTACTATTGTCCTCTCTCTCAATCTGTGTCTTTTTTTGGTCTCTCGGGCCCTAGCATTCCAACCCCATGGACCTTGTCTACTATGAAGTTTAGGCATTGCCAGACAAGCAACCATGTGTGGCCCTCCCACTAAGAATCTCTCCATGCCCACGTTTCGAACTTTGGTCGTGCTTAAGGGGCAATTTGGCTCCTATCACCGGACACAACTCTTTTGTTGTTGTGTTGATATGCTCCCATTTGATTATGCACTATATGCTGCTTGTTTTGGGAGTCATTGCTTAAAACAAAATGATCAAAATGTTGAGTATTTAGTGATGATCTTTGACTTTTAATCTCCATCTAGGTACAACAAACTAGTAGATCAGAAATATGACAAGCTCGATACTAAAGCTACATCACTAGATGGAGGCAGTATTTCAGATGAAATGGTACTCACACAATTTTTTACTTTTGTTGTAAGAGCATGCAATTTTTTTTTTTTGTTGCATCTGCATTCCCTTTAGCTGACTAGTTTAAATCACTGCAGTCAGCAGAGCTACACATTTATACGGACTTCTTGAGAATTGTGCTAGAAATCTTAAATGCAATTCTCACATGTGCATTGCCAAGGAATCCTGAGGTAATATTGACTGATCTAATGTTTCTTGCATACTGCATACCTTGTGTTTCTGTTTCTGTTTATGATACCAGGCTAGTCATCTGGTTCATATTGTCTGTTTGCCTGGCTGTTCAATTGATTAGTTAAACCTATGATATCTCCTTGGTGCAGGTTATATATGCAATAATGCACAGGCAGGAAGTTTTTCAGCCTTTCAAGAATCATCCACGCTTTAATGAGCTTCTTGAAAATATTTACTCCGTATGTCATCCTATTTCTGTTGAAAGTTCTAATACTTAACTCCTTACTTTTCGAAACAATTTATTCTCCCACTAAGAGATCGCTTTTGCATTAGTAAAAGGACTTAAACGTACAACAACAAAGCCTCAATCCCAAATTACTGGTGCTTGGGTACATGGATCAAACTCTTTCATTCCACTCAAGAACAAGTAAAAATTCTGCAAACATCAACATCCAAGCCTCAGTAGTAGCTTCTAACTTTGTTAGAGTCGGCTACTTGGATCCTGTGTTTCCCTTCTGTTATATCCGATGCAGTTGGTGACATGACCTATTTCTAGCGAGTCGAGTTTTCTAAGGGGGCATTGCAAGTCGTTCAATCTCCCTTATCTTATTTTTCTTCTATATTTTTTGCTCTATCAGTACGAGTTTTTCCACACATCCACCTAAGTATCAAACAAAAATGCTGCGAATAAGGGATAAAAAGTAATCAAAAAAAGAAAAAGAAAAAGAGAAGACAACAATAGAGTATAAGAAAAGAAAAAACAGCTTCCAGTCCCTAAAAACACTCCGGTGACTTTCTCCAACTTAGTTCCTCTAATTATTATTCCATTCGTTATAAAATAAACCCAAGTTCTTCTTAGTAACTGCCATTCTAATACTTTATCCTTGATGCAGCCCCATATGTCCTCCATGTTCATGCACTTTCTGCAAGTTTGATTGATTCTCTTCAACCATAAATGTCAAATCACCATAAAAAAATTCTTAAGGGAGTAAATTCCAAAGAAAAAGATGTAATCCTAGTTAAGTGTTAAGTTTTTCCTCAAAATTTTGTAATTTTGCTTCCTCGGAATGTGTTTGGATTTTGATTGTTGAAAATTTGCTTTTTAGGTTTTAGATTTCTTTAATAGTCGCATGGATGCCCAGAGGATGGACGGTGAATGGTCAGTGGAGAAAGTTCTCCAAGTCATAATAACAAATTGCCGATCTTGGCGAGGTGAAGGAATGAAGGTAATCTGGTATATTTAGTGCTGAAAAGGTTCCATGAAAATCTTTTTGTTTTTTGTTTTTTGTTTTTTTATGTTTTTTTTTTTTTTTTTTTTTTTTTTTTTTTTGTTGTTTGCTGACATCTTGGGTTGCAACAGATGTTTACTCAATTACGCTTCACTTACGAGCAAGAGAGTCGTCCTGAGGAGTTTTTTATTCCTTATGTGTGGCAGCTAGCTCTTTCTCAAAGGTATTATTGTTCCAGCAATTTCGCACTACTGATGGCTTGCCTTATATCATCGTTTTGCCGTTTTCTTATCATGTGAAGCTTCATCATGTTCATGGGCCCCGAAAAAAGAACTAATCTTTCTGAGATTTCTATCATCATTTTTATTTTCTGACAAATAGGATGACATATAGTATGGCATTTCTTTGAAATGTCAAACTGAAATTTTACTTTCACTTGTTCAATCTAACCTTGAAGATTGAACGTTATGCTGCTATTTTTTACTGTCTTTTGTACTTGGCTCTAAATTTATTTCTCTGACTTCAGCTGTTTATTTTTGTCAGTGGCTTGAATTTTGATCGCAGTGCTATAAATTTATTTCCTGCTGATGTGCTTGGAGAAGTACGTGAATTTAACTCCTTCCATTTTCCAAAATTTTTCTCTCATCAGCAAATGTTTCTTTACTTTTGCAATGCTTGTCTATGCTTGGCTGTATATAGGAAGTGAGAACTGAGGTAAAAACGTAGAAGAAATAAAATGACATCTACTCAAATGGGATTGTAGTCTATAAGCATTGGGTAGGAATTGCGACTGCACCCTTTTTTTTTTTCCTTTGTGTTGGTGGGGTGGGGGGAAGGGGTTCACGCTGCAATCCTTGCAGAATTTCTGGGTAGGAAGCAGAGATTCTCTTTTCTTTTCAAAATTTTAAGCATTTTACCGCAAGTTTGGAACACTTTTAAAGAGGTATATAAAGAATTTTTTGTGCTCAAAGTGGTATAGCAAAGATATAAGTGATGGGTCTACAAATCTACATGCAACTTCTAAAGAAAAATAAGAGTTTAGTTAGTTGCATGAAAAAAAAAGATCAGAAAGCTAGTAATCTGAATTTTAGGGCTCGCCTTATCAGTTTAAATCTGAGAGTTAGAAATCTTATCATGAAGAACTCTCTGAAACTGCACGGTGATTATTTGTTGTGCACGCAGTCGCATATCAGACAAAGTTAGAATTAACAGTACAGAATCCCAGATTTGAACCAACTGGGCAAGAGGTTCAAGTCATCATCGTGTGAGTTTTAAATACTTTTGAATGCATTGTTTCGTTTTTCTATTTCAATATTAATTTCACCATGGTATTTTTGCTACTATACATTGGTTTCATAATGATACAAGGACAATGGAAATGATTGTAACTGGTTCATATGAACCATTTTCGTAAATAGGTTCCACTCAACTTTCGAAAACTTGAAGTTTCTGGGATGGGCTATTGGCAGCATTTTTTATTTATTAACTTTATCTATTAAACAGGATGTTTCAGCCCAAGAAGAATTGAGGGACGAGGACAATGAGTTGAATGTGTAGAACCTTTATTCATCGCATGATAGGAATTTGGTGTGCGCTAGCATAATGCAGCAGGATTCGCTGCTCAACCACAGCTACTCTTACAGCGGATTTGCCTTGGAGCTCATGTAAATATCATGGAATAGAAAAAAAATAAAAATAAAGTAATTCTTCTCATTCTTTTTCCTGTTAATATGTTTTGAATTTGAGATTGTTTAGGGCCTTACTATAAGAGTTTCTATATCATGTGTGTATTGAATAAAGCATGAGTAGCTCACATGTAATCATATAAACAATATATCCCATGAAAGAAAAACCCTGTTACATACCATATAAAAACCAACCTCTCCTGCTTGGCTGTATATCAGAATCTAGTATCAATCTTAATTTTTAGGTATTAGTATCACTTGAGTTGTGCTTCCTCCTTGGACCTTGGTAATTGTAGTGGTTGCTATAATTTAGGTGCTTTTGAACTAATTTAGGTAAGGAAAATATTGGAATGACAACAGCAATGTCACATCGCAAGATATATTGGCTCACAAGAACTTTTTTATGCATCTACCTGTGTTATGCATTGAGATCTGTGTATGTCTGCATCTCAAGGCATCCATGGATGACTCTTGTGAGTTAATATGGCTTGTGGTATGACAATGTTGTTATCATTCTTGCACTTATCTTTAGGTAATCAGACATTTGATGTGGAGACATGTTTGATTTTGTAAAGTTTGTAGAGGGATGATTTTGTAAGTCCGCTATGTTATTTGTATTCAAAAATAGCGAAATCAGTACTTGATGTTGTGATATGGAAGATCGCTTTGATCAAGCATGTGGATGACTATATTGTATTGTAACATTAAGTATGACTTACATTGAATGTAACTTGTCACTCCATGTAACTTGTATACACTCACTTGATAATCATGTAGCTTGTACACTTTGGTTACTTGTGTTCTTATATGACTCAAGCTTTTAGTCTAACTTGTACATATTGTATTGCTTGTAGTCTTTGTTCGAAGTACATGAGTTCATCATGACAAAAGCCCTATATAAAGAGGTTCTTTCTCTTATAATAAACATACAAAAAATATTGAATGAAATCTCTATATTCTCATCTCTAGTTCTCTTCTTTTTTTATCTCATCTTATCTGCTTAATCTTAAAGTCTTTAGTTCATGTTTCTCATACTTTAGTTTTACAAGTTCTAGTTGTCTTACAACTTAGTTTACAATACGTTATCAGCACAAATTCGCTCTAAATGAAGGAGGCCTCGGAAGCACGAGAGTGTTTTACAAGGAGGTCTTGAAGATTAAGAAGTTTTTCAAGAAAACGAAGTTTAGAAGGTATAATTTAAATTAATTGGATTTCGTTGGTTTTGGAAACTCTATGTCTATCCTTCTATTAATTTAAGTTCTATTTAAAAGGAGGTTTGATCTAAGAAAAAAAAGGGTGTCCTTAATTGCATGTTTGATGGGTTTGTGCTTCATTTTTGTTTTACAAAGCTTTTACATCTGCCATTTTTTTTTTTTTTTTTTTTTTTTTTTTTTTATTATGAGATGGAAGCACTCTATGGGTTTTTTTTTTTTTTTTTTTTCATTTTCTTTTTTGTGTTTAATGAGGACTCAATCTTGGCTTAATGCTTAAGAGAAAAAGGGAGGTTGCTACCATTTATACTTCATTATTACATCTGACCTTTAGTTTAAACTAATATTTGTCGATTTTTCTCTTGCTGGTAATTATTCTCAACATCACTTTGTGTTTAAAGAAAGGTTAAATAGCTAGAGGATAAAATATGAATACATTAAGCTTATGTCAGTCCAACTGAAGTGACTTTGATTAACTTAGTTAAGTTGAAGAAACAAAAATCTCTTATCATTTTCAAACATTGAGTTAGATGTGTCAATTCGGGATGGATGCATGTTTACTTTTTGGATTTAATCCTTCACCAATAAAATTGTATGGAAGTAGTTCTATTTGTGAAGTTGGGCTCTTAAATGCTACTGTCGGTATTCTATCATTAATTGATACATTCATTGTAGCATCCCCTAACCTGATTACCCCTAACTCGATTAAAGCGAAACTCGATCTGAAACCCTAGTTAAGCTTTGATAATTCTGCTAGACTTAACTAGAGTCAGCAGCCTCTCCTTCTATATCCTGATAAACGTAATTGTATATCGAATATCGATGTAAAACAAATAATAAACGTAGCAGAAATTAAAACTTTTCTCGATATTAAATACGATATACAAAATCAAATCCAACTGGAATAAATCTCGTTTATACAAAGCCTCCCATCCCTTATGATATTACAAAATTGTAATTCAATACAAATATATAAGACAAGGGGAGATTCATTACATTGAAGAGAAGATCAAGACTCCTAAATCTTCTCTATTCCTTAGTCGCAACACTCGTCGGTATTCCTGAAATATTATTTGGGGTTGGCGCTTCAACTTGCTCAGTAAGTAAGGATTTACAAAATTGTCAACATTCCATATAATAATCAAGAATGATATGCAATAACAATATGCACCATATGTAGCTAATGAGATTATGAACAATATATAATCCAATAAGTAATTGATGCAAGTCTGACTGTCAATGACTATTACACTATGATTCCCATTTTGTTTGTAAAACTAGGGTCGATTACCTATTCACACCATTAATGCTATTGCTAGACCAACATATTGGCCGATGTGTTGTCTAGTCAATCCATTAATGTCCAATAGTTATATCCGAAACCCTCTAGTGAGTATGTAATCCACACAATCTATCTAACTTAGTAGGAGTTATGTATAGGCTGGAAAAGTAATTAACTCATCTCCTATATAACCTATTCTCAGTTCGAAGAGTTACTCTCGTGAATCATATTAAACACCATTTATCGTTTATTAAAAACATCAAGTGTACATACTCCCCCATTTAGTCCATAAAATACATGAGCTACATATACTAAAATAGCCAAACAACATTGATAAATAAGCGAATACATGTTTACCTCGGTTTAAGTTTCGTTAATAAATTCCTTAACTTTTTGGGTAATTCACGCTTTTCCGGTAATGCAACACCTATCATAAACCATTTGTGATCAATATATGTCTAATACCTTATGTTTAGAACCCTTAAATAAGTCCCTAAGACCTCAGGAAATTCTAACCAAATTATAGCAATATTGTTGTTTTTTGAAGTAGGAGCGCGCTCCCTCCATTAGTGGAGTGCGCTCCATCAACTGAGTTCATCCTAACTGATAAAAGGAGCGCGCTCCACCCTGCACTGTCGAGATAGTGAACAATACAGTTGCCACTGTTCCATTCCACAAATCACTAAAACAACAACCAACACTCCTTAAATTCATCAAAAAGGACCTTTAGTGAGGTATAAACTCATTTAGAATCATCAACAAACAACAATTCACAAAGAAATCATCACCAATTATTAAATTCAACTTGAAACTCAAAACTTGACTTACGAAGACGATAATCTCTGATCCAACAGTGGTTTGATCACTTCGATTCAATGGAAAATCCTCTCTTGATCAACCCTTTTAAAACCCAAAACCCTCAGCTGCTCTCCTATCTCACTCTCTCGATTGATCAAATGAAAATGATGATAAGTTTGAAAGTTTTTTTATTTAAATATGGACTTTTCTTGAGATATGCATCACACTATCTTGAGGCTAATTGAGTGATTGATGTGTTAAAATGACACACATTTTGGCACCATCAACACTCACGATCCAACTATCCATATAATTGAAACCAAACTTATAGTTTTAATATATATTTATACATTAAATATATATAAATATATACATATATTTCATGTATTTTCTTGCCAATAAATTCATCGGACATGCCTACAAGTGTTCTTGAGTGTGCACATTCATTTCACGACTCTCTCGTCGCACTTAGTGCACCGGCAATTTATTGTTTGATTACTTATTTTTCGAGTATAGGCTTGTATATAAATTCTCTTTTATACTACAACATGTAAAAATCGTTAAGCATTCCAAATAAACACAAATCATCATGCAAACCCACGCACACGTTGATCGAGGTACGTTGAACTTAACTACAAACCTAATTTAGGTTAATTAGGATTTGAATTAATACTAATCACCAGCTTAACATAATGGATCGCTATAGTCTCTCCAATTTAAAACAATCTCGTCCTTGAAATTAAAGTAAACGTAAAATTACATGTAGTTTCAAAGAGAAATGGAAACTGTTCCATCATATAAGACTCTCGCTCCCAGGTTAGTTCCTCATCTCTGTGAAATTATCATTTCACCTTAACCAAATGAATCTCTTTAGTTCTCAGCATCTAAATCTTACGATCAAGTATCTAAATCGGCTGTTCATTGTAAGATAAGTCTTCTCAAAGATCAAATTCATTCCAATTAGTTTTTTTAGTAAACCGAGTCTCCATTTTTCGAAGCATAGACACGTAGAATATATTATGAATTTTAGTTAATTGAGGAGATAACTCTAACCTGTAAGCAACATGACCAAGTTTTTTTTGTACTATGAACTGCTCAATGTACCTTGGAGCTAGCTTACCTTGCAATCTAAACTTATACAATCCTTTCATAAGTGAGACTTCAATATGATGAGATAATCCATTGAAAACTATTACAACCTATGATGTTTATCGGCGTATCACTTCTGTCTTACCTGCGCTATAGTCAAACGCGGGCAAATCAGCTAAATTCTCCATGTATAGTCTTGAATTAACTCACATAGAGAAATATATTTCTTCTAGTTACCACCAAACTCTATGACATAAGCTCGATATCCTTTAACACCAAAATCAATTGCTCAGGCTGCTCATCGGTCTACAGATGACATATCGTACTGAGGTTAAGAACAATTCTCATTTGTTTTTACAATTCACTCCACGGTCTGGATGTGAATCTAAGATCTCTAATTGAAATATTTGACACTGGAACTCCATGAAATCTCAACACCTCACGTACGTACACCTCACATAATTGGTTAAGAGGATCTCGCATAGAAACTGACAAGAAATGCGCAGACTTCATCAACCTGTCAACTATAACCCATACTGCAGCGTGCTTACACTGACTCAAAGATAAATATGAAATAAGATCTATCGATACATGTTCTTATTTTCACTCAAGAATAGGCAGTGAATGTAATAACCTTCATGGTTTCCTATGTTCAGCCTTAACTTGCTGACATATCTCACATCTCTTTACGAACTCAACAACATCAGTCTTCATCCTAGGCCACTAATAAATATGCTTCATATCGCGATACATCTTAGTGTTACCTGGATGAATAGAGTAAAGAGATCTTTGAGATTCCCGTAACAACTCTTGCCTCAACTGATCTTGAGCTGGAATCCACAATCTATCCTTGAACCATAACGTACCATCATTAGAAATTGACCAATCAGGATGATCCACACTTAACTGCTAATCTTTGACGTGCTGTATAATCTTTATCAGCTTTATGAAAGCCGATCACCTACTGAATCATTTTTGGTTCAGTCTGAATCTGAGCTCAAAAAAATAGATCAGTAGCTCTGGAATTAGCTCTCTCAATTGATGATGTATCAGCTAAACTCACATGAATCATCATCACAAATACTTCCTCAAGAAGTCTAGAATGAGAAGCTCTGGTAGTAGCTACATTTTCTATGTTTGTTCTTCTCTTACTCAAGGCATCTGCAACCCTATTTGCCTTGTCTGGGTGATACTCTAGAGTGAAATTGTAGTTCTTGAGAAATTTAAACCATCTACACTTCATCATATATCTTTTCATTTATCTAAGTTGTGATTGTATACTGATAGTCCGTTAACATCTTTCTGTGTAGTTCTAAACTACTCTGGCTCCAACTTGGTTGTATCTTTAATTCTCGTCCCACACCAACTGACGACGAAGCTAAACATACAATCTTTTAAGGGAAACACCTCAACATTTATAACCTGTTAATGTCAATACTAGAGAACTCACATAGCAAACTATTTATTCCAGTAACTATCACCTTCCAAATCGCAAGCTCAAAAATTATATTATGTGGAACTAAGATTAGCTGCAGATATATTGTGTTGAGAGTGAGATAGGTCCCTCCCAGCTATTATACATCTCTTTCCTACTAGGAAGCAAACTTTCAGTTCCTCACCGAAATAATAATCATGGTTCTCCATAAACTCTCAACTCTTTTTACACACATATATCTCACTTACTCTTCCACCATAATTAAACCACAATACTTGCAAGAAATTTCAAACTCTATCGAGTCAACAACTATAAAATCAATAACCTTCAGTTGTCATTACAACTTAGGTTAATCTATCATAAATTCCTAAGCACGAATTTTTATTCATTTAGGGAAAGAATAATATAGCCCTCCAGGTTAATAACAAATTCCACTTACTGATATATCTTATATTTCTTTATAAAATTGACACCATCAATTTTCATTCCAGGTCACCAATAATTTATTGTTATCATAATGATTTTGGATTTTGCTTGAATGAATCTGTTAAAGAAATCCATGAGATTTTCATAATATTCTTGCTTCACTTTTTTATTCAAGTTTCGAAAAATTTCTTTACATGCTCAATTTTTTGATATGAGATTATCGATATATATTATCAATAACTAGTCGTCAAACCTTGACCTATTAGATAATCTCAATCAATTTCTCCAACAATGTATCACTCAATCATTATTAGCTCAAGTCCAATCTGAGCTCCAAAGAACAAATTGTAGTTACCAATCTAGACAACTCAGTTGATGATGTGCCTGTGCAAGACTTCAATTGGTCATCATTACACATCTTACTTAAGAGGTATTACTAAGCAGCTTTTATTGTAACTATATCCTCTATTTTTTCTCATTTAAGGCATAGTCAACACAATCACCTTTAATGAAAGATATTTCAGAGTGAATTCCTAACATTTAAGAAACTCAAGGTATTAATCCCACCTTCTATTTCTATCACTCTGACAATTCCAATTTTCAAACTTTTACAGTTTGAAAATTCATTACTTATACCAATCCACTGGTCTTCATACCTCCATATTATCTTTTAATGATTATTCTAAGATTCTCAATAATCTCTGAAAATGGTTAAAAGATTCTTAAGAAACATTTCCTCTTATTTAGAAGTGATGTGTTCCATATTTAACACAATTACCAAATTAATTATCTTGAGATTATCAATCTCTAATAGTTATTCTCACAAATCTTGAACTATATATAGATAGAAGTATAAGCTACAATTTTGCTTTATTGTGTCAACACACCTTCTTAACTAAATAAGAAGTCTTAGAATAAACCTCTAATTTCTTCCATAATTTAGGTATCATCAACTAAACATTGTAGTTAAACTATACTTTAGCTTTATCCAAGGCATTCTTGTATCAGATTTTAGCTTACAATAATCCTCATACTTGAGTAGACTAAATAAATCACAAGACGATAATAGAGATCCCTGAATCAATAGTTGGTAATATTCAATTATTTTAAGACTACTTTTCTCTTTTACTTTCGTGTTGAATATATGACAATCTCATATTGTCTCACTCCCAGTCAAATCCCTCGATCTATTGTTAATATTTAAGACTCATACAAATAATTTACCTTTGAAACTTAGTACTGATACTTGCAAAATCTGGTCTGAACCAATTTATCGTCATAATTTATAGTTCTTCACAGTAATGCTTGTGCACCTTTTAAGTCTTCAAAGATTTCAAGTTATTATTGATAATAAAATAATAACTTGATTAAAATAGGGTTTCAAGAATCGACACCCTTCATTCATGAACATAGCTTGAGTTCTATTAAGTTCTAATGGTTTTCACCGTCCACTTAAAATGATCTAGCAATATCCTGAAATCATTTTTAAATATATCCTTAACTCTGATTATACCATTGTGAAAACCAGATCTCAACTAAACTTTGAGAATAAATGATTTCATCTTATTGTCAGAATGAGTTGTCAATCTTGGGCCTTGTATATTCATTCCCACTACCATACATTATTCTTTGGATTCCTCAAAATCCTTAGATTCATTGATAACTCATTTTCCATAATTTAGACTATACAAGTCTAAAACATCAGACTAGAATATCTTACCAACTCACTACTTTGTTCTGGATTAAACTAATTTCTAGTTTCAAATTCTCAATTTCACCTTTCATTACCCGACAACTTGCTGGTCATTCCAATATGGATTCACACCATATCTGAAATTTCTACTTCATAACAACTTATGAAGTATAAATACATTAGTGGTTTCTTAACCTCAAATAAGCTTTTGTCAATAACCACTAATTTATTTATTGAATAACTTCCATTAATTTTCAAGTAGTCTCAATACTAGTATTAAATCATATTTTGAAGTGGTATGCAATCATTGAGTTCCACCCAAAGTTATTCAGCATTCCATTGTTTCATAAATTCCATTTTCCTAATATATGTCTCAAGGTCTAAATCCAATAGATACTCGTCTTTGACTATTATTTGTCTAATAGTATCAGCGAGAACAAAAACCATTTACAACAGTTAATAAGAGAAGAGTTTAATTTCATCTTTATAAATTTACCTTATCTCTTTCATTTTTCAAACTCCTTGAGGTTAAGATTTTCTTGAACTTTTATCTTTAATGCTTACTCATGTCATGAGAAATCTATGGACTTCAACCATCTTATCATCATTCAGGAAAGACATAACTCTTATATCTACCACGTAGATATAATAAAGCACAACAAATAACATATCTTAGTCTTTTATTTTTTTGTTATCCCCTAAAATCACGATATGACCATTTATTACATCCTAAGCTTCTTCGTAACTCGAGACTACTCTTAAAGTTAATAAACTTAAGGTATGGTACTAAGGTATATCAAAGTCAATAACCATAAACTTTAATACCAAACTATATTTGAATTATCACTTGTTTCCAAGTAATAAGGTTATTATCTGAAATAAATTCTAATACCATATTGTATCAATGTTAATTACCTTAAGATTTGGAGTAGGCTCTGACCAGTCTCCAATACCAAACTATATTAGTGTTATTAAATGTAAGCTCCGATACTAAGCTGTAGCATCTCCTAACCCGATTAGGGTGATACTCGGCTTGAAACCTTAATTAAGCCCTGATAATCCCACTGTACTTAATTAGAGCCAATAGCCTCTCCTTCTCTCTCCTGATAAACACAACTATATCGAATATCGATGTAAAAAAAATAATAAACGCAACATAAATTAAAACATTTCTCGATATTAAATACGATATACAAAACCAAATCCAACAAAAATAAATCTTAATTTTGCAAAGCCTCCAATCCATTGTGATATTACAAAACTGTGATTTAATATAAATATATAAGGCAATGGGATATTCATTACATCGAAGAGAAGATCAAGAATTCTAAATCTTCTCTATCCCATAGTCGTAGGACTCGTCGATATTTCTAAAATATTATTTAGGGTGAGCACTTCAACTTGCTTAGTAAGTAAGGATTCACAAAACCATCAACATTTCATATAATAATCAAGAATGATATGCAATAACAATGTGCATCATAGATAGCTAACGAGATTATAAACAACATATAATCCAATAAGTAACTGATGTAAGTCCAACTGTCAATGACTATTACACTGTTACTCCCATTTCGTTTGTAAAATTATGGTCGATTACCGACTGACACCATTAATGCTATTGGTATACCAACATATCGACCAATGTGTTGTCTAATCAATCCATTAATGTCTAATGGTTATATCCAAAACCCTCTAGTGAGTATGTAATCCACACAATCTATCTAATTGAGTAGGAGTTACATATAAGTTAGGAAGGAAACCCATCTCCTATATAACTTATTCTCAATTCTAGGAGTTACTCTCTTGAATCATATTAAACACTATTTCCCATTTATTTAAACATCACAATGTCCATAGTCTCCCACATTTAGTCCATAAACTACATGAGCTACATGTACTAAAATAGTCAGATAACATTAATAAATGAGCGAATCCATACTTACCTCGGTTTAAGTTTGCATTAAGAAATTCCTTAACTTTCCAGGTCAAACACTCTTTCTTAGTGATCCAACACTTATCACAAGCCATTTGTGATCAATATAGGTCTAATACCCTATGTTTAGAACCTTTAAATCAGTCCCTAAGAACTCAAAAAATTATAACCAAATTATAACAAGAGACAAAATGGGTAGGAGAAAAGAGTAGAGAAATAGGAAGCACAGGGTTTAAATTGTGGTACACTGGTATAGATAGAAAATGCAATGGAGTAGGAATTGTGGTGGATAATGATTATAAGGATAAGGTCGTAGAGGTTAAAAGAATGGGGGATAGATTGATTCTAGTTAAATTAATTATTGGAGACGAAAAAATTAACATACTTAGCGCATATGCACCACAAGTAGGATTAAGCGAGAGCATCGAACACAAGTTTTGGGATGATATGGATGGATTTATGCAGAGTATACCATTAGATGAAAAAGTTTTTATTGGAGGAGATTTAAATGGGCATGTCGGGGTAAGTAACGATGGGTTTGAGAGAGTTCATGGAGGTTTTGGTTACGGTAATAGAAATGAAGAAGGAGAATCAATTTTAGAATTTGCTTCAAAGATATGATCTTGTCTTAGCAAATACTAGTTTTAGGAAGAGGGAGTCACATATAATTACTTTTAGTAGTGGTCATAACAAGAGTCAAATAGATTTTCTTTTAACAAGAAAAATAGATAGAAAACTATGTAGAGGCGCAAAGTAATACCTGTGAAGCACTTACTACCCAACATAAGTTAGTAGTACTTGATATTAAGCTAACAAAACGGAAAAATATGAATAAAAGAGTTAGCGACCCTAGAATAAAGTGGTGGAACCTAAAACATAGTAAACAAGTAGAGTTTAGAGAAAAACTACTAAAGGAAAATGTTTGGAATCTTGACTTAGATGCTAATACAATGTGGCTAGAAATGAGTAGTTGCATAAGGAGGGTGGGATCAAACATATTAGGTATATCTAAGGGCTTGGGACCTACAAAGAAGGAAACATGGTGGTGGAACGAGGATGTCCAACGAGCAATTAAGACTAAAAGAGATATGTATAGGAAAATACCTAAGTGTCAAGATGAAGATGCGTACAATCAATATAGAGAAGCTAGAAAACAAGCTAAAAAAGTAGTTAGTCAAGCTAAAACAAATTTCATGGAAGATTTATATACAAAGTTAGGTAATAGAGATGTATATATATAGGCTAGCCAAATTAAGAGATAAAAAGAAACAAGACCTAAGTCATGTAAGATGTATTAAGGACGAAAATCAAAATGTTTTAACGCGCGAGGAGGATATTAAGGAGAGATGGAGAAGTTACTTCGATAGTTTATTTAACGATGGCCAAGTTGATGCTATAATAGATGAAAACCTACACCAAGAAAGAAATGTAAACTATACACGCAATATTAGAATTGTAGAAGTTAAAGAGGCATTGAAAAGAATGAAAATAGGGAAAGCATGTGGCCCAGATGAAATACCCATAGAGGTTTGGAAATGCTTAGGAGAAATCGGATTGACTTGGTTGACAAAGCTTTTCAATAAAATTTTAAAATCAAAACGGATGCCAATGGATTGGAGAAGAAGCACGCTTGTGCCAATCTTCAAAAACAAAGGAGACATTCAAAGTTGCTCAAACTACCGGGGAATTAAACTCATGAGTCACACTATGAAACTGTGGGAGAGGATAATTGACAATAGGCTAAGGAGAGAAACAACAATATCAGAGAACCAATTTGGTTTCATGCCTGGGAGGTCAACTATGGAAGCGATTTTCCTTGTAAGACGACTGTTAGAAAAATATAGAGAAAAGAAAAAAGATCTTCATATGGTATTCGTAGATTTAGAAAAAGCATATGATAGGGTCCCTAGATATGTTCTTTGGTGGGTTCTAGAAAAAAAAGAGTGCACGCTAGATACATAGACACTATTAAAGATATGTACGATGGAGTAGTAACGAGTGTAAAGACATTTGGAGGAGCTACAAAAGAATTTCCCATTACGATAGGACTACATCAAGGATCGGCTTTAAGCCCATATCTATTTACTTTAGTTATGGATGAATTAACTAGACATATTCAAGAGGATATACCATGGTGTATGCTATTTGCGAGATGATATTGTCTTAGTGGATGAAACTAAAGATGGAGTGAATAGGAAATTAGAACTCGGAGAAATACATTAGAATCTAAAGGCTTTAAGTTGAGTAGGACGAAAACCGAATACATGCACTTTGTGAGTTTGGAAACACTAGACATCGAGATGACGGAGTGGTAAAATTAGGGAAGTAGAAGTGCCTAGGGTAAACCACTTTAGATACCTAGGTTCAATCATACAAAATGATGGTAACATTGAAAATGATGTCACACATAGAATCCAAGTTTGGATGAAAGAAATGGCGGAGTGCAACGGGGGTGATTTGTGATCGACATGTTCCCACTAAGTTAAAAGGAAAATTTTATAGGACCGCAATTAGGCCAGCTATGCTCTATGGAAGTGAATGTTGGGTAGTAAAGCAACAACAATTACTTAAAGTGAATGTAGCAGAAATGAGGATGCTTAGGTGGATGTGTGGTAAAACCCGTAAAGATAGAATAAGAAATATAGAAATTCAAAGACAAGTAGGAGTAGCACCAATTGATACAAAGATTAGGGAAGGGCGGTTGCGATGGTTTGGTCACCTGCAAAGACGGCCTACAAATGCCCCAACTAGAAAACTTGACTCGATAGAAACTGTAGAAATTCGACGAGGTAGGGGTAGACCAAAGTTAACATGGGATGCATTAATTAAGAGAGATTTGAAGGGTTTGCAAAGCTCACCATCAATTGCACTGAATCGAGCACAATGGAAAAGTTTGATCCATGTAGCCGACCCCAGTTAATTTGGGACTGAGGCTATGTTGTTGTTGTTGTTGTTGTAGTTTTCTGAGGTAGGAGCGCGCTCCCTTAATTGGTGGAGTGCGCTCCATCAGCTGAGTTCATCCCAACTGATAAAGGGAGCACGCTCCTCTGCTAGGTGGAGCACGCTCCTCTGCTAGGTGGAGCACTTTCCACTGTGCACTGTCTCAACAGTGAACAGGACAACAACCACTGTTCCATTCTACAAATCACTAAAACAACAACCAACACTCCCTAAATACATCAGGGATGACCTCTAGTGAGGTAGTAAATCATTTAGAATCATCATCAACAACAATTCACATAGAAATAATCACCAACTATTAAATTAAACTTGAAACTCAAAACTTGACTTACTAAGATGATGATTTCTGATCCAACAATGTTTTTATTACTTCGATTTAGTGGAGAATCCTCTCCTGATCAACCCCTTCAAAACCCAAAACCTTTTGCTGCTCTCTCGATTGATCATATGAAAATAAGGATAAGTTTGAAGGTTCTCTTGTAGTTTAGCTAATTGGCCCTTAGTGAGAGGTAAGTTAGTCGCGAATCCAACTAGTGAGAACTCTTGTATCCCAAGAATGCGAAACACTCTTGAACAATCTATCTGTGCATGGTCGGTTGACAACCAATCTATCCCGAGAAGAGCATCAAACTCTAGGTACTCTAACACTCGAAGATCTGCCAATAACTGATGTCCCTAAAACTCTATCATCAGATCTCTACGTATCCGGTTGAGGTATGTCTTGTCCCTAGCGGCCGTGCTGAGAACAAGGTGTGTGTGTGCAGTGTTTGCGCAACTAACCATAACTCTCTAACAATCTGCTCAACAATAAATTATAAAGTACTACCAAAATCAAACATAACATGCATAGGTCAACCATAAATATATAACATACCCTCGACGAGCTGTCTGGTCGTTCCGCCATTCGGCTGTGCTACCGCATGAGCCCTCTCTCTGGCCTACTCTGGCTGTCGTCGTGGCAACGGTGGTGCTCTGCAATCTACCCTCAAGTGTCCCTGCTGACCACACATATGACATATGCATATGTCCTGCCTGTCAGCCTGGCCATCACTAAATCTCAAACCATGACCTCGGTCTCTCTGACCCCCGTCATGTCCCCCTTGATTTCTACTTTGACGGTGCATCTGCGGATGCGGCCTATGCTGTTCGACCGGTGTTGGTGCCATGTCGTGAACCAGTAGTCTCTCTTCATATTGGGACTAACTGTCCTTGTTATCATCGCCGTGGTACTTGTCCCATCTATCAT
Organism: Stephania yunnanensis; assembly: GCA_039657365.1. Classification (NCBI taxonomy): domain Eukaryota; kingdom Viridiplantae; phylum Streptophyta; class Magnoliopsida; order Ranunculales; family Menispermaceae; genus Stephania; species Stephania yunnanensis. Next base: position 14,069,702 of record CM077592.1, read on the forward strand.
CCCTCTGACCTCTATTCAAATGATCCATTTGTCTCTTCAGCCTCCGATTCGGTCGAGAACTCTGCCCAGTCTGCACCTCAGTCTGGTCGCACGTCTGCCATCTATTTACATGAAGTAGGTCGCATACGCTAACACTCGATTGAATATGTCCTGCAAAGTAGGTGCCTCAGATGGTACCACCGCCGCAGCAATCCTATCATCAACTCCTCGGGTGAAATAGTATATTTGTAATCGCTCTGTCCCCGCTGCATCCATAGAAAACCGAAATAGGTACTAGAATTGCTCTATATACTCCATCAGTGTTCGGTTACCTTGTCTTATGGTCAGTAACTCCTCCCCCAATCTCAACCTCACCTCCATGGTATGTACTGATCATATAACAACTCTCTAAGCTCAGCCCATGTCAATAGCTAATTGCTGTCCATGACATAATTCTCAAGTCGAGAATTTTGCCATCCCAATCCCAATTAGCTAACATAACCTGGTTTACCCACTCTACACTAAATAGTGATCTCAAAACATCATTTAAATTGAATAAACAACTTCAAATATATTAAAATCCTCAAATCCCATTAATTCACTAGTTTTCACTGAATTCATTAAAACCCCAATTCATGCAAAACTATTTGTAAATTCTCATTAAAAATGGTCATTATACATATAATTCATCAAGACAACATCAGAAAATCAGTGATATACTCTTCAAATTCGAATTATACAAAAAACACTCAAAATTAGGTTCATGTTGGAAATAGTAGAAGATGAAGAAGAAGATTATCTTAGTTTTGATATTTAGATTAATCTCCTAATTATTGATTTCCAGCTCTGATTTCTCTCTTTTTCTTTGGTAAATTCCCAGATTTGCAAGTATTATGAGTTATAGGTTTTTCATGATCGAGTGTGTTATGTGTATCTCAAGGATTATTTTGTGGTATCTATTCATGCAGTCACCACAACTTAATGACTCCAATAGCCCCTACTTTGCTAGTTTCACTCACTATGTTCATCTTGATACTCATCTAGGGCCTACATTATTTAAGTCAAACTATAGGCTTTTCATTAGTTGATTTATATTACATCACATTTAGCCTCATTAAACCATATGGTTAATGTTTTCATTCACCAAAATTAGCCAACTTATGGCTCTATTAACCTTCAGTTACTCGGTACCCGGTGACTCACGTCTTGACACGCATTCCGAGGCACACCATAGCCTATCGTTCTAACTCAATCAACTTAGCCTATGGTTACATTACCCATTTTATTTGATTACTTAGTCATCTTATCATGAATTTGTCAAGTTTTTTAGTGTACCCATAATTCGCCTCTCGATACCCGTGTTGACACACATCTCGAGGCGATTATCCGTCACACAACCTTGCACGATATAACTATACAATATACACACATACGATGTATTAGCAAATAAATTCCATAAAATGCATCGCAAATAAGTAATACAATACAAAACTAACTAGTGTACCTAGGTCGATGTGTGTCCTAGCGTACCTACGACTTCCACGTGGATTTGAGTTGGCATCCATGTCTAAAATCACGAAATAAATAATGGTGTTAATAAAATGGTCGTTACAGTTTTTCCCATCTAAAGGAAATTTTGTCCCAAAATTTAAATATAACTAAAAGTCATACCATGAAATAGTTGATGATATTGCATAGTCAACTCGAGCTCTCAAGTAAGTCCCTTTGTCCCATGATGTTGCTAACGAACTAGAACCTTAAAGAACTCCATGTTCTCGAGAACCTAAACTCTGTGGCTAAGAATCACTATCGACCGCTCTTCGTAAGTCGTGTCAGGCTAAACCTCAATCTATCCCAAGTCAACCATCGGACTCGGTCCTGAATTAGCCAGCCTCAACATAGAAATGTAAAAATATCGGATGAACCCCAGCTAACTCGGCAGGTAACCCTAACCGATACGCGACATTACCAACTCGTGCCGTGACTTTGAACGACCAACATACCTTAGTGTCAGTTTCCCCTTAATCCAAATTCTCTACTGACCCTTCCAAAGGGAAACCTTCAAATATACCATATCGCCCTCCTCATAGCTCAGACCTCGTGATACCTATTCGTGTATTTTTCTGTCTGTCCTTCGCGGCTCGTAGTCTTTGATGAATTTGCATGATCTTCTCTGTGTGATGGACAATTATCTCAGACCCAATGGTCATTGTATTTTTTGTCTCTTCCCAACACTCAGGTGATCTACAAGGCCTCCCATTCAGTGCCTCAAACGGTGGCATCTCGATACTCGCCTGATAGTTGTTATTGTATACAAACTCATACAAAGGTAGATAATCTTCCTACTAACCCCTAAACCGTAATATACAAGCCCAAAACATATCCTCTAGAATCTGTATAAGCCGCTCTGACTGTCCATTTGTCAAAGGTTGATAAGCCATACTAAACTACGACTTGGTGCCAAATAGCTCCTATATAGCCTCCTTAAGTCTCGAAGTCAACCTAGGATCTTTGTTTGACATAATAGTGATTAACACCCCATGCAATCTAATAATCTCTCGCTCAAATAATATGCTCAACTGTGGGAACGCGTATCTCATCAAAATCAGAATGAAGTGAATCGATTTCGTCAGCCTGTCAATTACAACCCAAACTGCATCGTGACGTCTTGATGTCTGCAGTATTCCACTAACGAAATCCATAGTGATGTGCTCTCATTTCCACTTTGGAATGGGCAACGGCTGTAATAATCCATTAGATCTCCTATGCGCAGCCTGTACTTGCTGGCAAATGTGACAACTCCTGACATATGTTCCTACGCCAGCCTTCATCCCTGACCATCAAAATAGTTGCCTCAGTCATGATTCATCTTGGTCCGACCAGGATGAACTGTATAGCGAGATTGGTGTGCATTCTCTAAAATCCCATCTTATATCACCTTATCTGCAGGTATCCACGACCTCCTTCGGTGTCTTAAACACCAATCCGTCATCTCTACCCAATCAGTACACTGTGGATCCCAAGCCATACAACTGAACCGCTTATAGAGCCCATCAACCCTCTAACACTCGATAACTCGTTCAATAGATATAGTGAGAACTTTCATTTGACAACAAATGTGTCGCTCAGTCGTAGTAGATACCTCTGTCATGCACGTAATTGATGCAAGTTGCAATAAGCCATGCTCATGTGTCATACGTCGCAAAACGGTCTGACTCTCAATCCTGCTCTTGCTTAATGCATTAGTTACAATGTTCGCTTTCCTAGGATGATACTCAATAGCGAAGTCGTAGTCCTTCAGCAACTCAAGCCATCTCCTCTGACGTATGTTGAGATATCTCTGAGTGAAGATATAACATAAACTTTGGTGATCTCTGTACAACATGAACCTCTCTCTGTAGAGATAATTCCTTTAGGCCTTCAGTGCAAAGACAACTGCTGCAAGCTCCAAGTTTTGCACTGGATAATTCCCCTCATGGAGTCTCAATCGTTTGGAAAGGTACACTACTGGTCTACCCTCCTGCATCAACACGCATTTAAGACTAATGCTTAACACATTAGTGTAAACTAACAATGTCTTGCCCGACTCTTGCAATTTCAACGCTGGTGCGGAAGTCAATCTCCTCTTCAGCTTACATAAAGCCTACTCACATTCCTCTGACCAATAAAATCTAACATCCTTCTTGGCCAGTCTCATCATCGGCGCTGCAATTGAGGAAAACTCTTGTACAAATCATCGATAATATCTAGCCAGTCTTAAAAAACTCCGAACATCAGCGACATACTCTAGCGTCCTCTAGTCAATGATAGCCCGAATCTTCGTCGAATCTATAGAAATACCTTGTTCACTGATGACGTGTCCCAAAAATCTCACTACACTCAGTCAGAAGTCACATTTACTAAACTTGGCATACAACCTGTGCTCTCTCAGTGTCGTCAAAATTGCTCTAAGATGTTTATTGTGATCCTCACATGTCTTGCTATATATCAAGATGTCGTCGATGGAGACTATAGCAAATATGTCCAAATTTGCTCTCAAAACCCTGTGCATCAAATCCACGAAGATCATTGGGGCGTTAGTTAACCTAAATGGCATGATTGTAAACTCAAACAACCTATATCTCGTATTGAAAATGGACGTCTGGATGTCCTCCTCTCGAATCATCAATTGATAATAGCCTGAAGGAATGCCAATTTTTGAGAAACATTTGGCACTTGCAACTGATCGAACAGATCGTCTATCATAAGAAGTGGGTAACAGTTTCTAACTGTCACCTGAGTCAGCTTTCCTATAGTCTATGCATATCCTCATCGAACCATCCTTCTTCTTTATAAACAACATTGTAGTTTCCCAAGGTGACATACTAGGGTGGATGAAACCCTTTCTAACAAATCATCTAGTTGTCGCCTAACGTCCTCCTACTCCAAGGGTGACATCTTGTAAGGTCTGCTGGAGATCGGCTGAGTTCATGGTATCAGCTTGATGATAAACTTAATCGTCGGTGGCCATGGAAATCCTAGTAGATCATCTGGAAAACATCGGTGAAGTCTCTAACTATCGAAACACCCTCAATCCTTACCTCGGTCCTAATTTTTGGCTCCACTATTGCTGTAAATGCCTCTATCTCCTATGGTGTAGCGAGTCGACCCCTTGTAAGAGGTAAGTCAGTTGCTGATCCAACTAGTGAGAACTCTTGTATCCCAAGAATGCGAAACTCAACTCTCTTACTAAAATAATCTATTTGTGCATGGTAAGGTGACAACCAATCTATCCCGAGAAGAGCGTCAAACTCTAGGTACTCTAATACTCGAAGAACTGCCAGTAATTGATGTCCCTCAAACTTTATCATCAGATCTCTATATATCCGGTTAAGGTATATCTTGTATCCAGCGGCCGTACTAAGAACAAGGTATGTGTGTGTAGTGTCTGCGCAACTAATCATAACTCTTTAACAACCCACTCAACGATAAATTATAGAGTACTACCAAAATCAAACATAACGTGCATAGGTCAACCATAAATATATAACATGCACTCAACAAGTTGTCTGGTCGCTCTGTCGTTCGACTGTGCTACCGTTTGGGCCCTCTCTCTGGCCTACTCTGACTGTTGTCATGGCGACAGTGGTGCTCTGCAGTCTACCCTCAAGTGTCCCTGCTGACCACACATATGACATCTGCATATTTCTTGCTTGTCAACTTGGGCGTCACCAAATCTTGGACCTTAACCCCCTGTCATGTCCCCTATGATTTCTACCCTGACGGTGCATCTACAGAAGCGGCCTATGCTAATCGACCGGTGTTGGTGCGATGTCGTGAACTGACTGTCTCTCCTTATACTAATACTGACTATCCTAGTGATCATCCATGCAGTCCTTGTCCCATCTATCATCCCTCCAACCTCTATCCAAATAATCCCTTTGTCTCTTCAGCTTCCGATCTGGCTGAGAAATTTGCACAGCCTGTACCTTAGTCCTAGTCGCACATCTGCCATCTATTTACATCAAGTAGGTCTCATATGCTTTGGGACTGAGGCTATGTTGTTGTTGTTGTTGTTGTTGTTGTTGTTGTAGGTCTCATACGCTAATGCTCGATCGAATATGTCCTGCGAAATGGGTGCCATAGATGATACCACTGCCGCAACAATCCTATCATCAACTCCTTAGGTGAAATAATATATTTGTAATCACTCTATCCCCACTACATCCATAGAAAACTGAAATAGGTACTGGAATTGCTCCATATACTCCATCAGTTTCCGGTTACCCTGTCTCAAGGTCAGAAACTCCTTCCTCAATCTCAACCTCAACCTCACCTCCATGGTATGGACTAATCATAGAACTACTATCTAAGCTCAGCCCATGTCGTTAGCTTTGGGTGGGTATCTTGATACGTGGTCCACTAAACTGCTACGTGGTCTCTCAAGAATGCTCTTGATAACTGCGCTTGAATATTCTCATCGTTAATCATCGGCTTATGGAAATGTTGATGGGACATAATCCACGTCCTTGCAGCCTCAGGGTCACTATCTCCATAGAAGAATCTTGGCTAGAACTTCAGAAACTCTCTCGAAAGCTTTGCCTCTAGGGATAAGATGAATCTTGATATATTAGTCACAGTGGTGGTAGCAGTCGTCTGACCCGTAGTAGTAGGTGGATGATTAGGAGTCGATGTCTCCAGTGGAAAACAACTATAGCTCCCTCTGCATGTGTCTATGTTGCTACTTTCTCAATTGATGTTTAGGGAATAACTAGGGAAACGGCTGTCCCCATGGGTGTTGTAACCACTACTTGGTCTTAGGGTGCTGTGACTGCTGTAGCAAGTGCCATTAATGCAGCGGTCTAATCCCGTAGTAATCGTAATACCTCAGTCATCTGAGTCTTCTGGGCCGAGAGTTGATCCTCCATACTCGCTGTACTAGGGGGTCTCTAGCTGCATCGTTAGTCTGTTTAGTCTTATTAGGCATAGTCAACTGTACATCCATGATCTGCATCGAGAAACATGTTCCAAATCAGCCTTGGTATATATGTATATCATATATATAACAAAAATATAACATGTATATAAACTCTAACTCTACCCTCGTTACATCACTTTCCAATTAAAGTTATGAGGCAATACCATTGGGTTTCCACATCTAAAGTTGGTTTATTTAAATTTTATGACATTTTTATTTAAATTTCCTAGTTCCTATAGCTCTCTTTGATACCAAATGTGGCGTTGGTATCAGGTTAAAGAGCAAATTACATCTTGTAGGCTCTAATCAACCTTGCTCTGATACCATCGCTGCAGTTGGTATTAGAGAGAGTTTTAGGAATTTGGGAATTTAAATAAAAATGGCATAAACTTTAAATAAATCAACTTTAGATATGGAAACTCGATGATATTGCCTTAGAACTTTAGTCGGGAAGTGATGTGAGGTAGGTAGAGTTAGAGTTTATATATGTGTTATATTTTTGTTATATATATGATATACGTATATAGCGAGGTTGATCCAAAGCACGCTTCTCAATGCAGATCATGGACGAACAATCAATTACGCCTCATGAGACTGGGTAGATTAGCGATGTAGCTAGGGATCCCCCTGGTACAACGAGTATGAAGGACCGACTCTCGGCCCAAGAGACTTAGATGGCCAAGGTATTATGGTTACTACGGGATCATACCGCTGCACTGATGTCGATTACTATAACAGTCACAACACCCCGAGACCCAGTAGTGGTTACAGCACCTATTGGGACAATTGCCTCTCTGGTTGTTCCTCAGATATAAGTTGAGAGTAGCTGCGGAGATACAGGTAGAGAGAACTACAATTGTTATTTCACTAAAGACACCGACTCTTATGCTTCCACCCATTACTACGGATCCAAGGACTATTACCTCTACCACGGCTACTACATCAGGATTCATCTTGGCCCCAGAGGTGAAGCTTTTGATAGAGTTTCTGAAGTTCTAGCCCGACTTCTTCTAAGGAGGTGGTGACCCTGAGGCTATTGTGTCCCATCAATTTTTTCATAAGATGACGAGGAATGATGATAGGTTCAGGTGTTGTTATCGGTAGCATGTTTGAGAGGCCATGCAGCAATTTGGTAGACAACGTATCAAGATACCCACCCAGAGCCGACGACATGAGCTGAGTTTAGAGAGTTGTTTTATGATTAGTATATACCCATGGAGGTGAGTTTGTGATTGAAGGGGGAATTCTTGACCCTGAGACAGAGTAACCGAACATTGATGTAGTATATGGAGTGATTCCAGTACCTACTTCAGTATTCTATAGATGTAGTGGGGATAGAGCGATTACAGATATATTATTTCACCCGAGGAGTTGATGATAGGGTTGCTGCAGTAGTGATATCATCTAGGGCACGCACTCTGCAGGATATATTTAACCGAGCTTTGACACACGAGACCTACATAATGTAGAGAGATGGTAAACGTGTGATTGGGATTATGGTATAGACTTAACAGAGTTCTTAACCGAATCGGAGGCCAAAGTGATAAAGGGATCATCTAGATAGAGGTCCGAGGGATAACAAACGAGATAGGGACTACAGGGTGATCACCGGGACAGTTAGTACTTACATGGGAGACACAGCCGGTTCATGCCATCGCACTAACACCCATCAATCAGAGTAGGCCTCAGCTGCGAATTTAACGTCAGGGTTGGGAACAGAGGGACACGACAGTGGTCAAAGAGACCGGGGTCAGGGTCCGAAATCTAGTGATGGTCAGGCTGACAGACAAGATAAACGCAGATGTCATAGGTGTGGTCATCAAGGACACTTAAAGGTAGACTGCAGAGCACCATCGTCGTAACGATGAGAGCCAGAGAGAACGCCCACGCGGTAGCGTATTCAGATGACGGAGCAACCAGACAGCCTATCGATGGTACATTGCATAAAAAAGTGATGGCCCCAATTTTCCACAAATTGAGCCCCGCTCGGCCTAAGCCCACATGGACCCCCTAGTCAGCCTCGTAAGGTTAATGCAGGCCTCGTCAGCCTTCCAATCCATCATCACAAGTAAATTCACAATTTTTGAGTTGAGTTATTTAATATTTTTTTTCAAGTTTTACAAATTAAGCGGAAGCAATACTACATGAAATAACTCAACAATAATATTAAGGAGTTAGGCAACCTAATTGCGGAACCCAACATAAATGTATCATCAGAGGAGAGTAATACAAGATGTGCACAAATTTCACCTAGCTATGGAGCTTTCCCTATGCTACTCGTCTGCAGCTCTGCACTCAGTCAAACACGAGAATGGTGAGCCTAGGTAAGTAAATCCAGTAGGACATATACAACATTTCAAAACAACTAAAACAGTCGAATTCATGCAATTAGAAAGAAATGAATAGGTAACGCATGAATATAAAAGACTGTAAACAATCCATAAACAAGTCGATTGATAAATGAGGGCCCCGAAATACAAACAAAACAAAAAATAAGGAGTCCCTACCAAAAGGACGTTGAGTCGCGGCAAAAGCCCAGCAGACTCGGGTTTAGGACGAAACCCCATCCTCCCAGCCTTAGCCCGTGCGACTATGAAATATCCACAAACCTCGTGTTTAGGACGAGACCCCTATATAAAAGCTTTAGAAAGAACGAAATGAAGCTTAAACCATTTAGGTCTCTAAACCTAATCTCTGACACCAACTACAATTACAAAGATAGCTATCACGAAACATCAATAAAAAAGAACGAAATGAAGCTATCACAAAGTAGTGAACAATAGCCAATGGACCACTCCACGCAATAACACTTTCAAAGATACTATTCAAGTAATGAATAACAATATCAAAACAATGATAAAAAATATCAAAGCAATGCAATTACTGTATAGTTCATCACTGGTTTACTTACCTCGAGAAATCGCGAACCTCAAAACGTCTCGCTTGCGTCTCGATTTGCGCACTCGACACCCGACTCCTAAGTCCCTGGTGTCCATTTAGAAATTTAAGGCTAATTTACTAAAATCATTCAAACACATTGAAATTAGGAGAAGTACACCTCACTTCCATCGCGTCGTCGCATTCGTCGATTCGCACCCCTCGTCGAGGAGCAATCGGTCCAACAACGCCATCGCGTTGTTCACCACGCCGACTCGAAACCGCGCCACCGCCGCTGTCGGCGTTGTTGCCGTACCACTGTCGCGCCATCTCTGTCCCTCGCCGAAGCCGCCTGTCCCTCGCCGGCATCGCTGCCAGAGCCACGACGTCTCCTCGCCGCGTCCTCAGTGGCAGTCACTGCTCATCTACCGCGCCGGTGCAAATCCGCTGCAGCCGGTCGCGCTGCACGTCGTCGTCCACACAACCGCCACCACCGATGGTTCGTCCGTTGCCTCGCGAAGCCGCGTCGCTCATCCCCGCTGTCGCCCTTCGCCGCCCCCGGAATCGTCGCTGCCGGCCTCGCCACCACGCGTGCCGCTGTGCCGTGAGCCGCCGCCTGTGGTTGATCGCTCGTCCGCGAGCTGCTCGCTGCTGCCGGCCGATGGTCCATGGCTGCTAGAGCTCCGCTGCAAGCTCCCTTACCGCCGTTGGCTCGCTGATGCACTGGTCGTCGTCGTCGCAAGCTGCTGTCGGTCGCCTCCGCTACCGGCCAGCTCTACAACTGCCGATCGTCTCTCCCTTCCACTCTCTCTCACCTCCCGATTTCTATCCTAGTCTTTTCTTCTTTTCTTCTTTTTTTATCCCATTTATATATATACATATATATATATATATATATTTATATATATACATTTCTTTTAATTTTCTTTTTAATTTCAAATCAAATGTGTCCTCGAAAATCAAGCAGCGCGCATCTCGAGGCACCAACCTGCCTCATTTTAAAATCTCGATACTCGCGCTACATGCATCACGAGGCGTATCCAATGTACACATTAAAACCACAAAGCCAATATATCCACATTAAGCGACTATCTCGGTCCTACGTCGGCACGCGACTTGAGGCGCGCTCCCGTTCGTTTTTCGGCTCCCCGAATTCTCCATGTATACTTCTCCACTCAAGATTCAGACATACGTATTCGATGAGTGGGTCCCACATACGACCTTGACTTGGCACATGACACAAGTCAAATTTTTGGGTCGTTACAGTCTTCCCAACGAATTAGAATTTCGTCCTCGAAATTGAAGCAATTATAAAAGGAAAATGGTGTTTTATAATTTAAGACCCAAGGCCATACTCGCCCAAGGCCATACTTTCATCTTACTCTGTAGGGCTGGGATCCTCCGCGACGAGCTGGGCTCCTCCGTAACGAGCTGGTCTCCTTCGAGACCTCTTAGCAAAGAATACACCATCTGTCTCCTCCCATTAATATATGTAAGGGCAACATCCTCGCAACATATATTGGAATACAACTGAATACAAATGAGCATTTAAGTTTCATGATCCACCGTCACTAACATACGTATATCTGTTGTATGCCTGCGAGAATATAAATTAGTCTCTCTAATTGAGTGAGTCTCAACCCAACTCGTACCCTCTATCAGGTTACGATGGATAGTAGTCGGACCTGACGTGGCAATAGCATGCATATGTTTCTGGCTCTGCTATACCTGGCTGTCCATACGCCCATGCAGATACGTTGAGATCCTGATCCAAATGGACCATCTCCATGTCCTTATCCCAGTGCATGACAAGATCGTTGTCCCTGTCAGTGCACTCGACTGGATCTCTGCCCTTGTCTCTCGCCACTGTCTCCTTATGCTAAAGATCTGACGGTGCTAGCTGTTGTCCTACACTAGCGAAACTCTGCGCTGGTCCATCTAACACTGGCGCCATACACGCCGCACATGGTGGAAACGCGATACGCTCTGAGGTTGATCTCTTTGCCACGACCGTCTAACCCTCGTTTTACTCTGATCATGTGTTCGAGCCGTCGTCACTACCCCAGACCCAATTGAGTCTAGTAGACCGTGTACAAAGTAGTAAGCATGGTCGGCGTCGGTATCGACTGCACTCCAGCCTACTCCATCAAGCGTAGATATCGATCCATATAATGCATCACCATTCTTGAACTTAGCCTAATCCTTGAGTGTCCCCATCGACGCCACCGTAGTGCGTAACTAGACATCGGCCTCGCCGAACAACGAAGTTGATACGATGCTCGACCTCATATGATCTGGTGTGGCCAAGACGTCATGAACCTTTGCTGCTCCGAGATTCGTACCACTGTAAACTTTTCGAGTGATGCCGTTGAAACTCGTGAGACTGCCTCGCCTTAGTCGTCCTTCTAGTTCCCGTATCAGTCGGCGCGCTCAGCATCTCCTCATGTAGTGTCTGATATGTGGAAGTACGAGTTCAATCTGAACCTACGCCTCCTTGACCACTGTAGGCCCTGCCTAAACTGGAGATGTTTCAGGTGGGTTGTGAACTGTCGTTAATTATAAAAACACACAAACAGCCTGAATAATTAGGGTTGTTGAAACATGATAGGTGTCCTTTAAAATCTTGAAGAAAACTAGCCCTATCAATCTTCAAGTTCTCTCTCGAGTAACCCGTTCATTCAATTCATAATTGTTTGTCATTTTCTATCATGAATTTGTTTTTATTATTCTTACAACATGTACTCCTTGCAGTACGTTTTAGCAGGTGAGAATTCTTGAGATGTACCATCTCGTAGGATTTATACTTAGGTGACAACTAACTTTTAGAACGATTTGCAGACTCTACCTCAACACGTAATTCATTTACAAGTCCCTAAAGGTGGTGGTCGACTTCACCAACCCTAAGATTATAAATGCTTATTGTCACTAAAGTGGAGTTACTTGGGCTTCTGATCCAACACTACTACTCCAAAACTTTCGTCATAGCTAAGGAGTTCGTACATGATGTAATCGTTAGCTCTAAAGTCATCTCAACACTCCGCTCCCTTAGAGTCTGCTCTTCGTCCTTTTTTCCCTTTTCTTCTCTTTTTTTTAAAAAAAAACTTTTTAAATACAATACAAAGTTATTCAATTGTCTCCATATTACCCATTTAAAATCATTTAGAGACTTAGACTTCCATTTCAAGTCTCAATACTATAGGAAATCCTCAATTTCGGTAATAATTAAACAACTTTAAATGAATAACTTTAAATGGCTTGAAAACCAATTCACAAGTTTGTTTGAGTCCTAATTATCTCATTTTACTCAAAATGAATTGTTTCATTTTCCATTGGCTTCACCAAACCAACAATAATATTTATCTCAATTTATCAATTTCTCTGAATCCGATAAATTTATCGTTAGTCTTTTTCAATTTTTTTTACTCATCGTGTCTCACGCGATACACAAGAGTGAATATTGTATATTTATCAATAATAATATAATACAACACATCAAATATCTCATATAGTTCAAATTTTAATTTCTCCAACTCTCCTCACTTCCCAACGAAGACTTCAGTCAGGATCACAGGGTTCCACTCTAAGTTCAACCATTCCGTTGATTTTGTGTTTTAATTTCAAGAGTCAAGTATTTAAAACTTCAGCTTTGATACCAATTGTGATGGCCCCAATTTTTCACAAATTGAGCCCCGCTCGGCCTAAGTCCACGTGGACCCCCGAGTCAGTCTCGCAAGGTCAACGCAGGCCTAGTCAGCCTTCCAATCCATCATCATACGCAAATTCACAATTTTTGAGTTGAGTTATTTAATATTTTTTTTTCAAGTTTTACAAATTAAGCGGAAGCAATACTACATGAAATAACTCAACAATAATATCAAGGAGTTAGGCAACCTAATTGTGGAACCCAGCATAAATGTATCATCAGAGGAGAGTAATACAAGATGTACACAAATTTCACCTAGCTATGTAGCTTTCCCTCTGCTACTCGTCTGCGGCTCTGCACTCTGTCAAACACGAGAATGACGAGCCAATGTAAGTAAATCAAGTAGGACATATACATCATTTCAAAACAACTAAAACAGTCGAATTGATGCAATTAGAAAGAAATGAACCGGTAACGCATGAATATAAAAGACTGTAAATAATCCATCAACAAGTCAATCAATAAATGAGGGTACCAAAATACAAACAAAATGAAAAACAAGGAGTCCCGACCAAAAGGTCGTTGAGTCGCGGCAAAAGCCCAGCAGACTCGGGTTTAGGACGAGACCCCAGCCTCCCAGCCTTAGCTCGTGTGACTATGAAATATCCACAAACCTCGTGTTTAGGACGAGACCCCTATCTAAAAGCTTTAGAAAACTCTCAAATCCAGCACTTCAATAGAATAAACTAGTGCCTTTTTTTGTAAAAGCCCACCCCCCCAGCCCAGGTGAGCACGCCCAGCGACTGCGACTGGCAAGGGCAAGCAACCATGGCACCCCCAAGGTAGTTTTTTTTGTGAAGGCCCAGAGCCCCCCCTCCCAGCCCAGGCGAGCACGCTCGACGACTGGCAAGGCAAGCAACCATGGCACCCCCAAGGTAGATATATATATGCACCCCTAGCGAGCACGCTCGTGACAAATGAAGCCATATACATCTTCTATGTCCCCCCCCCCATGTACACAAGTGTACACATATGGGCATAGTGTTTCGCCTCCCAAGTTTTGAAACCGCACCTTGGAAGCTAAAGGTTACGATTTTTTTGCGAAACTTGTACCATTGAGCTGGTCCATTTTGATTTGTTTTACCTTAAACCATTTAGGTCTGTAAACCTAATCTCTGACACCAACTACAATTACAAAGATAGCTATCACCAAGCAGCAATCAACAAGAACGAAAGGAAGCTATCACAAAGTAGTGAACAATAGTCAATGGACCACTCCACGCAATAGCACTTTCAAAGATACAATCCAAGCAATGAATAACAATATCAAAGCAATGATCAACAATATCAAAGCAATGCAATTCTGTACAGTTCCTCACTGGTTTACTTACCTCGAGAAGTCGCGAACCTCAAAACGTCTCACTCGCGTCTCGATTTGCGCACCCGACACCTGACTCCTAAGTCCCTGGTGTCCATTTAGACATTTTAGGCTAATTTACTAAAATCATTCAAATCACATTGAAATTAGGCGAAGTACACCTCACCTCCATCACGTCGTCGACATTCTTCGATTCGCACCCCTCATAAGGAGCGATCGGTCCAACAACGCCATCGCGTCGTTCACCGCGCCGATATCGAAACCGCGCCACCGCCGCTGTCGGCGTAGTTGCCGTACCACCGCCACGCCATCGCCGTCCCTTGCCGGCGCCGCTTGTCCCGAAGCCGCAACGTCTCCTCATCGGCGTCCTCCGTGACAGTCGCTGCTCGCCGTTCGCGCCAGTGCAGGGCCCTGCCGCTGGCCGCGCAGCACTTCGTCGTCCACACAACCGCCGCCACTGCTGGTTCGTCCGCGGCCTCGCAACGCCGCATCGCTCGTCCCCAGCTATCGCCTTTCGCCGCCGCCGTAATCACCACCACGCTCGTTCTTTCATCGCGAGCCGCCGACCATGCGCGATCGATCGCTCGTCTGCGAGCTGCTCGCTGCTGCTGGCCGGTGGTCCATCGCTGCTGGAGCTCCGCCGCGAGCTCCGTTGCCGTCGTTGGCTCGCTGCCGCACTGGCCGTCGTCATCGCAAGCTGCTGCCGGTCGCCTCTGTTGCCGGCCAGCTCGGCCACTGCCAATCGTCTCTCCCCTCCACTCTCTCTCACCTCCCGATTTCTCCTGATCTTATCTTCTTTTTTTCTTTTTTTTATCCCATTTATATATATACATATATATATATATACATTTCTTTTTATTTTCTTTTTGATTTCAAATCAAACGTGTCCTCAAAAATCAAGCAGCGTGCATCTCGAGGCACCAACCCGCATCATTTCAAAATCTCGATACTCGTGCTACACACATCACAAGGCATATCCAATGTACACATTAAAACCACAAAGCCAATATATCCACATTAAGCGACTATCTCAGTTCCACGTCGGCACGCGACTCGAGGCGCACTCCCATTCGTTTTTCAGCTCCCCGTATTCTTCACGTATACTTCTCCACTCAAGATTCGGACATACGCATTCGACTAGTGGATCCCACATACGACCTTGACTTGGTACGTAGCACAAGTCAAATTTTTGGGCCGTTACATTTTTGGTAGATGTTATGTTTGATTCTAGTAGTACTTTGTCGTTTATTGCTAAGCGGATTGTTGTAGAGTTGGGGTCAATTGCATAGACATTAGGCACACACCTTGTTCTTAGTACGGTCGTTGGGGACAAGATATACCTTAACTGGATATGTTGAGACGTGATGATAGAGGTTGAGGGACATCGGCTACCGGCAGATCTCCAAATGTTAGAGTACCTAGAGTTTGATATACGTCTCAGGATGGATTGGTTGTCATCCTATCATGCACGGATAGATTATTTTTGTAAGAGAGTTGAGTTTCACATTCCTTGGATGTCAGAGTTCTCACTAGTTGGATCTGCGACTGACTTACCTATCACTAGGGGTCAATTAGCTACAGCATAGGAGATAGAAGCATTTGCCGGGATAGTTGAGCCAGAGATTAGGACCAAGGTCAGGATTCATGATGTTCTGGTAGTTAGAGATTTCCTTGATTTATTTTCGGATGATCTATCAGGATTGTCATCATTATGAGCGATTGAGTTTATCATCAAGTTGATACTAGGGACTCAGCCGATCTCCAGTAGAACATATAGGATGTCACCATTGGGTCAGGAGGAGGTTAGGCTACAGCTGAATGATTTGTTGGAGAAGAGTTTCATCCAGCCTAGTATGTCACCCTAGGGAGCTCCAGTGTTGTTTGTGAAGAAGAAGGATGGTTCGATGAGGATGTGTATAGACTACAGGAAGTTGAATCAAGTAACAGTTAAAAACTATTACCCACTTCCTAGGATATACGATATGTTTGACCAGTTAGCAGGTGTCAAATTCTTCTCGAAGCCTGACCTACGCTCGGGTTATCATCAGTTGAAGATTCAAGAGGAGGACATCCAGAAGATTACTTTTAGCACAAGATACGAGTTGTTCGAGTTCACAGTCATGCCATTATGGCTGACTAATGCCCTAGCGATCTTCATGGATATGATGCACAGAGTCTTGAGACCATATTTGAACAAATTTTTTATAGCCTTCATCGACTATATTTTGATCTATAGCGGGACTTGTGAGGATCACGAAAGGCATTTCAAAGTAGTTTTGACGACACTGAGAGAGTTCAGATTGTATGTAAAGTTCGGTAAGTGTGACTTCTGGTTGAGTGCAGGGAGATTTTAGGGACATGTCATCAGCGATAAGAGTATCTCTGTGGATTCAGAGAAGATTAGATTTATTATTGACTGAAGGACGCATGAGTCTGTGTTGATATTCAGAGCTGCTTGGGACTGACAAGATACTACCAGTGATTTGTACAGGACTTTTCCTCGATTGCAGCGCCGATGACGAGACTAACCAAGAAAGTTGTTAGATTTCATTTTTCAGAAGAGTGTGAGCAGGCTTTCTGTAAGGTGAAAATGAGATTGACTTTCGCACTAGCGTTGACATTGTCGGAGCTGGGCAAGACACTATCAGTTTACACAGATTCGTTAGACATTGGTATTGGATGCGTGTTAATGCAGAAGGGTAGACAAGTTGCGTACCTATCGAGACGATTGAAACCCAATGATGGGAACTATCCAGTGCACAACTTAGAGCTTGCAATAGTTGTCTTGGCACTAAAGGCCTAGAGGCATTATCTCTACGAAGAGAGGTTCAGTTTACATACTGATCACCAGAGTTTACATTACATTTTCACTCGAAAAGATCTTAATATACGTCAGAGAAGATGGATTAAGCTGTTGAATGACTACAACTTCGCTATTAAGTATCACCCTGGGAAAGCGAACGTTGTAACAGACACATTGAACAGGAGCGGGATTGATAGCCTGACAGTTTTGTAACATATGACACACTAGCATGACTAAGTACGAACAACATTAGTTATGTACATGAAAGAGGTATCTACTATGGCTGAGCAACACATTTGTGGTCATTTGAGAGTTCCGACCGTATCGATTAAGCGGGTTACCGAGTGTCAGAGGATCGATAGGCTTTATGAGCAGTTTAGTAGTTTGGCCCGAGATCTAGAGTGAACTAATTGAGTAGAGATGATGAATTGGTGTTTGAGACACCGATGGAGGTTGTGGATACCTGCAGATCAGGAGATATGAGACTGGATTCAGGAAGATGCACACCAGTCTCGCTGCACAGTTCATCTTAGTCAAACCAAGATGTATCATGATTTGAGGCGACTATTTTGGTGACTGGGGATGAAGGCTAACTTGGGAGCCTATGTAAGAAGTTATCATATTCGCCAGCAGGTGGACGCTGAGCACAGGAAACCTGGTGGATTACTATAGTCGTTGCCCATTCCACTATGGATTTCATCAGTGGACTACAGCAAACTTCGAGGCATCATGATGCAATTTGGGTTGCGATTGACAAATTGACGAAATTGGCTCACTTTATTCTGGTGTTAATGAGATACACGTTTCCACAGTTTAGCAAATTGTTTGAGCAAAAGATTATTAGATTGTATGGGATGCGAGTCTTTATTGTGTCAAACAAAGATCCCAAGTTGACTTTGAGACTCTGGGAGGCTATGCAGGAGCAGTTTGGCACCAGGTTGCAGTTCGGTAGCGTTTACCATCCTTAGACCAATGGACAGTTATAACGGCTGATACAGATTTTGGAGGATATGCTCATAGCTTGTATATTGCAATTTAGGGGTTCGTGGGAGGATTATCTACCTTTGTGTGAGTTTGCATATAACAACAATTATCATGCGAGTATCGGGATGACACCATTTGAGGTGTTGTGTGGGAGGCCCTATAGATCACCTGCATGTTGGGTAGAGCCGAAAGATACAGTGACCCTCGGGCATGAGATAGTTGTTAATCACACAAAGAAGATCAGGTAGATTCGTCAGAGACTATATGCAGTACAAGATAGACAGAAGAAATATGTGGATAGGTATCACGAGGGTCTGAGCTATGAGGAGGACGACATGGTATACTTGAAGGTTTCCCCCTCAGAAGGGTCAATAGAGATTTGAGATTAAAGGGAAATTGACACCAAGGTTTATAGGACCGTTCAGAGTCGTAGCACGAGTTGGCATTGTATCGGTTAAAGTTACCTGTTGAGTTAGTTGGGGTTCATCCAACATTTCACATTTCTATATTGAGATTGGCTAGGTCAGGACCGTGACCGATGGTTGACTTGGGACAGATTGAGGTTTAGCCTGACACGACTTACGAGGAGCAGTCGATAGAAATTCTTGACCGCAAGGTTCAGGTGCTCAAGAATAGGAAGTTCTCTAATGTTCTAGTTTATTGGTAGCATCACGGGACAAAATGACTCTCCTGGGAGCTCGAGTTGCTATGCAGGAGCATTACTCTAAGCTATTTCATGGTACGGTGTTTAGTTTAATATTTAAGTTTCGGGACGAAATCTCCCTTAGTTGGGAAGAACAGTAACGACCTGTTTTATTAATCCCGTTATTTATGTCATAATTTCAAACTTGGACGACAGCTCAGATCTATGTGGACGTCGTGGGTAGGTTAGGACATACGTCAACCTAGGTACACTAGTTAATTGTGTGTGTTGTATTGCTTATTTGCGATGCATTTTATGAATTTATTTGCTAATACATCGCATGTGTGTATGTTGTATGGCTATATCGGGTGAGGTTGTGTGACGGGTATAGTCGCCTCCAAATGCGTGCCAATGCGGGTATCAGAGAGGCGAATTAAGGATACACTAGAAAACTTGACTAATTCACGTTAGTATGACTAAGTAATTAAATGAAATGGGTAATGTAACTATAAGCTAAGCCAATTAAATTAGAACACTAGGCTATATCGCGCCTCGGAATGTGTGTCTAAACGCGCCTCGGAAGGTCAGTGGGACCATAAGTTTGTTAATTTGGTCAATAGAAATATGAACCATACGGTTTAAGAAGGCTTAATGTAATGTAATTAAATCAAATAATAATAAGCCTATAGTTTGATTAAATCAATGTAAGCCCTAGATGGGTATCTAGATGATCCTAGTTCTTAACTAGGATAGATGGAGTCTTATAATTGTGTCAACAAGATATTAATAGATGCAACTAAAGTATTAAATTAGGATGATAAGCATTATTCATAAGAGCATGTCCTACTGTAGAAATCCCGAAAAAATACTTTATATATAAGCGATAATACCATAAAATAGCGTATATATACATGTATGGTGTTACTCTAGTCTCTCAATACCCAAAATAATACAAAATATCAAAATAAGCATGTACTAGTAGGTCCTTGATGACGGGCAATCAGATGTAGTCGCCTAGGATCCCCTTGCCCCTACTGGTACTAGGATTTGTACTCAATCATCATAAAAAGATAGATGACGAGTCCAGTAAATAAAATCCCAAGGAACCCCTCTGAGCATTCGCAAAATAAAGTAAGGAATTGCAAGAAATACTATTAAGTAAACATGTCGAATGTAAAGGCAGACAACTGTAATTGGCTTATCGCATGAATAATTAACATATAAGCTAAACAAATGTGCGTATTCGCTCCAGATGAACTGGACTGTACTTCGGGTCACCAAGATCTCATAAATGGATGCAACCAACTGGCCTAATGCTGGTTCCTCGCAGTGCTGGTCAAATTCGATGAGTCACCGGCACGTGAACCAAAGGTAAATTTGGATTGCAATTCACCGAGGGTCAGTCACACGTGCTACAATCTAGCACATCATGAACACACAACAGAGAATCCGGGGGAGTAAACTCAACCGCGTCCAAGTAACGGAATGGAATAAGAGAAATAGTAGGAAATGATAAAAAATGAAATCAAAAATAGAATTAAATACTCAAAGTTCTTCAATTGGATTTTAGAAACCTTAAAATGCTCTTCGACCTCCTCGAACTCTCGTATCCGACCCGACATGCTCCTCGACATCGAGCTATGTTCTACTAAGTCCATGAAGTTCAACTGTATAAGTTTAAGTTGTTTACAAGTGTTTAGATATGTATTAAGTTGAAAATCACCAAAACGACCCTTAATGTTTAATTTTCAACTGTCATTAGCGTGCTAATAAGTCGAGAATTATGTCTTTCTCATTTCAATTAGTCAACCTAACCTGATATACACACTCTCCACTCAATAGTGACCTTAAAACATCATTTAAATTGAAAAACAACATCAAATAGATTAAAATCCTCAAATTCCATGAATTCACTAGTTTTTACTCAAATTAATCAAAACCACAATTCATGTAAAACCAGTTGTAAATTCTCATTGAAAATGGTCATTATACATATAATTTGTTGGGTTTTTCTAGTATACTCATAATTCACCTCTCGATACGCGTTGACACGCATTTTGAGAAGATTACCCATTACACAACCTCGCACGATATAACCATACAACATACACACATGCGATGTATTAGCAAATAAATTCATAAAATTCATCGCAAATAAGTAATACAACACACAATAAACTAGTGTACATAGGTCGACATGTATCCTAGCCTACCTGCGGCGTCCAGGTCTGAAATTATAAAATAAATAATGGTGTTAATCAAACAGCTATTACACATAACCTCCTTAAACCTTGTCTTTTGACAAGTGATGCTGGTATTTGTTACAAAGTTATAGAAGGTCAAGTAAGAAATTCAAACGGATGCCCTTTCGACCTTTCCGCCAAACTTACAAACGCTTTAAAGTTCTTTATTTTTTTGAAAGCGATGCTTAAGAACCAGTAGTTTCTTTGATTCGTTTTCCCGCCTAAAAATTAAGGCCTCCTTAAATCTTTCCTTTTGGGAAGCGATGCCAATATTTGTTACAAAGTTATTGAGGCTAGTATATGAGTATATATCTTGATGCATGATTTAGAAAGAAGGAAAATGCTGGAATGACACCTTAAATGAAACCTCAACTATCACCCCTGTGATGTGGCATGCATGTCTTACCTAAGAATGAGTGTGCGCAAAATAGGTCCTGATGCATAACATGGGCGATACGTATATCAAAGTGTGCACAACAGCTTTCATGAATGTGTGTCATCATGCCATATCACATTTTTATGTAAAACTCACACGCCACGTCATTGGGGTGTCACTTAATATGTTATTTGTGGTGTCATTCTAGCATTTTCCTAGAAAGAAAGACTTTAACAGTTCACAAAGCAAATATACTTACGTAGTGAAGTACCATTTCCTAATCATTTTCCTAAAACGGACATGCGCTTAACCTTGTTAGCCCAATGCATATACGTGGTGATCATGTTACTCACAAAATTAATATACTAAAGAAAAATATTAGAATGACGATAATAGGGTCACACGGTCACCACAAGACACATTAGCTCACAAAACCTTACATGCGACTTCGATTCGTGTGTTATGCATCAATGTCTATGTATGTCTACATCTTGAGGCGCACATGAATGACTCTTGTGAGCCAATGCGTCTTACAGTATGATATGTTGTTGTCATTCTAGCACTACATGAAATCTCCATCAAAGCACTCGCAATTTCGTACTAAAAGTCTAAAACATTGGGTGTTTCATTAAATAGAACTAATCGAACCATGGGAGATTCAAAAAAATGTTTTTATGTTTTTATCACTTAATTATACGAGTTTTTCACTTGTGAGCCAATGAGTCTTACAGTACACATATCACCATAAAAATCATATATTTCACCGTAAAACCAAAAGATTATATATATCACCATAAAAAGTTTATACAAATATATTAATAAAAATCATACATATATATCACCATAAAAATTATTCTAAAATTTTATTAAAAAATGATCTCATTTCTCGCCATAAAAATTAAAAAAAGTATACATATCACCATAAAAAAATTCATAGAAATATATTAATAAAAATTATACATATCACCATAAAAAATCATTTCAAACAATTTTATTCAAACAATTTAATTTTTCACCAACAAGTTTTATTCTAAAACTAAAATAAATAAATTAAAATAATTCAACAAATTTATAAAAATCACATTAAAATATAATAAAAATATACCTAAGGCTCGTGGTGGTGGTCAGGGTGGTGAGCTGGGAGGGAGGAGGGGAGACGGTGGACATAGGTGACGTCTAGAGAGAGGGAGCGGGGGAGGCACCAGATCGACAGACAGAGAGGACAGAGAAGAGGAGCCGAGAGCGAGAAAGGAGAGGGGCCTGGAGGTGTGAGAGGCGGTTTCGGGGGAGGGAGGCGAAGAGAAGAGAAGAGAAGAGATGATAAGGATGGAGAGAGGGAGGGGCGTTTGGTCGAGGGTTAGGTAATTCAGACGGGTAAACTCCGTCGCTAGTCCAACATGTGGGTGAGTCCAACAACGCCAGGTGGCGTTTGTTAATCCCTCGCAATTTGACGACTGGAAATAGCTCGTCGCTATTTCTTGTCGCTATTGGTGTTTTTTTTTTAGTGTATGGTTTTATTCAATTTTTGATCACGTGGTCGCTATCCAAATCCAAGTCGAAGAAAATAAGCGGAGCCGCGGAGACCGAGCTGGTGTGGACATTACTTTGACACATATTTCACATAAAAATGTTTGATTTTCTTAAGGGAGTTGCTAGGT
This sequence comes from Stephania yunnanensis, assembly GCA_039657365.1. Taxonomy (NCBI): domain Eukaryota; kingdom Viridiplantae; phylum Streptophyta; class Magnoliopsida; order Ranunculales; family Menispermaceae; genus Stephania; species Stephania yunnanensis. Next base: position 14,092,743 of record CM077592.1, read on the forward strand.
TGAACTACTTTGAGCACTCAATTAAGTGCATCTATATATGCCTAGAGTAAACAACCAACATAAATTTATTATAATCTATAGTAAAATTGAAATTGAAATCTAAGTACTATATAGGTCAAGACTCGAAATTTTTGTATATAATTAGATAACTAAAATTTGCCCACCATTACCAAAAACATATCTGCAGAGATATATCATATATGGATGAAACATCATTTGTTAAAAGATAAAGTTTAAAAAGTCATAAATTTAACTTATTTTAAAATAAAAATTAAAGAAAATATAAAAATAACCTACTTTGAACATCTTCTTTAGACACTAACTCAATTATACGTGGTGCATTTCATCCCAAAATATGTATGCACATATCTATGTGTGTATTGTGTGACATTTGATTGGACCAGCAGTCAAATTGGTTGTCCAAAGTCATGGTTACTATAGCAGTTCCCAAAAAAACAAAACTTGTCGCGCGCCATTAATTGGGTTAAATTAACGCAAGTAATGAATGGAGAGAAATTTCGGTAATCATTTCGGCATTATTGCTTCTGTGGTCCCCACCCAGATCTGCGACATCTGTTACCTCCGTGACCGAATTTACCATCCACGTCAGCTCTCGATGGTCAAACACAAACAGTCTATGAAACTCTTCACGTCGTTGCCATGTCAGATTCATTATTAATGACGAGTCAGACTAGATGCCAGGCACGTGACTTCATCTCTTCGACACGTGCTTCGTTCGTACTACGTGTCAGGTCGGTTTACGTCTCTCGACCACGACGTGTTCCTTTCTTGTCTTTCTCGTGAACTCCCTTGTTCTCTTGCTTTCACTGCGGGGCCCACCACCAAACGTAGCAATGCCATGCACATCAACTATCACGATTTTTAATTTTTTTTTAAAGAAAAATACGAGAATGACAACAGTTTCACCCCCCACGAAGATGCATTAGTTTATCAGAACCTTCTAACATCAATCTATGCCCGCATTTTAAAGTGCATGGATGGTTCTTATTGTGAGTCAATATATTTTATGGTGGGACATGCTATTGTCATATTTTACCACTTCTCTTATTAAAATAATCCATTCGATATACAGACTAATCGACTGTTTAGAGCTCGATCTATATATAATCGGCCCATAAAGAGGTTTGTCTATTCTAATAGAGGGTTTTCATAAGCAGATCGAACATGAGATTCGAGGCCACTGTATACTTATTAACAGTTAAGCTCGAGTGTCAAACAAATTATGTTAGACTTAATTGTGAGTAGTGTGGATGGCTCACAACAGTTAGAAAGGTCTATTCATCTCTAAATCGTAATTAAGGTCTTAGTAGGAGCATTACAAATTCAATTACTAATGAATATGAAATACTAATAATCTTGCCCTTGATGTACGAGCTATTTATACGGATCAAAGTTTAGCCTTTTGCTTGAGCAATATCATCCTATCTCCATTAATCAAAATTAAAGGCATAAATTTGAAATATGAAAATCGCGATTGAATGTATATCGCAGATTCATTTTATTTGAATTTTATATTTTTGGTATCAAAACTTTAAGATCATGTGCATCTAGTTTTGAATTCTGTCAATATTTCTTTCCGTCCTTTCGGTTGATCTCGATTTCGAATTCAATTGCCAAATTGCCAATCAATGTATTATTGGATAATCGAATTTCATTTTATAAAGAGATCGATTACAATAGCATAGTGTTTCAATTTTACTTGAATTGCAATTCTACAAGTTCATGGTTATCTTGGCAATTGGCATATATCTCACGTGGCGGGGTTGTTACAGATTGAGTAGATTAATCTGCCATGTGTTCTAGTTCTGATTGGAATTGATCTTTTGCACTGTTATGTGTTCTAGTTATTATTAGTTTCAAGTCACTCCATTAAGTTTGAACTTGTGGTTTTGTTGCAAAAAGGAACATCGCTTCTTCTTCTTTTTTTCTTTTTTTTTTTTTTTTTTTTTTTTTTTTTTTTTTTCTGAACCTTTGTTTAAAAAAAGTCATTCGCGGTGCAAACTGCTGGCATGAGATTTTTTTATTTATGCGCAATGTCACTGTCCATGAGGAATTTTTTCCCAAGGTATAAAACTATTTAGTTTAAAAGAGGTAAGTAAGGGTGGTTATTTTTTTTTGCCAAAACTAAGCAATAACGCCAATTCATTAGGCGTTATTGATGACGTGGCAACAGACAGACCCAATAGCGCCTTCTCAAAAGGCGCTATTGGGTCTCTGTAACCAGGTGGCATCAATAGCGCCTTCGGAGAAGGCGCTATTGAAGGCACGTGGACAAAACCAAATTCGGTCAGTCCACGTGGATCCACGTGGACGTCCAGTGGCAATAGCGCCTTCTCAGAAGGCGTTATTCCTTACTGCAATGTCCACGTAGATCCACGTGGACAGCCATAACGAATAGCGCCTTCTCCGAAGGCGATATTCGTTATGGAACCGATCCACGAGGGCCACGTGGATCCACGTGGATCCACATGGCCTGTTTGAGGGGGGTGCGCTGATAGCGCCTTCTCAGAAGGCGCTATCAGCGCAAATCCTTATCTTCCTCCCGTGACCGACTGCAACACCGCAGGGGTAGGGATACAGGGGTAGGGGAGCTAGGTAGGGGGAGGTAGGGGTCACGGGATTACATTCCCGTGACCAAAAGAGGGAGACGCAGCGGCTATAAAAGGAGGGGACGGGGAGGAGCAAGGTGGAGAGAGACCGGACTCAAAAAGGACGCGGCGGAGATCGCTGGGCGGACGTGCACAGACGCGGCGGAGACGGAGGAGAAAGAAGGTTGTGGGCGCTGACGTGATCAAAACAGGGCTGTGGGACGTGGAGTGAGCAGCGGTAGTGAAGGTTGATACCAAAGCAGCGGGAAGGAGCAGCAAAGGAGGGAGGAGGCCCAGCGGCGGAGGCGGAGGAAGGAGGCCCGGCGGCGGCAGCGGAGAAGGTCAGAGGGACAGCAACCGAGGAGAACGGTGGAGGTTAGTGTAGTTTAGTAACTTGTGGTTCACTACAAAAAAACAGCAAATCAGAAACGGAAATTTCCGTCTCTGATTTGCATAAATTCCGTCTCTAATTGAAATCAGAAACGGAACAGAGACGGAATTTATTCCGTCTCTAAAATCGTCGTCGCTGATTCAATCAGAAACGAAAATTTGATTTCGTTTCTGATTAGAGACGGATTAGAGACGGAATAAATTCCGTTTTTGATTAGAGACGGATTTAGAGACGGAAATTAGAAACGGAACAGAGACGGAACAAAAATGGATTTTTTTTCGAAATGGTACATTTGTAATTGCATTAAAGTCTCGATTCCGTTGCTAATCGAAACGGAATCGAGAGACGAAATAATAAATTCATGAATTTCGTCTCTGATTCCGTTTCTGATTAGCAACTGAATCAGAGACGGACTTTTTGCATTCCGTCTCACTACAAAAAAACAGCAAATCAGAAACGGAAATTTTCGTCTCTGATTTGCATAAATTCCGTCTCAGATTGCAATAAGAAACGGAACAGACACGGAATCAATTCCGTCTCTAAAAACGTCGTCGCTGATTCGATCAGAAACGGAAAATTGATTCCGTTTCTGATTAGAGACAGAATAGAGATGGAATAATTTCGTTTCTGATTAGAGACGAATTTAGAGACGGAAATTAGAAACGGAACAGAGACGGAACAGAAATGGAATTTTTACCGAAATAGTACATTTGTAATTGTAATCCGTATCTGATTCCATTGCTAATCAGAAACGGAATCAGATACGGAAATAATAAATTTATGAATTCCGTCTCTGATACTGTGGCTAATCAGAAACGTAAATAGAGACGGAATGCAAAAAGTTCGTCTCTGATTCCGTTGCTAATCAGCAACGAAATTAGAGACGGATAATTCCGTTTCTGATTAGCAACGGAGTCAGAGACGGAATTCTTATTTCCGTCTCCGATTCCGTTTGTGATTAGCGCATATATTCCTGGAAAATTAGAGACGGAATAGCAACGGAATGTTTGAATTCCGTCGCTAATCCGTCTCTAATTTTCCTTTTCGTTTAATTTTCAAACATAAACATAATCCAATTGGTTCTCCAACCTATAACTTGAAATTACAACCATATGACCTACTCCATCGCCTGCACCCCCTCCAACAACTCCTTGGGGGTGCTAACATCCCACAAAAAAAACCAAATTTGACATTCATACATCGACAATATATATCGACAAATATTCAAAAGAGAAAAAAAATGTAAAAATAAAAATTTGAAAAAGATTTATATATCCACAGAAAGTTGTCTTGTATTACAAAAGCTCCAAAGTTGTAAGTATTCACAAAAATCACCAATCCTATTGTTCAACAACCACAAAAAAAAGAAAACTTACAATCCTATAAATATGCACAAAAAGAATTAAGCTTAATAACCAAGAACAAAATCCATCTAATGTTCAACAGCTCCAATCACCAAAACTCCAACAATAAGAAGAGCAATAAGGACTCCATATAATAACTATAACGCAGCTTTGAAGCACTTCTGATTCTCCATCTGAGGACAACAACCAGTGATAATGCATATTCACAGGGTTCCTTCCGAGCAGTCCTGAACCAAATAGAGAGCTTATAATAGCGCCCAGGAACAGATCCGCTCCAACGTCTGGTAAAAGCAATACACCAAAAGGAATGCAAGCAATATATGGCACAATATGAATTAAGAAAAGTACGAGAGAAGAAGAAGAGATAGAATTGCATCAAGTCACAGCACAAAATCCTTACTTTCATTAACTAATGGGCTTATTTTGATTTTATTGAATATGAGATGGCCATTGATGTGTTCTATTTGCTTAAATTTTGGGAATTACAAGTTACAACTCAAGGAAGAAATACAAGAAAATACCCATCATGGCATATCAATAAGATCTACAGGTACATTTAGATGTGAATTTGAAGCATCTAACGTGTATCAACTATCACCTGCATGGTGTCGAAATTTCAGTAACTTTGAAGCACTAAGTAACTTTTATCAAATGCAATCCTAACACCCAACAGCCATGAATATTGACGTACCTCGTTAATTTCCGAACTAGCTGTTCCGTATAGTACAAGTGCATCATCTATGATAATTTTGGGGAGACCCAATCTGTTGGCAATATTAATTGCTTTTGAACGACCTGTGAATTGTTCCAAACTCCTAGTAGCAAACTCAGGCATGAGAAAAAAAGAAATAACAAAAGCAAGAATTTAATATGAGAAAAAAAAAATTCATTTGACTGCTAAATTTTGTTTTCACCTGAAAATTCAAAGTTACCCAGTGGCATCAAATTCTTTAAAGTCTCTTAAACAAATTAACATAGCCTTTCATGCACATGACGTTGCCAAAACAAAATGAATGAAGAACCTTTTAATTGTTACAAAGAAAACCTGGTATCCCCCAGAGTATCTTGTATTTGCCTCATCAAATTCCATACATGCGTTCTCAAAGGCATCATTGCTGTAGAATAAATTCCGGAGGTAAGGGCATGAGGTTTTGAGGAAACAATGCAAATAAAACATATATACATATATTCCCACTATGTTAGAACTCCACCTATGTTAGAACTCCACCTGGTGTACACTATGTGCGCTACATAGCCGGTCCCAAGTCCGCATACTAAACAATAACAGGCACAATTTAATCAACTCATTGGAAAATAAATACACATTTAGCAGCAAATTAGTTCATTGCATATTCTATTTAAGCAGCAGACCACCAAATAACAAGCTTCAATTTCTTGCACGGATCAACACTTGCTAACTACTAAAGTGAAAATAGAAAATCAAATATTAAATGGAATTCACTACATGAATCAACCTACTTCGGTTTGTCAAGTTATTTTAACCTGACAGGTTTGGAGTTTTGTAGACAAAAGATCCCAAACCAAAACAAGTATACGAAAATGATTACATTGGTAGTTGACATCCTGTATAAAAACTTAGAACATCAAATTTGTTTAATTAAAAAATAAGCTCTGCCAAGGAGAGGCATTGAGAAGCAAGTACAAGTTTACAACACAACATTGAGACGGATTAAAAATTAATGTCAATTGCAGTAGAAGCCCACTAGATATGCAAAATGCAACTGTGAGCTGCTTGTTTCTTTTCTCCATCGATACAATTGTAAAAGCAAAAACAGTAATATAAAATACTCCTACCAAAGCTTAAGATGAAGCAATTGTTCCTGGTCACTTAATTAGTAGGCATCTACACATAAATCAAATTGTTGATTTACATGCCCGAATGCCCAAACCTAGAAGAATTAGTTAAGATCAAATATTGAAATAGATTATGATAGAACTAAGGCTAATTAAGCAATATTTTTGGGAAGGAGCGACTAGCCAAGATTAGGAATCAGCAAAAAGCCTAACGCTGAACCAAAAGTGGGAAAGTTGAACCTAAGTGGCGGCTTTTTAACATTATTAAACATATAAATCTTGAAACCTTAACTATTGATCCTCACTTCATCCCGTCAAGAAAAAAATAAAAAAGAGAATCCAAGACAAACCAATAGATTTCATACTCCAACAGGCACATGAACCAAATTTCATTTTCAACAAAATTTGCAATCTAACTAATGGAAGACTTGAAACAAGACTGAGATATGCATATCCTTATTAAGTAAGAAAAGCGATTCATAAAATTTGCAATCTAACCAATGGAAGACTAGATACGTTATTGCAATAACGTGTATGACACAGAAAATGACAGCAGGGTAAAAGAAAAGAAATACCTTATATTCCTAGTTGTAAACCGAGCATTAGATCATAGACAGCTCCAGAAGGCCACTTTGCGTCTTTCCATGCCCATGCCTCATACCCCTTCTCCACTCTCCTTCATATATGCAGCCATCTGACCATATATACCTTACTGAGCCAGCAATATAGTAGAGAATATAGCAGAGAAATCGAGTAAGGACACAGCTCCAGAAGTGCAGTCTTTCCCAGCCGCTTTCATTTGCATATCATCCCCTGAAATACATGCAGGCACTTTAATTAATGTTTTTTTCCTTTTCATTCTTGTCCTCAGTAGTTCATTTTCAACTAGGGATTGCTTTTCTGGTTCTTGACTAACACATGTTTCTTCTATTGCTTAGGTTTAAAGTATGTATCAATAAAGAAAAAGAAGGAATAATCAATTATGGTGTGCTTTCTACTTTTCTAGTATAAATACATAGGATTAAAGTATGTATCAATAAGGATATAAATGTAAGTTGTTTATGCTCTTGTGGAACAAATGATTAATTAATTTAAAACTGGAGACAACTAATTACACTTGAATAGATCCATAAACAATTTCAAATACCGTGATAAACAGGATTGTCATGATCAATTCTTCAAAGCATTGATCACATTACCAAGAGCATAAAGGGACTTGTTGATGGTTTTTGCTTCTTCAAGAATTTTTCCTTCACTCCGAGCTTTCTCTATTTTTTCGATCCAAACCAAGTCCGGAAGAATCACTTTCCGCTTTTAATATGTAAAATTCTCGAGAGAATGAGCTGTGTTTCACAATTCAAATTCGATTAGGCGGTATCCAATTGCAAACCGCATAAGAATTCCCACTTAGTATCCCTCATCGACTCTCGTCGAATCAGTAAAGAAGTAAGCACAGTGACTCCTGCTGCTCTCCATGTTCATTTCTATTTGGGGTTAAAGTTTTAATGAGAGAAATGAAAGCCAAGGCAAGGACTAATAAATGTGAATAGTAAAACATCAAGCTTCCAAAGAAAGTATATGCCATTTTTCAGCCAGTAAGGATACGAGTCTCTCCAACTATTCTATTAGAGATGCCATTCTGCATTTTCAAGGTCAAAATTAGAAAATTCTCTCTTATATGGAGAAAATTGAAATATATGCTTAAGCAATGCATCTTACAGGAAGATGCACTAAAGCTTCTGCAGCATCCGTGATAGAGATATGAAAACAAGGAAAGCAAAAAGGTTTTCATAAGCATGAGGTGTAGTTACATAAATTGAAGTAAAGGTTGTGATATTTCGGATACTTCCAATAACATCCTATCTGCTGATCTATGACTGAAAATATTTATGATCGAGAATATGCATGAGCAGAAGTCAAATATCAGTGTTGCCCCAAAGTACAAAGAAATCTCACCAACAATGGAAAACTGAGTATCGATTATCATAATTCATAAGAGTATGCAAAACAGTAATCCACGTATAAAGAAGCTGTTTCAGTTCACCAAAAAAGTATATTAGCATAAAACATGATTGAGAAAATTAGCTTACTTCAGTTACTCCAGATACAAATACTCCCAGAACCTTGCACTCTTTTATTTTTAAATAGATCGGGTAGCTTGGGCAGACCACTGAACCTACTAACACATAAGATCACAAACTCTGCTTCATACACCTGTTTAGAACATAATTCAGTTCAGGCAAAAAAAAGAGTGAACACACAAAGGATACTCTTTTATATGTATTACCTCAGTTTCCATGGTTAAGTGTGTTTTGAACTGAAATGCTCCATTTTCCTCTAGGACTAAAGGGCTCACCAGTGCCACCCCATACACACCATGAATCCATCTCTGCGTCCAACGCTGAATTAACCAAGTAATTGAAAACAATGGAATAAATTCACATACCCGAGTGTATGAGAAGGAAACCAGTCGTGAATTACTAAGCCATCGACGAACCCCTAACAATGCCATTATGTACACAGAAACTCGTTGCAACCGCATTGGCAGAAACATCAATGACATCAATTAGTGAAACAATCATATAGCAATCTCCTAAACAACCTAGAACCAACTAAAAAATTGACAGTGAGAGCTTCAGATTATGTCAATATCACTCGAACAAGAGATTCATAACTAAATGATAATATAAACGGTAGCCTCAAAATAGTACACACAACATGCAACATATGAACTTGTACAGTGCATTGGCTCTCAATTGAATAGATGCATATATGAACAAGTATTCGTTTTCGCATTGTCATGAGCTGAAAACCGAGCTTTCGGCTACACCTTCACAAACATCTCTACGCCAAGCAAATGTAACATCTGCAGTAGGGTAAGAAAAAAGAAGTAAATGGAATGGGAAAAATTTCTGAACAACTATCCATTGAAACATAAAGAAGTATAAGTCTAAATATGCACGAAAAGAAGTGTCAATCAAAAAGTCATTCGAAGAATTGCTAAAGTTATCTACAAAAGCAAAAGTTTAATCTCAGTATTTACATAAACAACAAGAAAATTACCTATGTATCACCAAGCTGCTCATCTCTCGTAAGCCACTCTTGCGTCTCTCGCTCAACATTGTCCCCATGTTGTGGTGGATCGATCGCATCTATTTGCGGCAGCTGTTGCTGGTCATGAGGTGGTGGGGTGGTGGTGGTGGTGGTTGTTGCTGAGATAGGCTGGCTCCATCCATGTTCATCCCGAGATGCTGATGCATGAACTCCATAACCTTTAGTAATTGCTCGGCAACGACATTGAACTCTGCACGCGGCACCATGTCCGGCATCTGGGACGTGCTAGCACCAGGATCTGCATATCTCCTCTTCTTTCTCCCTAAAGACCCGAGACCGTAGACACGTCCTTTGGGACACTCACCCGCCACATTGAGGTACACCGCCTCATCATCCACCGATTGGTCCGGTGTAGCTTGGGTCAGCTCCTGACGTCTTCTCTGGAGCCTATCCTCCAGGTATCAACAACAAACAACATACATTATATGGTTCGAAGTAAACTTAATACTATTTAACATTTCATTTCTATACTTACATAGAACCGCTCTGATCTAGTATCGATGAATGTCATCCCGTCGTGATTTACGGTGTAGAGATGTAAATACAATTCATTCACAGTAGGTGGCGTCTCGGATGAATCAGTCTGCGTACAGGACCAGTCATAAATTCGGCAAAGTGAACAAGTGTATAAATGTAAAAAATAAACAAGAGGTTAAAAAAAACTTACCAATCTTTCATGGGTAGTCACAAAAGACACGGAACCACCACCGGGCTTCGAGGGTCCAGTCCCAGGTCCTTCGACCTCAGTGTTCCTATTCGCTGTCGCTTGCCTAGACTTGGCAAGGAAGTCCTCGCTCTCCCAGTACTCCAAGTATCTCCTCCATGCCTCACCCGTAACATAAATTGGCTGCACACGATTCTTCTTTAACTTGTGCATCAATGCAGTGTACCTTGTGCCTGCAGCCTGTCGTACGCCGCTCGAATGAGATCCTCAGGAATCGCGTCATCCCATCTAAAAAATACCTACAAAATGGCGATTGCAATTGTTACGAGACATTGAGAAAATAATAGAAATCATAAGACATTTAATAGTCATGTTTACCTTCCATTGGCACCGGTATTGGTCTTTATGATGAGTCATTACCGACTTCCAACAATACCCTTCAGGAATCATCCATCTTTTGAAAACTTTTGTCATCCTCCGTGCACAAAAATGAGAAGGATGCAACCCCCTGTGTTTCATGAAAATGCATAACATCTTAACTACTTCTTTAATAATTTACATCCATATTTAAAACGACATATATGAATCAAATTCAAACTTACGTATCATTGGCAATCAGTCTGATCGGGATCCCCTACACGCGAGGGGGCTCCATCCCTGTCCTCTGAGGTGCCCGCGGAGGGCCTATCACCTCAAGCCCTGCTCTGCCGTCGGATTGTGGGGATGCTGCCGGTGATGCGGTGGCTGGGGGTGCAGCCCTCGTGGGTAAAGGAGTGACATGTCTCACTGTCGGTGATGGTGACCGGAACTGTGAATTTGGTATAGTCCTTGATGACGAAGATGATGGTACAGACGACGCCGACGGTATGGAAGGCGAAGGTGACGTTGAGGCTGGATCGTGTTCGAGAGAACGAGAAGTCGGAATCGATAATGCAGGAATCGACCCACGACCTCGACCGCCACGACCTATACCCTCGTGTGGCCTGACCATGACGCCCAGTCGGTATTTCGCATCCAGAGGTCGGTGCTGCACCTCTTCCCACTGGACGATGTCCTCCTAATGGTATACCTCGACGTGGGGGATGATCACCTCCCGCCATGAAACCTAACAAAATACCAATAAAATTTCAGAGAAGAAGGGCATATAAAAATAAGTAATTAGGCCTAAATGATGGGAATTAATAACACAGGATCCATGCTGATAAAAACAACTAAATTATTGGACGTTGACATAACATAGACATACATTATTCGCTATCATCCGCTTCAAATTCACTCTCATGAGTAGAAGTTGATGATTCTTCTTCTGAATCATCTCCACTGTCAACAATGAAGTCGTTTACTTCTTCACTTGGACCCGCTTCAACGATGACTCGAGTCCTATTCGGATCATCCAGAGTGTTGATATCCTGAATTGCATCGTCGACTACGCACGTGGTGGGCATCCCATCTTGGAATGCAATCTCTGCCGAGCCCTGGTCATTATCGTCTTTGCTAGTTTCCTCGTCAGCGAATTTTAGTTGACAACAACAAACTACTAGCCATTCTTGTCGGTCGTTCCTCATAGAAGGGTACGAAAGGTAGTACACTTGAGTGGCTTGCATTGCTAGTACAAATGGCTCGTAGTTGTTATATAGTCGACTTCGATGAACCTCTACCAATTGAAGTGTTGGGTGAGTCCTCACACCATGATTCGGTGTAGGGTCATACCATTCACACTTAAACAAGACTACACGCTTGAGGCCGGTATAATCAATCTCCACAACCTCTTGCAGTACTCCATAATAGTTATGGGAAACATCGGCGTAGTTTGAACCCTTCACCAAAACACCGCTGCTCTGCGTCGATCTATTAACGTCATATGTTGCGAAGTGGAACTTATACCCATTCACTAGGTAACCAGGGTAGACAGTACATGATCGACTAGGACCAACAGAAAGATCAACGAGCGTCTCGTCTATGATAGAATTCCGAGCCTATTCACAAAAAATAGAAATGTAACAAGACATATTACTTATGAAAGAAATTTATGAATCTATAACGTACAAAAGTAATAACCTTACATATGTTTGAAACCATATGGGGAAGTTGTGCTCTAGACTACTATCAACTTCTGACTCCCCCATTGCAAGAGTGATTTCATCGACGAAGATCCTAGAAGAAACGAACATGTACATAGGATGTCTTACTAAAAGATGAACAATGAATATACTGCATTATTGAATGAAAGTGACGGACATACTGGATGTAAGGAGCGATCTCTGGACAATCGAGCAGTATGTACGAATGAGCGACATTATACTTCTGCTTTGTTAAGTACCGCTCCTTCGACTTGCCCATGGGTCGACCAGGATAAGTGAAAATTGAGAAATTTCCCACAAAATGCGGTGTGGGCCCGAGACCTCCATCGTCGTTACGTTGCACTTTGTCATCCAATGTACAGACGTGATCTTCGAAGTAGTAAGAACAAAAGGAAGTGACCTCTTCGACCAAATAAGCATTACACATGGAGCCCTCTACCTTCGCTTTGTTCCGCACATTGTTCTTCAAATGTTTAAGGTACCTGTAGGCATGTTATAGGAAATGTTGATTTAAAACTTATCGAATGGGAAAATAATTTCAAGGGCTCAAGATATTACCTCTCAAATGGATACATCCATCGAAATTGAACGGGACCGGCCAGACGTGCCTCGTAGGCCAAGTGGATTGGTAGGTGTTCCATAGAGTCGAAGAAGTTTGGAGGGAATATTTTCTCCAACTTGCAAATGATTTTTGGTATTTCAGACTCTAAGACCTCCATATCTTTGAGACTGACACGTTTCGAAGTTAGGGATCGAAAAAAAAGGCTTAATTCGCTAATTGCAACCCAAACCGGGTTTAGGAGGAGTTCTCTGAATGCAATTGGTATCAACCGTTGCATGAAAATATGACAATCATGACTCTTCATGCTGAACATTCGCAGTTTCTTTGGATCCACACATCGACCAAGATTCGAAGCGTAACCATCAGGAAAACGCAACTTTTCAACCCACTCGCACAATATTTGTTTTTTTGATGTATCAAGAGCATAGCATCCAAGGATGTAAGTATTTGTCGCCGAATCAATGTGTAGAGAAGGTCTGTGACAATATTCACGAACATCTTGTCTCGCTTTCGCATTGTCCTTACTCTTGCCCGGTACACACATAATAGTGTTGAATATGTTGTCAAAAACATTTTTCTCGATGTGCATGACATCTAAGTTGTGGCGGATCAAGTTTGTCTTCCAATACGGCAAGTCCCAGAAAACGCTTTTCTTCCTCCATCCCGAATTCTTAGCTATCCGCCCATTCACAGAATCAGCTCTGATTTCTGTCACCTTCATCAAGCCTAACGATTCAATTTCTGCCAAAATTTCTTCACCAGAACGCAAAGCGGGCGGATCATCATTTGTGACCATTTTGCCTCTTATGAATTTTTTTTTGTCTTTCCTTAATGGTGATGCCTTCGCCAAGAAACGACGGTGACAGTCGAACCACGATGTCTTACAACCATTTCGCAATTGAAATGCATTTGTATCCTCCATACAATATGGACAAGCGTACTTACCGTGTGTGCTCCAACCGAACAACATGCTATACGCAGGGAAATCACTAACGGTCCATAAAAGGGCAACTCACATGAGAAAATTTGTCTTTGTGGACACGCTGTATGTAATCACCCCATTGTTCCATAAATCTTGCAACTCTTTCACAAGCGGCTGAAGGAACACGTCGATTTTCTGCTTTGGGCTGGTCGGTCCAGGAACGATAACCGTTAAGAACATAAACTCAAATTTCATGCATATCGACGGTGGAAGGTTGTAAGGAGTCAATATCACGGGCCATGAATAGTACTATTTCCCTGAAAGCCCAAATACTTGAAAACCATCAGTGCACAATCCTAAACGAACATTCCGAACCTCGACGGCGAAGTCTTTATTTACGTCATTAAAATGTCTCCAAGTTATCGAATCAGAACATTGTTGCATAACATCTTCTGGCGAGGAATGATCTTCATGCCATCGCATATGTTTTGCCGTTGACTCAGACGCATACAATCGTTGCAACCGAGGGCCCAAAGGGAAGTAGTACATTTTTTTGCAAGGGCATTTTTTTGTGTTCCGACCACGACCTCGTCGATGTGCAATGTAGCGTGATTTCCCACAAAATTTACATGACGTCAACTCAGAGTCCACTCCCCAATAAATCATACATTGGTCCTCACAACAATCTATTTTCTCAACAGGTAGACCTAGACCTCGCATTAGTCTTTTAGTGGCATAAAAATTTTCAACCAATGAATTGTCATTTGGCAAACAATCCTTCATGAATTTAATGATTTCATTATACCCTCGTTCAGATATATGATGTTCAGACTTGATCGCAAGTAATATTGCCATTGCAGACAACGTTGTCATGGTTTCGCAACCCGGCCACAATTGTTCGCGACTTGCATCAATCATGTCATATAGTTGGCGTGCTTGGGGGTTTGGTGATTCTTCCACGTGATTCCAATTGAAACTTGGACCTGCCACGTTGTGTAGCATCTCGCGGTAAGTTGTCGGATTGTCTCCACCCACATCAGCATCATCAATATGGTTATCCATTTGGTAAAAGTATTGCGGGCCTTCATCTCCGTTCTCACCATGTTCGTACCAACAGTGATATCCCTGAACAAATCCATACCTACATATGTGGTACTCAACCATTTCGATATCCAGGTACCGTACAAGTCGACATTTCTTATAATTGCACGGACATCTAATCTTCCTTTCACTTTGGTATGTAGGACAATGTTGCTTAGCAAATGATTTGAATTCTTTAACCTTCGCCGCGAATTCAATTCGAACGTAGCCGTTGTCGAGCCGGTTGTACATCCGGTCTCGACTTGTAGACGACATTCCTATTGAAGTGTTGTGCAATTAAATTAGTCAACTAGTTTCATAATTTTCGACGGTACATGACAACTTGTGTGTCCAACTAACACAATTTATAAATAATACCGATATAAAGAAACCTTATTCAACATGTTTGACACGTGTAATGTGACGACCTTAATTCCAAAACTACTTCGCTCGACCTGAACCGCCACTTAACCCTCTCTAAATACTGAGACAAGTTAAGCGACAACTTAATAAGCCTCAAACTTTGGAATAATTTATAGACATTGCCTAACTATTTTCTACGCCAATTAAACTTTTCCGTGGAACTAGTTGAAGGCCCATTAAGTCATCTTTTGCAGGTATTTCAAATATTCAAACTTTACACTTCTAACGAAATTTTGATAGAGCTACCTTTGTATTTCGAGCTATCAAAAAAGTCCCAAAATACCTGCAAAAGTTCTTCTAAAACTTATGCAGGTATATCCAAATGCAATAAGGTGTATTTATCCACATAAATATTTTACGTGTCTAATATTTAATTCTAAGACTTATTTCATTTCAATTAGTTACCCGAGTTAATCCTTGTGTTATAAATGCTTAAATAAGAAAATACATAATACAATTACAACCATTTTCATAAGCGAATGAGAAGGCCCTATGAGTTTTTCTACGCCTTCCCTTTCGCAATCCTATCACGACAGCTAAGGTACTTTGAAAGAGAAGTGTGGTGAGCAAAAATGTCAATGTCTAAGTAAAACACTAGTCCACATTACCATCAATCATCCAAGTAATACCTAGTATATTCAGAATTAGATTTTCATATTTCATATCATCGCACCTAATATCATTTTTTTGGCATTTCAGAATAGCATAACCAAACATAATAAAATAGCAAGATAAAAAACGACAATGCCTAACATGATAAATTTGAACAAAAATACTGAACGAAGATTCATGAATGCATTAGAGTGAAAGGAAGTGGAAACTTGTTCTTTTTATAAATGTTAGTTGAACACCTACATAGCACATCAAGAGAGACACCGAACATATAACAAAGACATCAAGATATCACTTATGATATCTGAATAGTTATACACATCAAGATATCATAAAATAGCAAAGGAGACTTACTGGTGGTCATTGGCCCTACTTTACAAGGTACTAATTGAAATTATCCAACGTTATATCAGTTCCACAGGCATTTAAACGATAAGGAGTTTAAAAGGGAACTGCTAAAAAAATCTTAATGAAGAAATACCATAATGGATTCCAAATTAAACATCAATAACTACTAAAATGAAACCAAGCATATAAACTAGCATGGGAGGATTGATAATAGTTCAAACCTCACTTACTTCGTTTGCCGCATTATTTTGACTTGTTGTAGAGATTTCTAGGATCAAAGTATTTCTTCTAAGACTTATTTCCTCAAGTGAAAATACTTAAGTGATGAACTTCTTTAAAATGACTACTTCTTAAGTACCTCAGTTGTTGATCTAAAAAAAGAAAAATAAATGGTTATAACATAAGAGATCTTTTTTCTATGCGTAGGTTTTAATATTATTTATCTATTTAGTTTTTATGTAATAAACATGGGGTCTTCATATGGGTTTGGGTTATCACTTGTCACAGGGTCAACAGTTCAACTTGCTCAATAAGTTCAGATTCACCTAACTTTCAACAATCCCTATAATATTTAATAACGAAACGTAATAGCAATATCAACAAATTAATGCTAACATGATATTTAAAAACATATAATCAATATAAAAACAAATTCAAGTCGTTCATTTATTAGCTATTACACAGTGATTCACCATATTAAGAATATCGAATTGTGTTATATTAAAACATTAAGGAGAGTGTCATTTTAAAATAAAGTGAAAGTCTCAATTGAATATAAATATTCTGATAAATTTATTGTGTAATTGAGACTTTTAAGTAGCAAAAAATATGAATATCTTCAGTTTTAGAATGAGGTTAGTATTAGTTGGACCAACAACATGGGAATATCTATTCTACAAAATATTGGTATAAATTAGTAACTAATTAAAGTCGCTCCCGAAATAGTCTCAATAAAAGTGAAAGGAGACAACTTTTTCACGAAATAGAAACTTGTTTTCAAAAACATAAATATTGGTTGTAATAGGACCTATAAACTGATCTATACCAATTTCTATGAAAATAAAATGCATCAAAGTACATTATTATCTCATTTCCAAAGTAAAAGACAAAGTGAAATATTAATAGGACCACGATTGGTTGATACATACTAATCAATTGTTACTCAAATTGGTGATTACAATTAAAGTTTGAGTACAATGGTTGTATGCTCTTAACAAAAAATATTATTAAGTACGAATCAGGATAATTAAGTTAGGATTTGTCATTGCTGACACTGTATTAGGCATTATTAAGATACAAGGATCGACGAAATCTGCAACTTAGAAATAAAAGGCTTAGTGATACTATCAACGAGTTAAGAAGTTAAGATATTTAGGCAACATTTTTATAATAGTTGTGATTGACTATTAAATCAGGTACAAATGATTTTATTGTGCAGTTTTGAGTACCCACTAGTTACACCTACCAATATTGAGAATATTGTTACGGAACAAGCTAGAAAAATAAAATTAAAGATGTGCTGACTTGAATATTAGTAAGTGATTAGTATATAGAGTCAGTATAAACTCTTCTATTCTTACAATTCCAATTCATACAATTTGAAGTATTGAAATAATACGCTTTAAGAGTCTGACTTACTTTTTTAGTTGATCAAGAGTTTGAAAATTATAATTATTTCATCTTTTTGGTTGAATATTAAAAGAACGGTTAAACATTTCGAGGTAGAAATAGTGATGATTAATAAGATATTTAGTTATCATTCAAAGTCTCTTAAAAAACCAAAATCCCTTTTTGAAAAAAAAAAGGTAAATTAAGAAAATCTTAGACAAACGAAAAACGTTTATTGCAAGAACAAACAGTGAGACTTTTTGAATATTAAAGTTTCTCTATTTTGAATAATAATTAGCTACGAAAGATTTCAATTGATTACAAGATTCTACGAATTTATATTGTTCATAGCCAATTCAAAAAATAAGAGTTGAACATTGCATGTGTCAATTGAGATAAAAAGATTTTAAGTGGTCAAAGTGGACAGCAAAGCCTTGAGAAATTTGTAAAAGGGACTAAAGGTGATATAAACATTAGAATAGCTTAGATACAAGAATTGAAATTGAGTAAACTTTGCATAAAGAAAGGAGATGTAGAGATTAATTGTGATTGATGGAAATGGAAGGAAAAGACTCCTTTAATCAATGTAAGGAAGGGACTAGAGTAGTTGAGCAAGACTAAAAGTCTAAGTAACTCAATATCATAATCATGATTCAATCACAATATAAAAATAGGTGCGACCCGTCTTATTATCTTGAAATATTTGAATGAATTGGTGAAGAACAATATAATTGAGTATGTAAAGTATTATTGAATTCAATTAAATGTTTAACTATATACAAATGATTTGACTAGAAATTATCCCATGTTTATTGAAATAGAAGTTCCATAGTAACAAGTCACGATAAGACTTAGAATATTAAGCAATAAGAATGATATAATGTGATATATTTTCACAAATGTCTGACGAGATAAAATAAAACTCTAATAGTTTAAAACTTTTAACCATCAATTATATGAACTGTTTTGATGGATATATAGTATGTTGGTCCAAACTATAACAATACATCATGTGTTTAGGCAATGATACAATTAATAAGCATTAAGGTTTTAAGTTATGAGCTAATAAAATATTTTCTTTTGGGCAATGAAGATATGAATGAAAATGAAAAAAAAAATGTTTGGCAAGTGGTAAGTGATTTAAGGCACTTTGGTGATGTGAAAATGTGGAAATCCCAATATTTATCAAGGCGAATCAGTGTTCTATAAACGCGTGAGTTCAAAACATCATGGAACCAAACATCTCGATGCTTACCAAAAGCGTCAAAAATAATAAAACCCTTATTAGGATACCATTTTGCATACTAATAATGAAAAGTCAAGGGACCTAACCACATGGAATTTTGTTAGTTTAGGAGACAAACATATGAAAAATCCAATTTTAATGGAGGATGTGTGAGACTAAACTATTGTATACAACTTAAACACACACACAAGCAAAAAAAAACAAGCAGATATGAACACTAATAAATGAATGTTAATAGAGCAATGCAATCGATTATAAGAAACTAACAAATGCCACGGTGATGCACAAGATCAACTCAACACTTAGACCTAAGAATCATCAACTTTCACATAAAAAAAGCATTCCAAATCAATTCTTAGGTTAGTTATAAGGTTCAATATTGTGTATAAACCCATGCGTTCCTTAGTTATGCCAAACAAAGTATGACAATTGTTTCACTTCCTAGCAAATGTATAACCCCTAGGTGAAGCACACTATAATTCAACACAATTGTCACAATAAAGTTGATGGAGTCAATAACGCTAGACAATTAACACGCCAATTACATATGCAAAATTCCCCAAGTAGAATATAACCCATATCTAATAGAGTGCATTTGGAACTATACAAATCAATCAACAACTATTTCCTAAGAAAAGCAATCAGCCACAATTATTATCTGATAATCCATGCACCAAATATCGATCAACACAAAAAAAGTTAAGAAATTCAAGAAATTGTAATGCTTGTGCATGAAGGAAAAAATATTTCACAAAGTTAAAGAAAATGATATTGTATTGTTTGTTCATGAAAGAAAATACAAAACTAAACTAAAAAAAAGAAATGAAAAATACATACGGGCAGTGCTGATCTTACCAATGAGAGATGGAGATCCGTCACCAATCAAGAGATGGAGAGACCAGAGAGAGAGAGAGTTGAGAGCCGATGACGGAGACCACCGCGACGAGACGGAGAGACTCGAGAGTGACGGTAAGACCAGAGATACCAGAGAGACCAGCGGAATCAGAGACGGAGAGACGAGAGTTGAGAGCAAAGAAGGAGACCGATTTGGGGGTTTTGGACCGGACGATCGAACGAGACGAATTTTGGGGAGGGGACGATAGCTAGGGGTTTTTGGGTGATTTTAGACGAGAAGTGTTTGGGGGTTTTTTGTTGTTCGCGGGGGGAGGGGGTGGGATGGGGGAACCTAGAACCAAGCATATACAAATCCCGAGATTTGATGAACGGTCATAAGAAATGAGATTTTTGGCGGGAATGTTCGCGCCACTTTATAGAGACAGAATTAATTCCGTCTTTATTTCCGTCTCTATTTTCGTGTCTGATTCGTTTCTAAATCAGTCCGTCTCAATTCCGTCTCTAACTTATTTTTTTAGCAACGGAATCAGAGACGGAATTCTTATTTCCGTCTCTGATTCCCTTTCTGATTCATGCATATATTCCTGGAAAATTAGAGACGGAATAGCAACGGAATGTTTGAATTCCGTTGCTAATCCGTCTCTAATTTTGCTTTTTGTTTAATTTTCAAACATAAACATAATCCAATTGGTTCTCCAACCTATAACTTGAAAGTACAACCATATGACCTACTCCATCGCCTGCACCCCCTCCAACAACTCCTTGGGGGTGCTAACATCCCCTAAAAAAGCAAAATTTGACATTCATACATCGACAATATATATCAACAAATATTCAAATGAGAGAAAAAAAATGTAAAAATCAAAATTTGAAAAAGGTTTATATATCCACGAAAAATTGTCTAGTATTACAAATGCTCCAAATTTCTAAGTATTCACAAAAACCACCAATCCTATTGTTCAACAACCACAAAAAAAAACTTACAATCCTCTAAATATGCACAAAAAGAATTATCAATGTAAAAGTCATGTAAACAACTATAAAAGTTACTGATATGCTTTAAATTCCTCATCTCTCACTTGGAAACTAGATTATGGTAGGTATTGTCACAGGGATATGGGCAATCAATGGCACTAACTCCCATTCGATCGAAGAACCAGCCACATACTGATAGGGCCACGCTCTGCAAATATTGCAAAATAGATCAAACTCATGATAAAAATACGAAACTGCAAAAAAACTATCTCCATTTACAGTGCAAAAGAAAACAGTATATTTTACTATAATTGAACACACCATTCTATTATACAAATAAGTCTAATAACACTTATTATGCACCACTTGCATTGGAAACTTCTAAAGTCAAGGTATATACGATACTCATCCAATAGGATCTGTTCATTGCGTAACAGTCAGCTAAAATTACACAACATTCCGAAAAACTCAACACAAGATCTACCAAAGTCAAGATGTATCAAGCATCCATAAATTTATTCAATAACCTACTACTTTTCTTAAAACCAAAGTATACATTTATCTGCTGAATAAAGTCCGCCACATGAGGAAAACAAAAGACTCAATGAACATTGAGGTAGAATCATAGAATAAAAGCAAACTAAAATTGGATGTCTAAATGACCTCACAAGGCCTTTCGAAGGTAAATGAAGGTCCTACTATGAAGCAAAGAAGGGTTGAAAAAAAAAAACCTCAAATACATATGGTAACAAATTGAGAAATAATAGGACATATACCTAAAGACTGCAAGTTCAGCATATTCAATTAATATAACCTCACATGCATGTGTAGCAAGATCCATAAGAAATTTAGATTCGTAACCATATATCCCATAAGATTAATCACCAATTACTTTGTAAGTAAGAAAGCCTACTAGTAGGTTTTCATATTAGAAATCTTAATGAGCTCCGATATTTTGATATAAATCATAGCTACAAAAGCAGCAGAAGTTCTAGCACTATATGGTTTGATTTGAAGAGCGCCTTGACTTCCGTAGCATTAACAACTACACAAGTTTTACAACGCCAAAGAGGGAAATTCAAGTAGCAGAGACTTAGAAATGAAACAAGTAATCATAAAAAAACAATAATCACGATTGCAGAATTATTCGGTAGTTTTGCCAGTAGCACAAATATGCTTCTTAACATAGAAAGGGGTCCTTAATAAGTAGTGAAAACATGAACCACGTGACTGATTGAATGTAATTAAGGAACAAACAATTCAAAATTAAGCTAATATTTCATTGATTAGAGAATAATCAAAGTAAATAGACCTTAAACCCTAAATCCTAAGCATTTCTCATTATCATTCAATGAAAATATTGAAATGATTTTATTGTACGTGAACGAAAACAAAATCATAGTAAGAGAAGGTGAACTCACGACATTTAATTGCGAGGGACATAACAATGAGGATCGTAATGTGATTAGATCAATCCAACCTTAATTAAGCCTCTAAGAAACAACATCCATCAAAAGCCCAAACTAAACTTGTCACCTGAAATAAATTCAAAAAAATCATGTCCATCAATGTGCAACACAATAGACAAAGGAGATGCAAATCTTATAAAGAATCACCTGAAAATTAAAACGATGGTTAGCAATAAGATGAATATATGTAACAACATTTTCATTCATGACACGAATGTCCTTCCCCCAGGAAGCAACTCTTCCTCTGTTTGTTCACCATACTCATTGTTCACAATGAAAAAATACAGTTCAAGGTCCGATACATTACCTTCAAAATGCTGCACAGTAAAAAGTTAACATTTAGTTCAGAAGTAGCATTTCAGGAAAGAAATTGAAAGGAAACTAATACTCAAACAATATACAAACAAGTAAATCCTGTAACAACAACCTAAGGAAACCTTTCACAACAAAGAAAAAACAAACCAGATGAACCGAAAATACATTACATACAAAGCCTCTCAATCGATAAGAAGAGGCAATTTCAACCGGAGAACTCACTAGGAGTCATTCCAGCAGCCATTCCAGCCAGCAGCCATTCTAGCCTTGTAATGCAACCCATAAAAAAAATAGCAAAACAAAAAAAAAAAAAAAACCAAAACCCAAAGAACCCAAAAAAAAAAAAAAAAAAACAACAAAATAAACAAACATATTCAGAGGAAACCAACAACCCATAATAATTAAGGAACCATTCCCTTTCATGTGTCTATCCTGTGAACAACACAAAATCAACAAACACATTCAGAGGAAAATGAAAAGAAACATTTAATCAATACGTATAGAACTCTTATAGACAGCTACAACAAGCTTATTAACAACAAGTGCAGTTGCTCCCCCGACAGCTACAACAAGCTTATTAACAACATGACTGCTCAATAAATTAACTAAAATGTAAGAAAATCATATTCAATCGAGAAAAAAAGTTCATAAGAACACAAAATGCAACTTCAGAAACCTCTGTGCAAAATGCCTGAAATAAAAGCACTCAATCCGAAATTGGTTGGGGTTGGCTACTAGATCATACTCTATCCGTTACTCTCGATTTAGTGCACTTAATGACATGCTTTCCAAATCTTGTAAATTTTTCGTAATCAATGTGTCCCAAGTTAGCTTAGATCTAACCCTGTATCGTCTAATTTCTTCAGCCATAAGGGTGTTCTGCTACTAAAAGGCACGTTAGGTAAGACATGAATGAAATATCAAGGCAAGAAAGTTTGATTGTTTAAGGGTTTAGGAAAGAAAAAATTTACCGTAAAATAGGTGAAGGCAAAGTACCAAGCAAGAAACAAAGCTTTAAGGTTTGAGGAAATATCGGTACCTTGCACGGAGCACAGCTTAGGAAGCCAAGAAATGTGGAATGCTTTGAAGCTTAGGTAGTAAAGAAATGTCCACTTCTGCACCCAAAGTTAAATGAAAAATCAATTTAGGATATAAGACGCATTCCTATTGTAATTGTGCAATTAAATTAGTCAACTAGTTTCATAATTTCCGACGGTACATGGCAACTTGTGTGTCCAACTAACACAATTTACTAGAAGGGGGAATCTGAGGGCTTACCTAACTACATGAAAATATTAACTTCAAGAAGTTAACTCCAAGAAGATAGCTCTCAACTAACACTGTAAGTTAACAAAAATGAATCAAACGAGGCATAATGGCAATTGAGATTTGTAGACAATAAAGTAATTTTAGTCTTACTAATCATGGCAAGTAAATGAACCCAACATGCATATAGACGAGTTTTTCAATAAAAAAGCCTTTAATAATCATGTTTATAGCCTTTATATCATACTTGAACTCCACATATTCTACAAATGGTGAACAATCATGGTATGAGAATGACATACAAGGAAATAAATAGTGATAAAAATAGGCTATTTTGGCTATAAAAATAGAAGATAGATCTGGTTGGAACTTTCAGTGGGTTTCATCATTTTTTTTTACTTTCGAAAGTTAACCAACACTTTGACGAGCACTTGGCATCATAAGAAAGAAGTACTGCATCCATCCATGAAAGATAAAGATACTTCACTACCTCGTTCGCTTATATCAACCAAAGAGAAATGTGAAACTCAATAAGTCTGTTTTTGTTTTACTATCTCGAATAGATATTGATTATAAAGAAGTATCTTTATGCGAAAGCGAGCAATGAATCTAAAGAAAAAAGAAAAACTTTGGCATTCAAAAGCTATCAGAGTTGAGCAACAATGAATCAATAATAAACTCATAAACAAGCCAAAAAGGTGAGAGAAATATTAATTGGTACATTACCAAAGGTGAGAGAAGAACAACCAAGAGAGCTCGAAAGGGCCCTTGACGAAGAAAGTATCTTTGTGCGGATCCTTGAGGAGCCAAAGTGTGTTACTTGAGAGTCATGTTTCTCTTGCCCAAAGAACTCGAAATCTAACAAAAGGAAAGGCACATATTGTAAGAGAGGAGACGAATGTGACTGGTTCCACTAATGCTTTGAGCTTGACTTACGGTATGGCTGTAGAATTCCAAGGTGTTGCTAAGTTTATAAGAAACTATAAGGTTAGGCTGAGACTGAGAATGCAAGACTTACTCAAAACAAAAGCTAAAAACAAAAAAAGACTAGCTTGCATTAACCATGAAAGGCTTCAAATATTTGATGCAAACAACAAATTTCAGAAATTGGAGTGCAAGAAAGAGTATTTTGAACTAAAATCATAATATAATGGTGCGCTGTAGAAATTAGACTCATCCACATTTCCAAAGAAAGGAAGAAATAAGACTGGAGTTTGGGACAACATCTCGAGCATGAACAAATATGACCAACCTAAAATAGCTACTCAATTGAAACTACAGACATTTACGTTTTAACGACAATAGAAGAAGTTGTGTTGAAGCATTTACAACATACATGTGAAATTAAATTTTTTTTAAAGTATAAATAAATATGCAACAAAAGCACCTCAAATGGTGATTGATTACTGAATGCTATCAAGTCTCACCTAACCATATGTATGTAACAAAGAATCATATAAAGACTTGCTTATGAAATTAAATGTCATGTTTAACTGGTTAACTGGGACTAGAGATTCTTAACTTTGCACAAGCGCTCATAAGCCCCCTCTTGGTATACAGCCATCATATCCATTAGCTCCAAACCTGCACGCTGCAAAAATGTCCTTGCATGAGTTAAATATAAATATACCATTCTTCAAGTATTGAATGATTATGGAATAGAAGAAATGAATAACAATATTGAAAATTAGGCTTTTCAAGACAAAAACACTCTTTATACGTGATATTCATTTTCTTTCTTAGTTCTCTTACAATTCCATGGCGCTCTTCTTATTCAGATATACATGAAAGATCCACTCTTGGTTATTGGGGATTAAAATAAAACACGGGTCATTATTGATAGTTACCATTTAATGATTAAACTTCTAATGAAACGTCTATGATCTCAACGAGCGATATCAATTACATCTAGTGAATGAATCCATTGGTGGTGTGAATGAGAAAACAAGCACAACATCAGAAGAGTCGGCACTCACTGTGTCAGCAAGTCCTTGCTATAATTGTAAATCACATAAATACATGAATACATGAATACATGAATACATGAATACAAAAACTGCAAAATTCAAGCATGTTTCAAGCACTAAAGGGCAAATACCTGATGATGAGCCTGAGAAGTATCTTGCAATTGGCATGAATTTCTTGAACATGAGAAAGTGCCTTAAAGAAGTTTTCACTCAAGTCTTCCTCCCTTAATGCATGTATCTACTAATTGATTATGTTCATCGTAAAAAATTGGCATACAAAACGGACAACGTACACGCTAAAAAGCTGCGTATGATAAAATTGGGACAACAAGCACCTCCTCATTGGAAAGCTGATAGTCCCTCAGAAAGCAAGACACTATCTCTCGACGTTGAGTTGTGACCTCAAACTCATGTTTAAGCCTTTCGATAGTATCGATGATGTCTCCAAAGACTCGCACCGCAATCGCTCAACGCCTTCGCAATCCTGACAACTCATAGAGTTAACACAACAAATCTTACTCATCATGCTATGAAGTTTGTTTTGCTATTAGGACATCAAGATCCACTCGTATTAACGCCTTCGCAAAATGAATGGCTCTACATTACGGCCGTTTGCATAATTAGGTCTTGACACAGCATAAATTATCGTCTAAACGACGTTCAGATCTAGGTATCATCTAATTATTCAAGAAATTAGTGCCTACAAATTTCAGGAAGCTCAAACTCTCTGATCTATCTCCAATTCACAGTACAACACCACACAAAAGCACCGGATCTAATCTAATTCTACGATTCCAACCAATTTCCTTCAACTCCTCACTGATTACACATTCAACTCTCCAAACCACAATAAAAATCAAATCAAATCAACACACCAGCACGAATTAACAAGTTTTCAAAGATGAATGAATCACTCACTTGTCGCAGCATTCAGCCAATGTGTTCACTTCCTCCTCCACTCGATCCAACGCCTACACCACCAACAACAACAACAGAGACATCCAGAATCAAAACCTAGGATATAAGACAAGAAGA
The DNA here is from genome assembly GCA_039657365.1 of Stephania yunnanensis. Taxonomy (NCBI): domain Eukaryota; kingdom Viridiplantae; phylum Streptophyta; class Magnoliopsida; order Ranunculales; family Menispermaceae; genus Stephania; species Stephania yunnanensis. Next base: position 14,119,464 of record CM077592.1, read on the forward strand.
GCGCCATGGAATTGGGGATTTGGGGGGCGGTGACCGGAGAGAGACAGAGAGACCAGAGACACCAAAGTGACTGGTTGAGCAAGAGACGGAGAGACCAGAGAGAGAGAGTCGAGAGTAAGAGACCGAGACGAGAGATTTGTTGGGGGTTGGGGATTTGGGGGGCGGTGATCAGAGAGAGACGGAGAGACCAGAGTGACGGGTTGAGCAAGAGACGGAGAGACGAGAGTTGAGAGCAGAGACGACACCGAGAAGAGACGATCGGAGAGTCGAGAGTATAGAGGAGAGACCGAGACGAGACAAGGGATTAGGGGTTTTTGGTCGACGACGAACTTGACGAGACGATTGGAGAGACGAGAGTATAGAGGAGAGACGACGAAGGGATTTGGGCGTCGTTTGGGGATTTGGGGATTTCGGTGGTTGGGGGGAGGAGGAGAGACGACGAAGGGATTTGGGCGTCGCTGTGGGATTTGGGGGGGTGTTGGAGGGGCTCATCAAAATCTCGAGATTTGATGCACAAATCTCGAGATTTGATGAACGGGTATAACAAAATAAAGCTTTGGTGGGAATGTTGGCGCCATTTTTTATAGACGAAATTTAATTCCGTCTCTAATTCTGTCTCTGATCCGTCTCAATTCCGTCTTTGAATTTGTCCATCTCAATTTCGTCTCTAACTTCTTTTTTTAGCAACGGAACTCAATTCCGTTGCTAATTCCGTTTCTAAATTTCATTTTCCTTGTAGTGGTTGTTAGTTTTGTTTGTTAAGTTATTTTAGGTTATATGTAAGTGGTTAAATTAAGTGGTTAGATTAGTATGTTTGTTTAAGTTAGTTTAGTTAGTTAAGTTTATGTATTAGTTTAGTTAGTTTAGTTTGTTTACTTTAGTTTAGTATATGTATTTATGTCCACGTGGTAAGTAAGTTTAAGTTTGTTTAAGTAAGTTTAGTTAGTTTGTTTTAGTTTAGTTAGTTAAATAAGTTTGTTTAAGTTAGTTTGTTTAAGTTAGTTTTAAGTTTGTTTAAGTGAGTGTAGTTAATTAAGTTAGTTTAAGTTAGTTTAAGTTTGTTTAAGTTAATTTAGTTTGATTAAGTTAGTTTAGTAAGTTAATTAAGAGTGGTTAGATTAGTTAAGTTTAGTTTAGTGAGTTTGTTTTAGTTAGTTTAGTTAATTTTGTTTGTTTAAGTTAGTTTAGTTAATTAAGTTTAGTGAATTAAGTTTAGTTAATTTACCGAAGGAGGAGGTATGTTTAGTTAATTACGTTTGTTTAAGGTAGTTTAGGTTAGATGTTTAGTTTAGGTATTTAGCTTAGTTAAGGTTCGGTAATTTAGTTTGGTTAGTTTAGTTTAGTTAGTGTGTTTAGTGAGTTAAGCCAATTAAGTTAGTTTATATTTGGTATTTAGGTTAGTTAATTTAGTTAAAGTAATTTGTTTAGTTTATTAAGACGGTTAAGTTTGTTTATTTAAGTTTGTTTAGTTATTTAAGTTTGTTTGGGTAGTTTGTTTAGTTATTTAAGATTGTTTTGTTTAGTTTGTTTAGTTATTTAAGATTTTTTTGTTTAGTTAGTTTGTTTAGTTTACTACGTTAGGTTTGTTTTGTTTTGTTTTGTTTTGTTTTGTCTAGGTTTGGTTATTTAATTTGCTTAGTTATGTAATTAATAGTTTTATAATTTTCTTAGTTAAGCATTTCAGTTGAAATTAACAATATAACAGTTTCGCGTACCAGTTTCCATTTTCACTTTTTATGTTTGTCATTATTATTGTAGTTTAAGTTTAGTAATTCTTTCAGAATATCATTTGCTGAGAAAGTTGGTTGAACCACTTCTCTATGTAGATTTAACTTTCAATTTCTAGTGAAATGTTGTGGCCGTTTATGCAAAAGATTGACCAAATTTGTTTATGTTAGTATAGTTTAGGTTGTTTAGGTTCTTAATATATAGTGACATTACTTATTTAATTCGCAAATCAATATTGAATCGCAATTACACCTAACTGCATGCATGCTAATAAGAAGCTATAATTACTATATGATCTGAAAGTACTAGAGAGACGCAAGTTTTAACACGGCCAACCATATATGTTCTATTTCAATAAAGGTTAGTTAAAGCCCCAAAATTTTTGAAACAATATATATAGTAAGTTTCCATCCACGTAAGTTTCATGAACACCACTTCAAATTTTTATAGTCGATTTATTACACTCTTTGTGTTCTAAAATAACGAAAATACAAGGTTATTGCAGGAATATTACGTTGCGGCGGAAAACCAGAGGAAACAAGTAAGTTCATTAATTTAGTATTTTCATATTAATTTATTTGAGTTAGGTTTTGGTTTGCATGATATATAGGGACATTCATATTTTGTTTATGAACAACGGTTCATATGTTTATTTATTGAACGTTATTACACAGAAAATGTAAGTGCGAAAGAATGAATATGCTCTGTAGTTGCGCTATTATTGTGATCTTCTACATCAGAAAGTTCGATTGCGCTATATAACCACATGATTGTCAACGATTTCCCTGACGAAATTTGTGCATTTGTCTGTAACATTTTTACATCCAAGTTTCCAAACCTCTGTAGGTCATGTCACAAAGAAACATCCCTTTTCTATTCTATGCGCACGACTCCATTGTTAATGGGGTCAATGGCATCGCGTACAGCTCACCGCCATCAGTAGTGTTGTGGGTTAAGTTTGGCTCGAGTGGGAGTGAAATGATTGATGACATTTGTAACGCGTTCCATATCTCATCAACGGATACTATAGTTCATATGACGTATCGCCACATGATAGTCCTCCTCGGAGGTTCACATTATTTCGTTCATGTCTTGTTGAATGATGCGACACACTTCGACTTGATGTGGGAGACGTTTGAAACTTTACCAAAAACTGTAACGGTTGATATATATTTAACATTTGAGTCAGTCGACTCAATTAAAAACCGCACGGTTCATTCGCCAGTGCTTGACGAACGTTGCGGCACGCCAGACGCAGCCTTAATGATGGAAAGGCTACATATGCAATCCCCACGGGCCGAGGTCGTGCAAGAGGGGTTCGTGAATCCATTACATGAACAGAATAATGCATATATTGACGATGACGATGACGATTACGATAACGACGACGAAAATAACGAAACTGTTGATAAAACGCATAACGTCGAAGCAGCTCCATCAGTTGCCGTTTGGGATGACGTTAATGTTTGCACGTGTGATCCAAGATATGATCCTCCGGGTGCGGACAGTGTCGAAGATGATGAGAAATTTGCTATCGATGAAGAGATTTCGTTGGAGGAAGCTAGCGACGATGAACCTCACCAACCAATACCGGGATATAACGAAATCGATTGGGAGGTAGCTAATTCAACTGCTACCCAACATTCCCATAAGCAAACTTGGGGGGCACGTCTAACTTTGATTTGGAGATAGGGATGAGTTTTGACAATAAAAACGACCTATAACATGTCGTTAAAGTGTGGCATGTTGATAGACATTGTCAATACCGTGTGATGGAATCGACTACAACTACGTGGGCGATTAAGTGCAAGTTTCCACAACACGGGTGCATGTGGCGTCTTCGCGCATGTTTCCGAAAGAAAACACAATTATGGGAGATAACACAGTTAGACGTACCGCGCATGTGTATTAATCCCAACATACAACGCGGTCATGCCCAACTTGACGCCAACATGATTGCGCGAGAGATCCAAAGCGTCGTTAAGGCCGATCAAGGTATCACGATGAAAGCATTAGTAGATATCATTAAGAAAAAATACGATCACGAGGCAGCTACAAGAGAATTTGGGATGCCAAGAGGAAAGCAATTGCATGGGCTTTTGAAGATTGGGATGCGTCGTATGCTCAATTACCAAGATGGTTGGCGGCAGTGAGGAGTAAGAGTCCGGGGACAAGGATCTAGTGGTCACACAGACAATGGCATACTGATGAAATTAGAACCGCGTCTCCTCAATTTCGTCGTGTCTTTTTTGCATTTGAAGCTTCAATATAAGCTTTCAAGTTTTGCAGGCCTCTGCTTCAGATTGACGCGACATTCCTATATGGAAAATATAGTGGGAAGCTCATGATTACGCTATCTGTTGATGCAAACGGACACATATTACCAGTTGCATTCGCCGTTTCAGAAACTGAATCAACTGATTCGTGGGGGTGGTTTTTGCGGATGTTGCGCAAACACGTGACTGGTAGAGAAGGGATTTGCATTATATCTAATCGTCACCCTAGCATTTTGGAGGCTGTCAACACCCCAAGCAACGAATTTTGTCCCCCTCAAGGGTACCACCGTTATTGCTTGCGACATTTGCTTAGTAATTTCAGCACACACTTCAAAAATGAAACCTTGAAAATACTGCTTGGTCGAGCAGCTGTTCAACATCAACAACGTAAATTTATTGTGTGCATAGAGCGTTTTACAAACTTATCTTCACGAACGCCTCAATGCCTGCAATATGTCAATGCCATCCCCAAAGAACTTTGGGCGCAAGCGCACGACGGAGGCATGCGGTACGGATGGATGAATTCTAATGGTGTTGGTAAGTACAACATATTAATTGTAGTTTTCGCACTAAGATATAATAAATATTCGACGAACCACTATTACTTATTAGAGTGTCATCGAAAATTGCAGAGTGTTTTAACGGGGTCTTGAAGGGAGCTCGATTCTTGCCAATTACAGCGTTAACTCAGATGATATACTACAGATTGGTGGCGTACCATGATCAACGCAACCAGGAAATCAATGAGGCAATCTCAAACGGACAATCGTACATGGAATATGTAATGAAAGCATTCACGAAATATGAGAAAGCCGCAAGGAGGCATCACATCACGTTGATCAATCGAGATATTGGTGAGTTCGAAGTCCTGACAGGAAGACACGGAGACCGCATGCATAAGGGCAACAACACACAAGTCGTCATCTTGAAGGACCGGGTCTGCACTTGTAATAAATGGCAGTCGTTTGGTTTCCCCTGCTCACACGTGTTAGCAGCATGTGCGTTAGTTCGAGTGAGCTACGCGCAGTTGATCGAGCCATTCTACAGGATGGATGTGTACGCACAATGCTACTCCTACAAATTCAAGGCCATCCCACATGAGAAGTATTGGTCGACTTTTGGGACGAAGATCATACCCGACCCAAGATGCAGACGTGGCCGAGGGAGAACTAAGGGATCGCGAAGACATACCGAGATGGATCTGCCTAATGTCCAAAAACCTTTGCGATGTGGGATATGTCATCAAGAAGGACATAGAAGAATAACATGTCCAAATAGAGACCGTGAACGAGTCCCTACTAGGAAGAACCGATGTGGTATTTGTCGTTTAGAGGGACACAACAAAAAAAATTGTCCAAGGAGACCTCAACCATCAAATGAGAACCTATAGTCGATTTTGTATAATGTGTGAAACAACTTATGTTCGTACATATGTTGCGTTTGAAATTTTTTTTCGTGCGTTTTTGTGTGAAAACTTAGTAAATACTTATCGTTAGGTTTCGTACAATACTCATTTTCTTTTTCTAACCTTCTATATAGTTGTACTGCAATGGATCCGGGTCCTTCAGATCCATCACTGTTGCAACTCCAATCTACTCACAGATCGACGCGAACCTGGAGGGGCGAGGTAAGGCCAATTTACATGAATGCATCATATTTACAGCAATATTGTATCGAAAACATACATTAATACATTATCAATTCTAAGGTTTACGAAACAATGCGCGTACGTCGAAGACGTGGGGTCGTTGATCGAACGATGCAGTATCATTCTAGGATGATCCCATATCTTCGTTCCAGTGGGTTCTATGGGATATCCCGGGTAGCATTTTTCAGCCTTGATTGGGCTTCGATTACTGCGTTTGTAGAGAAATGGCGCCCTAAGACGCATACATTTCACACGCATTGTGGGGAGTGCACAATTACACTCCAAGACGTGCAGGTGCAGATTGGATTAGCTATTGAAGGTATGCCTGTGACGGGAACGACAGAAGCAGACTATGCTGATGTCAGCGAGACGCTACTTGGACGAACTCCTGGTGGAGATGACATCGTAGGTTGTAAACTTAAGGTCGATTGGCTTGAGCGTAACATTCCAGCAATAGATGATGAAAGCGATGAGGAGTCGGTCCAACGTTACGTTCGATCGTACATACTACAACTCATCGGTGGTTGTCTTTTCGCCGACAAGTCCAATCGATTCGTACATTTGATGTTCCTACCTTTGTTGGAGGATTTTCAAGTAGCAGGCCAATATAGTTGGGGGAGTGCATGTTTGGCTTATTTGTACAGGGAGTTGTGTCGCGGATCTCGCGCAGGGGCACATGAGGTCGCTGGTGCCTCCATTCTTGTACAACTGTGGGCATGGGACAGATTTCCATTCATAGCACCGCGGCGTCTGCGTGTATCTAGAACTCAACGGCGAACGGTGGATGGCCAAAATATGCTTATGGACGTTCCACTCGGACACAGGTATTAAAGTCGATTTTTCATTACTTTGCAAATAATTTTTGTCCATGTTCATTTATCATAACTTATTGTTTCCTACACAGATGGCTCGATGCATTTTCGGTTTCACAAAATGCGACGCACGTCGTATCGGCATACCGTGATGCACTCGACTCTCAGAGGCATGATGATGATGTGGTGTGGCAACCATATAATGAACTCATGGGGTCTTTTCCCGAGTACTGTACTGTACAAATGGTCATGGCAGTTGGCTCTCGATGTGGTGTGACAACCATATAATGAACTCATGGGGTCTCTGCGGTACCAATAGTAAAGTCTCACATGGAAATGATTGTTTTACAAGTTGTTACACACCATCTTTTCATTGGAGAAAATGAACAGGAACCACAAGATTTTCTTCGATATCCGCAGTGATTATCGATACGGTTAAGGATGACTTGTAGAGTTCATTATGAGCTTCATTTATTTTTGTCAGATCCTACCTAATTAGGACATCTAACCGACCTAGATTACCCTAACTCTTTGATAATCTAGCAGCCTTTACCTCTTCATCAATATACAATTTTAGATAATAAGATATTATTATCATCAATTATAAAATATTATCAACCACTAAGGATTCTAAGGTGAATCTTAAACCTCAAAGTTCAGTAAAAAAATTTTGACAGCACCTTTCTCTATTTTTAAGCATAAATCAGAAAACTCAGCCTTCAAAAATCTTCGACAAAACTTGCTTAACTTTGGTAAAAATGCCGAAGGACTTACAATCCACCATATAACAATATATACTGCATTCACAAAAATTATTTATTCATTCTAAACCTATTTTAGATTCTCAAAATCCTTAAACCCTTTACCTTAGTTCACAGCATTCCCCTCCGTCCCAACATAATTCCAGCCATTCCAAAATAGATCCTAATCACACTTGAACCCAAAAATTCATTTATACAATATATTATATTCAAGATAATGTATACAGAGACATAAATGAACCATCACGTCATAGACAGTCATAAATCTTTCCCTTTCCCTTGTCACTGCTTGAACATGTCATTATCCAATTATAAAAACTCGATAATGTCAAATAAGTAAATCCCACACTATCCAGTACATCTTTAATAATCAAATGCATAATAATTCGAGAGACTAAACAAGAAATATAATCAAAGGAATTTAAATATAACCGTAAATCCATCCCCTTTTTGTTGTCCGACCACAATCAGATAATGTTATCCGAAAGTGGTAAGTAAACGATAATAAGGATTCATGCTCAGATAGAAAAACCAATCGAGTCACGTACCTCGAGTCTAACAAAATATGATCTGCTTCAACATGATCTCATGATAATCACGTGATGCAAAGTATCAATGACTCTAGCCCCTCAAGCATAATATAATTCTACCCTGTACATAATTAGGTAGGCGCTATAAGTTCTACCCTGTAATACACAGTCAGGTAGCTTAATATATCATGTACACACAGTCAGAAAAAATACTAAATAGTTTTGCCATGCAATACAGTCAGGCAGACATTATAAGGAGACTCGAATTACCTTATCCTCTCAACTTGTATATGCATGTACAACAAATATGTAATATCAAGGATCAATGCAATTTATATGAAACTTTAATCAAACAATATAAAGGTTACTATGGGATTTACTTAACCTTACAAACGCTATATCGCAACTCCCTTACACTCTGACTCATAAACTAGTCCACTCGGGGATCTAATCGTGGTCCTATAAGCCTCCTTAACAATTCCACCATTTTTTCTCAATTATTTCTAATTTAATTGACTTAATCATGTCTCGAAACCCATTAAATCCTTCCAAAATAAATTCTCTAATGCATAGACTTCATTTTTTACTCAAAATTATTGTTCGACATCAAAAATACTTTGTCTAGGCTTAAATATAATTTTTTTCAATTATATATATATATATATCAGTCTTTCGATAGCTTGAAAACTCTAAAATCCCTCCAAATCACCTCCTCGATTGTTTGAATCACAATTTCGACTCCAAATTGTAATTCAAAATCGAGAATTACCGTTGACTAGGCTTTAAAATAATTTTTCAAATTTTGAACATTTTCGGATATCGTAACATGCATTACGAGAAAACACCTAGTATAAACCCTCAATGACATCCCAAAATTCTTATTTTTCATAAAAATTCCTATTTTTCATACATTTGTCCAAAAATCCTATTTTTCATGGTTTTTCCTAATTCTTAGCATTTTATTTAATTTCTTTCTTATTTTTTAAAACCACATATATATATATATATATATATATATATATATTTTAAAATAAGGAAGAAGGGGTCCTCTTCCTCCCTCTCTGGGAACGAAACTCCCTTCGCACAATTTCTCCTCCTTAACACTCTTTGAAACTAAAATCAATCTTCTAATTCATCCCAATACCCTACTTTCCAAAATAATAAAAAAAAATCAAATTGAAACCGTTACCTCATCTTATACGGTCACCATAGTCAACAGTCATGACTCCCCTCCAATTCGATTTCAAGTTCAAAAATAATGGCGAGAAGAAGAGAGATTTAACTAGAAAGACGTGAGAAAAAAGGAAGACAGTGATGAACGACGATGAGATGAAGGAGACCACAGTTGAACCGAATTTTGGAGGAGGCGACGTACTGTTGAAGAAAATAAATAGGAGTTTCCTCGATATTCGTGTTGCACAAATCTCGAGACAGATTTTATGTTTCCTTTTATTTCTTTTTTTTTCTCGAGATACGTATTGTATATTTCGAGATCTATCTTGTGGCTATTCACAAGATAATCACCACTAACCGCCTTATCCAAACTCAATTATATTTTCTCTTCAAGGTACATCAATTGATTTTTGAACAATTTACTAACAGGGGTGTATTCAATTGAGATTTTAATAGACTTTTGGTTACTTTTATTGACTAAAAAAGTTTAGGGGTATTAAATTAAAACTTTTAGAGAGTCTCTAAAAGTAAGGTATATTCAATGTGAACTTTTATAGACTTTTAAAAAGCCTCTCAAAGTTTTGGGGTATTTCTTTATTAACTTTTAGAGAGTTTCTAAAAGTAAGGTGTATTTAATTTATTGATGACTTTTGTAGTTTGGTTACAAATCTCGACTTTTATAGACTTTTTGTATAAAAATACACATAAACAAATCTCCAACTTCTCCTCACCTCAACCCAAAAACTTTAAGAGACTTCTAATTTTTTTTGGTTCGCTTATTCAATAAGGACTTCATTGTTCATAATGTCTTTTCTTATCAATTGTTTTTATCAACTTCTCAAATCACTCAACAACTTGTGAATTTTATTGCTCGCTCATTATATTCTAATGTTTATGTTGATGAAAATGAAAATGATGTCATTATTAACAAGATCTCACTTTGCCATCATTGTAAATTTTATAGGATTTTTTTACAAAGAAGTTTTATTTATTAAGTGTATAATTATAATATCAAAAAATGTAATATTATTATTTTTGGAGAAAATAATTGTGCATTTTTTTTTCAAATGGAAGAAGTGTATTTTAAAAATTTTAAACTACCATTCTTAAAGAAAAAGATATAAGTTTTTTTTTTACTTAAGTAAAAAAAAGTGCAAAATTTTTACACACAATGATATTATTTGGTTATTTTTTGCCACTAAAAGATTATTAATTTGCATATTTGTTTTGTTGATATTTATTTACTTATTTATTTTGTTACTATCTTGATAGTCGTAATTCATTTCTATGTCTATATGATTTTTTATTAAAATATAAAAATACTTTTAAAAAATAAATAATAGTTCTTAAGAAAAATAAATATAATTATTCGTCTTTTTTATAATAAAGTGCAAAATATTTGTTTCAATATTAAAATCACAAAAATTGACTAGTATAAATCAAAATCATGTTTAAGAAGTTCATAAAAGTCACTAAAGATCTTAAATGTTGATAAAAGTCATCAAAAAGAAGTTTACTTATCAAAGTCTTTAAAAATCTACGAAAATCTACAAACTTTAGAAAAATCATCAACTTATAAAAGTAACCAAAAGTCTATTAAAATCTCAATTGTATACACCCCTGTAAAAGTTTATCAAAGTCTATCAAAGTCCTTAAAAAAGTTCTTCGAAGTTAATAAAAGTCATTAAAATAAAGTCTATCAAAGTCTACCAAAGTTTTTAAAAGTCTACAAAATTCTACAAGTCTCTAAAAGTCATCCACTTATAAAAGTAACTAAAAGTCTATTACAATCTCAATTGAATACACCCCCCTAAATCACTTGATTTTCCTTGAGAATGGACAATGCGCATCACAAGGCATGAACACATCTCACCCACACCAACCAAATCTCTACCTTAAAACTCACGCTACGTGTATCTCGAGATGCATCCAATGTATACTTTTATTTAACTCAAACTATATGATCGATTTATATATTTATATATAAATTATATATATACCCCTATATATTCACGGCTATAAATTCGCCACGCACGCCAACGACCATCCTCGGGTCATGCACATTATTGTATATCATACGCGTGTTACCCTCGACCCCGCGTGTCACTTTGCATCCAACAATTATTAATTATTTGTTGAATTTCATGATTATCCTTCAATTTATATCCAAATTAAATTTCAAGAATACCCAAAAATTAGAGAAAATTCCTCAATACACTCCGAAACTCACGGACACCGTGTATACACTCCATTTGACCTTATTTCTCATTGAAATAGCGTCTAATACATCAAATAGGTACACATCACACAAAAATAATATCAAATAGGTCCCACCTCAGATACCTAAATCCCAAATTAAATCAAAAATACTTAATTAGCCGCCTAATCAAGTTTATAAAATTCTCGGATATTATAGTTTTAGAGCTCACCATGCTTATTTTGAAAGACAATTAAAGAAAGGCCTAAATCTATTTAACCCAAGTTGTTACTTCTTTTAAGGGGTTAATGAGAAGGCCTCAACGATAAGTTCAAGGAAACAAGCTATGGTTTCATTTTAAGAAAACAAACAGAACTAGTATTTTTTTTTAAAAAAACTAAATCTGAATATATATATATATACATATATACATATATATACATATATATATATACATATATATGTATATATTTATATATATATATATATATATATATATTTCCATAAATAATACTAGAAAGGAGGTTTTGCTTTGCTTCATTACAATCAATTAGAATAAACAACAAAATATATATGTTCATGATTTCTTTTGACCTCACGTAAGGTGTAAAACTATATTAGGCACATAATATTTTTTTATTTGGTAAAAACAGAATATGGAATATATATCTCTATTAAAAGCACCAATGTGTAAAGTTCCATTTAAACTTTTGTTTTCTATTTTTGGCTTGGATTTTTCGATTTGTGGCTTTCGTTGCAGTTTAAGTTTTATTTTTATCTTTTTTTATCATTTTTTCTTAGTTAGCCCGATTATTTAATTGTGGACATTGTAATTGAATAGGGATAATAAGTTGAGCCCGTACATTCTTATCTTAAAAGCGTGATAAATATATAAGTATGCAAGATTTAAGTGTTCCACTTAAACTTAAACACAACTAATAACTATATTCTAACAAAAAAAAACTACTAATAATATACTATATATGCTGAAAAAAACTATAAAACTAAACATTATTTTTTTGTACTGTGTTAATTAAATGTCTTTAATTAAAAAAAAAGCTCCGCTATATATACCCCTTCATCCTAATTGAAGCACCCAACTCCAAAACTTCGGTCGAGACATTTATTTTAGATTGGACGACGTATGACTGAGACTTATCTTATAGTTTTCATAGTGAAGGGCATAAGTGTCATTTCGCAGTAGAATGGACTTTTTTTTTAGTTTGACTTTTCCTCTGGGGAGCCTTAAGTAAAAGGTATGGTGCGTATAGCCGAAATAAAAAAAAAACAAGTAATTGCCTAATGTCGTAAAATAACTAGGACTAAGCTAGGTAAAGTAAACGAGTAAATAAATAGGAGAATGAGAGAATAGAGGGGAGAAATATGACAACTTTCATTCCAACAAGATGTTCATCGTCAATTCTAATTTTTTATCATTATATTTTTTCATTTATAATTATTTATATTATATCTTATATTTATAAAATTGCTCGATTTATATTATAATATATTTTTTCATTTATAATGTATTTATATTATATCTTATATTAGACATGATTATATTACATAGTTTGTAAAGAAATACACTAATTAATTAAGTAATCCATACAATCTGAAATACACATACTCCTATTTATCATACATTTAGTGCATGCGTACGAATCACTTATATATGCCATATATATAAATCATGTATTTTGGATCATGTTTTCTATTAGTCATGTGCACTATTAAATCGATATAAATTATCATTGTTGTCATATGCTTTAATTATATATATATATATATATATATATATATATATATAAAAAAAAATAGCCATAGCATCTTTCGATTTAATTTTATGATTTTTAGAATTTGTGACATTGAACAGTTACAATTAAAATATTAATTAATTATTTTTCTCAGAGGGAAAATAATTAATTTGTAATTTAAATGGAATAAGAAAATAAATAAATACTCGCATTATAAATCTTCGAATACCCACAAGTTAAAAAATTCTTATACTTTATATTTCTTTATTAGTCTTATTATTATGGGTATAAATTCATATATGTTTTACAACCTCTACCCATAGGAAGGTTAGAATTCATATGCACTAATGTGACATTGGTTAATTCAGTATAAAATTTGTTTTCGTAACATTAATATTAGTTTAATTTATGAAGTTATATCTTCATCTGTTCCTAAGTTTGAATTTCTCAGTGTTCCTATTATTGAGGGTGACAACTTTCCCGATTGGAAAAACGATGTTCTCCTGTACTTGGGATGTATGGATGTTGACTTGGTATTCCGTATCGATGAACCTCCATCGATTACAGAATCTAGTATGAATGCCCAGAAAGTAGCATATAATAGATGGGAATGATCTAATCGTTTAAGTCTTATGGTGGTTAAGTCACACATCTCGAAAAGTATAAGGGGATCCATTCCAGATTATCCTAAGCATAAGGACTATCTTAAGGCTATTGAGGACAAATTTGCTACTTTGGACAAAACTTTGGCCAACATAGTTATTAAGAAGTTCTCTGGAATGAGTATTGATGATTCCAAAAATGTGAGGTCACTCATTATGGAAAGGAGGGATCTTGCTGCTTAAATGAAGCAATTGGAGATTGACATGTTCGAGCAATCTCTTGTGCATTTCATACTAAATCATCTTCCTATACAATTCGTTCCTTTCAAAATATCATATAACACACATAAGGAAAAGTGAAGTGTCAATGAGTTGCTCACTATGTGTTCAAGAGGAAAAAAGGCTGAAATATGAGAAGGTTGAGAGCGCTCACCTTACAACTCAAGCTAAAGGAAATGCAAAGAAAGGAAAAGTTGAACTTTTAAGAAGAATAAGAAACCCATGAAGAAAGTAAGACATCCTATCACTTGTTTCTTTTACAAGAAAAATGGACACCATAACAAACATATCTGAAATATAAGAACTGGTGAGTTTTCAATCTCATTTAATTGATGTACCAAACGATACATGGTGGATTGATTCAAGCACTACAATCTATGTTGCTAATGTCATGTAGGGCTTCCAAAACCTAAGGACGCCTAGGCCAAATGAATGTAATATCTAATGCAACAAGATGTGTTCGCAAGTTAAGCGTGTAGGACTTTTAAATTAGTTTTAGAGTCTGGTTTTGAGTTGTCTCTTGACAATACTTTTCATGTCTCGTCTTTTAGTAGGAACCTTATTTCAATTTTCAAGTTGTTGCCTTTGGAATTTACCATTCTGTTTGAGAACTCATCTTTTAAGTTGTTCCAACACAATATTTTACTTGGTAATGGAGTCACTGTGGATGGTTTGTTCCAATTGCTTTTATCTCCTGACTATGAATGCAACCTATTATCCTTGCATGATATGAGTGGCACAAAAAGACGTATTGTTAATGAGAACTCATCTATGTTGTGGCACAGGAGATTAAGTCATATCTTTATAGAGAGAATGAAAAGATTAGTAAAAGAAGGTGTTTTTACCAACTTTCGACTTTTTTATTTTATTTTCAAACTTGTATTGACTACGTTAAGGGCAAGCAGACAAATAAGTCCACTAAAAGTAGTAAAAGGAATTATGACATTCTTGAGGTTGTACACATAGATATTTGTGGATCATTTTCCACCCCTTGCCTAAATGGTCAAAGATATTTGATCTCATTCATTGATGACCATAGCAGATATATGTATATCTACCTAATTAATCATAAGGAAGAAACATTAAATGCTTTCAAGATTTATAAACTAGAGGTTAAGAAACAAAAATGGCTAAAATATTAAATTGTAAGATCCAATAGGAGTGGAGAATATTATGAAAGGTACACAGAAAAAGGTCAAATGCCTTGTCCTTTTGCTAAATTTCTCCAAGAAGAATGCATAGTAGCTCAATATAGAATGCATGGTACACCAAAATAAAATGGTGTAGTAGAATAAATAAATAAAATTTTAATGGACATGGTGAAAAGCACGATCATCAATTCAAGTTTATGGAGTGAAACATTGAAAACTCTTGTCTATGTTTTAAATAAGGCTCCATCTAAAGCTGTTCCTAAAACGCTTTTTGAGATTTCGGAACGGATGAAAACCAGTTTAAGGCATTTACATGTTTGGGGATGCCAACTTGAGGTTAAAGTTTATTATCTTCAAATAAAGAAGTGGATCCTAGAACAGTTAGTGGTTTTTTTCATTTGCTATCTAGTTAACTCTAAGGGCTACATGTTTTATTGCCCCTTACATACAATCGAAATTGTTGAAGCCAGAAGTGCTAATTTTTTAGATGATCTTAAAGTTAGTGGGAGTGATTTTTCTAGAAACCTTCAGTTTCAGGAAACTCAAGATATTATTGGTTTCTCTTCTACATCCTTACAAGGAATAAATTCAATTGAAGACGAACCAATTTTAGATTCTCCACTTACCACCAAATAAGTAAAAATTTCTATTTCGCAAAACCAAGAAAATGCTAAAGTTGTAAGGAGATCGTCAAGGATGAAAGAACCTACAATTTCTAGTGACCTTCTTATATTCTTCAAGAGTTTAACATTGATATTAGACTTGATCATGATCTAATTTCATTTTCACAATCCATCAAAGGAGAAAATTCTACGACATGGTACAATGTCAAAGAGGAAGAAATAACTTCTATGGCTTTTAATCAAGTTTGGGACCTCGTTAAGTTACCATCAGGTAAAACATCCATTGATTGTAAATGGGTTTACAAGACCAAAAGAAATGCATGTGGTAAAATTGAATGATATAAAGCCAGACTTGTGACCAAAGGCTATACATAAAAAGAAGGCATCGATTATCATGAAACAGTTACTCTAGTTTTGAAAAGGATTCATTTTCGATAATCATGGCTTTAGTAGCTCATTTTGATTTAGAGCTACACCAAATGGATGTGAAAACAACCTTTCTTAACAGAGAATTGAGTGAAAAAGTATACATGAAACAACCTTAAGGTCTTAGTGATGAACATAATAGTCATATAGTTTGTAGACTGAAGAAATCTGTATATGGACTCGAACAGGCATCCCGACAATTGTATGTCAAGTTTCACAATGTCTTATCCTCATACGGTTTTGATGAAAACATTGTTGATTAATGTATATACCTCAAGGTCTGCTGGAGCAAATCTATTTTCTGAGTCCTTTATGTAGATGACTGTGATGACCCCTTCTCGAATTAGGGACCACCCGGCCTAATCCCATCATGAAGCCTTAATCTCAGCTACATAAGACTTAATAGTGTATTTGTAAACCTTTTCAAACTTTTTTTCAAACTAGCTAACTTTAAAATAAGCAACCTATCGTTATCTTGTCAATCTATTTTTCAGAGTTAATTAAAATTGTAGAAACTTAAATATTATTCAACGGAAGTCTTAAAAAATTAGTAAAAGCCATTAACATAATCCTAAATATGTGGAAAATCTTGAAACATAAATCACATGCATATATAACATAATGACGATAAAAATATATTGACAAGTGTTTCGTGAGGAAAAAAACTATCTCTCAACCCATATCTACAACCCCAAAAGTATATAATATATATGCCATATAACAAAACCAAAAATCTATAATATCAAAGGTAGCAGCACTCCAGTGGCCAAGAGGTAGTCATCGATCTTCTTTATGCCTAGTCCACTATTCGATTGATCTGCACCCACCGTCATAAAAAGGACAGTGAGTACGTGAAATTAGAAAGTAACACTAAGATACATTTATCTACATTTCCAAATATATAACAAGTATATGAAAGTATAACAATAGCAACTATGCTGAAAAAGAATCATGTTATAAGAAACTTTAGTTAAACTATATGAAACTGACACTCGACTAAGCAATAAGGATCTAGGGGCGATCGTCCATGAGTTACATCATGCCAGCCTTATTCCACTATATAGGGCTTAAATAATCTCATGATTGCCTTCACATCTTCACAAATGCCCATTACATAAGTAAAAATCCACAAGTGCCCCTCAAATGTGATGCATACTTGTCAACAACCCCGGGTCTCACACTCCCTGTGCTGCACAAGCTAATGGTGAGATCTCGACAAACCCAAAAATCCAATGACCTCACGTGCCGCGCATCTTAATCATATCATGGCCTTAGATACAAGAACTACTTTCATAATTCAAGGAATGACACAATTTAGGAATCCAACAACGTGATTGCATAACTAATGCATAAAGTCAAAATGGACTTACAATACCATGAATCACTTATCTAGTAACATGCCATTTCAATTGACTAAACTCCTCAACAATCAAGAATGATTGTGATATTCGAGAATTTTGTAAACTTGATTAGGATGCTAATTAAGCATTTATGAACTTAATTTGTGATTCAAGTATCCGATGAGGGACCTACGCGGTTCAGGCCAGAGATCATAAGTCAAAATATTATTTTTGTATGATAAAGGCTTATTTGGTGTATTATAAGGTATTTCGTGGCGAAGTTGGGTTGAGTTGAGGTGTATCCTCAATTTTTCATACTTGGAGTTACAAGTGCGTGTCTAAAGGGCACGAGTGAATAAATAATTAGTTGCTCGAAACTAATTAACCAAGTGTTAATCCTCACGTATAGATTTTATCTCGATTTACGTGCAAGTTGAGATTAGTGGTTATGTAATGTCAGAACAAAGTTGGTACAAGATTTTGCCTTGAGTCTCACTTCAATTGGCTGTGGTCGTAGATGAGATCGGGTGTAAATCAATGCATGTTTGGTAAAGTATGACAAGAAAACTAGTCCATAAGGGTTTAATATGTCGTGGACAAAGATAAGATTTGGAGGTTTTAGTGTGATCAAAACTAGTGTTATGGATATTTTATGAAAATGGATTATTTTGTAAAGAATTTGGTTCAATTTGGTGAAAAATCAGATCGAAAATGAGTGTTCAAAGTCAAAACACATCAAAATAGAGATTTTTGAAATTAATAAATAAAAAAATTAAGCTGCTGACAAGCAGCTGAGGGTTTATATATATATAAATGAAATCAAGATTAAATGTTTTAATTGATTTCAACCGAACGATTGAAACTTTCGTTCTCGAACCCTCTTCGCTCCTATTTTCGTTCTGTGAGCTTCCGACGTTCGATTTTCACCTAGTTTCTGTCCACAAAATCAAAAAGCATCGTCAGTTCGAGCTAAATTTCTTTAGTGAAAACGAGGTATTTGACAAATACTTAATGCTAGACATTTTTCTCAATTCAATTTGAATTATTGCAATTTCTCGATTTCTTTCATAGGGTTTTGATGGAAATTGGTAGAAATCATCGTTAATTGATGTATTAGGTTTATTTTGATCAATTTCAAATAAACCCCACTAGCGTAGATTAGGGTTTTGATGAATTGAACTGATGTGACTCAGTTGATAACTATTTGGAGACATTTTTAGAGTTGACATTGATTTAAATTGGGTTTTTGGATGAATGAATTATTAGTTTTGATCTAATTTAATTCTACAAGCTATGAGAATATTTTGATGTTGGTATCGAGTGGTTTCGTAGTGTTCGTCGTCGAGTTTTGAAGATTTAATAGCGAAAACATTGATTTGGAGACATTTTTCAGTTCAAAATAAAGTAAAGTTTTCCTATTTGATAGGCCATATTGGAAAATTCATAACTTCTTCATTGGTGATCCAATTTGAGTGTTCTTAGAGTTTATGAAAAGTATGACGTGAGTGTTACAAGTTCCTTTTGGTCATCATGACAAATGTTGAGGTTTTTAAGGTAAAAAAAACTACTTTAAATTGGCTAGTTGAAAGCGTACTTTGGCTGCAATTTTCATTGGGTTTTGTGATTTGGTTTCACTTAAAACCTAACCCATAATATAATTGGGTGTGCAAGGAAGCTATTAGAGCCATTTTTAAGGTGATCAACGCTTCGGAAACTTGGAGAATTACGCTTAAAGTTGGTTTGGTTGTAAATAAACCCTACAATAATCTTTACTATTGATTGAATATTTTGTACTTGTAATTGTATCATAGTTTGCATTGTATTTTATCATCCTTGGTCATGCATCTATAGAGAAAGTGAGGGGGATAAGCTTGTTTTTGAGTCCGATTTACTTAAAACTCGGTTTCAATCTTGCCTCTACGCTATCTAGTGAGACTAGTGGAGTCTAACGCAGTCAAGTTATCTCCGCATTTCATGATCACTTAATGCTGTCTCTGTACTATTTTTAGAAGTCGGCGTTTAATTATAGTTAGGAGACAATGACAGAGTGGATTGCATGTCATGTTGACTCATATATTTTATTGATTATTTGGAAATGCAATTACGTGTCTCAATGTATCAGATTAACAATTGCAGGAGTATAGATCAATGTAGAAATTTACTTGCCTGACATCTTCGAGTTATTTTTGATGGTGTCAAATTTTATATGAAGACAATAGACAAATGGACGAGACTCGAAGATCATTGGTAATTATTCTTAAAAGTTAAAGTAAATTCTTGTTGTAAATTATATATATATATATATATATATATATATTATTTTTGAGATTCTTGGGATGAGTGTAGGACGTGAAATGTTATTCAATGGTTATGAGAGTCTTCTAAGTTAGTTTAAAATAAACCGAGAGGTTTACATTTCAATTTTGGTCTATTTGGGATTGAAAAGTTGTGATTACGCTGCGTAGACTCTAAGTTAATTTACAAATTTGAGTTTGATATATATTATGAATTGCGGGAAGTTGTGAGTCATTCAAGGTGTCTCCCCATTTTGCTATCTATTAGGTGAAAGTTTTTCAGAAGACCACTTTTAGAGAAGGTGTTGCCTAAATTTTTACAAAATACGGAGGATAAATCATATGATTTCCTAATTTGCTCCAATTGAATAAATCAAGAAATGAGTTTCATTGAAGATATAAAATCAGTTTTGAAGCTTTATAAAGGATTGAAATTTTTTATTATTTGGAGGTTAAAGTTGAAAGAATGGATTAGGATGACTAGATTATTAAAGGATTAAGCTAATCTAGGCCGGTCTATCATCCTAAAGACATGGGGGCTAACAAACTTGGTATCGAGCCCATATTTAGCTCAATTGAGGATAAACTATGGATGGAAACTAAAAAGTGATTTAGCTCGATTAGTTGGGAAGTGACTCTGAATTGGGAATAATGAATTAGCGTGTTATGTTTGTATTGTATGTATGTGTTATCGCTAGATATGCGATTGGAAGTTTATTCTCCTTGTTCGTTCGATACTTAACTCGTAAGATAGGACAAGTAAAACTCAATACGTATAATTACAAGAAAATAGACTTACGAAACAAAGATGAGCGTGATTAGATGTGAAGTGGACTCGTGAATAGTCTGAATTAACTAAGCTATTATAAGTAGTTCAGTACTAATATAACTGATGAAAATATCAATTATGAAACCAATATGAAATTGGTTGAAAAGGAAGTCCAAATGATTCAGATATGTAAGTATTGGACATGGATTTTTAGAAAATCAAAGTTATCAAACTTTTACAATTATAAAACATTCTGCAAAATGTTAAAATGGTCTCAACAAGGAAAAATGAGACACGTGGTCTCAAAAGTAGAAATTGTTTAAACAATCCGAGTTTGACTGAAAAACCACAATGGGATTGTGATTAGATCAATCAAGTTATCTAGTCAGTTTCACGAAAATAAAATACTTTAAAGTAAAGTATTGTATCATTTCTGAAACAAAACATTAAGTGAAATGTGGAATAGAACCACAGCTTAAAATAATCAAATGACTTCTAAAAAGAAGTACTGAAACTTTTGATCGTTTATTACTCAAGTTACTTATTCATAAGCGAAGTCGAGTATAGTGTTTATATGAGTCGAATAAATAAACGATAAAAAGAAAGGAAATACTTGTGTTAGAAGTTTTGTTAACGTTAGATTAGGTGTTGTCATATAGCAAAGATCAACAAAAAGAATTTTCTAACTTAAAAAATAAAAAGTGTAGTGGTTAGATCAACGTGTTAGAAGTTAAGTTGTTGGGCAATTGGTCTAATAATAGCGTGAATTAGCTATTAAACATCAACACAAGTGATTGTCTTTTGAGACTCAAAGTACCCAATAGTCACTTCTAATCAAGTTAAGTAATGATGCCTATCACAACAACTTAAAATATAATAAATGAAGAGATAGACATATTGATTGAGAATCGGTAAGTGATTTGTATAAGACGTATGTATGAACTCCTATATTGCAAGAATTTTTATTTATAAGACTTAAAGGATTGACATATTATCATTTAGGAGTTTGATTAGTCGTTAAGTTAATAAAAGTTTAGAAATTCAAGTTTTTTCTATCTCTTCAGATGAATAACAACAAACAAATGAATTCATCAAAAGTAATTTGACGAACAATAAGATACAAAGTCATCTTACATAGTCTCTTGAGAAATACCAAATCTCTTTGTGAGAAAAACAAAAATCGGAAAATATGAGACTAGTGGAAATAAATTAAGGCAGTAAGAAATAGTAGAAATGTTTGAGAAGTCGTATTATCCTTAGCTAAGGTTTCAAAAAGAGAAGACATATAAATTGCCTTTCTAAGTCAAGACGAAGGAGCTGTAAGTGGCTTGGTTGTTGAGCGAAAGTCGTGGTTTGTTTATAAAAGGATCAAGATTGAGATCAATGTGATAATAGCTTAGATTGACAAAAACTGAATGAAATAGACTTTGTGTATAAAATAAAATGAGATGTATAGATGACTTATGACTGATGGAAGTGACATGAACGGACTTCTTTAGTCAAGGTCAGACATTGAAGTAGTTGTGCATAAATAAAAGTCTAAGTAACTTTGTTTCATAATTACGATTCATTCACAGCGTAGAAGACTAGTGCAGTGTGTTCACTCGTCTTTGAATAATTGAATGAATTGGTGATAGAATAAAGGAGTCTATGAAGTTTCATTGGAGTCAATTGGAAGCTTAAGTATAGAAAACTAAATGGTCAAAGACATTCTCGCATTAGTATAAAAAAGGAAAATCTTAGGTTAACAAGTCTCAATCAAATTAGGATGTTAAACTATAAGTTTGATGAAAATTAATATATCTTCACTAGGACCTTACGAGAAATCAAACTCCAAATGTTGAAAATTTTGAACCAAAGTAATTTACAACTAATATAAGTAAAGATGTTGTATATTGGTTCAAATATAACGCTACACCACCTGATTAAGCAGTGGTGAAGTTTTAAGCACTATGCTATCCTAAGTTGGAGTTGATGTAATATACTTGAAATGACAGTGAAGATACAAATGAAATGAAAAGAGATGTGTGACTTACTTCTTAGTTAGTTTTTATTATCCTTATTAGTTGAAAATGCTGAATAGAGGACAGTGTATTCGACTTGTTTGAAGAATTGAATATTCTTTCACAGTAATTGAGTAGAAATGAAAAATAGATAACATATTTATAAACTTGTATGCGATACAAGTTAAAAGTTATACTATGAGAGTATAATCATCGAATATGTTGATTTCTCTATTTAGAAACATGTATATACTCAAATTAAGAATAACTATCTCTATTCAGGTAATGAATGAAGTTTGTTGAACATAAATAATTGAGATTGATGATTAAGTGAAAGGAATGAGGTTTTTCGCGAACTCATTGGTAGAAAATAATTTGACGAAGTTAAAAAAGTCGTTAATTTCCTAACTAGTCAAACAGAAAGTTAAGTGAATTAGACGAAGAGTCAAAATTGATAATTACTTTCCAGTCCACAATAAAAATGGTAATGTGTGTAGACATTTAGAGAATGAATGAGAATTGCACAATGTGTCAGGTTTCATTTTCTCATCGGATTATAACTTGAGATCTCCTATCATGGGATGACTGATGTATTTAGAAATCTATAGTCATGGGATGACTTTTGCAATTCATGGTTTCTATTGAAAAATGCTAGAATGATGATGGATCAGATAAACATACAACTCTACCTAGTATCTAATGTCGTGCTCAAATATTATTTGCAACACTTATATTTAGACTGATGATAGTTTAAGAATAGGTCGGTCAACAATTCTAATAAGGAATGATCAATAGTGAGAAAGTAAACCGGGATATGTCTCAGAGTTTGAGTGGATATTGAAAGAATTATCAACGGTTTGTGGAATAACTTTCAATTAAAAATGAATGTTGGTGTTATGAAATGTAAGATAGTTTCAATTTTGCTAAGTATTAAAGTTTGAATGAGATTCAAGGTATGAAATGAGAAATGAAGTAAGGTTATCGAATATTCCACAAAATTGATTGTTTAACTCATCAAAATTTCACAAATTGCTAGGATTTGCAAAGCAATGGAGAAAACTTTTCATTAAACCAAGAATTTGGAAATGAAAAGTTGAAATGGTTATGATCCCTACTACCGTTTTTTTTTAATACAATGAAAGTTATTGGGTTCACTTAATGGTTCACCTTCAATATAGTTTTACTGTTTTGGATTAAAACAATTATAGATGAATGATCATTTTTTCATATATCTTTTGGTTTAGTAACCTGTAAGTTTAAATCTCAAGGACAAAATTTTTAATTAGTTAGGAAAATTGTGACATCCGAGAATTTCTTAAGCTTAATTAAGATGCGCATTAAGTATTTTCAGATTTAATTTGCGATTTAAGTATCCGAGGTGGGACCCACGCATTTCAGACCAGAGGTTATAAGTCAAAATACTATTTTTGTATGATGAATGATTATTTGGTGTATTATATGGTATTTCGTTGTGAAGTTGGGTTGTGTTGAGGTTTATCCTCAATTTTTTATACATGGAGTTACTGGTGCATGTCCGAAGGGCATGAGTAAAAATAAATCATTAGTTGCTCGAAAACTAACTAATAAGTGTTAATCACCGCGTAGAGATTTCATCTCGGTTTACGTGCAAGTTAGGATTGGTGGTAATGTAATGTGAGAACGAAGTTGTTATAAGACTTTGCCTCAAGTTTCACAACAATTCGCGGTGGTCACGGTTGAGATTGGGTCTAAATCAATTCACGTTTGGTAAAGTGTAGCAAGAAAATTGGTTTACAAGGATTTAATATATCATGGACAAAGATAAGATTTTTGTAGTTTTGGTATGATCGAAACCAGTGTTATACATGTTTTGTGAAGATGAACTATTTCTTCAAGTGTTTGGTTCGATTTAGTTAAAAATTGAATCAAAATCGAGCGCCGAAAGTCGAAACAGGTCAAAATAAGGATTTTTGAAATTAATAAATAAAAAATTAAACCGTTGACCTGTGGGGTTTAATATAAATATATATATACATTAAGTAAATCAAAATCAAACATTTCAATTGATTTCAAAAGAACGATAGAAACATTTGTTTTTAAACCTTATCCGCTAGCTCATACTTTCGTTCTGCGAGCTCTCAATTTCCGATTTTCGCCTAATTTCTTTTCGCAAAACCATAGAGCATCGTAAGACGGTCAATTTGAACTAAGCTTTTGTGGTGAAAACGAGGAATTAAGCTTGCAATTTGGTAAATACTCGATGTAGGGATTTTTCCTCAATTCTATTTGAATTCTCATGATTTCTCGATTTCTTTCGTAGGATCTTGATAGAAATTGGCAGTATCATCGTTAATTGATGTATTGGGTTGATTCAGATCAATTTGGAATAAAGCAAATTGGCATGGGTTAGGGTTTTGATGAATTGAACTAATGTGACTCCTTGAGCTATGGAAATTTTTTGATGTTGGTATCGAGTGATTTTGTGGTGTTTGTTGTTAAGTTTTGAGGATTTAATTGCGAAATATTGATTTGGAGACCTTTTTCAGTTCAAGATAAAATAAAGTTTGTCTAGTTGACAAACCATATTGGAAAATTCATAACTTCTTTATCAGTGATCTGATTTAAGTGTTCTTGGAGTCTATGGAAAGTATGATATGATTACTACAAGTTCCTTTTAGGTCATCATGATAAATATTGAGGTTTTCAAGGTTAAAAAGTTACCCCAAGTTGGCTAGTTGAAAGTAAGTTGAAATAGTTACATAAATTGATGTTTTTGGAAACAGTTCTTAAGCATACTTTAACCACAGTTTTCATTGGGTTTTGTGATTTGGTTTCACTTGAAACCTGACCCATAATAGAACTGGGTATGCAGGGAAGCTACTGAAGTCATTTTCAAGGTGATTCGACGCTTTGAGAACCCCGAAAATTACGTTTAAAGTTGGTTTGGTTGTAAGTAAACCCTACAATGATCTTTACTATTGATTGAATATTTCTGTACTTGTAATTGTTTCGCAGTCTGCATTGCATTTTATTATTCTTGCCATGCATACATAGAGAGAGTGAGGGGGATAAGCTTGTTTTAGAGTCTGGTTTGCTTGAAACTTGGTTTCAATCCTGCCTCTACGACGTCTAGTAAGACTAGCAGAGTCTAATGCTAACAAATTATCTTTACATTTCATGATCTCTTAATACTGTCTTACCACTATTTTAAGGAGTCCACGTCTAATTATAGTTATGAGATATCAACAGAGTGGATTACATGTCATATTGACTCATATATTTTATTGATTATTTGGAAAAGCAATTGCATGTCTCAAGGTATCAGACCAACAATTGCAGGAGTACTGATCAATGTAGAAATTTATTTGCCTGACATCTTTGAGTTGTTTTTTATGGTGTTTTATGTGAAGATAATGGGAAAATGGACAAGACTCAAAGATCGCTGGTAATTGTTTCCAAAAGTTAAAGTAAATTCTTATTGTAAATTGTTATATATACATATTATTTTTTGGATTCTTGGGGTGAGTGTAGGATATGAAATGTTATTGAATGGTTATAGGAGTCTCCGAAATTAGTTTAAGATAAACTGAGAGGTTTAAGTTTCAGTTTTGGTCTATTTGGGATTGAAAAGTTGTGATTAAGCTATCAGAGACTCTAAGTTAATTCATAAATTTGAGTTTGATATATATTATGAATTGCAGGGAGTTTCGAGTTCTTCTAGGCATCTCCTCATTCTGCTGTCTATTAGGTGAAAGTTTCCAGAATACCACTTTAGGGAAGGTGCCGTCGAAATTTAAGCAAAATACGGAGAATAAATCATATGATTTCTTAATTTGCTCTAATTGAATAAATTATAAAATGCGTTTCATTGAGGATATAGAATTAGTATTGAAGTTTTATAAAAGATTGCAGATTTTTATTATTTTGAGGTCAAAATTGAAGAAATGGATTCACTACAAAAAATGGTTATTTAGAAACAGAATTAGCAACAAAATTTAGTTCCATAGCTAAGAACAAATGTTTTGAGACGGAATCGATACAAAATAAATCAGAGACGGAATAGAGAGATCAGAAATGGAAATAGAGACAAAATAGAGACGAAACTAAATTCCGTCTCAAAATAATGGCGCTAACATTCCCACCAAAAGTTTAATTTTTATAACTGTCTGTTACGTCTCGAGATTCGTGCATGCTTCGATGCAGACGATTAAAAAATGGGGATGGATGTTTATAGGACTTTATCTCTCTCAACCGATTCTCACATTCGCACACACTCTCTCAATCGATTCTTGGAAAACCCTCTCTCAACTGATTCCCCCTATCCTTGCAACTCTCTCTCGACCGATTCACTCACCGTCAACTCTCTGTCTCTCTCCCCGAAATCTCTCTCCCAAACCCTGAAATTGTTGCACCGTATGCCGGAGGTTGGGGCCACTGCCGTCGCTGTGATTGAGACTGCGAGTTGTCGTCGTGTCTGCCAGAGGTCGCTGACGAAATAGAGACGGGTCAGCAACAGACTTCAATCAATCCATTTCTAATCTTTTGCTAATCACCAACGGGTCAGAACCGAAATTTATGGATTCTGTTGCTAATCCGCTGCTGATCACCAATGGATTAGAAATGAAATTCGAGCATTTTGTTGCTAAAACGTTGCTGATTAGCAATGGATCAGCAATGAAATCCATAAATCCCATTTCTGATCCGTAGCTGATTAGCTACAGATTAGAAACGAAATGCAATTATAATCGTCCCCTAAAAAGAAATCTCATTTTTGTTCCGTTGTTATTTCGTCTCTAAATTCATCTCAAATTCGTGTCAAATCCATCTCTATTCAGTCTCTAATCAGCCACGGAAGCCATTTCTGTTGTTAAATAAATTAGCGTCGACAAATCTAGAGACGGAACTAATTCCGTCTCTGGTCCGTTGCAGATTATACTTAGAGACGAAATTTATGCTAATCGGTAACGAAAATTTCCGTTTCTGATCAACTATTTTTTGTAGTGATTAGGCTGACTAGATCATCAAAGGATTAAGGTAATCTATGTCGGTCAATCATCCTAAGGACGAGGGGATTGACAATGACATAGCACATGATCTAGAATTAACGAAACCATTTAATCAATAAACATTGTCATGATAGCAAACTCATGAAATGAGATGAAACAAGTCGTGGCATGTATAGTACAATAGATAAATCAGTTCGAATGACTGTAAATGAATAACATAATAGAAATGAAATGTAAATAAATATCTCAATCGGTTTACTTACAATCAACCTAAAGTTCCTAGCTTAAATGGCCTCTTGACACCACAAAACGTGTACCGGAGCTCCGAGACTCTTCCATGGGCTCCTAGTATCATTAGATATGTTTTAGAGTGTATTTAGTTAGTTTCACATAGGGTTAAGCTAAGTTAAAAGTTTTTATAGTACTTATCCCAACTGCAAAAATGCTCTCAACTGTCTTTAGTGCACTAGGGAGTTTATTTAACGCGTTAAAGACCCCTAACATGCTAGGAAAAATGCCTAACGCGCTACTGTTCTTCAGACGAAGAACAGTTGCTCGCCCAGGCTAGATAGCATGATATCTAGCCTGGATAATGTGTTATTCGAGTAGGGAAAAATTCTCGAATCAAGAATTCTATCTAAACTCTCTAACTTTACCTACTCCCATACCTTGGATCTCTATTTTCCACCACCAAGGACCCAAGACATCCACCAGAACAACAACAACAACTTACACTTCAACAATTATCATCAAATTCGTCAAATCACGAATTTTTACAAAACTAAAAATGAAAACTAACTTACCAAGTTGTAAAGCTTTCTAATTTGACCCAACTTTTTCAACCACACCAAACATTCATCAACAACACCTTGATCATAACTCAAAAGCTAATTCTCTTCTTAAGTTATGAAATTTAATGGTTTGCTTGAAACCACTTGAACTCCATATATATATAAATACATATATATAGGTAATGTTGAATTATTGCTATTGGTCTTATTGTGTACACTCATCTCTAGATCAATCCTATGACTCATAACTTGATCTAAAATCAACTAACTCTCCACTAACTCACCCTTATTAACACCAATACCAACTTAATTTGTCTTGTGATGTGTCCGCGCATATCTCAATGAACTTTTATGACTAAGGTTTTATTTTTTAACTTAATTTTCACTAATGCAAATCAAACTCTAGCCACATCAAACTAAATATCTTAGCCACAATTACTTAGATTAAACTTATCATATCACTCTCTAACTTAATCTCATGCCAGCACAAATCTCGAGGGGCATCTCTACTCATGTATTGACATCTATATAAAAGTATGAGTAACTTAATAGTCTACAAATATACAATACACTAGGCATACATCACAACAAATCTAACATATACCTCAGCCACATTGATTCAGTCAGTGTAAGTATCTTGATGTGGGTCCCACGTTACGTGTCAATGATCTTGGTTAAGAAAGTAAACTAGGATTAGGAATTTGGGTCGTGCCAAATCTTCCCTACTAATAGAAACTTCATCCTTGAAACTAAACTTCGAGTTAAGGTTAAACCTGACTCGAAAAAGTACGGAAACCTATCTTGCATATAGTCTTCCCGCTCCCAAGTGAGTTCCGAGTCACCATGGAACTGTCACTTGACTAATACTTTTAGGATATATTTACCTCTCAACAATTATACTTTTTGATCTAAAATCTGTATTGGCTGTTAACTGTCGGTCGTACGCCTACCTTCGACTTATCCAGTCGAAGCATAAAAATATGAAACATTCAATGAATCCCTAACATATATGGAAGTAACTCAAGCTCATAAGCAACCTTTTTGACCCGTTTCTTGATTTTGAAAGGCCTATGAATCTCGGTGCTAACTTGCCTTTCAAACCAAACCTATGAAGAACTTTCCAAAGAGAAACATTTAAATATACAAAGGCTCCCTCGGTATACGCGAAATCGTCGTGATATGTGTCTGCATACTATTTTTGCCTCTCCCTTTAAGCCTCTAACGAATCAGACTTACCTTGTCTGTGCGGTCAACTACAATTTCAGGCCCCACTAACTTTCGGTCCTTTGGCTCAGCCTAACATGATGGTAAACGAAACGGTCTACTATATAAATCCTCAAATGGGGCCACCTCAATGTTAGCCTGATAATTGTTTTTATATGCAAACTCCCACAATAGTAGATTCTCATCCCAAGATTTGCCAAACTCGAGTATACAAACCCTAAACATATTCTCGTGAACATGAATCGACCTCGATCTGCCTATAAGTCTGAGGGTGAAAAGCTGTGTTGAACTATAGGCGCATACCATACTTCTCATGCATACTTCACTACATCCGAGAAGTATACATAGCATATTTTCTGGTGCGATAGTTAATGATACCTCATGCAGCCTGATAATCTTTCTCGAATACACTCAACTGGTCAAATGTGTAATGAGCTGCGACTGACAATAAATGGGCATATTTCATCAATTTGCCCATAATTTACTAGACAAAATGGTGTCATTTGGCAATATTCGGCAATCCCTCAATAAAGCCAATAACGATGTCTTCCCACTTCTATCGTGGAATAGGAAGTGGCCGCAATAACCCTCCAGGTTTATCATGCTCAACCTTTACCTACTGGCGAATCCCACAGAACCTTATGAACTTCATTACGTCCGCTTTCATCTTGGGCCACCAAAAATGTCTCCTCATGCCACGGTACATCTTTGTCTTGCCTGGATGGACAATGCATTGGGAATAATGTGAATCCTGAAGAATCTCATCTCTCAGCTCTGCCACTGAAAGTATCCACAATCTACCTCTGAATTTAAAACACCGATCCGTCATTTCAGTCAAATCTGCACAATCAATACTCTAATCTAACTCACTAAATCTTAGGTACAAGATGTCGTCTTTCTGACCCTCTAACACTTTATACGTAGACAATGTCTGTAGCCTCATCTGTGCACATATCATCACCTTAGTGTCTGTAAGAATATCTGACTGACTCATCATCACCTCTACCTCGAGTAATCGATACTCAAGTGTCATATGACATCTGACAACCTTAGCATATCCAGTCAACATCCTACTCAACACATTTGCAATTACATTAGATTTTCCTGGTTGACACTCTAGAGAAAACTCGTAGTCTTTCAAGAACTCCAACCATCAGCGTTGGCTCATATTCAACTTTTCCTATGTGAATGGATATTTCATATTGTTATGATCGGTGTAGAATATGATCCTCTCTCCATATAGATGATGTCTCCATATCTTCAGAGCAAACACCACCACCGCCAACACTAAACCATGTATGAGATAATTCTTCTCATGTATCTTTGGTTGTCTAGAGGCATAAGCTACTGCGCCTCTATCCTACATCAATACACAACCTAAACCTATAAGAAAAGCATCTGTATACATTAAAAACCCCTGTCTAACCTTTGGTGACACTAATATTGGTGTGATGGTCAACAACCTCTTCAGCTGAGCAAATACTTGTTCGTACTCCTCAAACCAATCAAACACAATGTCCTTTTGAGTACATACCATATACTCTATCCTTTGGTCCTCTGTCTCATCTTCTTAAACTCCGCGACCTGATCAGATCACAATGCTGGTCCCAATGGTGTCCCATCAACAACTGTACTCAAATAATAAGTCTTATGAGAAAGTGGACGTTCGTATATCTCACCCAAGGTCCTGGCACCTGAACTAATCACATAAAACCTCATATCTAGCCTAAGTCCATTTTAGAAATGATACACATCCTAGAAGTCACCTCTCACTAGATCCCCAACAAATTGTCTCACATAACCATATCGGTCTCTATAGCTCATCATCGACTTATCAGCTCCCTATCTCAGATTCATGAACTCCATCTTCAACTTATTCATCACTGTAGGTGGGAAGTTTTGCTGATAAAGTTTCTTCTCGAATGGATCCCATGACTCAAAATCTCCCTTACAAGCTATTATAGCACACCACCAAACATTTTCGTATCTTTGTAGTGTATACGACGAAATCTTTGCTCGAAGTCTATCCTCAATTCTTAAAACTCTAGGAAGCTTCTCTTGAGACATTATCTACTTCTCAATCTTCTTGAAATCCCTTTGTCCGTCAAAATAAACTAGCTTCAGTCTGATGATATCCTTCACCAACTGAACCTCTCCTGCTGTATTGGAAGATGTAGGAGTGGGAGATGATGTATCAACTATATCTACGGCTAGTACTGTCACAACCGGTATAGTCTATACCACTGGAGCTATTGGTGTTGTAGTAGGAAGTTCTGGTGCCAATATGAAGAGGTAGTGTAACAGTGATGGGGGACGGTGTCTATGCTAGTGGTGCAGAATGAGCTGTCATCATAGCAATAAAATCAGCTAACTACTGCCCCTGAGTTGAAACTTGGTCATACACAACTTGATAATTATCATTTGATGGAATAGGTGGCTGGCTGCCACTAGCACCTACATCCTCGCCATCGCGTGAATAAACCATTAGTGTCTGCAAATTTATAACGAATGTGAATCAACTACTATGTAGATATCATGTGTATATACATATAAAAACCCCAACTCACTTTCACTCATTTCCCAACTAATGGTTTCTAGGCAAAGATAATTTGGTTCCCACAAATAAAATTGTTTTATTCAAATTTATTTGTTGCTTAGTGAGAAAGTAGGCTATGATACCAACTTTGACGACCCCTTCTCAAATTAGGGCATCACCCAATTTAATCTCGTCATTAAGACTTAATCTCAGTAACATAAGACTTAACAACATATTAGTCAGCCTTTTCAAACTTTTCTTCAAACTAGCTTACTTTAAAATATGTTACCTTGCATTATCTTGTCAAATAATTTTTCAAAGTTAATTAAAATTTTAGAAACTTAAATATTATTCAGCAGAATTCTTAACAAATTAGCAAAAGCCATTAACATAAATCCTAAATAGGTGAAAAATAAAGAAACAAAAATCACATGCATGTACATATCAGAACGACGATAATAATATATCAACATGTGTTCGGTCGAGAAAAAAACTATCTCTTAATCCATATATAAAAGTATATAAAAGAAATATAAGTCTTATAACAAAACCAAATACCTACAATATTAGAGGTAGCATCACTTTAGTGGCTCAGAGGTAGTCGTCCATCTTCTCTTTACCTAGTCTGCAACTCGATGAATCTATACCCATCATCATAAAAAGGATGGTGAGTATAGGAAATTAGAAAGTAACACTGGGAGATGTTTATCAACATTTCTAAATATACAACAAGTACGTGAAAGCATAAGAATAACGACTGTGTTGAAAAAGAATCATGCCATAAGATACTTCAGTTAAACAATATAAAATCAACACTCAACTAAGTAGTAATGATCTAGGGTCGGTCAGCCATGAGTTACATCACGTCAGCCTTATTCCATTATATAAGGTGTAAACAATATCATAAATGAATATTACAAAAATAAATACTCATAAGTGCCCATCAGATGGGATGTATACTTGGGTCCCATACCCGTATGCTGGACAAGCTAATGGTGAGATCCCGATAAACTCGGGAATCTAGCGACACCGTGTGTCACGCTCATGTTAATCATATTATGGTCCTAGATACAAGAACTATTTTTATAATTTAAGGAATGGCACAATTTATGAATTCAACAATGTGATTGCATAATTAATGCACAAAGGAAAAATGGCTTTACAATACCATAAATCACCTACTTGATAGAATGCTATTTCAATTGTCTAATTTTCTCAACAATCAAGAATGACATAGCACATGATTTAGAATCAATGAAACTACTTAATCAACAAATAATGACATGATAGCAAACTCACGAAATGAGATGAAACAAGTTATGGCATCCAAAGTATAAACATACCCCGTAATTTGTTTTCCATTTTTGCCCTCCTAAGAAATGCCCAATGTGCCCTTGATATAAAAGGGTTTTTGCTTGGGAAAACCCCACCCCATCCCCTAAATCACTGCTCCACCAATTCGAACCCCCATTCTCGCTCTACCCAAATGCCAATCTTTCATCTCCAACAGGTGAAATACTGTCAAAATTAAGTTGGTAAGTTTGTTATCCACTTGTTTCTAACGTTTTGATGGTTTATTTTGGTTTATTTGGTCATCGTTTCACTAATGTTGCAGTTGGTGGTTTGTCGAATTCTAGGTCTAGGGATTTGTTAATGATTTCCTATCTTTTGGTGTGACATGTCAAAGGACTTATCCAAACGAAGCCACTCTGAAGTTGAATAGGTATTTCTTTACATTTTAATTCTATTTTTCTCATCAAGCAAGAACCACCATTAGTGGTTACAATCCCGTGTTGTGCGGAGTGACAGAGCCAAGACATGTATAATACATCTTAGCTTTGTTACTTCGCAAGACAGTGATACGCATTGGTTTACAAAACCGTCACTTCCACCTATGTTATGGATCTTTCAAGCTGTTAGTTATAAGGAAATGTCAGTTGAGTTTCTCCTAAACCTACGATGAAGTCTCATTCATGTTCCTCTACCACAATCTATTTTTCATCTAATTTTTGTTTCCGTCATCGTGTCTTGACTAAATATTATTTATGTTTGGTTCATGTAGGGTATTGCGTGTGACATAGCAAGTACATCTACAGGGGCCTTCCTGGACTTCACATCGCATTTGACTCCGACATTGCCATTAAAAAGTTAAGAAGGTTTAATCAGTTGGGCCCAAGATTAGTGATTATATTGAAGTTTAATTCTGGTGGCCCTGGTCAAGGTAGGCGAGCAAGGTTGTCAATAGGTTGTGAGAGGTATTAGATGTTTCAAGTGAAAGTTGCAAAAGCAAAATGAGTATTGAAAGAAATAGACAGCGAGGACATAAAAAATGACCAGAACAAAGAAGTGTGGATGTGGGTTTAAGATTAATGTGAAGTATGAGCTTGATGGGTTGTGGTACATTTGAGTTGTGTGTAGGGTGTATGACCATCGCTTCAGTAATTCATTGGTTGGACACTCTGTTGTTGGGAGGCTCAGTGTGTCTGAGAAATATATTCTATGAGACTTGAGGAAGACAAGTGCCTGACCAAAGGACATTTTAAGTCACATAAAAAGACAAAACAAGGACAATGTGACTGTTATGAAGAAAATTTACAATGAAAGGACTAAGTTGAGAAAGATTGAAGCCGATGGCAAGAGCAAGATGAGCTTTTACTGAAGTAGTTGGACGAGCTCAATTACATTGAGCAACATGCTTATCGAGTTGGCATGAGCGTGAGAAATATTTTCTTTGCCCACCCTAATCAATGCAGCTCATTCATTATTTTCCTTATGTATTAATCATGGGTTGCATGTACAAGACAAATCAGTACAAGTACCTGAACCTTGAGATCGTTGGAGTCACATCCACACACAAGAACTTTTTAGTAGTTTATAGTTTCCTGGGGAATGAGACTACGTCTAACTATGCATGGGCACTTAAGCAGTTGAAGTCATTAATGGATGGGTGGCAACTTCTAAGTGTTATTTTGATAGATAGGGACTTGGGTTTGGTTGCGGCAGTAGAGGAGGAACTCCCTATCGCTACCCACTTACTTTGTTCATGGAACGTGAATAAAAGCATTGTTACAAAGACAAGAGATTTATTCTCTAATGAATAGGCTTATAATCGTTGGTATAGGATGTGGCTAAACTTGGTGCAATCCCAAACTGAGGCATGTTATAATAGTCAGTTGAAGGAACTAGAGGATAATTATGGTAGAGTCCCGAGGTTGTATGACTATGTTAAGGACACGTGGTTGTGTCAAAAGGAGAAGTTTGTTTATGCTTGGACAAACATGGTACTACACTTCAGGAATGCGACTACTAACCGTGTTGAGGGTGCTCACTATGTACTTAAGAGAGAGTCAAGGACATCACAGGGGCATTTTGTGGATGTTTTTAACTCAATACATAATGTTGTATCGCACCAGCAAAATAACTTAAAAAACATCTTTTAATCGATCCATGAATCTAGTGGCACATGTGTTTCAACACCACATGTACAGTAATATCATAGGCTTTGTCGTCGTACATGCATTAGATGTAATCAACAGGGAGGCAAGATCATTTAGTGAGAGTGGGGTTGGACATGATTCTTCCCTTTGTGAATATGTATTGCGGCCACTCATGGCTTGCCATGTGCGCATGAGATCTCTTTGCATATGCTTGATGGTAGCCCTTTAAAGAAATCCACCCGCATTTGAAGAAATTGAACATGATCCCTATTTATTCCCCACAGGATGTAGAGTTAGACTATCTTTTTTAAGTTGAGATGGATAGTGTAAAAGCTAAGTACAAGAGCAGCGGTCCTAAAATGTAGGGAAAGATTATGCAGAAGCTAAGGGAGATCATTTGCCCCGCATTGACTATCATTTATGTCCCGTGTGAGGAAATTACAACTAAGGGTCGACCTAAAAAAAGTAATAACTTGAAAATGAAGAAGGCAAAGAGCAAGAATCTCATAGTCGACAAATCCACCAAGAGAACTCCTTCTGCTTTTAAGTTCACAGAAGCCAAAGCAACTCAAGAGTCTGTGGCACAGGCTTCTGGAAGGAGCCATGCAAATGAGCCAAGTAAATCAATTCAGTCAAGTCAGACAACTCAAACATTTCAGCCAACTTAGGTAGCTTAGCCAAGTTATCCAACTCAGACATGTCAGCCAACTCAAACAATTCACCTTGCCTAGATAAGTCAATCAAGTGCAATTCAACCTACTCAAGCAAGTCGATCAAATAAGGGACCTTAATTTCCAAAACCTACACG
Source organism: Stephania yunnanensis (assembly GCA_039657365.1). NCBI lineage: Eukaryota > Viridiplantae > Streptophyta > Magnoliopsida > Ranunculales > Menispermaceae > Stephania > Stephania yunnanensis. The sequence goes on from CM077592.1 coordinate 14,155,611, forward strand.
AGGAAAGGGTCGTGGAAAAGGAAAGGTAGCCCAATTGATTGGACGTAGACGACTTAGGGCCCAAACTCAGGTTGTTAAGGGCTACATTGATGAGATACCACCATTATGGCACACTAACCGTTTGAACACTCTCGATGTGTAGCAGGATGGAAACCGTGGGTTTCGAGCGATAGCCGGTGCTGTAGGCTATGGAGGTGATGAACGATGGAGATATGTACGACTATAATTGTTTGAAGAGTTGGTTAGGAACGAGGCCATGTACCGGAATGTGTTTCAGGATGATGAGTATGGTAGAGTTAAAAATGATATTAATTTTTATAATAGCCCCGCCGAAAGAGATTATTGGTTGTCATTACTAGATATGGGGTTAATTGTTGCAAACTGTTACAAGCTACCTTTTGTGGTTTTGGCCAAGGAAGGCTCCCTAGCATACATGCTGCCCCAACTATATTTGAGAGAAGAGTATTTTGGTTGTGCTTAGTGAATCATAATCATTTCGTCAGAGTAAGTGACTTCCCATAATGCAAATTTCGTTTCATTCTTTATGATGTTAAATAATGTTTAATACCCATAACCAACTTAGTTACCATTTTTAGCTTGTCCTAAGAGATGATGCTCCTCTACAACTAACTTCATGATAATAGGAGGTGTTTGTAGCGCTACAAAGCAAAGATTAGGAGGTTGGACTCAACATTCTTCCACGATCACAATCAAATGTGGAAGAACCATCCATAGTTCAAACCGATTAGGATGCACCCATTTCTAAAGGTCATTTTATAGACGTACATGGGTGTATAGCAAACATGAAAACTTTGTTATTTTGTTGTTCTACATTGGTACCATTTTTTTGGGGATTCATGGATGGAGACATGTTACTTTTGTAACATAGATTTATTTTTTTTATTTAACTCTTTGATGGTGCTATTTAATCCACAAAAAATGGTGTATGTTTGATTTATCAAAAAAATTCAAATATCTCTATACACCTGACTTAAGTGGTATTATCTTTGTATACCGTGACTTATTAATCTTTACACATAGTATACAAAGATTTTACTTATGATTCTGTAAACATAAGTTCAAGCTTTTTTCAGATCAATAAAATTGTAATATCTTTGTATACCATGACTTAAGTGGGACATGACTTATTAATGTTTACAGTCACATCGAACTGTACATCATTTTGTACCCTACCTAGTTACTACATATACCCCCACAAGACGAAGGATATTAAATTAGAACTTTTATAGGATAAGCAAAATCGCAATATCTCTATACACCTGACTTAAGTGGTACATGACTTATTAATCTTTATAGATATGTGCAACTGTACACTATTCTCCCACCAATTTACTAAGTATACCCCACTTGATTTAGCAGTATAAGTTCAAGATTTTGGCGGCCCACTGTAGCCATAATATCTATGTATACCTCGACTTAAGTAGGACATAACTTATTAATCTTTACAGTCGTACGAACGGTACATCATTTCGTACCTCGCCTAGTTACTACGTATACCATACTTGATTTAGCAGCATAAGTTCGAAGTTTTGGCAGTCCATTTTAGTCGTAATATCTCCATAGACACCGACTTAAGTTGGATATAACGTATTAATCTTTACAGACATGTCGAACTGTACATTATTATGTACCCCACCTATTTACTGCATACACCCCACTTGATTTAGCAACATAAGTTCGAGATTTTGGCGGCCCATTGTCGTCGTAATATCCCTACATACCTCGATTTAAGTTAGACGTAACTTATTAGTCTTTATGGACATGTTCAACTATACATTATTATGTATCCTACCTATTTACTGCATATACCCCACTTAATTTTGCAACATAAGTTCAAAATTTTGGCTGCCCACTGTAGCCCTAATATCTCTATAAACCTCGACTTAAGTTGGACGTAACGTATTAATCTTTACGGACATATCGAACTGTATATTATTCTATACCCTACCTATTTATTGTGTATACGTTACTTGATTTAGCAAAATATACCAATTCAAAATGAGTTATTAGATCAGTGAATGTTAGCCGACACTTCGATAACTGTCACGGTAGAAGGTACTCGTAATTGTGTGACGAATTTCGACAAAATTAGTTCAAAATGATTTCGTTTCTATCGGACCAACAGCTCTGTCAGACATAGAACATAGACCAAAACAAAAGGAAAAAATGCAGAAATTATTAACAACAACAATTCACGTACAACAACACATACAATACTTGAGAAATTATATCAGGAAAGTTCCAAATACCATCACAACATAAAGTTCAAGTAGTTTAACTGTCCCAACTCTCCCTAACTGGTCGTTTTTCTTTCCGACCGTAACGAAGAACATCCCCAGTAGATGTGGTTCCACCCTCACTTTGACTGGCAGTCGCGATCATACTTTGGTATGCATGCTCAACACTTGACATGAATGCAATGACTTGATCTGCAAATTTGAAAAACATCATCAACAGCAAGATCGGCCTTTGTAGTGCACCTGAACCGCAATTCCATATCAAGCGCCCGACGATTGCGTTGTTCCATATATGTCAAATAAGTAAACTACACCAATGACAATGAAATTTAGAAAGAGAAAACAAAGTAAATAGTAGGGTCCTAAATAATATTACAAAAGAGTTATTGTCTTCGTCATGGCCCCCCACAGCGTGTTCAAAATTCTCTACAAAAGGGTGGCTGACTCTAAGGAACCATTCCATATAGTCGGACGACGCTTGGTATGGATAGTCCACTTTCTCACCGCATCGCTTAATAGATTCTAGGTGCCCCTCCCAATCCTCCTAAAACTGTACGTTATACGAGTACTTGACGGAGTATAACTATCTTAGCCTACTCCTCCCATCGTCAATTGATCGGTAACTCATAATGCATTGAATGTATCCCATTTGCCTCAAAGCCCTAATGGGGTTGTAAAGTTCAACAATATCCATACACTTCACGGGGCCGTGGTAGAATACAATATCATGGACAGACAGAACATCCTTCAAAGTAGTATCCCAAATCACCTAACAAAAATAAAGAGATTTGTTACCAAACATAAGCATAAAAAAACTCATTTTCTATTGTAATTTTATGGTTCTTACTTCATGTGATCTCAGCTTGTCGAGACGACGTCTAAAAGAAACTAGATGATCCAGCAACAACCTAGTCTCCTTTTTATATAACCTCTCATCTTTCTTATGGTGCCATTTCATAACATGGGGCTTCTACAAGGTGTAATCACAAAGAAAAACAGGCTCAAGAAATGGGAGACTATCGTACATCCATCCCTACACGACCCAGATTCATGTATCACATATGGTAATTAAATTAAATGCAAGCATTCGTATGGAAATTAATTAAAATACACATATACCTTTAATAACGTCAAATAACTAGAGATTTGTGTGACTTTTGCATGACTCGTAATGCTCAGTTGATGGTACACGAATGCAAGACCTGCGGTCCCCCATGCGTACGAACCGATGTTGTACATGTGTTCCAAAAGTTGCAGGAGAGAAAGGGAGACTCTCGTACTAGACTTATTGGAAACAAAAGTCGCTTCAAGAAGGTATAAGATGGTATAGGAGGCATGCTCGGACCAAACAATAAGGACTAGGATAAACATAGGGAGCTTTTTTCCCGTAGGTTTTTTCCTCTCTTTTCATCGGGACAGAGAAATTATCTTTTAGCCATGCCAAACTAAAAGTGAGTCCAGACCTAGTCCTAATCTCCTCGTCAACATTAGTCACCGACACCCCAATAACCTACTAATCATCATGGTTAACGATTTACGATTTTTGAAAGGCCCAGCCACAGTCTTACCAGTGACCTGAATACCAAGAAGGACCCAAACATCCTCAAGTGTGATCGTCATCTTGCCAAAGGGCAAATAGTACATGTTGGTTTCAGGCTGCCATCTCTTGCCAAAGGACCCTATTACCCCAATATATGAGATGTAGCCCAATCATGCTAAACCGGAGTCGTTAATAAGTTTTGCAACCCTTTCGTTCTCAGGATGTTGTGTGATAGTCTTCCAAACAGAGATCTAATAGCCATGGTTTATGCACTTCAAAAATCTCCGGCCCTACAAATCAATGGAATGAATAGATTAAAAATACAATATGTAACAAAAATAGGAATGATGAAGTTAACGATCTAGAAATGTATGATACCCTGTTCCTCTAAATATTCAAAAGCACATGGTTTGTAACGGATGGTAAAAGATTTAAATCTTAAGTACCACCAAGAAATGAATTGGCATCTGCGCCTGCCTCACGGGTCGATGTATTAAAAGAGGCATCTTCATCCCCTTCTTCGACGGAATCAGTTGGTGTACGACTACCTTCGGTACACTCTCCCGACCCACTCTTACCAACTACAAGTGTACCCTTCTCACCTACGGAGGATGTACCAATGCCCTCACCAACAACATTTCCTAAAATCGGTTCACTCTCCTTATTTGATCGACATTTTTTGGCTTCACTTGCCTTTGCCTTCCGATTAGAACAAGTCGAGCGCTTCCTCTTAGGTACACCTTCCTCCACTTAGGACGGTGTAGTAATAGCCTGATCTCACTGCCTAATCCTTTGAGGAGGCTTATTCACTCTAGATTTAGGTCTTGCAATACCTAAAGATAAATAGTTATACAATTCAAGGAAAACATTTCAATTCCATTAGTTTTGACTTAACATGACCGACATCAATATTCAAGATGTTGGCCCAACACATCCAAAACCTATAATGAACCGCTAAAAAATTGATATTACGGCCTAACTACTCCCTACCCTCACAAGAACTAATGGTTTAACATAATCGATACCATTCACACTTTAACGGTTTTAATCGGCTGTCTAGTACGGGCCATCAACAACAACATACCCAGAAACCCTAAAAAACTAGAAACTCAAACATCGCTACACTAACAAATGCACCCTTTCATGACCTTAATTGCTATGATCTGTGTATAATTTAGGGTTTCTTTCGAGGAAGAAAACCCACAAGTTTAAGGTGTCAAAACTGACCAAATTAGAAGCGGCGATACAAACGATGTCACGATGATCCTTCATATGTGGTGCTCTTTCTACAGCAGTTTCACCAGGGATCACCTCAAATACACCCTTTCACGACCTGAGTTGCTGAGATTTGTGAGAAATTTGGGGCTTCTTTTGAGTTTCCTAGAGGTTTGATTTGGGTATGGGTATTTATAATCGATTGGGGAAGGGGGTTTTGTTGGGATTTACAAAAATTCTTGGGGTTCATTAAGTAAAAAACGAAAACCACCTGGGGTCGATTTAGTAAATGGGATTCGTTTCGCAAATAACGGGGGCCATTTAGTAGTTCCCATTAATAAGCCCAAATGACTGTAAATGAATAGCATAATGGAAATAAAATGTAAATAAATATCTTAATTTTTTTACTTACAATCTACGCAAAGGTCCTAGCTTAACTGGCTTCAAACACTTCAAAACATGTACCCGAACCCCTGAGACTCTTCCCTAGGCTCCTAGTATCATTAGATATTCTGTAGGGTGTATTTAGATGGTTTTACACAGGTTTAAGCTAAGTTGAATGTTTTTAGAGTTCTTATCCTAATTGCAAAAATTATGTTGTCAACTGTGTCTAGCGCATTAGGGAGTTTATCTTGGAAAAATGTCTAGCACGCTGCAGAAAAATAGTTACACGTCCAGGCTGGATAACGCACTATCTAGCATGGATAACGCTCTCTAAAGCAGGGGTAAAATTGTTGACTCGAGAATTCTGTCAAAACTCTTCAATTTTACCTACTCTCAAACCTTGGATATCTTTTCTCCACCAATATAGATCCAACACATCAACCAGAACAACAACAAAAGCTTACACTTCAACAATTATCATCAAATCCACAAATCACAAATTTTTACAAAACTGAAAATGAAGTCTAACATGCCAAGTGGTAAAGCTTTCTAATTTGATCCAACTCCCCCAACCACACCAAAAATTCATTAACAACACCTTGATCAGAACTCCGGAGCTTTTTCTCTTCTTAAGTTATGAGATTTAATGATTTACATGAAACCATTTCAACTCCATATATATAATGTTGAATTATAGCCATTGGTCTTATTCTGTGCACATATCTATAGATCAATCCAGTGGCTCATAACTTGATCTAAAATCTACCAACTCTCCACTAACTCACCTTTATTAACACCAATACCAAACTTAATTTTCCATGTGATGTGTCCATAATTATCTCGAGGAACATCTATGACTAAGGTTTTTTTTCTAACTTTGGTTTTGTTAATGCAAATCAAACTATAGCCATATCAAACTAAATATTTAAGCCACACTTATATTAAACTTACCATATCCCTATTTACCCTAGTCCTGCATCGATACGCATTTCGAGGTGCATCCCCGCTCACATCTCGACATCTATACATAAGTAGAAGTGACTTAATAATCTATACATATGCAATACACTAGGCATACATTATAACAAATCTAACATATGCCTAAGTCATATTGCTTCGGTCAGTGCACGTATCTCGATATAGGTCCCATGTCACGGGTCAATAATCCTGGTTTAGAAATTAAACTAGGATTAGGAGTTTAGGCAGTGACAATGACAATCTACTTACTAGTAGTGATATGGGACTATTGTATGAGACAAAAGAGTTCCTGAAATAAAACTTTAAAATGAAGGATATGTGAGAATCCACTCATATCATTTGCATAGAGATTCATATAGATAGGTCCAACAGGACCTTAAGACTTTCTAAAAATGCCTACATTTAAAAAGTTATAAAAATATTCAACGTGGAACATTATGCCTTTACACCAGTGCCCCATTATTAAAAGGGACAAATTAAGTCAGGATCAATGTCCTCAAAATAATTTGGAGCGAGAACAAATGCAAAACATACCTTACGCTTCAGTTGTAGGAAGCCTAATGGATGCTCAAGTCTGCACTTGACTTGTTATTGCATTAGCAGTAAGGTTATTAGGCAGATATCAAAGTAATCCAATAATGGAGCATTGAAAGGCTGCCAAAAAGGTGATGAGGTACATTTAAGGAATGAATGATTTTATTCCAACTTATAGATATTCTAACCATTTGGAGGCGATTGGATATTTTGACTCTAATTTTGTTGGATGTGCCGATACTAGAAAGTTTACTTCGAGTTATGTCTTTATACTTGTCGGTGGTGTTGTGTCATGGAAAAGCACTAAACAAACAATAATTGCTTCATCTATTATGGAAGAATAATTTATTGGATGCTATGAAGCTATTGCATAAGCCCTATGGTTGAGAAATTTTTTCTAAAATCTCAATATTGTCGATACCATACAAAGGCCATTACAGATTTATTGTGATAATTATGCCGTAGTTTTCTTTTCTAAGAATGACAAAAGTGGCGGTCATAGCAAACATTTTGATATCAAGATTTTGGTTATTCATGATCACATTAAGAAAGATGAAGTTGTTATTGAACACATCAAGACTCATCTTCAGTTAGCATATCCTATGAAAAAAGGATTGTCGGTTACGTTGTACAAGGATCATGTTGCTAATATAGGAATTCAAAAATAAGTTGGGTGATTTTCTTAATGTTTAGCTTTTGTAAATAGTTACTTCTATTTCAGTTGGCGAAATAAAGTTATTATGTGCACATAAATTCCATTATTAAAGTCCATTGGGATTTTTAAAGAAAGACCCTAAATGACTTTCGGAAGTTCATTCATATAGAATACATTTAGTATTAAATTATAAAAATTATAATACAGGGAAGGAAAAGTTTTTCTAAATAGCATAATCACCATGTTTCAATTTTAATATTTTTTAAATAAATGTGAAAATTGGTTAAATTATGGCCATATAAAGTAAAAATTAATTATTTATTGGTAAGCCAAGTAGGAGATTGTTAGACTTAATTATGAGTAGTGTGACTCACAATAGTTACAAAAGGTCTATTCATTTTAAACCAATACAAAGGTCTTAATAGGACTATTACAAATGCGATTACTAATGAATATCAAATACCAACATTCTTACTCTCGATGGATGAGCTATTTATAGGGATGAAAGTTTAGCCTTTTCCTTGTGCGAAATCATCCTGTCTCCATTAATCAGGATTAAGGCAGGCACTTGAAATGCGAAAAAAAGGCGAATGAAGGTATATCACATTTTTATTCTATTCGAGTATTTTACCACTCGTCTGTTCATTAATTATAACAATAAATTCTCTAAGAGAATATTGTAAAAACTTTTTAACAAATAAGTAGAAAATGCGTGCACATGTTTCTTCATGTAGGTCTAACAAAAGGATGTCACTATATAATTGTTCATATGCATCGTTAGAGACAAGCCAATAATTAGACATGTTTTATAGTTCATTTAGGATGATTTTAGATGTAAAAGACTATACTACATAAGGTTTTCTCTTGTTTTTGATATTTTTTATAATAAATGGAGAATATGAATGAAATGAACGAAAAATATAAGATTATGAAGTAATTAATAAAGTGGAAGAAATACAAAGAATTATCACCGAGGAAGCAAAAAAGAATTCAACTTTTGTACCAGTGGTTCACGATAATTCCTGGAAACACATAATCTCTGATTAAATCGGTAGACATAAAAAATACTAGTGAGCTTCGAATTATGGATTTTCCTAGTGATTTCTATTACACACAAACTGATATGAATCACAAGGTAAGATTTTGTGAATTTTAGAACTACTAGTTGTTTGAGTTGCTTTGAGATGTTCACTACTTAAAATACTATAAATACTAGCCTAGGGTTACAGAATTAGTTGTCATTGAATATTTAGATCAATATTTCATTGCTCTAGAAGCCATTCTTTATTGTTCTACTTTATTGCTTTATTGTTCTTTACTTTTGGAAAAGATTGAAGATTCAAGTATTTTAATTCAAAGGAATTTTCAATTATGTCTTTTATTTATATTATTGCAATGTTATTTAAGATTATCAGTGAGTAGTAAATTAATCTAAACAAAGTCCAAATGTGAACTAGATCCATTTTTCAATGTAGTTATGATGAGATGAATATGTGCTTAATTCTGTAAAATTAATTGTATTATTTGATTAACTGATTTAATAGGTTATTATCTATTGATTTTAATTAGGATCTTTGAATTACATGCAAAGTTTAGAATGTGTATTGTGATATATGGTTTCATTATCTATTTGAAGTAGTAATTGTGATTGTTTGAAAGGCAAACACCATCTAAATATCCTAAGAGAATTTGAGATCTAAATTTAGTGTTGAAGTGGCTTTCCGAATATGTTATATTTAGTAGTTAGAAGTTCTTATAAAGTTTAATGCAGTTCTATAGCGTGAAGTTCATGTCTCTGTGTAAAGAAAGAGGTTAGCTCAATATAATTAGAACATGGCTTTTCCACCGATATAAGTAGAACAAATGGATGGCTAAAGGCTGTTTACTTACTAATAATTAGAGTTTAATGATATATCTTACTTTACGAAATATGTTCATGACTATATGGATTGGATTTAAATGTTTGGAATGCAAAACGAGTTTATATTTCATTGTTCTAGAAATTTGTCTAGACATTTATTTGTTATTGAATTTAATCTATTTGATTGATTGTGAATCGAGATTATGTTAGTTAATTAAGATAATATAGTTAGTTAAGTATTATTATATAGATAGTTAATTATTAATTAGTTCAAATACTATTTTTAATTAATTAAAATAATAATAATAATAATAATAATAATAATAAAAACCTTTAAAAGTCATTTTTCTTAGAGAAGTTTGATAAATCCCCGTGGAGACAATTCCTACTTGCCCTTACTATAAAATAATAAAAGTATAATATAAAAGTGGATATTATAGTACAAGCGGACATGTAGTAATAAGATTTTCTTTTTAGTTACACTGGTCAGCTTATAGTGAAGAACTTTTTATAGATGGAAGGGGCATCACTTGCCAAAAGATAAGGTTTAGAGAGATCGTGAGATCGACTCCTGTAATTAGAGGTGTCAATTTCTTCAGTTTGGATGGGTATGAGTTGCGTATAAATGAGCATATTCATTGTCCAGACTCGGTTGGGATTTAAATTCAAACAAGTGTGCATTGTCCTGACCATAGTTTACTTTAAAATCTGGTTGTCCAATTGTCTGGATTCATCATTTAAAAAAAATCATTTTATTGTTTAAAAGAAATTTTAAGTAATTTAAATTAAAAACCATTATAAGCATAATATCAAATGATCTATGTAAGTCCAAGTCGTGTGTATTATTTTAGATTATTATACATTATAACATTTTTGTGAAAAGACGAAACAATTAATGTTATTTCAATCAATCTAGGTAAGTTTTGAAATTAAAATAGTGTATTTTTATATATGCTATTTAGTTTTAATAATTCTATTACTTTTTTTCAATTATATAACGTATGCCAATATATTTTCAAAGTAAGTTATCCTTTGAAATTCAGGTCAAGTCCAAGCTTAAGAGGGTTTGTCCGTATCCAGCTTGGATTTCAATTCGAATATCACAACATTTCCTAGACCAAACCCGAATTTAGAAAATACTATCCAAACCTTTTTTTCGGGTGGGACAAAAAATTGACACACCTACCCATAATTATCGAAGCTAGCCTAAGAAAAAAGAAATAATGACATGTTTTTTAAATTCTACCATATACCATTTACAATATGTTTGAAAGATAAAAGCATAACTTCCTTCTAATGATTTAGGTAGTGTTTGATAAGTTCTTAATTAGACTTATATAATGGACTAGTTTAGTTGTATGATTGGCTTAAATATCCCGAAATGAACTCTTATTGATGGTATTTACATGTTTTCAAGTGTACAAGGCATAAAAGAGACAAAGGAGTGATTTCATGATGAAATGAAGATAAAAACCACAAAACTATACTTAATGCCATGGCAAATACAATTGGCGCCATGGGAAGTGAGCACGAGGCAAGGAGAAGGTGTGAAGACCAAAGAATAAGGTGCAATAGAGTTGACACTGCACATGTATACTTGATGTTGTGGGTTTACACACATGGCGTAGGGCAAGTGTACCTGCAGTGTTGAGTCTACTGAGAGGAAAAAATACACATATAAGGTTGACACTGTGGCGGCGCTGTCACTTTACATAAGGAGCGTGGATCACTTACAAACAACGTCGGGATAGAAAAATAGAAAATCTTGAAATTCTATTTCATTTGGAATTGTTAATTAGGGTTTTTAATTGTGTTTTTAAGAGTAATAATAGGTATTAGATCCTGATAAACTCAACACAATAGACCAAGGAATATAGTTTATGAGCCACAATCATAGATTATCATAGTTTTGCATTTGGATCTAAGTATTGAGAAGAGTTTTGAAGGAGAAAACATTGAAGACTCTTATTTGCAATTCAATCTTTGTGTCATTGATTCAATTAAAGTTATTATTTAGTTTGTTTTTTGGTTTCAATGATGTTTATGAATTGTATGATGTTGATTTCAATGATAAGTTAGTAGTTTATTTATCCTAAGGAACAATAGATCCTATGGTATGAATACTATGCGAAAAGAAGTATAAATTTATTATAATATTTTAGAAGTGCAATGGTTAGAACTTGTGTTGATTCTATGCGTAATGCTATGAACATCTTGATAACATGTTTATTGATTAGGGGTTGTAGGAGTTACCATGTCCATTGGAGCTTTTAAGTCGGATATGAACAACACAACCATAAAATACATAACATTAATAGATAGTTGTTGATTAGAGATACATGGATTGTAAGCTTAAGTGTTTATGAGTTTAAAGATTTGGTACTTAATTCTATGTGAGACTTACATTATTCACACCAATAGGTGGAGTTCAAGTTTGTACATTAGGATGTTTTCACGACGATAGTGGGTTGAAGTGAATATTAAGGATGTCTGTCTATTCTAATTAAGCATTGCATACACATAAAAAAGATAAAGAAAATATGATATGGGAAGCAAAGTAATTTATTATCTAGGTGAAGTTGCAAACTAAGAGTTTTCTCAATATAAGAATTTAAGTTAATTTACATTGTTTCATAAAATAGATTAGTTTAGTTTAAATTAAAACAAAAGAAACCTTCTTAAAAATTTAGTGAACTAACTAAGTGAACTGTATCCATATAAACCTTTCCCAGAGGAACGATATCCATAATAAACCTTTTGTTGATCTCATTATTACTAAAATTGACCTATTATACTTACGGTTACGATCAAGATTTTTGGCATCATTCCTGGGGATAGGTAGCCCCATTTAGTCTAGTTTAGTTTACATAATTATTAAGAATTTTATTCTTAACAATTTACTTTTAAGTTAATTAAAAAAAGAGTTTTAGTTTCTAGTTTGACAATCTGCACTTGATCTTTTGTGTTTTCTTTCTCAAGGAACTGATACTGCATGCGTAGTCAAAGTGATAAGGACTTAGTGCCTTACGATCCAAAAATTGATATAACCAACTAAGGAAATAAGAGGAAAGGAGCCAAGATGACAGATGATTAAATGAGGAACGAGAGTCAAAATCAAGGCTAAAGAACAATCAACCTAAAGGTAATTTAGTAGTGCAAAACAGAGTACGAGGACACAAAAGACTTCAGGATTACCTTAAAATGAAAGTGCAAGAGACATACAATGGAGTAATGAGGCTTCCAGCTAACACCACTAAATTTTAGTTGAGACCATCTCTTATCGACATGGTGCAGAATAGCCTATTCAATAAGTTAGCAAGCGAGGATCCAATTGTACATATGGAGAAATTTCTAGGGAAGTGTGACACAGCTCACATTATTAGAGTCATGAAGGAAGTAATTAGGATGAGACTTTTCATATTCTCATTGGGTAGAAAAGCCAAGTCCTAGTTTCGAGGATCGAATACAGGAAGCATGACTTCATGGGGGTGAATATTAATGAGAAATTCCTAGATAAATTCTTTCCCCAGTGAAAGTTAGTGAAAGGAAATTGGAGGTCAGTCAATTCAAGCAAGATGATATCGAGTCTCTTGGCAAGGCTTGTGAGAGATTTAAAGAAATGCAAATAAGATGTCTCGGACATGGATATGTGAAGTGGGCTCAACTGCAAATATTCTACTATGGAATGAATCACAACATAAGAACATTAGTGGATATTGCAGTATGTGGTTCTCTACTAACCAATGATAAAGATAGAGCACTAGATCTTCTAGGTCTTATGTCCCAGAATTATACAGTAGGAATTCATTCTATAGCGAGAAAGCCAGCAGAAGTTTATGAGATTGATTCACAAGCGTGATCATAGCATAATTATCTAACTTGGGTAGTAAGGTGACAAAGCTACAAATGGGATAATGAAGTCCACAAGTGCATGCAACTCAATGACCCATTAATCACCTAGCAATGATGGTTAATACATTGGATAGGCAATAAAGGATGGAGTTTGAAGATGTCAACTTCAAGAATAATCAAAACCATGGAAATAACTTCAAGCAGAGAGGAATGGCTCCTGAAAGATATTATTAAGGATACAACAATTCAAACTTTTCATATAGGAATCCTGATAATGCACTGAAGCTACCTCTAGGTTTTAATTAACAAGTCCAATAAGGGAAGCTAGGACAAATTAAGAAATGACTTCATTAAAGTCAATTGAGATATTCTTGCAAGCCATTGACATCAATAGTATATAACTTCATGAAAGGTACAAGAAATAAATGAAGAATGTGAAGCAAACTTTTAAGCGAATGGACGATGAAATAACACAATCCATTAAGAATCTTGATCTGGAGAGACAAATTAGAAAGTTAGCAATTACTTTAAATTCTAGGAAGGAAGGACAATTTCCAAGTAACGCAATCACTAATCTTAAGGAGAATGTTAATGCCATTCTCATGAGGAGCACTATAGCAACTAATGAGCCAATGCAAGAGCAAGTGATGTACAAGCCAGAAAGAGTCATTACTTTAGCTAAGAGAAAGTTGAGAAAATCTAAAGTTATCCATGACAATAGAACAAAAGTGAGACAAGATGAACTTGAAGGGCTCAAGCAATAATAGATAAATCAAAAGGTGAAGAAATAATGGAGAGTTAAACAATAAGATGAAAGACCTTATGAAGAAGCACCAAAATCAAATAACTTTAAGTTTGATCCAAAGAAGGCAGAATGAAAAATCAAGTTCACACTGAGACTTCAACAAATCAAAAAGAGAGATCTTGGAGATATATGGACTCCATTAAGCATTGATGGGCACCGGTTTAGAAATATCTTGTGTGACACCGGAGCTTTAGTCAATGTAATGCCTATAAGAGATGTTACAAGAAGATTTAAATATCAATTGCGCCGATGCAACAGATTTGCAAGTAGTTGATGGTAACTTAGTACCAACGATAGGGCGAGTCTGGAATGTATATCTGAAAGTGGGTAGATTCACAATTTTTACTGATTTTGAGATTAGGGATCATGATAAAGATGATGATGTTTCATGACACTTGGGCGACCATTCTTGAAAACTACTAATGCAATTTTGTAAGTGAGGAAGAAAATGATTGCAATGAGTATCGAGGAGGATGAAGATAATGAGAAGATTGTCTTTGCCAAAAGACAAGTACATCCGAACAGGAGAGATATAATTATCTCCAATCTACAATTGAAGTATCTCAATTTAGACTCAAACTAATTTAGCGGAAAAGGCATTGGGCTAAGGATGTTAAATGAAGTGCTTCTAACAACATAGGTTTTTAATTTTAGTTATTTATTTTTTATTAGATAGAACAATCCAAACATTTTTTAGTAAGTGTTCTACTATTTTTTTAAATTTTTTGTACTAAATGTGTAGGAAAAGACCATTTGTTGGATGAAACTTCATTAGAATGAAAGAATCTCAACATATTCAGCAAATAGCATAAATGAGCAAAAAGTTAGAGTGGTAAAGGTTAGGTAAATTGACATATCACGGGTAATTGTTTTATGAAATTCTTATATATACGGGGTATTTCAAGCTGTTCCAATGCTTTATGTAGTAATATACAACATCGAGATAGTGCCAATAGGGAGTTAAATGAAAAATTGAAAAATTATAGAGAATGACCAGTTTTAAAAAATTAATGTGGCTTATTTTGGATTAGTGTATGTCCTTTTAATTAATCGGCTTATTGTTGATTATAGACTTAAAGACCCGTTGTTGATTTGCTATGGTTATTATGAGTTTTTGTGATAATGCCAAGAACATGGAGGCAAATAAGTCAACTTAGCGAAGTTAAGGCTAATGACAAGGATGCATCAACTTCGGGAGCTCAAAATTAGGATGCCCCAAAGCCCTTCAAGTCGAAGTTTTATATTAGTAAGGAGGCCAAAGAGAGTTATGAGGCCATAGAAACCAAAAAGTTTTTTGTGAAAGGGGAATAAACCTCCCAGCGAAGTATGATAAGAGAGTCAATAACTTCATTAGGTAATGGGGTTTGGAGCAATTCACGCAAGACTATAAGGAGAATAAGGTTTATGGAGTGCGTACGATTGTTTATGAATTCTATACAAATGCTAAGTTGACAACGAAAGGAGATTAATTTATGGAGAGATGAGTAATGGTCCCATTCAATGAGAATTACATAAACGATATTTGTAGGTCAGAATACATGAGCTTGGATGGAGAACCACATACCTTCCTAATGATTTATATGAGAGACCCTATAACCTATATCCTTTTAGAACCATAGAAAGAACATTAATTATCCAAGGACAACAAGGATGGATAATGAGAGCTGAGAATGTGCCAAAGCACATTAAGAAATCGAGTATAAGGAAATTCTACATAATGTGGCAACATTTTCTGGTTGCCTCATTATACCGGACTATTTAGCACGGTGAGATAAACAAACCCCAGGCAACTTGTTTATATGAGATTATAAAGAATGGGATGATCAATGTTGGGGAAATAGTTTATAAGAACTCGAGGGAGTCAATCATGATTGAAATAGACAAAAAATTGTTGTTTTTTATCCTCATAACCTAGATATGCTTGAAGGTTGGAGTGAAATTGATCAAAGATGATGAATTTGATATAAAAGCCTTAGCTGTAATAGATAATGAGTTTATGTTGACTTTGAAATCACCAACTGGATACAAGGACTCTGAGGATGAGAGAGATAGCTAAGAGGTATAGATTTGATGTTGAGTTGTTAGCCAAAGAAGAGAGGATCAAACAGTAACAAAAGCATTAATAGTGGAGTTTTCCCAAAAGATGAGGAATGAAGGATATGAAGTGGAGAGGAGGAGGATAACTAGCAAAGATTTGTCGAGGGCTACGATTTGTTAGACCGTTTGATAGGAGAGCAAGACTTGAATGGTCTTGAAATTATTTTTCCACCTCCACCACCATAGGCACCAATACCACCACCTGACGATTTGACTCCACGACAGTAGGAGCTGTGGATTGCTGATATACGGAGGCATAATATAGAGGATATGGCTTAATATCATAAATCCTTGATGAGATATGAACAAGTACAGGTAGAGAAGGATTTAGGATAGACTAACTAGATAGATGAATTTCATGTTTTTTGTAGATCATTAGAGGGACATAGCTAGATATGAGAGGAACATACGGTTGAGACGTACTAATATTAGATTTTCAGCAGCAACAAACTACATTTTTTATCCTGAAGTGGTGGAGAAAAGAAGAGTGGAGCGTCATTTGACACCAGCTTATGATGAAGCTGATGATGAGGATGCTGATGATGATGCACTATATTAAATATTGAGTCTTAAGATTTCCATAGATCTTAGGAGATGATAGATACATTTAATAATGATTATTTTTAATTTTGGATATTTGACACTTTAAGCTTTATTTTTATGCACTTTTATGTTTATGATTATGCAGTTATAAAAATTATATTATAGATGTTTGCATGTTTATTGTTTTTGTGTTTCAGGATTATTTTTAAACCTTGAGGAAAAAGTTTGGTCTAAATTTGGGGGCATCAACACTATGGATAGTTGTAAGATGAATTATAAGCACTACATGTATGATCGTAAAATTTTATTTTTTAAGTAGTTAAAGAGGAATAATGGTAGTGTTTTTTTGTTTAATTCTATTTCATTTACTTATTATTTAAATGTGTATAGGTAGTATATATTAGGTTATATATAGTAGTATAGTAATAGTAACTACCCGTTACCTTAAGTTGATGATTAGTGTTAACCTGAATCCTAATTAACTCAAGTTAAGCTTGTGATTAAGTCCACGGTACTCGATTAGTGTGTGCGTAAGTTTGTATGATGATTAGTATTTGTTTGGAATGTTCGGTAAATTTTTAGGTTGTAGTATAAAAATGGAATTTATAAACAAGGCTATATTCGATAAATAAGTAATCAAACGATAAATAGCCGGTACACCAAGTGCGACGAAGGGTCATGAAATGAATGTGCATACCCAAGAATACTAGTAGACATGTCCATTGAATTTATTGGCGAGAAAATACACAAAGTGTATACATATTTATATATAATTGATATGTAAATATATAAATAAAACCATAAGTTTAGTTTGAATTATATGGATGGTTGGATTGCCTCGAGATGACATAAGTATTGATGGTCTCAATATGTGTGTCACTTTAGGATGTGTCACGTTAATACCTCATTCACTTGATCAGCCTTTGACACGTGTTGAGCGTGCACAATAAATTTCCCGTACATTTATAACTTGTAGTAGTGATAAACGGGATATCGTCTCCACATGAATTTTGCAAACTTCAAAGGAAAGTATTTTTGTCTTGTTTTTCTTAATTTAATTACTCTAATTAAATGAAAATTAAAATACTAAATAACCAAAATCTATTACTACTAACTTAATTGACCAAATTAACTAACTTAATTCGAACAATTTAACTCAAACTAAATTAAACAATACTCAAATTCAATATAAATATTTTAAACAAACCCCACTAAACAACGTAATATACTTTGATTGCTTTCAAACACTAGAACATAACATCACTTCATAACTTAGTTATACTCATAACACATGAAATCTTGAAATCATTGAATCATAATTCATAATAGGTTGATAACCTTTAACCAGCCACCGATTTTTCTAAATTCAGTGGTAAAGCCACATTATTATCATTGTAAATCTATCCATTGGATAAAATGCAACATAATAGAGATACGATTGCATTAACACTCAATGAGAATCATGCCTAATCTAAGTAAATATTAACCGAGGCCATATAATATACAACTTAGAACACAATCACCTAGAATACCCACTCAGGAAAAGCCCTATAGATTAATCTTAGTTACTACTTCTATAATTCTTGTCAATAATTATAGAAATAGATCAAAATCATAATACCACAATACATATCGCCCACTATGCATGCAATATCAATCTTCATTAGTTGTAATACACAAAAAAACTTGCTAAATCCATGATGGACGTTTATGTACATATTTAAAGCATTAAAGAATCGATTCCTTAATTATAAGTAACAAACAATCCAAAGTATATAAATGTCCAGGGTTTGTTTAGATTGATAAACTACTCACTCATGCCAAAAATAGATGACACAATAATATAATAGCAAAAGATAGTTAAATAAATACCTCTTAATGAATTTAACAAAACTCCAATGTAGCTTTAAACATAAACTTAATCATAACCAAACAATGTCTCTCCTAAACTTGTTTAGAGAAAAGATGACACTTAATTTCGAAGCCCTATGGTCCTGTTTATAGCTTCCTAATGCATACAAATCATAGATAAACTCAAATCCTTCATATTAATTTTAAAAACGCATAACCGACTTCAGCGATTCCATTTTGTACACGAATGGAATCGTTGAGTAAGTAATTGGAAATATCTCTCTGTGCTCCATCGATTCAGCTGGCGATTTCTAGTATATTTTCCATATCGTTGGCTTTTTTTATTGCCAATTTAGACATTGATTCCTAGTGTTAATTCAAATCGTTGGCTTTTTGTAGCATTTTTCCTGCACTTAATCAAATTCTTTACTTTTAATCCCATTTTCTTCCATTTCTTCACTTTTCCTTGTTGAATCCTAAAATCATGAAAAAGGAGAATAACCATTGTAATATCTTCATTTTCATCTAAAATCAACCTAAATTATACTATAAATACCCCAAAACTCAGCACTTTGTTGTCCCAAGAAAAGGAATAATCTTATTCCTATTCTCTTTTTATTCTTTATAAATTAATTTCAATCTAATTCATCTTAAAGTTAAATAATAAAAAAATTAAAATAGAAGTGGTTTTTAAATGGAAACATATTACCCACAAGTAAATGAAATTTATTATAGAATATAATGAATAAGACAAAATGAAACATCCCTTAATGATAACTCTACTACCCAATGCAACACCCTATAGAACTTAAAGATCAATATCAAAGGCAATACATAATATATGTTTTCTTAATCTCCAATTACAAGCATCAACTTTACGATGACTAGTATATAATCTCAAAACACAAAAACCAATAGATTGGTCTTAATTATAGAAAATACTTTATAATAGCACCACAATCAACATCAATAGGAACTTTGCCAAGATACCAGTGAATATATTATTTCAAATTTGTTAGATAAAAAAAACATTTCACTCAATTCTAATTTCAAGTATTCGAGCTAAATCTTTTCTCTAAAGAGTTTAAGAACATCCACCTTTTTCATCTCTTATTTTTTCTACTTTATCCTAATTATTTCTTTATTTTATACATATACATTCTATTTTTGCTTTTGAGTCTCTGCTCCATTTCATATGGACATTCTTATATTTTTTCCACCATAGATTATCTGCTCCATTTCATATGGAATCTATATGACTCTCTATATATTTGTAAACTCTTGTTAGCATTTCTCACTCCTACTAAAATTAAAGAAAGTGTTCTTTCTAACTTATATAAATTCATTAGTTTCTAACACATTTCTTCTCTCAATAGTGGTATAATAGCTTTGTGTATAATACTAAAATATTTAATCAATAGCCTTTGTATCAAAAGATTCTTATAAATTTGTCTTGTTCATCTTGCAGTTTTTTTTCGATCTTCTATCGATTATCATGGCTAACACAAGGCATTCAAATTAATGTATACATCAAGTAGTAAAGTTAATAAAAAGGGCATAAAAATTGATTCCTTCTATTATTAAATTTACTTGGGTAATAAAAATATTATTTCCGTTCAAAAATCTATTATATATTCATTTCATCATATTATATTCCTAACTATAAATAAAGTAAAATGAAATTCATACTTACTTAAATTCGAAAAAAAAACTTGAAAAATTTCCTCAACTCATTTGAATAACGGATCAAAATTTTGAACTTGCACCAATTCTGAGCTTGTCTTCTACCTTTCTTTTCTTTCATTGCTATTGCTATTCTTATGCTTCACCTAAAATACCTCTAAACTCATTCCAAAACTTGTCTTTCCAAGGTTTAAAAATTAAGTCGGGTTTTCAATAAAATAAATATACCTCGTGAAGCATAAACGAATTGATATAATCATAAATTAGATAATCAATATATAAGTACACTCGTTCATAAGTAATTCAAGTCATGCGATTGACAAAAACAAACCCCTAAATATATTTGAAACTTAGTCTTAAATTAGTTTGCGTATAAAATTCAATCTATTTGCAATATACTAAAAATAGTTCGAAAATTTGATATTAACAAATAAATTATCACACAACTTACATACTAGTATTATAATTAAAAACATTCGATATCAT
This sequence comes from Stephania yunnanensis, assembly GCA_039657365.1. Taxonomy (NCBI): domain Eukaryota; kingdom Viridiplantae; phylum Streptophyta; class Magnoliopsida; order Ranunculales; family Menispermaceae; genus Stephania; species Stephania yunnanensis. Next base: position 14,176,353 of record CM077592.1, read on the forward strand.
AACCAGTTTTTGAGCAAAAATTTTGAAATTTTTGCTCTAACATAGATAAAAATTCAAAAATCCATGAAAAACGAAAAGTATAATCAATAAAAGGATAGGGTTCTCATTGATTACTTACTTAAATACTCCTCTAAGCTCCAACTTTGAATTCCCCTTTATCAAGCCTAGTTGGCTCTACACTATCAAAACTTACCAATTATTAGGTAAAATTTGTGAAAATTGAGGTGGGAATCACTTAAATATACTAAAATAGCTTTGAAAAGTTGAATCTAGTAGAAATTTGGTCTTTTAATGGAAAAGGATTAATAGTTTGTGAGTGTAAAGGGAATAAATGTAGCAATTTTTTATTTTTGTCTTTAAAAACATGTATTCGATCTCAGCGAATTAGGACTTAAATGGATTTGCTAGGAAATCTCTCCCTAAATCGCTGAAAATGAACATCGGTGGCTCAACGATTAGTTCAGGGAATCCTAGTTGTAAGTGTAAATCATCAACAAATCGCTGACCTGAAATTGCACTAAAAAAATTACAAACTGATAATGATTTTCTCAACGAACTCACGTACAAACTGGAATCGTCGGGAAATCGCTAGCTTATTTTAACTCTTTTTTCAATTTAATTGATTTTCTCATATATTTATCACTTGTATGTCCTATAAAAAGGTGGAATTATTCAAAATTATTTTGAATTTGACTATGATTTGTACTAAACATTAATTTTATTACTATAAATAATCGACAAACATAAAAACTAATGAGTAATACAATATAATACGGAAAGACATTGACTCGATCAACCTCCCTTATATTAAATTATTCCTAAATTAAATTCCTAAAATATCCCTATTAAAAGAGTCAAAATTGAAAGAATTTGAAAACAACTAACTAATTCTAAGACTAAAACATAAATTAAAGATAGATTATGGGATGTATCCCATAGAGCGATTTTGTTTTCATCGTTGGCTCAACTGAACCACGCAATCCAAACTTGGTTATAAATTAAGAAGTTGTTCTTATATACCATGTTTTAAAAATGATCTCCTCATTCCTAACTATTATTTTGATAGTTCCTTGAGCTACATTAAGTGTTGCATTAGTAGTTGTTATGAAAGGTTCTCCTAATGTAATACGTACAACATCCTTTGCTTCATGATCCAGAATAATGAAATCTAACAGGAAACTAAATTCTTCAATTTTAACTTTAACATCTCTAAGTATACCTTTATTTTCTATTATAGATCCATTAATATAAGAAACTATAATATTTTATTTTTTTTATGATATTTCTTTATGTTCTAAAAGATATTAAAAAGGTAGGGTGTTATATGATGTGCTTTGAGTCACATTTGACATTCTAGAATTTCTTACCATTGATAACAATGGAGATTTTTATGTTTCTTGATTTACCATTCTTATTCGTATTAGTTATTTCTTGTGGTTCTTTCATAAAGAATGAATTGATAGAATTCAATTCATTTACTATCTTAGTATTTAAATTCACCCCACCAGGATCATGCAACGTTACAATATTTAAACTCAACATTTTCTTCCAGGTCTTCTTTTTTAATAATTGAATCTTCAGGCTTGATAATATTTTCCTTGTTTTTCTGTTGTTGAACTCTCCATTTTTCACCATAGGAGTGTCTTTAACTTCTTCCTTTTTTAAAATATCATTTTCAATTTTCATCTTTACTGCATTGATTGCATATACTTCAGTATTTAGATTACTATAAGGATTTAATTCTAAAGAATCATTATTTTTAATTTATCTGCTAAGAAATTCATTATAATCATTATAGTCATTCTGATTATTGAATTTGCAAGTGACAATTTTGTCTCAAAATTCCCATAGACAATTTTTTCAAAGATATCTAACTTAGCCTTAGTAGTTTTAATAAAAGGTCTTCTTAATAGTATAGATGGAGAATTAGGTGATATCGAATATCCCATTTCCATGAAATAAAAGTCAACAGGGAATACTAAGTCATCTATGATTACTAAAACATCTTCTAATAAACCATAATGTTTGAATTCGGCATTATCAGCTAAAGTAAGATTACTAAGTATATTAGTTAACGAACCTATTTTCAATGATTCATAGTGTTTAAAGGACATCACATTAATTGATGCTCTAAGACCATACATAGCAAAACTTATAAAAGAAGTTCATATTGTAATAGGTATTCCAAACATTCCTAGATCAAAACATTTCTCAGGTATTTTCTTTTTAATTAAAGCAGACGCCTTTTGTCTTAAGGTTTATTTAGATTCTTCTAAAAATATATCCTTAGATTTAGAGAATTCTTTCAAAACATCACCATAGTTAGAAAATTGCTAATCAATTCTATCAATGGTTTATTGATTTCAATTATCCTAAATACTTCAAGTATGTTTTCATTGTTTTCTTCCTTCCTATCATCAGTTAATCATTATCTAATGGTGGAAATTGAATACATGTCTTCATTTAAATTATCAGAAATTTTATTATTTTTATCCTTATCAATTATTTCAAACTTTTGTAAAGATTTTTCAAATGCTTCAACTTTAGCTAAATACCATGGGTATAGCTTTTTAGGAAAAGGTGTATATTTCAATTGTTCAACCATCCATTCTCTAGTAGGAATAACATTAGCCATCATTTCTTCTTCTTTTTCTTCTTTAATAGTTTTCTATATTTTCTTTTTCTTAATACCACTTTGAGGTATCTTTTTAGGTATATGTGTGTCTTTTTCATTATCACTAAATAAAACATTAACTTGTGCTTGACTAGTATGAACAGTTTGAGTAGGTGCTTTAGTTTGATTAATGAATGTATTAAATTGTTGGTTCATTTGACTTAATTGATTTTTCAATTCATTAATATCACCTTGTAAGACTTGGATTAGTTGATCGTGCTCATTGTTTGAATTTTCTAATGGAATGGTTCTTAATTGATAACTCTGGTTATTTAGACCATTTCCTATATTTGGTTTAAGATAATTTGTATAGTCATTAGAGTTATAATTAGGTTTAGTGAATCCACCATAATGATTCATCATCACATTAGCTTTTTCAATTTTGTCTTTTTGCATTAAAGAGCATTCATTATCAAGATGATGATGATGATTATTATTATTATTATTATTATTATTATTATTATTATTATTATTATTATTATTATTATTATTATTATTATTATTATTATTATTATTATTATTATTATTATTATTACTACAAAAGCACAAGGTTTCACTTGGATTGATATACCTTTTAATAATACCTTAACCATGCTTTTTAATTCATCAACTTTATCATCAGGTTTGTTCAATTTTCTTTTCTTCTCTTAATAAAGTATCTCATTTATGGGTCTATTCTTTTTACCATATTGTTTAGATTGTTTAGTCATTTTATTAATAGCTTCAATAGCTAAAGTTGGTGTTAGTTCGAATAAAGATCCTCCACATACTGTGTCTAAAAATCTTTTTTCTAAGTGGTTTAATCCTTCATATATATATATATATATATATATATATATATGTAGTAAAATCTTTTTGTAAATCGATGGTGTGGACATAATGAGATCAATCTTTGATACTTATCCAAATACTCACCAAAGGTCTCCTCAGTTTCCATCGTAGCATTACTAATTCTTTGTCTTTGTAAATTGATTTTGCATGCTAGGACGTATTTTTCTATAAAAGCTTGTAACATTTCAGACCAAGTGGTTATGGAGTTTGGAGGAAGATAGGAAAGCCAATCTAAAGCTTGATCTTTTAATGAAGAAAGAAAAGTTTTCAGTATAACATACTCAAGTTCTACACCATTAGGTTTCGTCACTTTTACTCTCTCTCTTTCTCTCTCTAAATATATATATTCCTTAATAAATGTTTGAGTGACTTCATCATCTTCATCATGAAAGTATGGTAAACACTACAAGGAAAATGAAATTTAGAAACAGAATTAGAAACGGAATTAAGTTCCGTTGCTAAAAAAAATAGTTAGAGACGGAATTGAGACGGACTAATTCAGAGACGGAATTGAGACGGACTAATTCAGAGACGGAATTGAGACGAATCAGAGACGGAACTAGAGAGGGAATTAAATTCCGTCTCTAAAAAATGGCGCCAACATTCCCACCAAAAACTGGTTTTCTTATACCCGTTCATCAAATCTCGAGATTTGATGAGTGCCCCCTCCAACCCTCCCCCCCACCAAAATCCCCAAATCCCACGGAGAAGACGAAGTCGCAGAGAAACCGCTCTCCGGCGAAGAGCGTATTCACCGCGACCTTCATCGCTCCTAACCAGCTCTTTATCTTCACCTCCAGAACCTCCCATTCCATTTTTTGGATTTGATGCGAGCTCAGCCGTTCGATTCCTAGCCTGTACAAACCTTCATCGATGATCGATTTTCTAATGATCTTGTAGATCTTGACACACTCCTTGCTGTATCCCAACGAGATCATACACTCGGCGATCATTTTGAGATCAAAATCCCCAAATCCCACAAGTTCGTCTAGACCAATAACCCCAAATCCCTTCGTCGTCGCGTCTCGTCTCGGTCTCTCCTCTATACTCTCATCTCTCCGATCGTCTCGTCTCGGTGTCATCTCTGCTCTCAACTCTCGTCTCTCCGTCTCTTGCTCAACCCGTCGCTCTGGTCTCTCCGTCTCTCTCCGGTCGCCGCCCCCCAAATCCCCAACTCCCAACAAATCTCTCGCCTCAGTCTCTTGCTCTTAACTCTCTCTCTCTAGACTCTTCTTCTCTTGCTCAACCAGTCACTCCGGTGTCTCTGGTCTCTCCGTCTCTCTCCAGTCACCGCCCCCCAAATCCCCAACCCCCAACAAGTCGTCCTCGCACTCCTTTGCTCCCTGGTAGTGCTGCCCTGCTCTGGTCGTCATCGCGTTGTTCTACTCTAGTCGTGCTCTTTTTCAGTCCGCGCCTCTGCTCCTCTCGGCTTTCACATCGTGCTCTCATTCAGTCCCCTCTTCGACCTCTCTGCTCTCTCATTGTGCTCTCATTCAGTCCTCGCCTCGCTGTGTTTCATTGGTGAGTTCTCCCTCTTTCCTCTCAAAACATTGATTTTTTGTTAATTGGCGGTGAGATGTTTTGTTTGCTTTTACAATGATTTGTGATTTTTACTTGGCCGTTAGATTTTATTGTTTCATGTATTTAGTCATTTTTATGCTTCTTTATTATACACAAGTTGTTTTGGTGAGTAACAATTTGATTACAATGTTGCCAAAAGAATCTCGATTGAGAAACCTATAAGTTAAATCCAAATCCCTCCTTTGATTAGGGGCCCAATTAACATGTTTGTGTATTGAAGTTCTTGCATGCGTATTCCAAAGGTCCTAAAATGAAATTCAGAATCATTTATTGATCACTTGTAAGGTACTTTTGTTTTATGTGTCAACTCTTTCTTTATAGTGATGGATCAGAGAAATTAAACATGTTGGAAATTCTTTGTGATTAGGCGTACGTATGTTTCTTAATTTCAACAATTTGATGTGTAATTACTTCCAACTTGTTCCTTGTGGCCTTTACAACCTAATTCATAACAGTTACATACTTTCTTTAACAAATAAGTTAGTGAATCAATGCACTTTCATTTGGGAAATTGATTCTATGTTTATTCATGTATCAAGTCATTGATGCTTAATGAGATTTCTACCTGCATACTACAACAAAAACATCACATAAAGTAAACCAGTGGGAGTAGTTATTAGATGAGAACTCATTAGCATTGTTGAGGCACGTTTCTAACATTTATAATACTACGTATTATTATTTTTACTACATGTCTAATCCTACCACATTAATAACATATTATTACTTTTTTTTGGTGAATGCATATTAATTACTACTAGTAAACGGGCACGTGCTTTGCATGTAAGGTTCAATTATTTTTTTATAAGGAAAATGTGAAAGGCATAAAAATATTTAACTCATAACTCGAGATTGAGATTGACAATGGATGTTGCATTTCATTGGCAGATAATTAAAAAATGACCATAATAAATAATTTAAGCATAATTATCTAAACAAAGTTAAAAAAAAAAATTGAACGGATTTAATGATCAGATAAAGCACTGGATCAAAGGAGAGGAATTAACCTTGTACATCACACATATGACACCTAGTAATTCTCTTATTGTTGGACAAAAGTAATATCTCTTTTTGCTACTTAAGAAAAAGAACCAAAAACTAAGAATCGGAAATATATGAAAGCAATTCTTACATACGCAATTAGTTTTTGCAAAACCACTACGATTCCAAAGTTGCGTCTAAATCTTTATTCGTCACCCTTGCACTTCAAACCTCCAACCTTGAAATGCATCTAATGAAAGATCACAAATATGATAGCAGTTACAACGAGAGGAAACAGGAATGGAGGGGCTGTGTTTTTAAAGAAGAAAGTGGTTTTCAGTTAATCTAAATCCATAGCAGTTACAACGAGAGGAAACAGGAATGGAGGGGAGAGAGAAACGTAGAGGGTAGTTATCAAATAAAGAAGTCGAGAAGATTAAGGAAAGTAATATTTAAATACAATTTGTCTACCTACAACACCCTCATACTCTAACTACCATTTAATTTTAAAACCAATATGAAAAAACAAATTAAGGTCAATATAGGCAATATTGCAAAGTTTTATTTAATAGTCTCCTAGGGAGGATTGCCATTAGATATAGTATAGATAACCACTTCTCTTCATCTTTTTTTTTCTAGTGTAATGTGTTTGTGAAGGTAATGAGACAAAAAGTTGGGTTTCTAATAAAGTTGTGTTGATTTCATCTTGTTAATTTTCTTCAATGGGTAATTTTAAATTTGGATGCTATATGTTTTATTTTTATGCTTGACATGCTGATTGTTTTGGTTGGGTTCGCTATCTCTTGGCTTTTGCTACTGTTATTTTCGCAGCTCATAAAGATCTATGGTGGGATTGTTAATGGGTGCCTTGTCTTTGGCCACATTTTTCATGTTTTGCCCACTATATTTGATTCACTTGTGTGTATATGCACGTGTGTAGAGAAAACTACCAATATAATAGGTATAGATGAATAGTACCTATAATTATATAATTTCTACTACTAGTTAGGATTCAAAATACTAGGATTACTCTTTTAGTTAATGTTGCTATTTCACATAAAATTTCTAGAGAATTGAATAAACCTATAACCTTAAGGAGGTACGAGTGAACAAGTAATAGGCGCTTTGATACTATGTTGTATTTGTATGCCTCTTATAACTTATGATTTATTTATTTTTTTGAACTCCTTGTTGCTTATATTTTTACGACCAATTATCATACTCTGTTTGGTATCAGTCATGTACCGAGCTAGGTATTAAGAAAGTTGTTTCCAACCCCCTTTATTCAATGGCTAGAAGCAAAGCTTTTTGTTCATGTAGTTAGGTAGGTCCTCAGATTCTCCCTTCTAATAAATTGTGTTAGTTGGACACACAAGTTGCCATGTACCGTTGGAAATTATGAAACTAGTTGACTAATTTAATTGCACGATTAAAATAGGAATGTCGTCTTCAAGTCGAGACTGGATGTACAACCGTCTCGACAACGGCTTCGTTCGAATTGAATTCGCGGCGAAGGTTAAAGAATTCATATCATTTGCTAAGCAACGTTGTCCTACATACCAAAGTGAAAGGAAGATTAGATGTCTGTGCAATTATAAGAAATGTCGACTTGTACCGTACCTGGACGTCGAAACGGTTGAGTACCACATATGTAGGTATGGATTTGTTTCGGGATATCACTGTTGGTACGAACATGGTGAGAACGGAGATGAAGGCCCGCAAAACTTTTACCAAATGGATAACCATATTGATGATGCTGATGTGGGAGGAGACGATCCGACAACTTACCGCGAGATGCTACACAACGCGGCAGGTCCAAGTTTCAATTGGAATCACGTGGAAGAATCACCAAACCCCCAAGCACGCCAACTATATGACATGATAGAGGCAAGTAGCGAACAAATGTGGCCGGCTTGCGAAACCATGACAACGTTGTCCGCAATGGCAAGATTACTTGCGATCAAGTCTAAACATCATATATCTGAACGAGGGAATAATGAAATCATTAAATTCATAAACGATTGTTTGCCAAATGACAATTCATTGGTTGAAAATTTTTATGCCACTAAAAGACTAATGCGAGGTCTAGGTCTACCTGTTGAGAGAATAGATTGTTGTGAGGACCAATGTATGATTTATTGGGGAGTGGACTCTGAGTCGACATCATGTAAATTTTGTGGGAAATCACGCTACATTGCACACCGACGAGGTCGTGGTCGGAACACCAAAAAACGCCCTTGTAAAAAAATGTACTACTTCCCTTTGGGCCCTCGGTTGCAAGGATTGTATGCGTCTGACTCAACGGCAAAACATATGCGATGGCATGGAGATCATTCCTCGCCAGAAGATGTTATGCAACACTGTTCTGATTCGATAGCTTGGAGACATTTTAATGACGTCAATAGAGACTTCGCCGTCGAGGTTCGGAATGTTCGTTTAGGATTGTGCACTGATGGTTTTCAAGTATTTGGGATTTCAGGGAAATCGTACTCTTCATGGCCTGTAATATTGACTCCTTACAACCTTCCACCGTCGATGTGCATGAAATCCGAGTTAATGTTCTTAACGGTTATCGTTCCTGGACCGACCAACCCAAAGCAGAAAATCGACGTGTTCCTTCAGCCGCTTGTGAAAGAGTTGCAAGATTTATGGAACAATGGGGTGATTACATACGACGTGTCCACAAAGACGAATTTTCTCATTCGAGTTGCCCTTTTATGGACTGTTAGTGATTTCCCTGCGTATAGCATGTTGTCTAGTTGGAGCACACACGGTAAGATGGCTTGTCCATATTGCATGGAGGATACAAATGCATTTCAATTGCGAAATGGTGGTAAGACATCGTGGTTCGACTGTCACCGTCATTTCTTGGCGAATGCATCACCATTAAGGAAAGACAAAAAAAAATTTGTTAGAGGCAAAATGGTCATAAATGACGATCCGTCCGGTTTGCGTTCTGGTGATGAAATTTTGGCAGAAATTGAATCGTTAGGCTTGATGAAGGTGACAGAAATCGGAGCTGATTCTGTGAATGGGCGGATAGCTAAGAATTCGGGATGGAGAAAAAAAAACATTTTCTGGGACTTTCCGTATTGGAAGACAAACTTGATCCGCCACAACTTAGATGTCATGCACATCGAGAAAAATGTTTTTGACAACATATTCAACATTATTATGTGTGTACCGGGCAAGAGTAAGGACAATGTGAAAGCGAGACAAGATATTAGTGAATATTGTCACCGACCTTCTCTACACATTGATTCGGCGACAAATACTTACATCCTTGGACGCTATGCTCTTGATACATCAAAAAAACAAAATTGTGCGAGTGGGTTGAAAAGTTGCGTTTTCCTGATGGTTATGCTTCGAATCTTGGTCGATGTGTGGATCCAAAGAAATTGCGAATGTTCGGCATGAAGAGTCATGATTGTCATATTTTCATGCAACGGTTGATACCAATTGCATTCAGAGAACTCCTCCCAAACCCGGTTTGGGTTGCATTTAGCGAACTAAGCCTTTTTTCTCGATCCCTAACTGCAAAAAGTGTCAGTCTCAAAGATATGGAGGTCTTAGAGTCTAAAATACCAAAAATCATTTGCAAGTTGGAGAAAATATTCCCTCTAAGCTTCTTCGACTCTATGGAACACCTACCAATCCACTTGGCCTACGAGGCCCGTCTGGCCAGTCCCGTTCAATTTCGATGGATGTATCCATTTGAGAGGTAATATCTTGAGCCCTTGAAATTATTTTCCCATTCCATAATTTTTAAATCAACATTTCCTATACTCCGACAGGTACCTTAAACATTTGAAAAACAATGTTCGGAACAAAGCGAAGGTAGAGGGCTCCATGTGTAATGCTTATTTCGGATCAATTATCACAGAGAAAAGCATAGTAAACTCTTCCATTGTGCTCAAGTTTTTTTCCTAAAATTATTTAGAGTGCATGTTAAAAATTTTAAGACGTTGTAGTTTACCCTTAATTTATCTTCTTCATACAACACGAGTTGCATTTAACATCTAGTTAAGAGACTTATCATATCCTTACTTTTATCATGGACGTATTGAAATATCATTTAGCATAAAGACTTCCAAATATGTGCTTTACTTTTAGTTTTTGTTGCCTGTGAATTGGTCGTTTATATCATGATTTTTCTTCTCCTTGTTAGAATCATGAACAAAATAATAGTGTTCTTATCCTTTTCTTTTTTCTTCTTGGATAATTACTTGTAATCATGGAATGGTAGAGGCTGCATAAGTGTTTTTTTTTTCAAGGAACAGTTTATATTATACGAAGAGTTTTTGGTCTTTGATAAGCTATCATGCCCTCCCCTTCTTTGTTGTTTTTGCATTTCATTAATTGCAAAATTGAAAGGTAACTTTTCTAGCTTGTTTCAATCTTAGTGGCAAATATGCATCAAGGAGAGGGACTGCTGCAATTCGGACCTGAAGTATTTATTTTTTATGAATAAATTTTTTTAGAGTTCTAGATAATGGTCAATTCAAAAGATTGAGAAGAGTTGAGAGTCATACAACCTTCATATGAGTTATTAAATGATTGCCCCTTTTTTTCCTTGTTTTTCTAATCTTGTGGGGCTTATGTGAATTATTGCTTCTGTTTTCTGTAAAGGAACTGGGTTCTGCAGCCATTATGCATGTCTGCCCCAGTGGGTCTTACTGATACGGTAGAACCAGCGTTTTCTTGTCCTGGATGAACTAGATCTCTAGATATTTTTGCATATACTGAAAAGGAACTAACTAATGGACAAGCATCACTCTCGTCTTCTGATATTGCTGGCTTTAGAGTCGGAGAACTTTTACTTCTTAATGGGGATTTATACTCGGGATCATTGTTTGGCAACATGCCAGAAAGTTCAGGAAAGTATATATGGTCAGATGGCTGTATATATGAAGGAGAGTGGAGAAGGGGTATGTGGCATGGGCATGAAAAGACGCAGTGGCCTTCTGGAGCTGTCTATGAGGGTGAGTTCTCAGGTGGTTATATTCATGGTACATGAACATATACCGGACCCGACGAAGTGACATACAAGGGGCGTTGGCGATTGAATCTCAAACATGGATTGGGATATCAATCTTTTCCCAATGATGATGTCTTTGAAGGGTCTTGGATTCAGGGAACAATAGAAGGGCCCGGTAAGTATTCATGGGCTAATGGAAATATATACTTGGGTAATATGAAATGGGGAAAAATGTGTGGTAGAGGAACTCTTACTTGGAAAAATGGAGACTCCTTTGAGGGAAATTGGTTGGATGGACTGATGCATGGATTTGGAGTTTATACCTAGAAAGATGGTAGCTGCTATGTTGGGACTTGGACCAGGGGTTTGAAGGATGGAAAGGGAGCTTTTTATCCGAATGGTAGCAGGCTTCCAGCAACCCAGGTACTATACTTCAATGCCCTAAGAAAGAGGGGCTTGTTACCAGATCTTAGAAAACCAGCACATGCTTCACACATACGCCATGCAGCTTCAATAGATATGGGGAATGTGAAGGTCGATGATAACCGGGAAGCTCATTGTGTTTCCTCTGATAAGCTCCCAAAAGGAAACCTTCTGAATCTGGACCAATCTCGCTCAAGACATGTTACTCTAGAAAGGCGTTGGAGTCTTGAAGTTGCTATTGAGAAAGTAATTGGGCAAGATTTAGATACAGGAGAATCTATTCAAGAAGGTAACGGAAAGGACGTGAAAAAAAACATTCCAATCCTGGAAAGAGAATATATGCAAGGTATTCTTATCAGTGAACTAGTCTTGTCTGACCGCTTTTCACCATCGTCTAGAAAATCAAGAAGACGTAATAAGAGGCATACTAAAGAAATCAAGCGGCCGGGAGAAACAATTATCAAAGGTCACAGGAGTTATGATCTAATGCTCGGTTTACAACTAGGAATAAGGGATTTCTTTTCTTTTACCCTGCTGTCATTTTCTGTGTCATACACGTTATTGCATTTTGCATATCTAATGGGCTTCTACTGCAGTTGACATTAATTTTTAATCCATCTTAATGTTGTGTTGTACACTTGTACTTGCTTCTCAATGCCTCTCCTTGCCAGAGCTTATTTTTTAATTAAACAAATTTGATGTTCTATGTTTTATACAGGATGTCAACTACTAATATAATCATTTTCGTATACTTGTTTTGGTTTGGGATCTTTTTTCTACAAAACTCCAAATATGTCAGGTTAAAAAAACTTGACAAACCGAAGTAGGTTGATTCATGTAGTGATTTCCATTTAATTGAAAAAAGAAATGGTTTCATTGAGTTTAGTTAACAAGCTAACACTTGTTGAATCTAACATAAACTCTATTTTTTTTTTGGTTTGAGATATGTTGTCTGTAAGACTCCAAATATAAGTTGAAAAGATTTGACGAACCAAAGTAGTTGATTTCATGTAGCAAGTTCCATGTAATTGATTAAAAAAGGATCATCGACTCATCGATTTTAAGTAACTAGTTAAGACTTCTTGAATGATGAATCTAAGAAGCACGCCCGTTCCTTTAAAAGCATCACAGGCTAAAATAAAAGAGAAGTGACGCGGCGGAGATCTTCTAAACCAGTTGAACGAATCTACGAACAACTCGATCTAGGTCAGAACTTAAGCCAAAGTTCGAAAATTCTTTTATTTCAGCCAAAAACTACGAATTACACCCAATAGATCGCTTAAATAGCGAAACCCTAAAATTTGCCAAAAATAGTAAAAAGTCCAAAAAGGCCCAAACTGAAAACTAGACGAAAAATAGAAACAAACGCCGCAAATGACAATAAAAACATAAATTCCTAATGAAAGTTATAAGCGAAACAAAAGTATCCTAAAATAGCAAAATTGCCGTTTCGGAGGTCGAAACGATGGAATTTTGCCGAAAAACGTCGTAGTCACGGCGAAGCTGTAAGTTGTGATCTCACGCCGTTTTTCGGCGAAATTCCATCGTTTCGACCTCCGAAACGGCAATTTTGCTATTTTAGGAAACTTTTGTTTCGCTTATAACTTTCATTAGGAATTTTCGTTTTTATTGCCGTTTGCGGCGTTTGTTTCTATTTTTCGTCTAGTTTTCAGTTTAGTGCTTTTTGGACTTTTTACTATTTTTGGCAAATTTTAGGGTTTCGCTATTTAAGCGATCTATTGGGTGTAATTCGTAGTTTTTGGCCGAAATAAAAGAATTTTCGAACTTTGGCTTAAGTTCTGACCTAGATCGAGTTGTTCGTGGATTCGTTCAACTGGTTTAGAAGATCTCCGCTGCGTCGGTTGGTATCAGAGCCTGCTTCAGCGTGATTGGAGAAATCGTGCCGCCGAAGAGGAACCAGCAACGTATCGAGGAGGTGTATGACCGTAACAATCTGAATCGACAAATTGGCCAATTGATTGACCAACGCATGGACGCGGTGGTAGAACGATTAACTGCCAGAATCGATCAGTTGTTGGGTCGAAATATTGATCGTGTCCGTAACCATCGAGGGGAACCTGTTGGTGATGAACCGGTAGGAGATTCTTCTACCGAAGGCGAGGATGAGTATGTTCAGGCACCGAGGAAGCGCTACGGGCCGCGTGCAGTTGAGGATGATCGCAGGCGGTGGGAGTCTGGGATGAAGACGGATGTCCCAGAATTTCATGGCACCCTTCAACCGGAAGAATTCTCGGACTGGCTGGCGTCAGTTGAAGAAGTCCTATAATTTAAAGGTGTGCCCGAAGACAAGCGTGTGCAACTGGTTGCGACCAGATTCCGCAACAGGGCTACAGCTTGGTGGCAACAGCAGAAGTTCATGCGGAATAGGAATGGAAAGGCGAAGATCACCTCGTGGGAGAAAATGAAAAAATACTTACGGGCTGAGTTCTTGCCTTACAACTTCCAACGCCTTATGTATCAGAGGTTGCAGAATCTGAGACAAGGGGCAAAGTCAGTAGATGATTACACTACTGAGTTTTATCAGTTAGTCACTAGAAACGAACTGCAGGAGACTAACGAGCAATTAGTGGCGCGGTATATTGGTGGGCTGAGGATGCAGATCCAAGATGTCGTCAACGGGTTTGATCTGGCTTCCTTATCTGCAGCGCACCGGCGAGCATTGTTGGTGGAGAAACAACAGCGTCGGGGTGTGAGTAATGCTTCCAGTAATGTTAGTGTTGGGACAACCAATACTGGAGGTAAGACCGCTACAATTAACCCTGCTAGTCGCACGAACAGACCTAGCACTAGTGGGATTAAATGCTTCGGTTGTGGCGAAGTTGGTTACCTGAAGTCAGAATGTAAAGGGAAGAAGGCTCTCTTTATTGAGAACGAAGAGGAAGACGAAGGGGAAGAGGCCAACATCACTGCAGAACCAGCCTTTGATACCTCTGACAATACAGAAGAGGAGATCGTGACTGGAGATGTGGGTACTGCCTTGGTTGTGAGGCGTTCTTGTATGACTCCTAGAGTTGTCGCTGATGATGAGTGGTTGCGGAATAACATCTTTCAATCCAAGTGTACCATCTTAGACAAGGTGTGCAGGTTCATGATTGATGCAGGCAGTTGCGAGAATATCGTCTCAGTTGAAGAGGTTCGGAAGTTGGGCCTTGCAACTGAACAACACCCCAAGCCCTACAAGCTAGCTTGGCTGAATAAGGGTAGTGAGGTGAAGGTGTTGAAGCGCGCTTTGGTGACTTTTTCTATTGGTGCTAACTACAAGGATTCAGTCTGGTGTGATGTTGTGGCTATGGATGCTTGCCACTTGTTACTAGGACGTCCTTGGCAGTTTCATAGGGGAGTTGTACATGATGGCAAAGCCAATAAATACACCCTTATGTTCAAGGGAGTGAAGATTGTGCTAGTACCCGCCAAGGATCCGGAGGAAGTTAAGCCTACTAAAGAATCTAACAGCTTGCTGTCTTTGGCAAGATTTGAAGATGAATTACAGGATTATGAGGTAGTTTACATCTTGATGGGAAAGGAGGTAGATAGAGATGTTGATGTTCCTGAAGCTGCAATTCCTATTGTAAAGGAGTTTTGTGATGTTTTCCCTGATGAGATGTCAGAAGGACTGCCACCATTGCGTGATATTCAGCATCAGATTGACCTTGAACCTGGTGCGTCACTACCTAATAGACCACACTACCGAATGAGTCCCAGTGAGCATGGGGAGTTGCGCAGACAGGTTGAAGAGTTATTGGCGAAGGGATTCATCCGTGAAAGTCTAAGTCCGTGTGCAGTACTAGCCCTCTTTACACTAAAGAAAGATGGCTCCTGGCGGATGCGTGTGGACGGTAGAGCAATCAACAAGATTACTGTCAGGTATCGCTTTCCTATCCCTCGATTGGATGATTTACTTGACCAATTGAGTGGAGCAAAATTTTTTACAAAACTGGATTTGAAGAGTGGGTACCACCGGATTCGCATTAGAGTTGGGGATGAGTGGAAGACTGCTTTTAAAACCAGGGAGGGGCTGTATGAGTGGTTAGTCATGCCGTTTGGGTTGTCAAACGCACCTAGCACCTTCATGAGAGTCATGAACCAGAGCTTGAGACCTTTGATAGGCAAGTGTGTTGTGGTATATTTTGATGATATATTGATATACAGTACCAACGAAAAGGAACACCTCCGGCACGTGCGAGGTGTTCTGACTATCTTTCCCAGGGAGAGGTTCTATGCTGCGATGAAGAAGTGCTCATTTTTGACACCGAAGGTCCTTTTCTTAGGCTATGTCATTTCTGGAGAAGGGTTGCAGGTTGATGAGTCTAAAGTAGAAGCCATCCGCACTTGGCCTAGACCTACCACCATCACGGAGGTTCGCAGCTTTCATGGGTTGGCTTACTTCTACAAGCGGTTCATTCCACACTTCAGCAGTATCATGGCCCCAATTACAGACTGTATGAAGGGCGTGAAGTTTGGGTGGAGCAACGAGGCAGATGAAGCATTCCAACTGATCAAGGTGCGGTTAACCACTGCACCCATTCTGGTGATGCCAGATTTTCACCTACCTTTTGAGTTGCATAGCGATGCATCCAAGGTAGGCATCGGAGCTATCTTGAGTCAGAATAATAGGCTTGTTGCCTATTTCAGTGAGAAGCTGTCTGGGGCGAAGTTGAGGTATAGCACATACGATGTGGAGTTCTATGCAGTGGTACAAGCCGTGAAACATTGGCGACATTATCTTTTCCACAGAGAGTTCGTGCTGTTTACAGACCACGAGGCGTTGCGACACTTACATGGGCAGAACAAGGTCTCGACCAGACATGCTTCCTGGGTGGCCTATTTGGAGCGCTTTACTTTTGTGGTGAAACACAAGTCTGGTGTGACCAACGGAGTTGCTGATGCCCTGAGTAGACGAAAATGTTTGTTGAGCCGCATGACCATTGAGGTACCTGGGTTTTCCTCCTTCTCTGATTTGTTTACTACTGATCCTTTCTTTACTACTATTGTGGAGAAGGTGCGGAGTGGGGAACGTACTGATTACACACTTCAGGAAGGTTACTTATTTCGAGGCAACCAGCTTTGCATTCCTAATTGCAGCCTGAGATTGCTGATTATTAGAGAGTTGCATGGAGAGGGACATGTTGGGCGTGATCGCGCTTTGCAGCTGGTGCAGGCCTCTTACTTTTGGCCTACCATTCGCAAAGAAGAGGACAGATATGTGCAGCGGTGCCGGACTTCCGCAATTAATGCCGGTCTATATATGCCTTTGCCCATTCCAGAACAGTGTGGTTGATATTAGCATGTATTTCGTGTTGGGGTTGCCTAGAACACAGGGGGAAATGACTCTCTTTTGTGATGGTTGACCGTTTTTCCAAGATGGTTCACTTCATCCCATGCAAGAAGACCACAGACGCTGTGAAGGTGGCTCAGCTGTTCTTTCGAGAGGTGTATAGATTGCATGGCCTTCCTACCTCTATTGTTTCAGATCGGGACACCAGATTCCTCAGCCATTTTTGGCGCAGTTTGTGGGCTATGGTGAACACGCGTGAAATTTAGCGAAGCTTATCATCCGCAAACAGATAGGCAGACTGAAGTTGTCAGCCATTCGTTAGGCAATCTTTTGAGGAGCTTGGTGGGTAAGAATGTCAGGAGTTGGGACTTCAAGTTGAGCCAGGCAGAATTTGCACACAACCATGCTGTTAATCGAAGTACCGGGTTTAGTCCTTTTCAGGTTGTGTATTCAGTACTACCTCGAGGTCCTCTCGATCTGTTACCAGTGCCAAGTAAGACTAGATGGCATGGCAAGGCAGAAGACTTTGTTAGTGGGCTGCAAGAGATTCATCAATCTGTCAAAGATAACTTGAAGAAGGCTGCTGACAAGTACAAACAATACGCAGATCGGAAGAAGCGTCACGTGGAGTTCGAAGTGGGTGACTTTGTGTGGGCAATTCTCACTAAAGATCGGTTCTCTGTGGGTGATTACAACAAATTGTCAGTTCGGAAGATTGGTCCTGTGAAGGTTCTTGAGAAAATTAATCCTAATGCTTACAGATTGAAGTTGCCAAGTCACATTCGCACGGCTGATGTATTTAATGTCAAGCATCTTGTTCCCTATTATGGGGATACGTATGATGATGACAATTCGAGGGCGAATTCTGTCCACCATGGGGAGAATGATGAAGTCCAAGAATTAGCTTGTAAATTCTTGGAAAAATATGATGGAAAATATGACAGGATTGCATTTTAGTAATTTTCGCAAATGGCGAAGTTTGGGCGTTTGAATTTTGGCGTTCCAGGGGCATGGGTTTATTGGAAACGGTGTGGAGATCACAACTCACTGCTTTGCCGTGACTACGACATTTTTCGGTGAAATTCCATCGTTTCGACCTCCGAAACGGCAATTTTGCTATTTTATGAAACTTTTGTTTCGCTTATAACTTTCATCAGGAATTTCTATTTTTATTGCCGTTTGCGGCGTTTGTTTCTATTTTTTGTCTAGTTTTCAGTTTATGGCTTTTTGGACTTTTTACTATTTTTGGCAAATTTTAGGGTTTCGCTATTTAAGCGATCTAATGGGTGTAATTCGTAGTTTTCGACTGAAATTAAAAAAATTTCGAACTTTGGCTTAAGTTCTGACCTAGATCGAGTTGTTCGTGGATTCGTTCAACTGGTTTAGAAGATCTTCGCTGAGAAGGCTGTGGCAGAATCAGTTGAATCGGTTAAATGAGGAAATCCTCTGCATGTGTTATCACGGTTGAAATTATTTTGGAATTCATGAATTGCTCATGCATTTGGTTATTTTATTCTTTAAGAACCCACAATTTTCACAACTATTCTATCTTTGCTTTTTCATCCATTTGTGGCAGTACTTCTTGAAGACATGAGTGTGCAAATTTGGCGCTGCTTGTAAATTCCATCATCCTAATGTAGCTTCTCAATAGTTGTGCTTCTTTTCACATTCTTGTCCGCTTTCTCATGATGAAAAGTCTTGTCCATGTTACATGCGGACTTGGTCTTGTAAATTTGGAGTGATATTGAACTACTCTGAAGCTCTCAGTGTCAATTTTTTTGTTGGTCCTAGGTTGTTTAGGAGATTGCTATATGATTGTTACACTAATTGATGTGTTTTATTCATAGTTTTTGTTTTATTGGACTGTAGCTTGTTGAGGCGAAATTTAATAATGCAATTGCAATGCTTAATATTTGGTTGCTTTTGGTATGAAGTAAATACCTTGCTGATGGTTTTTAACTCTACATTTTTTGCTCATTTATCAATTCTCGGCCTATAGGCTTGTAACTTAAATCATTAGGTATGATTTCATTTTTTTATCATGAGTTTGATTTATTTTGCAATATTTGCAAAGCGTGGCCCTATCAGTAGGTGACTGGTTCTTCGATCGAGTGGGAGTTAGTGCCATTGATTGCCCATATCCCTGTGACAATACCTGCCATAATCTGGTTTTCAAGTGAGAGATGAGGAATTTAAAGCATATCATGTAACTTTTATAGTTGTTTACATGACTTTTAGATTGATAATTCTTTTTGTGCATATTTAGAGGATTGTAAGTTTTTTTTTGTGGTTGTTGAACAATAGGATCGGTGGTTTTGTGAATACTTAGAAATTTGGAGCATTTATTATACTTGACAATTTTTCGTGGATATATAAATTTTTTTCAAATTTTGTATTTTACATTTTTTCTCTCATTTGAATATTTGTTGAAATATATGTCAAATTTTGCTTTTTTGGGGGATGTTAGCACCCCTAGGAGTTGTTGGAGGGGGTGCAGGCGATGGAGTAGGTCCTATGGTTTTATTTTCAAGTTATAGGTTGGAGAACCAATTGGATTGAGTTATGTTTGAAAACTAAACAAAAATGAAAATTAGAGACGGATTAGCAACGGAATTCAGAGATTCCGTGGCTATTACGTCTCTAATTTTCTAGGAATAGATGCAAATCAGAAACGGATCAAAGATGGAATGGAGAGATTTCGTTTCTGATCCGATTCTGATTAGCAACGGATCAGAGGCGGAAATAATGCATTCCGTCTCTGATCCGTTGCTAATCAGAGACGGATCAGAGACGGACCGCATAAATTCCGTCTCTGATCCGTTTCTGATTAGCAACGGATCAGAGACAGAAATAATGCATTCCGTCTCTGGTCCGTTTCTAATTAGAAACGGATCAGAGACGGAATGCAATTACAATTGTACCATTTTGAAAAATTTCCATTTCAGTTCCGTCTCTGTTCCGTTTCTAATTTCCGTCTCTAATTTGTCTCTAATCAGAAACGGAATTTATTCCGTCATGGAATGCAATTACAATTGTACCATTTTGAAAAATTTCCATTTCAGTTCCGTCTCTGTTCTGTTTCTAATTTCCGTCTCTAATCCGTCTCTAATCAGAAACGGAATTTATTCCGTCTCTAATCAGAAACAGAATCACATTTCCGTTTCTGATTGAATCAGCGTCGACGATTTTAGTGACGAAATTTATTCCATCTCTGTTCCGTTGCAGATCTCAATTAGAGACGAAATTTATGCAAATCAGAGACGGAAATTTTCGTTTCTGATCTGCTGTTTTTTGTAGTGTAAAGATTTGATGAGTCCAAAACTTAATTCAAAGTTGGGGCAATGCACGTTGGTTCAAAAGCCGCTACATTTTTATCATATTATATGTCATACAACGAGAAAGATTCTTAAGAAATTATATTAAAATCCCCTGCAACAGAGCAAAAAAATTGACAAGTGTGTGCACAATAAATTTATCATATATTTATAACTTGTAATAGTGATAAGTAGGATATCTTCTCCATAGGGAAGGTTGAATCCATTGGATAAAACATAACACCATAGAAATATGATAGCATTAACACTCAATGAAAATCATACCTAATCTAAGAAAATATTAATCGAAGCCGCACAATAAACAACTTAGGAAAAACCATATAGATTAATCCCAGTTACTACTTCTATAATTGTTGTTAATAACTACAGACATAGATTCAAAATCATAATACCACAATACATATTGCACACTCTGCATGCAATATATCAATCTTCATTAGTTTTAATAAGCTGAAACAATTTATTAAATCAGTGATTGAGGTGTATGAACAGATTTAAAGCATTAAGTACACGATTCTTTAATTATAACTAACATGCAATCCAAAGTATTTACATGTCTAGGGTTTGTTTAGATTGATAAACTATTCATTCATGCCATAAATAAATAAAAAAATAATATAATAAAAAAACATAATTAAATAAATACCTCTTAATGAATTAAACAAAGCTCCAACGTAGCTTCAAACATAAACTCAATCATAATTAAACAATAGCCCCAATATAAATTATATGTCTAATTATTATTGACTAGCATGATGTGTATCTTGAGAAAAATCTATATATTTAAACCAAAACCTTCAAACTTATCGTCACAAATCAATCAAGAGAGTGAGAGACAACCCACTGAGGGTTTGATTTTAAGGAATCAACTAGGAATGACGCATCTAGGCACACACTTAAACTCACTCAGCCTGACAGCCACCTATTTCGCCTCAAGATCCACAAAAAAGATCGCTTATCAGATGAGAAAGTTATTCTTTTCTCAGGATGCGTGCGTTGCGGTTTCCCAGTTTTTTAGTCGAATTTGTGTATTTCTCATGACCATTCTATAACGCCACGTGTCAGCTCCTTAATCATCCAGCTCATCCTCTTATACTAGCAATTCTCTTCTTATCAACCGCCCTGGATATGCCTCCAGATGCACGTCGTGCTCTCTCCCACTTCTTTGCCAACTCTTAGTGCAAGCAATGCTCCCTGCTGCATGCCATGTGGCCCTCATCTATTCGCCAACATAACTTACTATCAACTGTTCCTCCAACATCCACCCGCCACATCACCTGCTCAGCAGCGATCTAGCCAATCAGCTCACGCCATGTGTCCAAGGCCATGTAACAAATTCCCTGCAGCCGGTGCATGATTAAAAAATGATGCCACACAAATCATTTTCTCTCACCTCCATAGACTAGTTTTTAGTAGTTTTTTGTATTAAGGATTTAGGAATTACCAGGGGATCAACTTCTATTCTTTTGGATCCCCCAAGCACTCGAATTCTCCTCTCGATTTTTATATTTCTCTTTGGTATTTGTGAAGATCATGTTTAGCTTAACAAATCCTTGCCTAGGTTGAAGGTGAAACAAGTCGGGATTCTTGATTCATGGCATAGCTTGTGAGATCTATTATTTTTATTATTTGATTGAATTTAATTTCTTCTATTTTATTGTTATTGATTTCATGAATATGATTTAAATCAAGGGTATATATATGGCTGCATGATTTTAAGAGGAAAATCTATAGTCAATTGGACCAATTGTACCTATAATTGTGCTTTTGGACCAATTAAAGTGACAAACATTCACCCAATTCCCGTAGAAGAATTTCAGTTCTTGAGTGTGCAATAATTGAATATAGGTTAAATTGCAAGCGAACGCGATCCAGTTATCTAGGATTAGTATTCTTACGGATATTTATTATTGCGATTAGTGTGTTAAACCCTATTTGCGGATGTTTAGGGCTATGCATTAATTAGGGAAGTAGTTAGTGACGGATGTCTTAACTACCAAGATCAGGGGAATTAGGAGTTTCTGGCGGATGTCGATTTTTCATAGCTAATATAGGAAGATTTGAATTAATAATCTTTTGGGAAATATTGATGACCATGATATGTCATTGAATCTTGATTCTGATTTATGGAACCGTAGACCTAAGTGTTTTCTTTCATTGAGATCATTCTTGCAATTTTGAATTCTTACTAGTTTTAATTAGTTGTTTCACCAAGATTTTTAAAACCCCTCATTTTTAGTTAACTTAGAGTAAAACTCAAGTCACGTGGATTCGACCCCGTATTTACCATTACTACACCGTTGTGGGATTGGTAACTCAAGTACGGGTTATATTTGGCATGAACGATACGTGACCAAATTCCGGCGACGTTGTCGGGGACTTAGTCCTTTACTCTGAGTTTAATTTTCTTTTTTTCTTTTCCTTAGTTTTATGCTCCCACGACTCATTCGGTCAAAATCGACTGGTTCACTATTACCTTTTGATCATGAACCGGAGAGAATACTTCGTAGGTTGAATAGAGAGACCATCTTAGGCAATAACAAGGCCAAAATCCTCTAGACATGGCTTAAAATCCGCAAGTCAATATGGGGCATGCCAGTCAAGAGTTTCATGCTCTTTTGGTATAACCCCTCTATATCAACTATCTGGATAATGCCGAAGATTTTGAGTTGAGGTCTAGGTTTATTCATCTCCTACTGTCCATTTATGGTGGCAAGAATTAAGACCCTATTACTTTTCTGAAGAAGTTTCAGACTAACTATAAGTCAATGAAACCCTCTAATGCAGATGAAGACATAATTAAGCTTAGATTTTTCCGTTTTGTCTTAAAGACAAAACCAATGAATGTTTTTTCTACCTTTTGCCTGGTTGCATTAACTCCTGGAATGATATGACAACTGCATTTTTAAATGAATATTTCCTTGAGGATAAAGTCGCTCAGCTCATCCAGGACATATGAGGCATCAAAATGAAATCGGTTGAATCATTTGGGATTGCTATAAACGATTGATTGTTAGTTGTCCGTATCATGGCCAATCTAAGAACGACATAGCCCGTTTCTTCTATGTTGGCATGTCGTCCATAGAAAGACACATGATTGATAATGCCTATGGGGGTCACATTTGAAATAAGACTCCAACCCAAATGAAGTAGCTATATGAGGACATCACATAGTAGTCGCGCCTTTATGGAGATCTTGATGATACTGTTTACCAAAGTCTAATTACGGGAGGTGTCTCGAGTTCTACTGATCGAAAATATGACCAACTGACCTCCATGATGGAGCATTACCTCACCTCTGGCAAAGTGCAAGTCAAGGCTTGTGGCATTTTTACTGCCACAAATCATGCAACTGATAAATGTCCTACTCTCTTTGAGGACAATCAATAGGCCAATGCCATGGGTAATTAGTTACAAGGACCATCTAGAGTCCTATTTAGGAATACATACAATCACGTAACGGTAAGGAACAACCTGAGCTTTAGTTACGAGCCTCAAAATTAGAACTACACACCTTTTCCTAGAGAGGTCAATCGTTGCCTGCACTCTCCAATAATTCCTTTTCACTTGAGTATACGATGAAAGCTCTTATGGCTCAACATAGCTAATTTACGATAGATGCTACTCAATTCAAGGCTAACACTGAGAAATCCATCAGTGATACCAATTCGACGGTTCGAAACCTTCAAGTTCAAATGGAATAAATATCACAACAATTAGGACGTCTAAAGGATAAGGGAAAGTCGCCTTCACAACCTTACCCAAATCCTAACGCAATTGCTAACACAGTTACACCTAGAAGCGGTAAAGAGCTATAGGGACCCAAAAAGAACAATCAGTCATCTGATGCCAAAGACTAGGCAAATGAGAAAGGGCATGAGTTAGTAGTGACTCGTTTGTCCCTTAACAGATGGTAACTCCTCAAAATGAAGCACCGCCCATATTCAATGTCAAACCTCTTTTTTCATAACGACTTATCCTAGATAAGAAGAAGGAGGAAAAGAAATAAATTCTCGAGACCTTTCGGCGAGTAGAAATCAATATTCCACTCCTCGACGTTCTGAAATAAGTCCCTATGGATGAAAAGTTTCTCAATGAACTATGCATTAACAAACAAAAACTAAAGGCAACGAGAAATTCCAAATGGGAGAAACCATTACGATTATCCTACAAAAAAAGCAGCCTCCTAAATGCAAGGATCCTTGGATGTTCTCGATGCCTTGTGTTATATGTGATGTAAGCATTTAGAGGGTTATGTGTAACCTTGGTGCTTCCATTAATTTCATGCCATTGTCCATTTATGAGGCATTGAATGCATGCCCATTATAGGAGATTGGTATTGTCATTCAGTTGGTAGACCATTCAGTTGTCAGATTCATTGCCGTTCATAAGGACGTTCTAGTCCGAGCGAATGAGTTGATGTTTCCTGTTGATTTCTACGTGGTAGATACGAAGGAGGAGTCATTCCCCAATGCTTTGTTAGTGCTACTTAGATGCCTATTCTTGAAGACGACGAAGATGAAAATAGAAGTTGATGATGGATCTCTTACGATATAGTTTAACACTGAACTCATCAAGTTTAACATCTATGATGTGATGCAATACCCCAGTGACATGTTTTCTGTGGTATGTACCATAGACTATGTGGATCCATTCATTGAGTAGGCTTTGCTCATGAGTGCGATGATATAGTGAAAGTAGTGTTAGAGAATCATTTCTACACTATTTATATCCACTAGAGTGTTCTGACCCTCTATACTAATGTCGAGGAAGTTGTTTTAGAGTTGGATTCATTCCAACCCTTGCCTCCAAATGTCTGTTATTTTGAGTTGCCTACTACTGACTCCAAACTTTCTCCTTCCTTAATTAAAGCTCCTACACTTGAGCTGAAGCCATTACCTGATTAATAGACTTAGACCAAGTCGAGCCAAAGACTTTAAACAAAAGCGATATTAGGAGGCAGCCCAAATTTTGATAAGTATTATTTTGTTTATTCATTTTAGTATTTTTATTTTTTTATTATTATGCATGAACTCATATCATTTCCTTCTTCCTATATCTATCATGTTTTTTCACCTTCTTATTTTTTTGTAGACCTCTTGACTTGTTCTCAACCTTGGGGACAAGGTTTGGAATAAGTTTGGGGGTACTTTAGGGATTGTGGATTGTGTTGGATGGATCTTATTACTAAATACTGTAGTATGATCGTTAAATTTTAAAAAAAAATTATGTGGTTGAAGGATGGTAATGGTGGTGTTATTCTCATTTTCTTATCTTTCCATTTCTCTTTCCTTTTCATTAATACTTTATCTTCTATTTCACTAGGATATGATACATTTTCATGCACGTATTTAGCATAGTTTTTATTACTATTATTAGTAGACATGTGTCTATCTATGTTTGTTCTTGCATTTAAGCCTAACATAGTGTCATATGTGCATTTAGAGTCACCCGAAACTTTGCTTCATGCCTTTAGTTGTGGATGAGTAAATTATAGTTGCCTTTTTGACTTGAGACTTAGGGAAAACTAGGAGAAACACTCACTCAAGCCCGTAGCCCAGCATTTTTTTAATTTCATGATTAAGGACTTAGCATGATGGTTAAGCCTTGTGCTAGATACCAAAGGGAGTAGACTATCAAAATTACTCAAGTGATAATAACTTAACTCAAATTAGAGAATTTGCTTAATCATAGTTGAAGTGAGAAAGCCAAATAGGAGTTTTCTTAAAACAAAATGTAGAGTCCCGCAGGTTCCACAAGAAATGGAGCAGGGAATCTTATGGTGGGAAAAAGTGAGAAAATAGATTTCCAAAGGAAATGGAGCAGTAACCGTATTACTTGAAAAAAATGTGGAGAAAGAAAATAGAGCATATATAAAATGAATAAATTCTAAAATCTATGAAAACTTCTTAAATAAAAAGATTTTAGCTCGAGTGCTTATAACTAGATTAAGTGAGCTTTTAAACTTGTGTGCTTAAATATATAGACCAAAAAAACTCGCAAGTAGTTAATGGCCTTTGTCTTGATCGAATCTATATCTTTAAAGTGTGATTTTAATTGTGTTTGGGTTGTGAGTCTTGATATATCATACAACAACAACAACATAGCCTCAGTCCCAAATTAACTGGGGTCGGCTACATGGATCAAATTTTTCCATTGTGCTAGATTTAGTTCAATTGATGGTGAGCTTTACGAACCATTCAAATCCTTCCTAATTAATGCATCCCATGTTAAATTGGTATGCCCCTACTTCGTCGAATTTCTACGGTTTCTATTGAGTCAAGTTTTCTAGTCGGAGCATTTGTAGGCCGTCTTTGCAGGTGACCAAACCATCGCAACCGCCTTTCCCTAATCTTTGTATCAATTGGTGCTACTCCTACTTGTCTTTGAGTTTCTATATTTCTTATTCTATCTATACATGTTTTACCACACATCCACCTAAGCATCCTCATTTCTGCTACGTTCATTTTATGTAATTGTTGTTGTTTTACCGCCCAACATTCACTTCCATAGAGCATAGCTGGCCTAATTGCAGTCCTATAAAATTTTCCTTTTAACTTAGTAGGAACATTTCGATCACAAATCACCCATGTTGCACTCCGCCATTTTTTCATCCGGCTTGAATTCTATATGTGACATCATTCTCAATGTTACCATCACTTTGTATGATTGATCATAGGTATCTAAAGTGGTTTACCTTAGAAACTTCTATTTCCCCTAATTTTACCACTCCGTCATCTCGATGTCTAGTGTTTCTAAACTCACAGTGCTTGTATTCGATTTTCATCCTACTCAACTTAAAGCCTTTAGATTCTAATGTATTCCTCCAGAGTTCTAATTTCCTATTCACTTCATCTTTAGTTTCATCCACTAAGACAATATCATCTGCAAATAGCATACACCATGGTATATCCTCTTGAATATGTCTAGTTAGTTCATCCATAACTAAAGTAAATAGATTGGGCTTAAAGCCGATCCTTGATGTAGTCCTATCGTAATGAGAAATTCTTTTTTAGCTCCTCCAAATGCCTTTATACTCGTTACTACTCCATCATACATATCCTTAATAGTGTCTATGTATTTAGCATGCACTCTTTTTCTTTCTAGAACCCACCAAAGAACATCTCTAGGGAACCTATCATATGCTTTTTTTAAATCTACGAATACCATATGAAGATCTTTTTTCTTTTCTCTATATTTTTCTAACAATTGTCTTACAAGGAAAATCGCCTCCATAGTTGGCCTCCCAAGCATGAAACTGAATTGGTTCTCTAATATTGTTGTTTCTCTCCTTAGCCTATTGTCAATTATCCTCTTCCAAATTTTCATAGTGTCACTCATAAGTTTAATTCCCCGGTAGTTTGAGCAACTTTGAATGTTTCCTTTGTTTTTGAAGATTTGCACGAGCATGCTTCTTCTCTAATCCATTGGCATTTGTTTTGATTTTAACGTTTTATTGAAAAGTTTTGTTAACCAAGTCAGTCTAATTTCTCTTAAGCATTTCCAAACCTCTATGGGTATTTCATATAGGCCACATGCTTTTCCTATTTTCATTCTTTTCAATGCCTCTTTAACTTCTACAATTCTAATATTGCGTGTATAGTTTACATTTCTTTCTTGGTGTGGGTTTTCATCTATTATAGTATCAACTTGGTCATCATTAAATAAACTATCGAAGTAACTTTTCCATCTCTCCTTAATATCCTCCTCGCGCGTTAAAACATTTTGATTTTCGTCCTTAATACATCTTACATGACTTAAGTCTTGTTTCTTTTTATCTCTTAACTTGGCTAGCCTATATATATATATATATATATATATATATATATAGTCATCTCTATTACTTAACCTTGTATATAGATCTTCCATGAAATTTGTTTTAACTTGACTAACTACTTTTTTAGCTTGTTTTCTAGCTTCTCTATATTGATTGTACACATCTTCATCTTGACACTTAAGTATTTTCCTATACATCTCTCTTTTAGTCTTAATTGTTCGTTGGACATCCTCGTTCCACCATCATGTTTCCTTCTTTGGAGGTCCCAAGCCCTTAGATGTACATAATACATTTGATCCCACTCTCCTTATGTAACTACTCATTTCTAGCCACATTGTATTAGCATCTAAGTCAAGATTCCAAAGATTTTCCTTTAGTAATTTTTCTCTAAACTCTACTTATTTACTATATTTTAGGTTCCACCACTTTATTCTAGGGTCGCTAACTCGTTTATTCATATTATGTCATCTAGTTAGCTTAATATCAAGTACTACTAACTTATGTTGGGTAGTAAGTGCTTCACCAAGTATTACTTTGCAGTCTCTACATATTTTTCTATTTATTTTTCCTGTTAAAAGAAAATCTATTTGACTCTTGTTATGACCACTACTAAAAGTAATTATATGCGACTCACTCTTCCTAAAACTAGTATTTGCTAAGACCAGATCGTATGCTGAAGCAAATTCTAAGATTGATTCTCTTTCTTCATTTCTATTACCGTAACCAAAACCTCCATGAACTTTCTCAAACCCATCGTTACTTGCCCCGACATGCCCATTTAAATCTCCTCCAATAAAAACCTTTTCATCTAATGGTATACTTTGCATAAATCCATCTATATCGTCCTAAAACTTGCGTTTAATGCTCTCGTTTAATCCTACTTGTGGTGCATAGGCGCTAAGTATGTTAATTTTTTCATCTCCAATAATTAATTTAACTAGAATCAATCTATCCTCCATTCTCTTAACCTCTACGACCTTATCCTTATAATCATTATCCACCACAATTCCTACTCCATTGCATTTTCTATCTATACCAGTGTACCACAATTTAAACCTTGTGCTTCCTATTTCTTTACTCTTTTCTCCTACCCATTTTATCTCTTGGAGGCAAGCAATATTGATTCTCCTTCTCATCATGGTATCTACTAGTTCTATTGACTTCCCGGTAAGTGTTCTTATGTTCAATGTGCCTAAACGAATTTTTTCTCCCCTTTGTATTTGTTTTCCTTTTCTATTTCTATTTTGTCTAAAAGATCTAGTGTCTGTATATATGGTTTTGTTTTTGTTTTTGTGTTTGTTTTGAACTAGCTTCTTTACCCACACCCGTCCTTTGTGTGGGAACCCTTGCTCATTTTTCTTCACATCCGAGCGACGATGTGAAGGGACTAGCTTCTTTACCCACACACGTCCTATGTGTGGGAACCTTTGCGAGTCTTGATATATCATAACTCTAAAATTTCTTAAGTGGCTTGTTATTTGGCAACTATGTAAACCAAAAGAAACCCATGAATTTTGAATCGGGTATATAAGTAGTTTAGTTAGTGCATGACTGTATTAGAGTCTAGTTTATTTATGTTTGTCATTGACACTTTTGCTTGGGATGTGCAAAGTCTTAAGTTTGGGTGTATTTAATAAGTCGTTAATTATGTAATTAGATATATTTTATTTATATATTCTTTTTTTTTTATAAAGTCTCCAAAATATTAGTTTAATTATATTTATTTGTTATTTTCAGGGTTAACGGAATGTGCAATTGAATCCAGGGCGAAAAACTACTCAAAATAGAATATATGTGTGCAGTGTGAACAGTTGCTGTTGGATTAGCCTCGAGACATGGATTCAACATATGATTTGGGGATGAGGAGCAACGGAATAATGCAGCTAGGCACTCACTTAAGGCAGTCGGCATGACAACTGCCTAGTTTGCCACGAGATTCGCATAGGAGATCGCCCATCAAATGAGAAAGAGTTGTTCTTGCCTCGGGATGCTTGAGTTGAGGTCTCCTAATTTTTCGGTCAAATTCATGCATTTCTCATCACCCACCAACATTGCAACGTGTCAGCTCCTCAATCATCTAGCTCCTCATCACATACCAGCAATTCTCCTCTCATCAACCGCCCTGGATGTGCCTCGATATGCACGTCATGTTCTCTCTCACTTCTTCGCCGACTCTTTATGCAAGCAATGCCCCTGCCGCGTGCCACATGGCGCTCATCTACTCGCCAGCACAACTCACCAGCAGTTGTTCCAACTGGCGCCTACCATGTCACCTGCGCGGCAATGATCTAGCCAGTCAGCTTACGCCATGTGTACAAGACCATGCAACAAAATCCTAGCGGCCAACAGATGCTCCTAAGTGCTCGAGCAAAAAATGATGCCACGAAAATCATTTTCTCTCACCTCCAAAAACTAGGGGATTACTAGGGGATCGACTTATATTCTTTTGGAACCCCAAGGTGCTCGAATCTCCTCTTGATTTTTTTTCTTTTTCTTTGGTGTTTATGAAAATCATGTCTAGCTAAACAAATCCTTGCCTAAGTTAGAGGCGAAACAAGTCAGGATTCTTGATTTATGGCGTAACTTGTGAAATCTATTATTTTTATTATTTGATTTAACTTAATTTCTTTTATTTTATTGTTGTTGATTTTCATCAATATGGTTTAAATCTAGGGTATGTATATGGTCATTGCATGCTTTTAGGTGAAAAATATATAGTCGATTGGACCAATTGTATCTGTAATTGTGCTTTTGGACCAATAAAAGTGACAAACATTTCCCTATTGCCGTCAAAGCCTATCAGTTCTTGAATGTGCAACAATTAAATCTAGGTTAAACCAGGAGCGGACATGATCTGGTTATCTAAAATTAGTATTCTCACGGATCTTTATTATTGTAATTAGTGTGTTAAACCCTATTGACAGATGTCTAGGGTTATGCATTAATTAAGGAAGTAGTTAATGACGGATATCCTAGCTACCGAGATTAGGGGAATTATAAATTTCTGGCGGATGTCGATTTTTCATAGCTAATCTAGGAAGATTTGAATTAATAATCTTTTGGGAAAGATTGAAGACCATGATATGCTATTGAATCTTGATTCCGACTTGTGGAATTGTAGACCTAGGTATTTTCTTTCATTGAGATCATTCTTGCAATTTTGAATTCGTACTAGTTTTAATTAATTGTTTCCTCAAGCTTTTTAAAACCCCTTATCTTTAGTTAACTTAGAGTAAAACTTAAGTCCTGTAGATTCGACCTTGTATTTACTACTACTACACCCTTGTGGGATTGGTAACTAGAGTACGGGTTATATTTAGCACACACGCATGTGACCATAAGAGGAGGTTAGGCGACAGCTGAATGATTTGTTAGAGAATGGTTTCATCTGCGTTATTATGCCACCCTGGGAGCTCCAGTGTTGTTTGTGAAGAAGTAGGATGGTTCGACGAGGATGTGCATAGATATATGAAACTGAATCGATGTGACGGTTAGGAACCGTTACCCACTTCCTAGAATAAACGATATGTTTGATCAGTTGGTATGCATTAGATTCTTTTAAAAGATCGTCCGTCATTCATGTTATCATTAGTTAAGGATTTGAGATAAGGATATCCAGAAAACCACTTTAAACACGTGATACGGGTTGTTCGAGTTCACAGTCATGTTATTCGAGCTAACTAATGCCCCAACTATCTTTACGGATTTCTTGTATAAAGTTTTGAGACCATGTTTGGACAGACTTGTCAGTCTTCATCGACGATATTTTGTTAAACAACATGACTTGTTGAGGAACATGAGAGACATATCAGATCGATTTTGACGATACTAAGGTAGCACATATTGTATGTCAAGTTCAGTAAGTATGACTTTTGGTTAAGTGCAATGAGATTTTTGGGTCACGTCATTAGCAATCAAGGTATCTTTATAGATTCAGAGAAGATTCAGGCTATTATTGATTAGAAGACGTCTAAGTCTGTTGCCGAGTTTTCTAGGACTAGCAGGATACAACAAGCGATTCATATATAACTTTTCCTCGATTGCAGCACTGATGACGGGACTGACCAAAAAAGATGTTAGATTTGATTGGTCAGAGGAGTGTGAGCGGGTTTTTTGTAAGTTGAAGAGGCGGTTAACTTTCGTATTAGTGTTGACATTGCATAAACCAGGCAAGACTTTATCTGTTTATAAGGATGCATTAGGCATTGGACATTGATATGTGTTGATGCAGGATGCTAGACCAGTTGCTTATCTTTTAAGACGGTTGAGACCCTATGAGGGGCATTATCTAATGCACGACTTAGAGCTTGCAGCAGCCGTCTTTGCACTTATGTCCTGAAGGCATTATCTCTATGGAGATAGGTTCATCTTATACACTGATCAGTAGAGGCTACGCTACATTTTCACTAAGAGAGATCTGACTATGCGTCGGATGAGATGGTTTAAGCTGCTGTAGGACAATGAATTTACTATTGAGTATCACCCTGGAAATGCGAACGTCGTAGCTGATGCATCGAGCAGGAACGGTATTGATAGTTATACTATTTTATGTCATATGACACACGAGCATGGCTTACTACAGTCGGCATAAGTTATGTGCATGGCATAGGTATCTACTACGGCGGAGCATCACATTTCTTGTTAGATAAGAGTTCTGACTGTATCTATTGAGCAGGTTGCTAAGTGTACAAGGCTGATGGACTTATGAGAAGTTCAATGGTTTAGCTCGGGATCCGGAGTTCATTGATTAGGCAAATAAAACTGATCGATGTTTAAGGCACCGAGGGAGGTTATGGATACATGCGGATCAGGAGATACGGGATGAGATTCTGAAGGATGCATATCAGTCTCGTTACACAGTTCATAATGGTCGAGCCAAAATATATCATGATTTGAGGCAGTTATTCAGGTGGCCAAGGATGAAGGCATACATAGGAACATATGTCAGGATTTGTCACATCTGCCAGTAGGTGAAGGCTAAGCACTGGAGACTTGGCGGACTATTATAGTCGCTGCCATTCCATAGTGTAAATAGGACCACATCACCATAAATTTCTTCAGTGGACTATCAAACACATCAAAACATCACGATATAGGTAGGGTTGTGATCGACAGGCTGAAAAAATTGGGTCATTTCATCTCGATTTTTTAAGAGATACACGTTCACAAAGCTGAGCATATTCTTTGAGCGAGAGATTATGAAATTGTATGGGGTGCTAGTCTCTATTGTATCAGACAAAGATCCTAGGTTGACTTTGAGACTATAGGAGGCTATGCAAGAGCACTTTGGCACCATGTTGTAGTTAGTAAGGCTTACCATCCTTAGAAAGACGAACGGTTAAAGCGACTGATAAAAATTTGGGGGATATGCTTAGGGCTTTTATATCACGGTTTGGGGGTTCGTAGGTGGATTATCTACCTTTATGTGAGTTTGCATACAACATTATCTATCAGACGAGTATTGGGATGCCACCGTTTGAGGCACTATATAGGAGGCCTTATAGATCACTTGCGTGTTCAGCAGAGTTGGAAGATACAATGACCATTTGGCCAGAGACACTTATTCATCACACAAATAAAATCAGCCATATTCGATAGAGACTACGAGCTATGTGACGGCCCCAGTTCCACAATCCTGAATTGGGCCCCGCCTAGCCTAGACTTACGTGGATCCCCGAGCTCATCTCACATTTAAGGATCGTTACAAGCTACATATGACATACATAAGAAATATGTAGATAAGTATCATGAGGGTCTGAGCTATGATGAGGGTGACATGGTATAGTTGAAGTTTTACCTTTGGAAGGGTCAGTGGAGATTTAGGATTAAGGGGAACCTGTCGCCGTGGTTTATTGGACCATTCACTGTCGCAGCATGAGTTGGTAGTGTCGCATATCGATTAAAGCTACCTGCTAAGTTAGTTATGATTTATTCGACATTTCAAATCTCTATGTTGAGACTAGCTAGGTTAGGACCGAGACAGATGGTTGACTTGGGACAGATTAAGGTTTAACTTGACCCAACTTTTGAGGGGCGGCCGATAGCTATCATTGACTGCAGGTTTCGGGTTCTTAGGAACATGGAGTTCTATAAGGTTCTAGTTCGTTGGCAACATTATGGGATAGAAGGACTTACC
Source organism: Stephania yunnanensis (assembly GCA_039657365.1). NCBI lineage: Eukaryota > Viridiplantae > Streptophyta > Magnoliopsida > Ranunculales > Menispermaceae > Stephania > Stephania yunnanensis. The sequence goes on from CM077592.1 coordinate 14,210,365, forward strand.
ATGGAGCTCGAGTCGACTATGCAGGAGCGATACCCTCAGTTATTTCATGGTACGATGATTAGTTTATATTTAAATTTCAGGATGAAATTTCCTTTAGTTGGGAAGAATTGTAACAACATATTTTATTAACGCCGTTATATTTTTGTAATTTCAGATATGGAAGCTCAGATTCACGTGGACGCCGCGGGTAGGCTAGGACATATGTTGACCTAGGTACACTAGTTTATTATCTGTTAAATTGCTTATTTGCGATGCATATTTATGAATTTATTCTCTAATACATCACATGTGTGTATGTTGTATGGTTATATCGTGCGAGATTTGTGTGATAGGTAGTCGCCTCAAAATGCGTGTCAACATAGGTATTTGGTAGACGAATTATGGGTACACTAGAAAACTCGACTAATTCATGTTAAGATGACTTAGTAATCAAATAAAATGGGCAATGCAACAATAGGCTAAGTCAAATTAAGTTAGAATAATAGGCTATTGCGTGCATTGGAATGCATGTCGGGATGTGAAGCACTGGGTACCGGGTAACCGAAGGTTAGTGGGACCACAAATCGGTTAATTTTGGTGAATAAGAACACTAACTATATGATTCAATTAGCTTAAACTAATGTAATTAAAAACAAATGATAATAAGCCTATAGGTTGATCAAGTTAATGCAGACCTTTGATGGTTATCTAGAGGGTCTTAGTGAGTGAATATAGGATAATATTGGCTTATTGAAGTCATTAAACTAGGTGTGGACAACATGTTTAAGAACCAAAAGATAATTCTTAAGATATGCATAGCACACTTGATCATTTCCAAACATATAAATAGCTAGTTAATGGGATTTTTCATCTCCACTAACACAAAGTTTATGCAAATTCTAGAAAATCATAGGAGAGAAGGGATATTTAGGAACTAAAATCCAGTAATTTGAGGTCAATTTAAGGATCAAAACTGAGGTAATCATTTTCTTTTTCTCTTGAGAATTTACAACTGGTTTTGAAAGAATTGGGGTTTTGGTGATTTAAAAAAACTAGTGAATGCATGGAATTTGATGATTTTAATCTAATTGATGTTCTCATATTGGTTTAAATGATGTTTTGGAGTCACTATTATATGGGAAGTGAGTAAAACAGGTTAGGTTACCCAATTCGGATGTGGAGGATAGAATTCTCAACTTGAGAATTCTGTCAAAGACCACAATTAGGGCACTAACCAGGTTGGCTAACGAGCTAACCAGTCTGGGCCTTCAATTGTTATTCAAAATGAAGAACAGTAGCATACTAGACTGGTTTACTAACGTGCTAACTCCACTTAATGCATTAGGCAGACCCATCAACGCTAAAGATGGATGGAAACTAAATGTTAAGGGCTATTTTGATTATTTCCAACTTAATTCATATCTAAACATTTGTAAACAACTTAAACTTATAGAGTTAGACTTTAGGGACTTAGGGGACTATAGCTTGGTTTCGGGAAGCTTGCGGGTCAGATACGGGTGTTTGCAGAGGTCGGTAAGTTGTTTAAGGTTTGTAAAACCTAATTGAAGAACTCTGAGTATTTGATTCTATTTTTGATTCCATATATATCATTTCATGCTATTCCTATCACTCCATTTTGTTACTTGGATGTTGGTTGAGTTTATATCCCTAGATTCTCTGTTGCGTGTTCATGATGCACTAGATTGTAGCACGTGCGATCCGACCTTCGGTGAATTACAACCTGAGTTTCCCTTGGTGCACGTGTCGGTGACTTAGCGGATTTGGCCAGAGCCGCGAGGGGCCAGGTGAAAGAGTATTAAGGGCATCCAATGTAGGGATCCTGGTGACCCGAAGTACAGTCTAGTCCATCTGGAGTGAACATGCATATTCGTTAGCTTATATATTATCTATTCATGTAATGAGCCAATTACAGTTTCCTATCTTTTACATTTTGCATATTTATTTAACAATATTTCTTGCATTTTCTTACTTTATTATGCGAATGCTTAGAGGGGTTCCTTAGGATTTTACTCACTGGACTCGTCATTTATCTTTTTATGATGATTGAGTGTGGAGCCTAGTACTAGTAGGGGATAGGGGATCCTAGGCGACTACATCTGATTGCCTACCGTCGATGACCTACTAGTACGTGCTTATTTTTTATATTTTGCACATTTTTTAGGTATTGGGAGACTGGAGTGACATTGTACCTGTATATATACATTGTATTATGGTATTATCACTTATATACAAAATACTTTTCTGAGTTTTCTATAGTAGGATATGCTCATATGGATGATATTTATCATGCTAATCTAATACTTTACTTGTTCAAATTAAGACTTCCGCTGATATATTGTTACCTTCTAAAATACAAACCACTAGCATGGCTAGGACTTAAATAAGCTATAAAAAGTTGAACTCGAGGAATTTTATAAACTTAAGGAAATAACCTAAGAAAATATGAATAATCAACTAACTAAATTAGTAGCACACACGTTGATACAAATTATCGAGATATGAGATGAACGAGCAAGTGTTGGATACACGTAACTGGGCCCACTAGGTAAGGAGCACACGACACGACGACACCTTGGGGTGGCCTTGGGGTGTAGGGCCGCTACAATATGCTGCATGAAACCCATTATTAAGCCCTGGTAACCCAGTCTGACTTAACTTGAGCCAGCAACCTCTCCTTCTATACCTGATAAACTCAACCTGTATATCGATATCGAGTAAATAATTCAACATATACGTAGCAAAAAATTAAAACTTTTTCGGTAATTAAACGATATACATAAATACAGAGTTTATCAAAACCCAAAACATGATTATAAACGTTCCAACCCTTATCTTATACAACAAAGTGTCTCAAATAGTATATATATATATATATATATATATATATATATATATATATATGAGGTCATTACATCGTAAAGAACATAATAAGACTCCTGAATCTTCTTTTTTCCCTACACTAAAATGCTAGGCTAAGAAACCGAAATGTTAAATTCGAGGTGAGCGCTCCAACTTGCGCAATAAGATTCGTAAAGCCATTGTGACGACCCCTCTCCTAATCTAGGGCACCGCCCGGCCTAATCCAGTAATTAAGCCCAAATCATATCCACGCAGGACTTAACTACGTATTAGTTAGTCCTTGCAACCTAAACGCCTCTTTTCTCATGTTCATGATAAGTAATACACCAGTCCTACCAGTTAATTAAAATTTAAAGTTAATTAATTAATTAGCGGAAGTCTTATTGATTATGCGGAAGCAATGAGTAACTTATGCAGAAGCCGTTTATAAAATCCTAAGTGTGGAAAACCAGAAAATGACATCACATATATAAAGTCCTCAACGTGTAGTGAAACAATAAAATAGTCTAAGTCAAGTCGGGGAACTAACGCTCAACCCAATATAGCACCCCAAATAGTATCTGAAAGACGTATATAACGTATACAATCAAAATATCAAAAGAAGACCTACAATCGATGCAGTGACACGCCGCGGGCTCAGGGATAATCGCCGATCTTCTCTTTGCTTGGCCTGCTGGTAAACGGGTCTGCACCCACCGTCATAAAAGGATGGTGAGTACAAGAATAAAATAGTAATCCCCGATGACAAGTTTAAGTTGCATTTCCAAATATTCAAATGGTATTTAAAAGCATAAAAATGGAAAATTGGAAAATAAACCATATGCGAGTAAATACCAGAGTTAAACAATTGATACTGACACTAGGCTAAGTAGTAGTGATTTAGGTCCGGTCGGCAGTGAAACGTGTCACTCCGACTCCATCATCATATAGCACAAGGGACTCTAACCCAAGTGTTACCAGGGACTTTAACCCTGGTGTGTAGACCACCTCAGGGACTCTAACCCCGAGTGTCATACAGTGTCCCAGGGACTCTAACCCCGGTGCACAAACCACCTCAGGGACTCTAACCCCGAGTGTCATACAGTGTCCAGTAACACATGTTGACATCCCCAGGGACTCTAACCCCGTGATTCGTGCACACCTCGATTGAGTACGAGACCTTAATGCAAAAACTACTTTTTTAATTTCAAGAAATACCAGGTATGGATTGTGAAGGCATAGGCACATCTACACATCTAAACAAATAAGGAATACAAGTCCTCTTAAACATTTATAAGATATTCACTAGCCTAATAGCATGCTATTTATCATTCAATTCACATTTAAAACAACAAGAATAGACATAGCATGTGATAGAATCATGAATCTAATCAAATGAATGAATATCATGCAAACTAGACTCATCAAGTGAGCATAGATACAAAGAACACATGATATAAGAGTACAAAGGCAAAATAGTCAAAAGGACTATACAAGAACAACAATTAATAGGAATTAAATTCCAAGTAAAATTTTCATTGGGTATACTCACTACAACAAAGTAAAGTCCTAGCTTTACTGGCCTCCCGATGCTCCAAATCTTGTATTCGCTCTCTCGTACCCTTTTTCCTAGGTTTCTGAATTTGGTGTCTCATTAGTTCAAATAGTGAATTTAAGCTCAATTTAATGTGTTTATTGTGTATTCAAATTGATTTGGTAGACTTTAAATCAATCATCCTAAATCAGCCCCTAAAGACTAAATTAAGTCTCAACTTCAGTCCTATATCTTAATGCACTTTTAGGCATGAAATGGTCCAAATATTGAATTCCTCCATAATTAAAATTATTGTTGATCTCTCTCTTAGCTTTCTAGAAAGGTTTAGTTTTCAGAATTATGATTTAAACTGAAAGAGATATCATGATTTTACTAAACATAGGTCTGATTGAAATTTAATCCGACCAACAGAATTAGAAAATCGATTTCTCCCAATCTATTGTTCCTAAAAATGTGAAATTTGGTAACAAGGCAGAAAATATATCCAATCACAACATACTAAAAGATTAGCTCATTTGGATAAGTAGTTAGTGAGTTATACCCTTAACAAATTTAGTTTCAAAATTGTCCTTCATAATTCCAGCACCTATTTGTAGAGCATGTTTGGAAATGAAAACATTCAAATCAGAATACCTTCAGTTAAGAAAGTACTTACCCTCTATATTAACTTTCAAATGCCACTGGTGTGGTTGAATTTGGATTTAACATGTTCAAATTATGACTAAATTACCCAGGTTGATTCCTAATACAACCTGCAGAATTCCAGTTTTGATGTTGCAACTTCAAAAATTCATATCTTTATGATTTCAACACCAAATTAAGAACTTCAATATAGCTGGATTATCAGCTTGAAATGAAGAATCTAAATATATAAATCAACTGCATATTTTCAATGATCTACTATCTGAAATTTTCCTAAAACCAGAACTTGTTCAAATTTCAACTCAAAATATGTGTACCTAGTTGATGTAGCTTGAGGATTTCTCACAAACTCCCATGGATTCCTTCAAAACCTTGATGATTAATTCCTCTCCAGAAATCCCTTCTTCTTCTTCCTCTCTTTTTTTTCCATGTGTGTGTGTGTGTGTGTGTTGGAGGGGGGTGTAGGTGTAGGTGGATGGATGGCCACATGGTATGCGATTTGTACAAGTGTGGTGTAATTTTGGACAAGTGTGGTGTATTTTTGGACAAGTGTTGTTGTTGAGTTTAGATTATATAGACAAGTGTTGTTGGGTTTGTGTCTTGACACCAAATGTGACACAGCTAAGACACTTGCCCGTGTTTTCGGGTGTTTCGACGACCGGTTTCGCGTCCGAACTGTGACATCCGCGTACCGCCTTGTCTCTATTCACCCAATATCTATTCCATATTATTTACTTGACAAATTTTTATTCAATTTGTGTGTTTTCGTTTCCCCGACCTAATATTCGGTCCCGTCACTACTCGGTACCCGAGTCGACACGCATATCGAGGCGTGTCCCCGCTCTCGTCTCAACGTCTACAACCGTACAAAATGACTTAGTCAGTCTACACAATACATAACACTAGGTATACATCAATACAAGAATATCATATACCTCGGCCACGTGCCTCAGTCGGTGTACGTATCACAGTGTAGGTCCCACGTCAAGGGTCGGTGATCCTGATTAAGGAATTAAAACGGGGTTAGAGATTTGGGTTGTGACAGCAATCAACATTCTATATAATAATCAAGAACAATATGCATCAATGATAACAAGATTATGAAAAACAAATAATTCAACAAGTAACGAATGCAAGTCAAACCGTCAATGACTATTACACTGTGATTGCTAGACAAATAAATCGGCCAATGCGATGTCTAGCCAATCCGTTAATGTCCAATGGTTCTATCCCAACCCTCTAGTGAATATGTAATCAACGTATAGGCTGGGAAGTCAACCTATATCCTATATAACCTAATCTCAGTTTTAGGAGTTACTGTGACAACCCCTTATCAAATTATGGCACCGCTTGGCCTAATCCACGCAATATATTAGTCATCCTTTCTAACACACTCACTACACTAGCTACTTTTCTAATAAAACTTACACCATTCTTAAACTTAATAATATTTCATAGTAAATTAAAATTTATACAGTTTAAAGATTATTCAACGGAAGTCATTCATATAAAACCTAGGTATGTGAAAAATCAGGTAATATAACAAAATGATGATAACTATATATTAACACGTGTTTGGTCGAATAACTATCTCACAACCTATAGTATACATCCCCAAAAGTATAAAAACATATATAAGTCATACAATAAAATTAAAAACTTACAAAACCAGATGTAGCAGCATTCCACTTGCTCAAAGGTAGTCGCCGATCTTCTCCTTGCCCGGTTTGCCACTCGATGGATCTGCACCCACCGTCATAAAAGGGATGGTAAGTGCAGGAAAGTAGAAAGTAACACTGATCTACCTTATTCCACTTTTTCATATTTATAAATATACAACAAGTATCTAAAAGCATAACAATAATGACTATGCTAAAAAAATCATGTTTTAAGATACTTCAATTGAGTAATATAAAATTGACACTTGGCTAAGTAGTAATGATCTAGGGTCGATCGGTTGTGAGTTACATCACATCAACCTTATTCCACTATTGAGGACATAAATAATATCATGAATGCCTTCACATCCTTACAAATGTCCATTTCATATATAAATACTCATAAATGCCCTTCACATGTAATGTATACTTATCAACAACCCCGAGTCCTATACCCTGTGTGTTGTACAAGTCAGTGGTGAGATCCCGAAATCCCCAAGAATCTAGTGACCCCATGTGCAATGGATATCTCTAAATATATTAGTCCTAGATATAAGAACTACTTTCATACACTCAAGGAATGACTTGTTTTAGTAATCGAGTAATGTAATTGCATATCTAATGCACAAAGGAAATTAGATTTACAATACCATCAAACACCTACCTAATAGCATGCTATTTTATTTGACTAAACTTCTCAACAACCAAGAATGAAATAGCATATGCTTTAGAGTCAATGAAACTATTTAACCAACAACTAATGCCATGAACACAAACTCATGGAATGAGAAAAAATTACAAATCATGGCATATGGAGTACAAATGACAATTCAGTTCAAATAACTGAAAATAGATAGCAATATTGGAATGAAATACAAATGAATATCTCAATAAGCAATCTTCGCAATTTCCTAGCCAATCCATGCAATTTTAATTGAAATATGTATCCGAACTCCCGAAACTCTTCCTTAGGTTCCTGATACTATTAGACATGTTTTTAAATGTGTATAGACTTTTAATTAGGTATTGGACTTATTTAAAATGTTTAAGGTATGATTAGTAAATTGCACATTTTGTTATATCAAAGCACCAAGCGCAATGGGTGGGATGTCTAGCATGCCAGTGACCCTATTAGTGCGCTAGTCAACCTGATTTACACTACACGTATTAGAGCGCTAGTTAGCACGTCTAGCACGTAATGTGTAGGAAAACCCATAATTATGCACTTTTCAATTCTGAGTTTCCTCCACATATGCCCAACTCCAACACCTTAGGATCTCTTGTTCTAACCTATCAGAGACCCTAAAACACTTACCAAAACCATTACAACAACCACACTTCATTTTATCCTAAATTCATGAACTTAAAATTAATTTCTAATGTAATTAGAATTACCTAGTTGATGAACTTCTTGCTTGATCAACTCCTTCCCAGATCAATCAAACTTCTACCATAGCTTGCTGATCACTCCGATTTTCTTTTCAAGCTTTTCTTAACTCCTAAATTTGTGAAATGAGAATGAAATGATTTGCATGAGTTGATCCATTCAATCTTATATATAGTTAAGATTGATTAATAGCCATTGATCTTAATGTACGTGTATCCCGAGACTAATCTAATGGGCTATACCTTGACACAATTCCACTAACTCTATCTTGCTAAGTCAAACTCCAACTAAATTGGTTTCTAGATGTGTCAATACGTATCTTGAGGAATATCAATGACTAATGTGTTATCTTGCTAACTTAGGTACATTTAATGTAAATTCAACTATAACTATATCAAATTCAACTAATTAAGCTACTTTAACTTAAGTTAGCTTACCACATCACTCTCTACTCAAGTCCAATGCCAACATGCATCTCAAGGCACGTCCCCGCTCATGTCTCGACACCTAAATATAAGTAGGAGTGACTTAATATTCAACACATATATACACTAGGCATACTTCACAATAAATCTAACATATTCCTTAGCCACATCACCTCAATCATTGCACGTATCTCAATGCGGGTCCCATGTCATAGGTCAATGATCTCGATTAAGGAATTAAACAAGATAAGGAATTTGGGCCATGACAGTTACTCTCGCGGATCACATTTAAACAATATTTTTCATTTAGTAAATACATCACAGTGTACATAGTCCCCCATTCAGTCTATAAACTATATGAACTACATATACTAATATATCCAGGGAACATTGATAAATAATCTATAATTACCTCTATTTAGATTTTCGCTACCAAATTCCCTAACTTTATGGGTCATTCACGCTTTTTCGGTGTTCTAAAACCTATCACAAACCATTTGTGATTAATATAGGCCTAATACCTTATGTTTAGAACCTCTACATCAATCCCTAAGTTCTCAGGAAGTTCTTAGCAAATCACAACACAACTTTTTTCCCCAGTGGGAATGTGCTCCTTCACTTGGTGGGGCGCTCAACCAACTAGGTTCATCCCAACTAATGAAGGGAGTGCGATCCTCTATTTAATGGAGCATGCTCCACCCTGCACTCTCTCGATAATGAGCTAGGCAACATCTACTATCTAATCCATGAATCACAAAAATAAAAACAAATATTATCCCAAAACATCAAGGAGGACCTCCAGTGAGGTACAATTCCATTTACAATCAACGGCAATGACAATTCACAGAGCAATCATCACTAACTATCGAATCGAACTTCAAACTCAAAAACTCAACTTACCAATGTGATGATCTCTTACAACAGTTTGATCTCCATGAATCACCTTACAGAACTTCTCTGATCGATTCCTTAATATCAAACCCTAAGCTACTTATATCTCACTCTTTCGATTGATTTGTAAGGATAATTTTATAGTTTTCATTTAAATATATGGATTTTTCTTGACATACACATCATGCTATCTCAAGGCTGATCAAGTGAATGAGGAGTTACCATGACACATCCTAAGTGACACACATCTTGACACCATCAACACTTACACTTATCTCAAGGCAACCCAACGATTCATATAATTTAAACTAAAGTTATATTTTTATTTATATATTTATATATCAGTTATATATAAATGTATATTCACTTCGTGTATTTTCTCGCTAATAAATTCATCGGACATGCTCAAGTATTTTTGGGTGTGCATATTCATTTCACAACCCTCTCTTGCATTTGGTGTACCGACTATTTATTGTTTAATTACTTATTTTTCGATTATAGGCTCGTTTATAAACTCCAATTTTATACTAAAACCTATAAATTTTCTAAACATTCCAAACAAACACCAATCATCATAAAAATCTATGCACATGCTAATTGAGGTACACTAGACTTAACCACCTGTTAATTGGGATTCGAGTTAGAGTAACAGGTCATTACAGTCTCCTCAATTTGAAGCAACTTTTCTTCGAAATTAAAGTAAACATAAAATTATTTGTAGTTTCGAAGTGAAACAGAAACGACTTCTTCATATAAGACTCTCGCTCCTAGGTCAGTTCCTCATCTTTGTGAAATTGCCATTTTACCATAACCAAAGCAATTTCTCTAATTCTCAGCCTCTGAATCATACAATAAAATATCTGAATTAGTTGTTTATTATAAGATAAGTCTTCTTGAAGATTGAATTCATTCCAATCAATCCTCAGAGTGAACTAAGTATCTATTTTGCAAAGCATGGACACAGGGAAGACATTATGAACTCCAGCTAACTGAGGATGGGATTTTAACCTATAAGCAACAGGAACAACCCTTTCTTGCACTCTGAACAACCCAATATACCTTAGAGCTAGCTTACCTCGCAATCCAAATCCATACTATCCTTTCATAGGTGAGACTTTCAACCGAATGAGATTTTCCTTTGAAAACTCTAAAAATCTATGATGTTTGTCAGCGTAACTCTTTTTCTTATCTTTGCTATAGTCAAACGCTAACGAATCTATTGAATTCTCTCTGTGTCATCCTGAATCAACTCTGGCCCCAGTAAAACTATATCATGCTTATGTGGTTGCTCTTGAAAAGTGTCTTTTTGGGTAGAAGCACCATCAACATTCTCGACTAAGATGTGTTCATCGATGAACTTCAGCTGAAGTCTGCACGAGGCTTGCCAATTGTTCTCCGCACTTCTTACACTCGGATAAGAAAGAAAGTACACTTGACTAGATTGCATGGCTAGTATAAAAGGCTCGTACTTATTCAGTTGTAGATTTCGATGTACATCAATGAGTTTTAATGAGCAGTGAACTCTTATCCTGACATTTAGTGTGGGATCGAGCCATTCACACTTGAACAACATGATATGTAAACACCCACCATATTCGACTTGTATCACTTCTTGCAATTGTCCGTAAAATTCGTTATCACATTCTACGTAATTTGTGCCTCTAACGGTTGTATCGATTTTGATATTCATGTTATTTAAGTAGTCATAATGTCTAGCTAGAGACCAATTATGACTTGTGTACTAAAATGGTTTTAGTTCTCTACCAACGTCGCATGAACCTATTGGGTCGTATACAAAGAATGGTTTTGGAAATTTCAATTGCTCCAGAGTAATGAATTTGTATATGATAAATTTTATGATGTAAAAGCCCTTACAATTTATTATATGATAACTTATTAATTGGATGTATGTGTAATTTGCTTAAACTATATAAATACAATAGTTGTATTACGAATAAAATTTTAAGTGATGGCTTATCTACACATATAAATAGAGTTTGAAACCTTAAAATGAAATCAGATTTTAGTTTTTGCTATTTTTGAGTTTTTCGGATTTTGGGAGAGATATAAAAATATTTTCTATATCTTTTGGGGTAAACACTTCAAATTGTGGTCATATTTCGTATATAGATTTTCAATAGAGGACAGGCGATTGAGTGTCTTGGAAATTGAATAATCAGAAAAGGAAAACATAGATTAAGGTATGGTTTTACTTTTGTAGATTTAGTTTAATGAAACCTATTTTCTATCTTTTTATGGTTTTTCAAAATTATTTTGAATTTTCTACAGCGTATGAACCCCAAAACCCAACAAACTCTATCTTGTTTATTGGATTTATATCACTTTTATGGTAATTACAGATAAAAACTTAAAAGTTGAAAACTTGTATAGTCCAAGTTAGAATATAATGGTGAGCTAGTAAGATCTTCTAATCTCATCTTTTAGACTGGTATAGTCTAAATTGAGGACAATGAGTTGTCAATCAATATGATGATTTTGAGAATCTAATGAAAATCATATGATAGTGGGAATGAATGGATAAGAAATATATCAAGTGGTTGGTATTAACTGCTACTCTTAACAAAAAATATAAATATCTAGACTTTTACAAATGGTGATTCGTAGAAACAAAGCTATCACTCGAGATTCAACGGTTTGGACTTATTTTAGAATAGTATAGTAGGTTCATAATGAGAATTCAAGCTTGACGAATAAGAATTGTGATTTCAAGAAAATTTCAAGAAGTTTATTTATCAGATTTTCTTGGAGTTTTAACATAATTTGAGATTTAGATTCATCAATTACTTGATTTCGAAGGTTAAACCAATAATCAGTTCCATGTTAATTAGTGTAATGTAGGAATTGTATGAGTTTAAGAACTCAACTCGAGTGATGAATCAAATTAAACTAAATCATGAATGAATATTCAGAACCCAGAAATCGAAAACTCATTTCACTTATTACATGAAACCAGTTGTTCTAAATAGTTGATTAAGATCTGGTTGTCATTAATTCAAGATCAGAATCAAAACTATATGAATATGACGTCAGGTAATGACTTTTTCATGTTAAATCATGGTGGAAACTATGAAAACTCACTAAAGCTCATGTTATGTTAATAAATAGAAAAATGAAATTGTTGAACTCTATTGGAATAAGATTATCATTGTGTTATTAATGATAATATAAAAAGTGTTGAAGACTTAGCAAAGGCACAAGCAATATCGCAGAGTTATGTGACCTCTAAAAATAAATTGATTTACGCCAAAAAATTGCAAATGCAAATACTAAGCTTCAAATGTAAATTAATCTTATATGTGTTGAAAATTAATTGCGAGTCAATGAATTTGACTAGGATTGAGACAATTAGGGAACTTTCTTGGGTTCAACAAAAAAATTTGAAAATTAGTGTTATCTTGGAATAATTGAATGATAAAAACAACATATACAAATATTTGTAGTATCGTTGTGTTGTACATTCAATTAACCTAAAAATGAAATTGACATGAGTCATAAATAACACAAGGATTCCTTGAGATGAAATGGTTGGGGTGGCCTAAAACAACTTTTAATAGGGATAGGGAATGTTACACAAATCGCCTCCCACACCCAATACCTGAACCGAGCCCGAATAAATGGTTGGGGTGGCCTAAAACAACTTGCAGAATGGCTCAACTATGTATATGAAACAATAATTGCGAAATTTAAAAACTAAAAGGTTCCATATGTCAAATAATAGCTCTAAATAATGTGTTCAAGTATCCGAAGGTAACTACATCATCATACTACTAAAGTACTAAACTAACAAGTCCCGAGGATTAGAATCTACCCCATTAAGTACTTAACTACAACCCCTATTAAGATTTTTATAATACCAATAATATGAATAATATGTAAAGATCACATCAAAGGAAAAATTCTACACTATTGCATTTCCTTTGTCTTGCGTTGGTGTCGATGAAGATGGACTTGAGGAATACGTGGGGTGAACTAAAAAAACCAACAAAGCTCAATGATGCGGAAAACCCGCTCAACCATTAAACATACAATTAAAACCTACTAATCATGCAAGTCTAACATGAATAAAAAATAAGTAAAGAGAAAGAGAGCATTTCACGAATATCATTAGTCTAGATTTATAGCGCATCAGATTAGGGCACAAAAAGTCTTTGTAAATCAAATCATCATGTAATGGAGATTCAAGGGAGATGTCATAAAAGCATAATTATATTATAAGTTGATTTCTATTCAATGCGTACTAATTACTGACAAGAATTCGGTGATCGACTCTCATACTCTTGATGTGATGCAAATCATCAATTGACACAAAGGTCTTTATTCCAGCTAACTAGACCCATCAAATCCACAGTAGGTTCGTCTAAAGTCATCACTGATATGTGCACTATTCTCATGTTTTAATCTCATAGTATGACTCGAGTTGTGGTGATGACCATACAATTTAGTTAGATTCAATACAAATACCCTTTGTGGTGACGACCATATATATTCAAATAGTGGTGAGGACCACGTCTTTGAGGCAAAGACAAAATGAACAAGGTGTAACACATACCCAATCTATAGATAGTCGCATTCAAGTCAGTAATACGTCGCAACCCATTTCTAAAGTCTTGAATTATAATAGTGAGACATAAACATATCTAATAGCATGTTACGTTTGATAATTGAGCAAGTTCCCCACTTACCTCAACTCGTCGCGCAAATCCCAATCCAATTCTCTCGTGCTTGAAGTTCTTTAGGAACTATCACGTGAATATAGAGAATCAATATACATCACATCGACACAAGCTTATTTTTTGTTATTAATTTCTCAAAATAATTACCTTTAGAGGCGCATTAATGTGGGTCCCACAGGTCCGCCATCACTTGGTGGGAGGTCGAGGGGTGGGGTCTGCCCATCTCTTCTCCTCGAAGGCGCGGGAGTTCGCCCCCATCAAATGGTCAAGGCTATATAAACACCTTTTATTTTTATTTATCATTATGTTTTTAAGGTCCAAACTCCAAAATGGCCCCTATTAGCAGTTCAAGGGTCAAAAGGCCACTCTCGTCCCGGTAATCTAGTATATGGTCCTTGGTTAGGGATGTCCTGGGTCTAAATGATCCCTTGTTTAGGCTACTCAAAGGTTTTGCCCTTGGGCGCCCAAACACATGGAGGGGACACTAATTCCTTCCCCTCCGCTCTCTGATCAGGGGTGTCCCTGTCTGAGTTGGCTAAAGGCGACCTATCCCTTGGCAGGGCTGCCAATAAGGGGAGGGGTGGCCTATGCTCCAATTTTTTCTCTAATCTAGGGGTATTGGGGTAGCCTAATGGTGACCCCAAGTGGTGGTGACAGTGAGGCTACCGCCATCTTCTCTGGTGGTGTTGCCATGACACTGCTATCCCTTGAGGTCCATTCACCACCATTTCACAATTTAAATTTCAAAAATGGTGTTTTCTACCATTAAAAAAGGCAACTCAAGCTTGTAAATCAACATTAAACATGGAAAGAGATGGTAGAGAATATGAGTTTAACTTCAAAGGAGATCTTCTTTACATTGAAGCACCAGACCCATCGTGAAAATAGCAACAAAGCTCTCCTCCATCTTTCTCCCTCAATTTAGTGTGTTTGAACATGAAATGGTGGCTAAGGTTTATAAATTATAATGGGGTATTTATACTTATGGTTAGCTAAGGAGCACCATCCCTAACCCTAGGATGTGCCTCGAGATTCGTGCTCCCTAAGGTCCATGCAACTCATTTGATTATGGTTTTTAAGTTAATCTCTCCTCAATTAGACTTTTCTAATTACTTAATGGTTCAAACCAAATTATTTGTGAACTTAGTATTAATACCATATAATACATATAATTAGCACACCATCTATAATAAAATGTGAAATTATCTAAATACCCCCAACACGGTATTTTAAATTTTTTTATCGTTACACTCTTAATTTTGGAGACCAAAATAGTATTTATCCAGTTCATTTTAAAAACAATGGTCCAAAAAAAGGCTATGCTTTCAGTCTAAGAGACCAAAATGGCATTTATTTGGTCCATTTAAAAAAATAGTTGAAGGAAAAAGAGGTTATTCTTTTAGTCCAGGAGACCAAAACAACATCAATCTGGTCTATTTAAAAAAATGGTCTAAGAAAAAAGAGACTATTCTCTCAATCTATGAAACCAAAACAACATCTATTTGGTCTATTTAAAAAATGGTCCAAGAAAAAAAAAAGGCTATACATGCTATCAATTGAAGAGATAAAATAAAATTTATTTCATCCATTTAAACAAAATGGTCTAAGATCAAAGAGGTTACGCTCTCAATTTAGGAGACTAAAATAACATCTATTTGATCCATTTAAAAAATGGTATAAGAAAAAATAGACTATGCTCTTTGTCTAGGACACCAAAACATCATCTATTTAGTCCATTTAAAAAAACTTGTAAAAAAAAAGGTTATGCTCTCACTCTAGGAGATCAAAACAACATTTATTTGGTCTTTTTTAAAAAATAGTCCAAAAAATAGGCTATGCTATCAGTCTAGGAGACCAAAACAACATTTATTTGGTCCATTTAAAAAAGATGGTATGAGAAAAAAAGAGGTTGTGCTCTAAGCCCAGGAAACCAAAACAAAATCTATTTGGACTATTAGAAAATGTTTGAAAAAAAAGAGAGGTTATGCTCGTATTCCAAAATACCAAAGCAACATCTATTTGGTCCATTACAAAAGAGACGCGGCAAAGGCATCCTAGCTGTGTACGAGGATAGCCCAATGTGTATATTTAAATGAAGGGCATATGAGTCATTTCTAATGAGAGGTCAAAAAATTAAATCATTGTGGTGCCCTTATGTATTGATGGGCAACCTTTAACATGACTCTAAAAAAATGGTCCAAGAAGAAAAAATCTCTTAGTCTAGGAGACCAAGACAACATCTATTTGGTCCATTAAAATAAAGATGGTCCATGAAAAAAGAGGATATGTTCTCAGTTTAAGAGACCAAAACAACATCTGTTTGGTCAATTTACAAAAAATGGTCCAAGGAAAAATAGTATATGCTCTTTGTCTAAGAGACCAAAATAACATCTATTTGGTCAATTTACAAAAAGAAAATCCAAGAAAAAGAGGATATGCTCTCAGTTTAGGAGATCAAAGGTCATTTATTTGGTCCATTTAAAAAAATGGTCCAAGAAAAAGGAGACTATGCTTTCAGTCTAGGACACCAAAACAACATTTATTTGGTTTATTTAAAAAAAAAAGTGGTAAAAAAAAAAAGGTTATGCTCTAAGTCTAGGAGACCAAAACAACATCTATTTGGTCAATTTTAAAGAATAATGGTCCAAGAAGAAAATGATATACTCTTAGTCTAGGAGACCAAAATAGCATCTATTTGGTCCATTTAAAAAATTGGTCATAGAAAGATTAGGCTATGTTCTCAGTATATGAGACTAGAACAACATCCATTTGATCCATTTAAATAAATGGTCCAAGAAAAAATAGGCTATGCTTTTAGTCTAAGATGCCAAAACAATATTTATTTGGTCCATTTATTAAAAAAATGGTCCAAGGAAAAAAAAAAGGCCATCCTCTTAGTTCAAGAGAGCAAAACAACTTCTATTTAGTCCATTTAAAAAATAAAGAGGAAACAACCATATATATTGTGAAGTATGGATGGCCATGCATGCACACTAATATATTGTGTAGTCATGTAACTTGTATTTCTCACTAATTGTACCCTCACTTATCCATGTATTTGTCATGTTACTTGTAACCATTTCCAATGTACACCAACTCTTCCATATATTGTCAAATTACATGTAATATGTTGTATGACAAGTCGTGTATGTATTACTTGTACACATTGTCTAAGTACATTTATCATGATCACTAAAGGGCATATATAAAGGGTGTCAACCTCATTGTAGAAACACACTAAGTTGAATGAAGAACTTATTCTAACTCTCTCATTTCTTCTCTTCTCTTTAGTAGTAGTAGTTTGTAGTAGTAGAAGTTTTTAGTCTTCTATTTTCCTTCACTAGTTTCTAGCAAGTCTCAACTTTATTCACAACACGTATTCAACATGAGCTTGCTCTAGCATAAAAGAGATCTTAAAGTTCAAAAAAGCTTGCTAAGGAAAGAAAGCTAGGAATGTATAAGTTTTGTTGATTTAAATAAGTTCAATTTATTTCCTCGCTATGATGGTTGTGTTTTTTTTATTACATACATCACTTATATATGCATATCTTATTCATACACTATGTATTATAACGTCACTGACCGCAAAATATGCTCTGTTGTTACGTCTTATACGATATTCTACATCAGAAATTAAAAGTCAATATGTGACATAACTAGTTTTCTTATTATACTAAAAATGATTAGTTACACTCTATTCTTGAATTTTATATTGCAAATAGTGCGATAATTTTAAGTTGATAATGGGTAAGCCTTATCTTCGGAAAATATAAACATTGAAAGGGAGACGGGTTATCCCATTCGATGAGGCATAGTTTTAAGTAGACTTTGTCTCGCCACCTAACTTGGAGGCTGACACCAACTCATACTAGTAGTACATTTTGCGTATTAATAATCGAGTTGTGAACAAATCTTTAATCGTATATTATTAATTTTATATAAAAGAGAAAAACTATTTACCTAATTTTTAAGTTCTTTATACATTTTCAGATTATGGCAAACCTTTAAAAACTTTAATTTACTGCCTTCAATATCACTGGACTATAATTATTTTCCATGACAACTGGATGTCGAGATACATTTCCAAGCTAAAGAATTGGGAGAAACTATTATAGAAGGAAATAAAGCATCAATGCAAGACTGTGAGAAAGCAATAATATTCCTTTACCATCGTCTACATGAAGGTTTGAAAAGTGAATATCTCAGTATAAAAGATGCTTTCACCTTGTGATTAAGTTTGAAAGAGCAATATGATCATGCGACAGCCCCTTCCCTAATCTAGGGCATCACTCAGCCTAATTCCATAATTAAGTCCAATTCCTAGCCATGTAGGACTTAACTACATATTAGTCAGCCTTTCTATCCTATACTCCTCGATATACGCGTTCAGAATAACTAATACAAATGTCAACTTATTACTAGATTTCAAAGTAACTAAAACTTTTTAAGAGTTTATAAAGCTTAGCAAAAGTCTTCATAGATTATGCAGAAGCAATATAAATAAATCCTAAGTATGGAAATCAGGAAACAATGATCACATGCATATATATAATAGAGTGGTGAATATAAAATGCGTAATGGTCATCATAAGTCGGGAAACTAGATGCTCAATTTAATATAAAACCCCAAAATGTAGCAAAAGACATAACTGTATAATATACAAAATATTAAAACCTACAAAATGTTGATGCAGAAGTATGCCTCTGGCTCAGAGGTAGTCGTCAATCTTCTCTTTGTCGGGCTTGCTTGTTGATTGCTTTGTATCCATCATCATAAAAAATGGTGAGTACAAAAAGTAATAGTAATCCATGTTAACATATTCATTTACATTTCCAAAAGACTAAATGGTATTTAAAAGCATAAGTTCAATAAAGAAAGACTACTACCATAAATATTCTAAGAAATACCACAGTTACGCAAGTGGAACTGACATGAGGCTAAATAGTTATGATCTAGATCCGATCAACTGTGAAATGCATCATTAAAGCCTTTAAGGCCACTAAAGGACGTGCATGACATCGCATAATCTAATATCAATAAGGGCTCTAACCCCAGTGTCACTAGGGACTCTAACTTTGGTGTATCGACAACCCCAGGGATGTGCATGACATCCTCAGGGACTCTAACCCCATATTTCGATCAACTCTAAAATAGTGCAATAGACTTTAGATTCTATAAATACTTTATAATTCCAAGAAATTGACTTGTTAAAGACTCTAAGGCTTGGCTATGCTACAAAGCACAATTCCCAAGGAGTGCTAATTCATAAAGCCATTCGCAAACTCCCAATTCCTAATAGAATGCTATTTACACTATATTCACTGTGAAACAATAGAAAATGACATAAAGCACATGGATAGATTCAAAGTAATTCAACTCATCATAATATCATGAAAGTCAAGCTTAACAAATGAGTAATGTCAAATAAGTTCATGATATGAGAGTATAATGCTGGGCATAGTCAATATAGACTACAACAAACAAGCATAAAGTTGATATGAAATGCAACTAAAACAATCAACGGGTATATACACATCAAGTCATGTAAAGTCCTAGCTTTAATGGCCTCTCAATACCCTAAATCTCATATCTGAGCCCTTAAGACTTTTCCCTAGGTTCTTGATACCAAGTTAATCCAAATAAATTGAGTTTAGGTCAGGTTAAATGAATTTATGAATCTTAACCCAAAAAAACCCCTTAAGACTAAACAACATTGAAATTTTACTCCTATATTGTAGTGTAATTTTAGACATGAAATTGTCAAAATCTCAAAATCTTCCTTACTACAAAGGTTTTCGATCTCTATCTTAGCTTTTTGAAAAGGTTTTATTTGTGAGATTATGATTTAAAATGAAAGATATATCGCAATTCTATCAAAAATAACTCAAATTGGAACCTAATCCGATCGACAAATTTAGAAAACTTATTTCTCTCAATTTATAGTTTCAAAATTCATGAGTTTTTGTCACAAAATGGCTAACGTAACAAATAACAACATACCAAAATATCAACTCATTTAGATAAGTAATTAGGGAGTTATGCCTTATTAAAAATTTAGTTTTTAAAAATCTCATAATGCATTCAATCGCTTATTTGTAAAGCACTTTTGGACATGAAAACACTTGAATTACAAGATTTTCAATAGGACAAAGTTGTTCCCCTTTAGGTTAGCTTTTAAATGACATCAAATAGGATTTAAAATGAGAAAGTTATGACCAAATTACATAGGCTGGTTCATAATGCAACATAAATATTTCAATTTTGGTCTTACAACTTTAAAAATTCAAATATTTTTTTATTTCAAAATGAAATTAAGAACTTTTTGATAACTGGATTATCAACTTGAAATGAGGAATCCAAATATATAAACCAATTGCAAAGAATTAAGCATCTACCCTCTAAAAATGGCCACAAATAAGAACTAGTTTCAACTTGAAATAGACAGATGTGTACCTAGGTTTGAAGACATTTTGATTTGAGCTCCAACTCTCCTTGATCTCCCTGACTTTTTCAACCAAAACCTTCCTCAATTCCTCTGATTTTTTCTTTTCCAACTTCTTTAGCTTCTAAGTTATGGAAATGAAACGAATTGCATGGGTTGATCTATCCAATCTTATATATAAGATAAGGTTGATTAATAACCATTGATCTTTATGTGCACATGTATCTTGAGACTAATCTAATGGCCTACATCTTGACACAATTCCACCAACTCTCCACTAGCTCTACCTGACTAACACCAATCTAGTATTTTATTTTGCTAACGTAGGTTACATGTAATATAAAATCAACTATAGCCACATTAATTCTACTATTTAAGCTGCACTAAGCTTAAACCAACTTACCACATCACTCTCTACCTCGTTCTCACTTTGGCATGCCTCTCGAGGCGCGTCTCCACTTAAGTCTCGACACCTATACACGAGTAGGAATGACGTAGTAGTCTACACATATACAATACACTAGGTATACACCACAACAAATGTAACATATATCTCACTCATCTCGCTTTGGTTAGTGCACATATCATGATGTGGGTCCTACTTCACGGGTCGGTAATTTTGATTACGGATAATAAACGAGATTAGGAATTTGGTTCATGACAGATCACCAAAAAAGGGTGATATTTCTAAAAACTCAAAATGATTGGCTGAATCTTAGGTTGCAAGATTTCTCAAAATAGTTAGTGAGTATAACTCCACTATGATTAATATTATTTCTCGTTTGATACTATGTAGAGAAAATATATCCGATGAGGCAATGATGAAAAAAAACATTCAGTATTTTTCATGCATCGAATGTGTTGTTGCAACAACAATATCGAGCGCGCCAATTTAGAAAGTACTCGAAATTAAATTCTCGTTTCATGGTGGCTGAACAAAACAATGAGCTTCTATTGAAGAACCATAATTCGCGTTCAACTAGTTCCCCTTCAATTAATGAAGCAAATGATGCATCATATAATGACTATAAAAAGGGTCAAGGAAAGAAAAACCATGGACATGGAAAGGGGAAAGGATCAATTCGCAAAGATCGTGGAAAGCCGTATCATAAATTCTATAGTGATAAGTTCCAAAACAAATAGAACCGAAATGACGCCTCTCAGAAAAAAGGAAATATACTGCTGAAAATGGACAAGCTAGTAATCGTGACCAACCATTTCACAGGTGTAGTCTAAAAGGCCATTGGGCTCATATATGTCGCATTGCTAAACATTTTATTGATCTTTATCAAGCCTCCTTAAAGGAGAAAGGAAAAACAATTGAGATGAATTTCACTATCAAAGATGGCGCACCGGACTTTAATTATATGGATGTCCCAAATTTTCATAATGATCCAAATGCTAGTCTTGATGTTTTTAATGATCATATATAATGTTTTTCAATTTCTATAATTATATGCACTAGTTTTTTTGTGCTTTTAATTCCTATGTAGTAGTTTCTTATTATAAATGAAATGCATTTTTTCTAATTTATTAAACATTATTTATCTAGATGGATCATCAAGTCATGTGTTCAAATCATGAACCAAATTAGAGTGATATTTGTCTTACTGATTGTGCTACAACGCACACAATCCTTTAAAAGAGAGAATATTTTTCCAACTCGAACTTAGATAAGGCTAATGTTTAAACAATATCTAGCATCTCTAATTTGATTAATGGCTTTGGAAGAGCAAATATCATGTTGCCTGGGGGTATAACACTACAAGGAAAATGAAATTTAGAAACGAAATTAGAAACGGAATTAAGTTCCGTTTCTAAAAAAAAAAGGTTAGCGACGGGATTGAGACGGAAACATTCAGAGACGGAATTGAGACGGATCAGAGACGCAATTAGAGACGGAATTAAATTCCGTCTCTAAAAAATGGCACCAACATTCCCACCAAAACTTTATTTTGTTATACCCGTTCATCAAATCTCGAGATTTCCCCTTTACCCCCTCCAACACCCCCCCTCGTCCTCCCCACCACTGAAAGCCCTAACTCCCACCGCGAGAAAACCTCGTCTTCGTCGTCTCTCCTCTATACTCCCGTCTCTCCTCTAGACTCTGGTCTCTCCGTCTCTCCGGTCACCGGCCCCCAAATCTCTAACTCCCAACAAATCTCTCGTCTTTGTTCCGTTGCTCTCAACTCTCTCTCTCTGGTATCTCCGTCTCTTGCTCAACCAGTTATAGTGGTGTCTCTCTCTGGTCTCTCCGTCTCTCTCCAGTCACCGCCCCCCAAATCCCCAACCCCCAACAAGTCATCCTCTCACTCCATTGCTCCCTGGTAGCGCTGCCCTGCTCTGGTCGTAGCGCCAGTCTTGCACATTTTCAGTCCGCGCCTCTGCTCCTCTCGGCTCTCACATCGTGCTCTCATTCAGTCCCCTCTTCGACCTCTCTGCTCTCTCATTGTGCTCTCATTCAGTCTGTGCCTCGTTGTGTTTCATTGGTGAGTTCTCCCTCTTTCCTCTCGAAACATTGTTTTTGGTTAATTGGCAGTGACATGTTTTGTTTGCTTTTACAATGATCTGTGATTTTTACTCGGGCGTGAGAATTTATTGTTTCATGTATTTAGTTGTTTTTTTGCAAGTTTATTATACACAAGTTGTTTTGGTGAGTAACAATTCGATTGCAATGTTGGCAAATATTTGGATGAATCTTCACGATGACATGTATTTGTAACATCAACTATGTAATTACTTGTTGTCTATATGTTACTTGTTCCACTTTGTGTACTCTTCTATTTACCTTGTCCACTAAGTGTAGCTTGTAATCTTTGTTCAAAGTACATATGATCATCATGATCAAGGGCATATAAATGGAGTTCATTCTCTTGTACACAATATAAAAATTCTTGAAATACAATCTCTACATTATCTCTAACTCTCTTCTCTTTTGTTTCCCTTCTCTACTTGCTCTTCTAATTGTTAGTTTAATTAAGCCTTCCATGCTTAAGTCTTTAGCAAGGCCAACTTTAGCTTATACATGTTATCAACATAAATTTGCTATTGCACAAAAGAGATCTTGAAGTCCAAGAAAGCTTGTTAAAGAGACAAAGCTAGAAATGTATAATTTAAATAAATTTGATTTGGTTGTAACTCTTTACATCTTTGTATTAATTTAAACTTGATTTAAATTTATGAGGTTTACCTATATAATAAAAAAAAGGAAAAATGAAGAAAGGGAACTGTCCTTGCTAGCCTCTCACTATGTTTCTCTATGGGTGTCCGTTCTTTTGTGTTTCTTGGTCAATAGTTTTGTAATACATGGGTGGTTCATTATATTGATTATATGCTTTTTAATATCATGTTAGCATTAATTTGTTGATATTGCTCCTATGTTTCGTTATTAAATATTATACGGATTGTTGACAGTTAGGTGAATCTGAACTTATTGAGCAAGTTGAAGTGTTGACCCTGTGACAAGTGATAACCCAAACCCATATGAAGACCCATGTTTATTACATAAAAACTAAATAGATAAATAGTATTAAAACCTACGCATGGAATAAAGATCTCTTATGTTATAACCATTTATTTATTTTTTTTAGATCAACAACTGAGGTACTTAAGAAGTAGTCATTGTAAAGAAGTTAATCACTTAAGTATTTTCACTTGAGGAAATAAGTCTTAGAAAAAAAACTTTGATCCAAGTTATCTCTACAACAAGTCAAAATAATGCGGCAAACGAAGTAAGTGAGGTTTGAACTATTATCAATCCTCCCATGCTAGTTTATATGCTTCGATTCATTTTAGTAGTGATTGAAGTTTAATTTGGGATCCATTATGGTAGTTCTTCACTAAGATTTTTTAGCGCTTCCCTTTTAAACTCCTTATCGTTTAAATGCATGTGGAACTGATATAACGTTGGATAATTTCAATTAGTACCTTGTAAAGTAGGGCCAATGGCCACCAAGATGTCTCCTTGCTATTTTATGATATCTTGATGTGTATAACTATTCGGATATCATAAGTGATATCTTGATGTCTTTGTTATATGTTCGGTGTCTCTCTTGATGTGTTATGTAGGTGTTCAACTAACATTTATAAAAAGAACAAGTTTCCACTTCCTTTCAGTCTAATGAAATCATGAATTTTCGTTCAGTATTTTTTTTCAAATTTATCATGTTAGGCATTGTTGTTTTTTTTTCTTGCTATTTTATTATGTTTGGTTATGCTATTCTGAAATGCCAAAAAAATGATAATAGGTTCGATGATCTGAAATATGAAAATCTAATTCTGAATATACTAGGTATTACTTGGATGATTGATGGTAATTTGGACTAGTGTTTTACTTAGACATTGACATTTGTGCTCACCACACTTCTCTTTCCAAGTACCCTAGCTGTCGTGATAGGATCGCGAAAGGGAAGGCGTAGAAAACTAATAGGGCCTTCTCATTTGCGTATGAAAATGGTTGTAATTTTATTATGTATTTTCTTATTTAAACATTTATGACACAAGGATTAACTCGGGTAACTAATTGAAATGAAATAAGACTTAGAATTAAATATTAGACAGAAAATATTTATGTGGATAAATACACCTTATTGCATTTAGATATACCATGCATAAGTTGTAGAAGAACTTTTGCAGGTATTTTGGGACTTATTTGATAGCTCGAACTACAAATGAAACTCTATTGAAATTTCGTTAGAAGTGTAAAGTTTGAATATTTGAAATAACTAAGTTGACTTAATGGGCCTTCAACTAGTTCCACGGAAAAGTTTAATTGGCGTAGAAAATAGTTAGGCAATGTCTATAAATTATTCCAAAGTTTGAGGCTTATTAAGTTGTCGCTTAACTTGTCTCAGTATTTAGAGAGGGTTAAGTGGCGGTTCAGGTCGAGCGAAGTAGTTTTGGAATTAATGTCGTCACATTACACGTGTCAAACATGTTGAATAAGGTTTCTTTATATCGGTATTATTTATAAATTGTGTTAGTTGGACACACAAGTTGTCATGTACCGTCGGAAATTATGAAACTAGTTGACTAATTTAATTGCACAACACTTCAATAGGAATGTCGTCTACAAGTCGAGACTGGATGTACAACCGGCTCGACAACGGTTACATTCGAATTGATGTTAGAAGGAATGAAGTTCGGAAATTGATAAAGCACTAGTATCTTGGTCTCGAGTTCCCTCGTGGTGGGTGAGGGTTTTAATGTGTGAATTTTTGACTAATTTTTTGGTTTTGTTGGAGAAAATTGTAGCTCATGCGGTAATCTTGTCTATTTGTCTTCTACATCTTGTTATTTCTTTCTGATTTTGTTGAGTAATGATGTAGGATGTGCACCCCATTAGCAACCTTACTGATCTGAAGAGAAGGTTGTATGCAAGCCGCCGCTGCTTTGGATATCTACATCCTGTAATACCAGGTTTGTAATTTCCGTTTTTGCTAGAAATATTTCTTCGGCATGCATGGGTGTGTTCATATCTCTAATATATATATATATATATATATATATATATATGTTTTTTAAGATGAAATATTCTTACTCATGAGAAGATTAGTAGCTGTCATGCATGGGTGTTCCATGAACATACATATGCTTGCATGATTTTGCTGCCTTTCAGATATATTCCCACTAGCAAGTGAGCCTTCCCCTGATGGTTTGATGTGTTCTGCTATTCAGGCTCACAAGCACACCTCTTAATAATTCAATTTGCCATTAGTAGATTCATTGCCAATAATTCGAGATGCTGCGTATGTATAAATGCGGTATTCAGATCACATGCATGTCCTTGTCCAACTACTTTTACTAGTATAAAAAAACTTCAAATGTTCCCCACATAAAGAAAATCATGAGCAGCAGAGGTTCTGGCCATTGTGTGCATGTTATTCGATAAACAGTCGAAAGAATTATTGGGAGCACTCAAGTTCATGGCTCTTTAATTTGCATTATTTGTTAGTCTTATGTTCTTTTGCATTTATGGGTTTTGGGAGATTGGGGAAGGTTTCCAGTTTCTGGACAGTTAGTCCCCTGTACTTCAAGAATATATTTTTTTGCAAATAAATTTACCAGTGAGAAGTGGTCACAGTTTTCAGTCTCTATGTTCTGCCAGTAGCACTCGAAAGGTGGAATGAGCATGTTCATTGGACCTTGATCCATCACCGTAAGTCCCCTGTACTTCTTTAGACTAAGTTTTCTCTAAAGTAGTCAGTGTATTTAACTTTTTTTTTTCTTTTTTTTTCAGTGTATTCACTTTTTACAAAACATCTCTATTATAAGCCCAATCCAAATGACTTTAACTGCTGTGTTGTAAATGTATTCAGCAAAAGAACATTGCCCCAATTCTTTTCCATATTGTAATTGGAGTATGTGTTTTCAGTGGTTAGGATCTATCAAGTTGAGGTGTTGTATCCTTAATCTTCTCGCCAACCTTGGACATTTTTGTCTTTGCAGCAAGCCCAGGTATTAAAATGATCCCCTTTATTCAATTTCAGACGTTTGAAAGTTATCCTATTTAATTGAGCTTTTTTTGATGCGTTTCAACAAATAAATTTAATACAGTCCAGCCCTAGCAATTACCTCACTAGACTTGTTCTTGCATGTTAGATTACAGGGACCGGATAGGGTGCCTGAATGGAATAAGATTTGAGTGACATACTTTTGACACATACATTTGCTAGATCTTTTCAAAATGATGTATCAAAAGTATGCTACTCAATCACTTTCCTTCAAAATTATGCCTAATCTTGGATAGAGACCACCCATTGTTGTTATGGCCTTGAGAAGAGGCCATGTCTAATTTATTAGCATTGTGAATCTGACCATGTTTATGTTTCTTTCTCTAGGTTGTAGAGACTCCACAAGAAAGTGCAGAAGAGATTCAAACATATGCTCGATATAGGTATCCACCATGAGTAAAACTCAAGGAGGCTTTAAGCATCAGATTAATTGAGGGTGAATTCACTGATTCTCAGATCATTGTCATGCTTGGTGAGAATGGAACTGGGAAGACAACTTTCATACGCATGTTAGTAGGCCCTTATCATTACTTTGTATCCACACTATTCTTCCGTTTAGCTTTGTTTAGTTAGCCGCATGATGTGTCTCTTATTCTTTTTTTTATATTGTTAAAATATAATCTCGCTCTAATCAAAAATACTATCTCAGCTTGATCTATGGTAACAAATGACTATTAGACATTACTCCTTTTACCCATTGCATGCTAATTTGTTTTCTATTGCAGGTGGTTTATTGAAGCTTTGATGTAGTGGAGGTACGATGTTGAAGTTCCCGAATTCAATGTTTCATACAAGCCGCGGAAGATCACCCAAAGTCTCCATCAACTCGTCGACACCTTCTTCACCAAAAAATTCACGATTCTTACATGCATCCTCAGTTTATGTCAGACGTCATGAAACCACTTCAAATTGAGCAATTAATGGACCAAGAAGTTGTGAATCTATCTGGTGGAGAATTGCAAAGAGTGGCATTGTGCTTATGCCTTGGAAAGGTATTTTTTTTTTTACCTTTCTAAGTCAATTATTTGTAAGTAGGCATGACTTGACACTTGTTTGATGTTTTGAAAATTAATTATGTTAACTAGATTTTGTTCTACAACGCTCTATTGTTGGTGTAAACTTTCTCGTTCTTCTTCTCTTTTTGTATGTGTTTTTCCCCACTTTTCTTCTTGAATCACAGTTATTAGTTAATTTATGTGATTTAGCTTCTTAAATATGTAGCATTTTTTTTACTTCTGTTCAGTCGCTTGATTATAGTTGGTTCTGTACTGGATTCAAGAATTGTGTTGAATCTCAAAAAGATAAAATGTAGCTATTATGCATTTTTTTTAATTATTCATGCATGAGTTGAAGCGATACATTAGTTTATTGGTGAGAATTTTGTGATTTTTTCTGTTGGTTCTGTTGGTTTGGATGAAGTTCCTTACCGATTATATTTGTACCCTACCCTCTTTCTCTGTTCTCTTATATATATCTCTGAAGCTCAGATAAGTGATCATGTCTTGTTGGATGCAAATTATGAATGTTAAGCGAGCGTATAATATATATATGTAGCTTGTTTAGAAGATTCATTTGCCAACGTCTGTTTGAAGCTCATTATTCATTTTTCTTCAGTTCTGAGAAATCTTCTTACACAAATGTTTCATGATAGATGGTTATTGCTAATCCTATCATTTGAATGTTTTATTGTGGAGATGAGGCCCAATAATTAGTAGTAATGATCTAAGATAATGTGTTCTTTTTGGCTAATGAAATACAATAAGATTTGGAAAATTGAAGATATATTGATGTCAAATAAATAAACTAGAGTCAAGCTTAGTTGAAGAATACATTGATGTTAAATTAGACAATCTAAAGTGTAGTTGAAAACTCAATTGTATGCTAGGATATATACTTCATCAATCAGATTGAATTTTAAGTTGCTTTGAAACAGGAATATGTATCATTCCACAATTTTTTCTCAAAATCTGATTTTACATAAGCACATTGATTCAAAAGTGTAAGCACATTGATTTTTTGCTGAATCTGCCTTGTGTCTGTGCATTTGCAGTTTCTTACTCTATTGATCAGTGGTCCGCCCAATTGCTCCCCCAGGGAATATGCATTATCACTTTGGTTGTTGTCCTCGAGATGGAGAATCGAAGTGCTTCAAAGCTGCGTTATAGTTATTATATGGAGTCCTTATTGCTCTTCTTATTCTGACCAGTCATGTTGGAGTTTTGGTGATTGGAGGTGTTGAACATTAGATGGATTTTGTTCTTGGTTATTAAGCTTAATTCTTTTTGTGCATATTTATAGGATTGTAAGTTTTCTTTTTATTTTGGTTGTTGAACAATAGGATTGGTGGTTTTTGTGTATACTTACAAATTTGGAGCTTTTGTAATACAAGACAATTTTCCATGGATATATAAATTTTTTTCAAATTTTGAGTTTTACATTTTTTTTTTCTGTTTTAAATATTTGTTGATATATATTGTCGATGTATGAATGTCAAATTTGGCTTTTTTGTGGGATCTTAGCACCCCCAAGGAGTTGTTGGAGGGGGTGCAGGCGATGGAGTAGGTCATATGGTTGTAATTTCAAGTTATAGGTTGGGGAACCAATTGGATTATGTTTATGTTTGAAAATTAAACGAAAAAGAAAATTAGAGACGGATTAGCAACGGAATTCAAACATTCCGTTGCTATTCCGTCTCTAATTTTCCAGAAATATATGTATGAATCACAAACGGAATCAGAGACGGAAATATGAATTACGTCGATTACTCGTTTATAATCGTAAACAGATTCAGAGACGGATTCAGCAACGGACTTATCCGTCTATGATTCCGTTGCTGATTAGCAACGGAATCAGAAACGGATTGTTTGCATTCCGTCTCCGATTCCCTCTCTGATTCCGTTTCTGATTAGCAACGGAATCAAAGACGGAATTCATAAATTTATTAATTTCGTCTCTGATTCCGTTTCTGATTAGCAACGGAATCAGAGACGAAATGTAACTGCAAATGTATCATTTCAAAAATAATTCCCTTTCTGTTCCGTCTCTGTTCCGTTTCTAATTTCCGTGTCTAAATCCGTCTCTAATCAGAAACGGAATAATTTCGTCTCTATTCTGTCTCTAATCAGAAACGGAATCCCGTTTCTGATCGAATCAGCGACGACGTTTTTAGAGACGAAAATTTCCGTTTCTGATTTGCTATTTTTTTGTAGCGTAACAATTCATGTTGATAATGTTTTATACTCCGAAAAATCCAAAAGGAATTTACTTAGCTTTCAAGATATTCGGCAAATGGATATTATATTGAAATAATGAATGAAAATAATAGAGAATTCATCTATATTACATTAGTTTCAAATGGGAAAAAAGAAGTTTTGGAGAAATTCCCCGCTTTATCCAACAACAACAATAACATAGCCTCAGTCCTAAATTAACTGGGGTCGGCTACATGGATCAAACTTTTCCGTTGTGCTCGATTACGTGCAATTGATGGTGAGCTTTGCAAACCATTCAAATCTCTCTTAATTAGTGCATCCCATGTTAACTTTGGTCTGCCCCTACCTCGTCGAATTTCTACAGTTTCTATTGAGTCGAGTTTTCTAGTTGGGGCATTTGTAGGTCGTCTTTGCAAGTGACCAAACAATCGCAACCGCCCTTCCCTAATCTTTGTATCAATTGGTGCTACTCCTACTTGTCTTTGAATTTCTATATTTCTTATTCTATATTTACGAGTTTTACTACACATCCGCCTAAGCATCCTCATTTCTGCTATGTTCACTTTATGTAATTGTTGTTGCTTTACCGCCCAACATTCACTTCCATAGAGCATAGCTGGCATAATTGCGGTCCTATAAAACTCTCATTTTAACTTAGTAGGAACATTTTGATCACAAATCACCCATGTTGCACTCCGCCATTTCTTCCATCCAGCTTGAATAATTCCTCGCTTTATCCACTAGATTATATTTAACTTATGTGAGGCATGTCGAAACGAATGTTGTCATAAATAGAAAAATCAATTATCCAAAAACATTCATTTTATGGCACGACCGACTTGGTCATCCACGATCATCAATGATGCGAAGAATAATTGATAATTCTCATGTACATCCTTTAAGGAGTCATAAAATACTTTCAGCTGCTAATTATAATTATGCTAATTGTTCTCAAGGTAAATTAATAATTAAACCATCCCCAAGTAAAATTGTTGTGAAACCCCTAGTTTTCTTAGAACGTATTCAGGAAAACATATGTGGACCTATTCATCCTCACTGTGGAACATTTAGATATTTCATAATTTTGATGGATATGTCAACTAGGTGGTCACATGTTTGTCTGCTTTTGACCTGTAATGTTACATTTGCTATACTTTTAGCCCAAATCATTAAGTTAAAAACACATTTCCCTAACAACCAAATTAATACCATCCGTCTTGAAAATGCTGGAGAGTTTCAATCTCAAGTATTTAGAGATTATTAGATGTCTATAGAAATTACCATTTAACATTCGGTTCCCATGTGCATATTCAAAATGGTTTGGTTTCTTTCGTCAAACGTGTTCAATTAATTGCTAGGCCTTTAATTATGAAAACTAAGTTACCAACTTTAGTTTGGGGACTTGGTGTCTTTCATGTTGCATCTATCATTCATTATAGGCCTACTACATACCATGAACATTCCCCCATGTAACTCATTTTAGGTCAACAACCAGATATCTCGAATTTGAGAAGTTTTAGTTGTAAGGTGGGTCCACAACAAAAACTTGGGATATATGTTAGATTTAACTCATCATCCATTATAAGATACCTTGCACCTCTAATAGGGGATTTATTTACTGCATGTTTTGTTCATTCTCACTTAAATGAAGCAGTTTTTCCATCATTAAAGGGAGATAAGAAACCAACTCAAAACGAATGGCTCAAAATTGCTTGGAATGCATCAACTTTATAACATTATAATCCACGCATAAATCAGTGTGAACTTGAAGTTCAAAAGATCATTCATTTGCAACAAATTATACATCAATTACCTTATGCATTTACTAACGCAAAATGAGTAACAAAATCACATATTTTAGTTGTAAATGCTACTACAAGAATTAATGTCTCTGTGCAACAAAATGTATAAGAACTAATGAAATGCTTAAAACATGGAAGACCAGTTGGTTCAAATGATACAATTCCTCAAAAGAGGAAAACGGGAGTAAAAATAAATGCAAATTAAAATACTTCCGAGAAAACATAAGAATCATTTGATAAGGATTTGCCGGAACAAATTGATTTTAAGGAGGAACAATTACCTCTCAAAAAAGAAGGAAAAGATAAAAATAATAAGATCTCAATAAATCATCTAAACTTTAATAAGATTTTGGATTAAAATAATATTGTTCCTAATGATATATTTGCTTTCAACGTGTCCTTTGAAATATATAAATATTATGATGATCTAGAACCACGATCAGTGGACGAATGCCAAAAAAGACTTGATTGGAAAAAATGGTAAGAGGCTATCCAAGCACAGATGGACTCGTTGAAGAAACGATAGGTTTTTGGACCGATTGTTCAAACACCAGATGGTGCAAAGCCCGTTGGATATAAATGGGTATTTATATGAAAGAAAAACAAAAAATAAGATGTAAGGTACAAAGCAAGACTTGTAGCTCAAGCTTTCTCATAAAAACCTGATATTAATTATGAGAAAACACACTCTCATGTTATAAATGCGATCACATTTCGTTTCTTGATAAGCCTTGCAATTTCTGAAAGGCTCAATATGCATCTTATGGATGTCGTAACAGCATATCTGTACGGATCCTTAGATAGTGACATACATATGAGAATCCCTAAAGGATTTGAGATATTTGACATACATTCAATAAGATTATAAAGGTCTTTGCCCATGTGTCTTCATTAAAAGATCATCAACAAGATTTGTGATTATTGTTGTATATGTAGATGATTGAAATAGTGAGAAACCACGACGATATCATTAGACCATCCGAATACTTGAAAAAAGAATTTGAGATGAAATAACTTGGAAAAATAAAACTTCTTATTGGTTTGCAAATTGAATATTTTCCGAGTGGAGTACTTTTCCATCAATCAAATTATATTGAAAAAATATTAAAAAGATTTTATACGGACAAGGCACATCCATTGAGCTTTCCAATAGTTGTTAGATCACTTGAAGTGGATAAAGATCTATTTCAACCTCATGAAAGTGATGCAAAGCTACTTAATCCAGAGGTACCATATTTAAATGTGATTGGTGCACTTATGTATCTTGTGAATTGCATAAGAACTAACATTGGTTTTTTTGTCAACCTACTTGCAAGATACAGTTCTTCACTTACTCGAAGACATTGGAATGGTGTGGAACAAGTTTTCATTATCTTTGAGAAACAAGTGACATGGGTTTATTTTACTCGATAGGAGTAAAAACTAAATCTCTAAGGTTATGCTGATGCTGGATATTTGTCTGTTCCCCATAAGGCTCGTTCTTAAGTGGGGTACATATTCACATGTGGTGATACAGCTATATCATGGAAGTCAGTAAAGTAAACTATGGTCGCTACTTCTTCTAATTATTCAAAAGTACTTGCAATTCATGAAGCAAATCGTGAATGCGTATAGTTGAGAAATATAATTGAACATATTCAAGAATCGTGTGGATTATCTTCGGTAAAAGATTCTCTAACCACATTATATGAAGATAATTCAGTATGTGTTGCACAATTAAGCGAAGGATATATAAAAAGGGACAGAACAAAACATATTTCACCAAGATTCTTCCATGTACATAAGCTTCAAAAGAATGGTGAAATAAACGCCAAACAAATCTGGTCGAGTGATAATCTTAATGATTTATTCACAAAATTCATACCAACTACAACATTTAAGAGGCTTACATATGGCATTGGCCTGCGTAAACTTAAGGACATTACAAGTAAAGAAATAGAACAATTTTCACCCATGTCTACATGAGGGGGAGATATTGATTAGTGTATTGCACTCTTTTTCCTTTAGCTATATTTTATTCCCATTAGTTTTTCCTAGAAAGGTTTTTAATGCGGCAATCCTAACAATATTGTATTCATCTTAAGATTTATGAAAACGGTGTACTTTTTTTCTTTTACTATATTTTTCCACAAGGTTTTTCCTAGTAGGAATTTTAACAAGGCACATTCTCTAAGCAAGTGTCATCGAAGAGGTAGTGTTGTGAAGTATGGATGACCATTTATGGACACCAACATATTGTGTAGTCATGTAACATGTATTTCTCACTAATGATACCCTCACTTATCCATGTATTGTCATGTTACTTGTAACAATTTTCAATGTACACCAACTCTTTCATGTATTGTCAAATTACTTGCGATGTGTTGTATGGCATGCGGTGTATGAATTACTTGTACACATTGTCTAAGTACATTTATCATCATCACCAAATGGCATATATAAAGGGTGTCAACCTCATTGTAAAAACACACCTTGTTGAATGGAGAACTTCTAATTTCAACTCTCTCATTTCCTCGATCTCTTCTCCTTAGTAGTAGTAGTAGTAGTAGTAGTAGTAGTAGTAGTAGTAGTAGTAGTAGTAGTAGTAGTAGTAGTAGTAGTAGTAGTAGTAGTAGTAGTAGTAGTAGTAGTAGTAGTAGTAGTAGTAGTAGTAATAGTAGTTTGTAGAAGTAGAAGTTTTTAGTCTTTTATTTTCCTTCTATAGTTTCTAGCAAGTCTTTACTTACTTCACAACAATATCTACTCCTTAGTCAATTAGATTAATTGTCAAATGAGTAAGGGGCTTGTAATACGAAATATAGAATATTGTTTGCCTCAAGATACATAAAACACAAATAACGATGTACTAAGAAAAATGGTTAGTTAAGATATAAGCAACCGCAGCTTTAAGAACGAGTTGAGTCCAGGTAAGTACAATTTCAATATTAAATTAAACTTTGAGATAGTCACAAATCATAATTGGAAATGGCTCAGGTCAAGAGATAACTGTTAAGTCCCGTCTCAGTCATGACTTAACTTAATCACACTAATTAGATCTATAATCTTTATAAACTATTTTCAACCTCAAAGAATCATTTATTTATTCAATCAGGACTTACTTCTCAATTTTCTTAAGTGGAGCAAATTAGGAAATCATACCCTTAGATTTCCACATTCTACAAAGATTTTGGTAGAGTTTCTCCTATAATATAGATTCTCAAGAAATTTTGTCTTATAAACAGCAGCTTTGGAAGAAGGTCTAGGATGACTTATATCTCCACAACAGTCATAATACATTATCAAAATGAATGAAAAGACCAAATTTGTATCAAATTCACAAGTTTCAACCTTAAAACTTATTTACACTAATATCATCTTTACAATCTATATTTACATCAAATGTACAATAAACCGTCTCAAATTCTCTCATAGGTTGTATCAAAACATCTTAAACCATTTGTTATTGTTTATATACATTATTACGACCTATTCTCGTCCCCGAGTCCCATAAGCACAATACGTAACGAAAATAATATACGATCAGAAAAAGCAGTCAAAGAAAATCTCTAATTGATTTCTACACTTGTTGTTCTCTTTCTGCTGCACCGTATACCTGACATCATCAAAAATAACTCAAGGATGTTATTCAAGTAGAATCTTACATTGACATGTACTCATGCAAATTTATTCTTACACGTGACAACGTGTAATAGCTTTCAAAGCAAAACAACAGGATATATTTTAAATATGAAATGTAATCCATCCCATTAATGTTTCCTAACTACAATCAGATGTCGCCTTCCAAAATTAGTAGAAAAGCAATACTAAGAAATCATGAAAATGTAGAGTAATCCATCATATAAGTGTTCTCAAACGCTAACTGAAATGTGTCAAGCATACCTTGGTAGATACACCTGGAGCCTAAGGTGATCACACTCAAGGCCCCAATTGAAAGGAAAGGTGAAGTCCATTGAAATCCATGATTCTGATGATAAACCATGTTGCTAGAGTCCGCGACTCACTGTTACCTAACATGCACTAACTTTGATGCATGAATAAGGCAATTGAAATGTAATGAAACTTCAAAAATTCTCATGTACAAAGATAACATATTAATAGTAAAGGTCACTGTAAGGTTTACTTACAACCAACCAATTTGAGCTAAATTTTTGTGGTTCTCGAAATGTCGGATCACCTTAAAAGTGTCTCTAATAGCTTTTCTACATACCCAAATATAGCAAGGGTTAAACTTCAAGTAAAAACAAATAATGAAACCTCACAAAAATAGCGGCTGCAATATGTCTCGGTAATAGTTTCCAAAAATAATAATTTGTAACAATTTCAAGTAGCTTTCAACTAGCTAATTTGGGACAACTTTTTAATCTTGGAAACATCAATATTTTTTAGATTAACCAAAAAGGAACTTATAGAGCTCACTTCTTACTTTCCATAAACTACAAGAATACTCAAATCAGATCACGATTTGAAAAGTTATGAATTTTCCAGTATAGTTTGTTGATTAGGCAAACTTTATTAATTTTGAACTAATAAAACTTCTAAAAATTAATATTTTTGCAATTATATCATCAAAACTTGATATCGAACACCAGGAAATCGCTCAATACTCCATTCATAATATTTCCACAGTCTGTTGTGTCAATTTGGACGAAAATCAATAATCCAATTTGTCCAGAATCCCAATGGAAATAAATTTTAATTATACACAACTTCAAAATAGTTATCAATTGAATTGCATCAACTTAATTCATCGAAATTGTAAACTACATCATTGTGATTTATTCCAAATTGGTATAAATCAACTTAATACATTAATTCACAACAATTTATGCAATTTCCCATCAAATCCCCATGAAAGAAATTGAAAAATCACAAGAATTCAAATTGAATTGAGGGAAATGTCAAGAATTGGGAATTTACCGAATTTCGAATCGAAACCCTCATTTCCACTGTGAAGACTTAGCGCAAACTGACCGTTGTGCGATGCTCAACTATTTTGCGAATAGAAACTAAATAAAATTTAGATGTAGGTAGATCAATGAAAAAGAAATTGAATTGGAAGGATTTGAAAAACGGACAACATTTCATATTCAACGAACAAAATGTTGTTCTTTTATTTATAAATAAATCCCCAGATGCTTGCATTAGTAGCTTAATTATATATATATATATATATATATATATTAATTCTCGAAATTCAATATTTTGACTTGTTTTGACTTTCGGCACTTATTCTTTATCCAGTTTTTCACCAAATCTAATCAAACTCTTGACAAAACAATCCATCTTTATAAAACGTCTATAAGAGTAGTTTTGGTCACAACAAAATCCTAAAAATCTTAACTTTATCCACGACAAATCAAATTCTTGCGCTCAATCTTCTTTTCATACTTAGCCAATCTTGCAACAATCTGAGCCCAATCTTAACCTCGACCACCGCCAACCAACATAAAATTCAAGGAAAGATCTTGAACCAACTTCATTCTTATGTTTTCATTACCACCAATCTCAACTTGCACACAAATCGAAGCAAAACCAATATGTGATACTTAACACTTGATCACTAGTTCCCGAGCAACTAATAATGTGTATTTCACTTGTACCCTTCAGACACACACTTGCAACCGCGATTATGAGAAATCAAGGATACACCTCGGCAAATCCCGACTTCTCGACAAAATATAATATAATATACACACTAGATATTCACCAACGAAAAATTACATTGTCCTAGTAATTTCCCTTTTTCACCGATTCAAGTCTAAATCCACAATACATGGCGTGATTAAGATCCATTAATTTCGTGATTAACTCATAATATATATTTATTGAAATCAATAATTTCATAATAAAATGTCAATCTTAATACGATAAAGACTCATTGTTGGAGATTGACATGAATCCATAAGGATTAAGATTTGGTATGATATATATAGGTTGGTTGAGAAATAGGGTACTTGCAGTTTTCATCTTGTATAGAAGTTTTGACATCCCATCTAATTTGGATGTCGAAGTGCTTCCCCCGAAAACTAACCTTCGATGACTTTGTTTTGCAGATGTTTCCTGCAAACGAGTCGTGGTTTGAATGACGTTGATCGATTATTGTTTCAGGGTTCGAGGTGTCCATTCTAGTTTACACAGCAAATAGATTTTTCGACCTCACCTCAATCCATTTTTAGTTCAAAGGTGTGCAGATTTCGACAATTTTGTGGTTTTATGTGTCGCTAGTGTTGTTTGGTACTATAAGACTGAGACCTAAAAAGTGGGTATTTTTTTGAAAAAAATACATTAACCTCAATGTCTATATATATATATATATATCTTGGGATCCATTAATTGTGAAGGATCTTAAAGATTATGCTCTCAAAAGGTGTGGTGCAGTGATAAAGAAAATGACACTTTTAACTCTAATTCAATTAGAGTTCATGAGTTCGCGCAATTCTTGACAGTAACTTTTTTTTTTTTGTTTCTTTCAGGGGTTATGAGGCTGAGGTGCCCGACCGACTCTTATGGGATTAATCGAATAATAAAATTAAGGAGAGGCTGAAAAAGGTTCGAACATCCATGGTTATAAGAAAATAAAAGAAAAAAACTCAAAGATTATTAAAGCACACCACAAGCTGCATATGTATTATATTGACCTGAATGCATGTATATTTATATAGCCGACTCCAATTAATATTAGATATGTGTAATTTAATTAAGTTCTCAACTAGATTGAAAAATCAGTATTTAATTTTGACAGCATAGACATCTTGCATATGTATTTGATGTCAATACATTGCACACGTTCCTCATGTATACACAGAAAGTTAGCTAGATAATAAAATTAACCACTAAATTTAGACTTGAAAAAAAAACTCAGCTTAAACTTTCAACAAAAAAAAAAAAAAAAAAAAAAAAAAAAAGTAATACAAGTTCACATTGGATTCCTAAGATTGGCCAATATGTTCATGGGGTCATATGCCAGCCCTACAAGGATTGGGCTACATATGGTTTGTTGCTTGGCGGCCGCCAGGACCAGCAAGGCAGCTACTTATAAGGGCCCCCATAAACTCTACAAAAGAGAGTATATTCTACCTTTAATTAATTTGCTGACAGATTTACCCTTTTAACTTTTCTGAGTTGTGTAGAAACCAGTATAATTTTATGGAAAGGGAAGGGCAAAATAGCGAATTCATTTTGTAAATTGTTCTCTACTTAGCTTTAGGTTTGGGTTACGAATAAAAAAAAGGGTAAAGTGGGATATTCAAAATTCTCACTGTTGTGAGATTGGGCGCTGTGCTAATTAAGATGAAAGGGAATAAATCATATATGCATGCCAAAAGAGAGAATATTTTTTTAAAAAAGAGAATTTAATTTGAGCTTTAATTATATTAATTAATTAATTGCTCCTCAAAATTAAATCTTGCTTTGACTTTTTTTCCTTAATCTCAATTACAATTAACCTTGATTTTTCTTCTTGTATTTATTTTTTCAATATTCCACTACAATATTATATATAGAGCTTGTTGCACAGATGCAGGGGAAAAGATAATGAGTCAAATTAAATAACTAATTATGCTTCAACAACTACATGATCTATTAATCTAGCCAAAAAATCATTTCAACGTTGACTATATATAGTTTTAATTAATGGTGAAATATCAAAGAGGACAATATGTCCGTTATATTATTTATTTGTTCCTTTTTTCAATATTTTATGAATTAAGTTGATACAATTAAATGTGGTACTTTATTTACCCAAAAAAATGCGGCACTTCTAGATCAAAATGATTTGGTGTATGCTTAAGTATAAAATGGTTAGAATAAGTCTTGAAGTAATAAATAATAGAAGAGTAATTAATTGAACAAAAAATGAGAAGTTAATTATAAAATTAACTAATTAATTAATTAAGCAGGAGATCATATGATTATTAAAAAAGTTGACTTTTTGCCTTTACATGCCAACCAAAGCTGCTTTGTTGAGAATTAATTTAAGACAACCGAATCTAGTAAACAGAAGTCCTTTGCTTTTGATGAGATACTACTAATACATTCGATCCATTAAATCGAAATACTTTTTAGGGCTTGGGCGTTTTATAACAGCGACAAAGCAAACGACAAAAAGTGCTCGGGTCATCAGATGCAGAGAGCGAGAAAAAAAAAAAAGCAATACTAGGGTAATATTACAAAAAAAAGAGAGCAATACTAAGGTACGTAATTCCTACACTAACCACTCACATACGTACATATGAGTCATCACCTCCGATTCACCTCGAGATGCGTATTTAAAGATCTCAGATGCATCCTCAATCGACGCATACTATGCAATTGTAAGTAGGTGTAATTTTAGAGCGTCACGATAATTTCTTCAAAATTAAACCCTGAAAAGAGATTGATTAGTAAATCACTAGGGTTGCGGGGATGAGAGGTCGTACGAGTCCCTTTTTGAAATTAAAAACTTTAAAAATTTTCGCTAAAAGTGCCGCGGTTGTGGTCCTAGTTATGTTCCTCCTTGAGGTTGGAATTGGTCGATACATGATAATAATAAAAAATAATTAAAATAATTAAAAATAGATTGATTAATTAATTTAATTTATATAACAATATTTATTTGAAGAGTGAAATATTCTTACTGCATGATATCAAAAGTTAGAGCCGATGATGATGATGAGAATAAGGGTGGGCTATGGTCCTTTGGGGTTTTCTTTCCTCAATATCCATCTCTTCTTTCTCTCTCTAAACCCTGATCTCCTCTTTTTCTCATCTACTAGTTTCTCTCTCTACAGCTCTCTGTGTCTGTGAGTTAGAATTGCCACCTCGTCACGTTAGTCTGCCACCGCAATCATCACACATCTCTCCTCACAAGAACTCATATTGATGATGATGATCAGTTTCTTCTTCAAACAACCTCTGTCTATCTCTCTTTCTCTCTCTTATGTATGTATGTATATATATCCACAGCTGTGACACATGTAGTAGATCTGCTAGAGAGGGCTTAGTAATTATTAATCAAAATTAGCTTCCTTAAGCTATTTGCTGTTCAGAGCTGCTGCTGCTCAGACAGGCAATATATTCAGTTGTGTAGTAGTACTCTAGAGAGAGAGAAACCTAGAGAGAGATATATATATATACGATATATATCATCCATCTTCATCATCATCATCACCATGTACACGTATATGTTCACGAGATGAGTTGATGATCATCGATGATGATGATGATGACCAGATTCAATAAATCATATATCATCAGTAGTTCTAGTAGTGGTACATGCAACTGCCACCTGTGAAGCAAGTGTTCTACTGATTGGCGTTTTTGGTGCCCTAGCTCGCTAGCTAGCTATATCTCCATATATACTCATCAGTTACTCTTTTGGGCAAACTGGGTAGTCTTGGTCTTGGTCTTAAGAGAGAGAGAGAGAGAGAGAGAGAGATTGCGTTAATATCATCATCGTGTTCAAAGATTTAAGCTATATATATAGCTGGCTTTAATTAATTAATTATGTTGCCTATAAGCATGTCTAATTCAACATCTTTGTCTGAGGAGGCCATCAGTGCTTCATCTTGCATGAACACCAACAACAACATGTTTTCAGAGATCTCACTTCCTCAACACCCTCCAAAGATTAAGAAGAAGAGAAATCTCCCAGGAAATCCAGGTACACATACATTAATTAATTTATATAATACACATCATCATATCTTGCATGGTCTATATATACTTTTTTTTTGTGATTTTTGTGATTTATGGGCATATATAATATATCTAAGCAGACCCAGATTCAGAAGTGATAGCCTTGTCTCCAAAGACTCTACTGGCCACAAACAGGTTCATATGTGAGATCTGCAACAAGGGTTTTCAAAGAGACCAAAATCTACAGCTACACAGAAGAGGGCACAACCTTCCATGGAAGCTGAAGCAGAGAAACAACAAGGATGTGATAAGAAAAAAAGTGTACGTGTGTCCAGAGCCCTCATGTGTTCACCACCATCCTTCAAGGGCACTTGGGGACCTCACTGGTATTAAGAAGCATTTTTTTAGAAAGCATGGAGAGAAGAAGTGGAAGTGTGAGAAGTGCTCAAAGAGATACGCAGTTCAATCTGATTACAAGGCCCATTCAAAAACATGTGGAACTAGAGAGTACAAATGTGACTGTGGCACCATTTTCTCTAGGTAACAATTTTTTAATGAATTACTGATTTTGTTAATTTTATCTTCTCATCATCAGTAGATTGAATTCCCTAATTGTAATGTTCATTGTCTTTAATTTTTGGGATTTTTTTTAAGAAAAAATGTTGTTCTTGGATGAGTACACATTTTTTTTTTTTGTTTTTTTTTTATAAGAAACATACAACTTTGCACCAACGGAGATCCGAATCCATGACCTTTTATTTCCAAATCCATACCAAATCATTGGCCATCCAATTGGTGGTTGGTGAGTACAGATTTTCTTGTTGTGTATATGATTTTTTTTTTTTTTTTTTTTTTTTTTTTTTTTGGTCTTTAAAATGGTTAGGTCTGGTGAGTTTCAAAAATGGTTTTGTTTTGGGGCTGTTCTTACGCAGCAGTGATAAAGCTATCTTTGAGAATATTTCAGAAACTTAGGTGTGCATTTTGACAGGTTGTATAGAAGTGGACAACCATTAAATACAAGTGTCTGTTTTACTCGTGATGGACAAGAAAAACTGAAATAAAGAGAGAGAACATCTTTAAGACTGAACCTTATATTTGCCTCAACGCACCAAAGACAAAACAAAAAGATTATCCAACCATACCTACATATTCTTCTTTACTAATTGTATACCCTATATATATTTATAAAGATAATTAAGTATTCCAAATTTGATTATTCTTGTGTTGATGATGATCTTTATTAATTTTTGGGTCTGATAGACTAATACCCAATAAACTATAGTTAATTAAATTACATATTTAGGGAGGGGATTTTTCGTAAGATTGCATTAGGTGTTAATTAATTGAGCTGATGAATTTTTACATTTAAACATAAACATGTTTGATGCATGGCTTTCTTTAATTATCTTGCAATCCTTTTTTATTTCATTTTATTTTATTTTATTTTTTTGCTTGTTTGGTACTTTGGCAATGAATCTGGTGTACTCTGCGCAGTATTGAGAGAAATGATGGGTATGTCTGCTCTTGTCTGAATACATTAATTAAATTAATTTTGCCATCAAGTTACCATATATATATATACACACGAGAAGTGCTACAATAATAGCATCATGTCATATCATAAGACACATTGGTTCACAAGGTTCATCCATTTACATATCGGGATGTGGGTCACTAGAACAATTTTGGTATTTAATAGAGGTTTTTAATCCTCTATTAAAGAGGGGCGTTATTAAATAACACCCAATTGATATAAGTTTTAAAAAAACTCTATGTAATACCTGTATTAAAAATTAAAACATAACACATTTTCAAATGACATTTAATAACACTCTATTTAATAGGAGTTTTAAAACATCTATTAAAGGCCAAAAATGTTTTAGTGGTATCCTAATGCATAACACTCGAGTCGAAATAGCAGGAAATCCTCTTGCGAGCCAATGTGTCTTATGATGTGACATTGTTGTTGTCATTCTAATTTTTTTCTATATATATTTCCCTCGTAGCTAGATTAGTTGTCACGTGATTACTTCTCAATTAATTCTCATATGCAAATTAA
Organism: Stephania yunnanensis; assembly: GCA_039657365.1. Classification (NCBI taxonomy): domain Eukaryota; kingdom Viridiplantae; phylum Streptophyta; class Magnoliopsida; order Ranunculales; family Menispermaceae; genus Stephania; species Stephania yunnanensis. The sequence continues at coordinate 14,254,097 of CM077592.1, forward strand.
ATATCAATTGTTATGACTTTAATATTTCACTAGTTAACGTTAATAATATACTAATAAGATTATTTTAGAAGTGAGTGCTTTTGCTCCCATTGATAGAAATTAACTTTCTTTTAATAAGTCTTGAATTTTATGCTAATAATTAAAGTCCTATGATTTTGCATGCACAATTATCCTTTCTATCTGACCTAATATTGAGTGAACCTTCTCATGCTTTTCATGCATAATTAATTAAACATCTTTGAAATTAAAGTAGACCTCTCTAATTCGATCCTTCGTTTCTTTGGTCTCATTATCAAGTCACGATTCACACCTTTTCTTTTCTTTCTTAATTACTTTTGAGTCTTTTTCATCATCTTCACCAAACCCACACATAAAGTTTATTCTTTTGATTAATTACTTTTCTTCACGTTTTGGCTTTTGCCCATTAGTTTACTCTAAATTGCAATTATAGTACTCTTCCTTCAACCAAAACTCAAAAAATAAAAATTACAAAATGAAGTAGTAGCTCCCAATAAAGCAACATCTGCTTCCAAGAAGCAGACAAAAATTTATTAATTTTGTACTTCTTATCAACCTCAATTCTTCTAATGTGCACAACTATATATATATATATATATATATATATATATGCATGCCTGGCAAACAATTTCTTTGCGAGTACACATGGTTATTGGTTTACTTTCATTTATTTTTGGGTACATTACATGTTCATGTTTTTGAGTCACTCACTAATCAAGATCATGTACGCTTTGCATTAACATTGTACAGGAAGGACAGCTTCATCACTCACAGAGCCTTTTGTGATGCCTTAGCCCAAGAAAGTGCAAGACTCTCCACCACTCAGTTAACACCACCCCAAATTCATCACCCATCATCAGATCATCATATAAACCAATCTTCCCCATTCCCTAATTTTCATCACAACTTCCCAAACCCTCAAACCATCAACATTAACTCTCTTTGCTGGGAACAAACCCAACCCCAAAACCCTAATATCAATCCCATCCATCACAACAACTCTACTTCTACTACTACTACTACTTCACTACTTCACCAGATCATCAAACCTGAAGTCCTTCAGCTCCCACCACCCAATATCACTTCATCAACCTCAGCTCCACCATTTCTTCTTCATCATCACCACCACCAACAACAACAGTTGTTGATGAGCACCAACAACAACACAGCTCACTTGTCAGCCACAGCATTGCTTGAAAAGGCTGCGAATGTTGGTGCAGCGGCGGCAGCTCTCACCTCCCAAACTCGATCAGTCGGGCACATGGCATCATCATCATCATCTATGATGATCAACATCGCTCCTCATCATGATCAAGACTCCTATGCCAATACCATCACCAACGCCAACACAAACAGTGGGTTTTTCTCTCCTTCGCCGCCTCTCGCCTCATGGCAGAAGGATAGCGGCCGTCTGACCAGAGACTTTCTTGGTCTCACCGGAGACCATGACCATGATCATCAACAGCCTCATCAGTGTAGTAACTTTCGTGATCTGCTGGCCTTTTCATCTGAAGCCGTTGATTTTTCGACTTCTACTTTTGATCGTGACCGTTCGATCGTGATGATGAATAAGCCCTCGGCGTTCGGGTTCAGTGAAGCCATGGCTAGTTGGGGAGAGATTGGTGGGGAGCATCACCACCAAGGTGGGCAGAACATTATTAATTCCTAGAGTGTTCGAGCATGTGAAAGAATTAATTAAAATATATGGTTACATTATTATTGCTTATTATTATAGTTCTATAAACATGTAGAGGTATATATATTTATAACACGCATGCAAGCATGCATGACATGTTTGATGAAATTATATTACATCCTCAAATGTCAAAAATAAAGAACATTATGGGCTTTTTCAATTGATCATCATATATATCAATTCGTCCATGATGTCTTTATCATTTGTTTAGGATGTAAATAATTTCATTGGACGATGAGCACACAGTGCTGGGAGTGCTCAATGAGTACCTTTTCATGAGGTGGATTTTCTGTCCATTAATATGCTTTGGTTTCAATGTATTGATTAGGTTTAAGTTCGTTTTTTATTTTTGAGATACTCAGTTGTTTTTTCATGAAATTAAGATACAGCGTGGCAACATTGTAATTTCGCAGTTGAGCCAGCTTTTGTGGCTAGTTTAGTTTGATTATATATGTCTTTTATATGGATCCATGTATATGTCAGTGTTTTTCCTTTCTTTGTTAATTTCTTCAGAGTAGTTATGCTGAATATCTTTAATTTATTTTGTGTCAAATTTCGTATTAGCCATTCTCATAAAAAAAAAAGAAAAAGAAAAAGAAAAAAAGGTAATAAATAAGTGCGGTCACTGATTTGATATAGAGTTATTTGGGAAACAAGTCTGGAGTACTTCAAGCCTCTTATTGGGCAAATTGTGATTTTTCTGTTTATCAAAAAAAAGTTCGCATGTAGGCTTTGTTTGGTTAGGGGTGGAGTTGAGAGAGCTGAGTAAAATAACTAATTGCAGAGAGTTGAAACTAATTTTGTTTGGTTGGTTTTAATTATAAGTCCAACTTCCCTGCAAGTTATCTCTCAACTCACACTCTCAAAGTACAGATAACTCCCTCATTGCCCCCTCAGGGAGTTATCTCATTGAAAACAAATGGACAAAATAACCCCTCATTAATCATATTTCTATTGCATGTTTTATTGTTTGATGGGTATTAATTTATGTCAATTTTCATGTTTTATTGTTTTTAAAATTTCCTACTTCTCAATAAGTTTGTTGAATTAAACATGAAAATATGAACTCCCCTGTGAGTTAATTAACTCCTGCGAGTTAATTAATTCCTTGTGAGTTAATTAACTCCTGCGAGTTAATTAATTCCTTGTGAGTTAACTTCTATGTGAGAAAACTTACAAGTTAGTTGACAAAAATGAATCAAACAAGGCCATATAGATGTACTTAATTTTCTAAATGCGGCTTATAATAGTATGAGATAAATTTAACTAGTCAAAATTGTTTGGTATGATTGACTTATTTTAAATGATTTGAAAAGCACTCTATGAATATTAATTGCACTAAATTGAGCGCAATGATCAATTTCGATCCATGTAGCCTACTTCAATTAATTAATTTGGAATTGAAGTTATGTTTTTTATTTTAATTAGAAAGAAATAACTTTTGCACCAATCAAGGTTTAAACCCATGACCTCTTACTTCTGAATTTCACACCAAATCATTAAAGTCATCCAATCAGTTGGTAGAATTGAGGCTATGTTATTGTTGTTATTGTAGTCCTCTTCTTATCTTCTATGCATCGGAGTTGAATTGAATGTCCTGCAAAGAATGAAGTGCATAAATAATTAATAAATACTTGTTTACCCAAGAAAAAAGTTAATAAATACTTGTTCATAATTTGTTGTCAAAGTTTGCAAAAAAGTACTAATAAAAAAACATGTTTATTGATGTTATTTGATCTGGATTGAGCTTTCGCGTGTCTTGGCCAAAGATATATTGAGAGGTCACTCTTATGTCGGGGTAATCTTTAATATATATAAAATGTTTATAAGTTCATTTTATGAATTATCTCTAACACAAGTGCTTATAAATTTGTGTCATGAGATTAATTGGAGCATCCAACAAAACCTTATGTGGGATGGGTCTCGAAAAAAAAAAGAAGAAATCTAGAATATAATCAATGCAAATTGTTATTAATTAAAATTAGTGTTAAATTCACACTCAAGGGCACATCATCCGTAACTAATCTGCCTGCGACACTTTCATGGGTCAATGGATCTCTGTCGATATCAATATTATCCTCAACTTAACTACCTTCAACTCATAAATTTGGGGTTTTATCTCAAAAGGCATATATAATAAAAGTCGTAAAATGAAAAAAAACATCCAAATATATATATTTTTGAAAGCGGATTAATTGTTGTCGTTTAATTAGTGACACAAGTTCGATTCTTGAGTATAAAAACACCAATGTTGAGAGCTTCCTCCACTTATACGGTATGCTATTTGAAGCGAACTCAAGTAATTGAATAGTCCAGGCACCAAAGTACTGTATAGACAAAAAAAAAACTATTCAATTAAAATCCAAGGTTTATAAATATAGCTAGCTAGCATTAAATTTTGCATGGATTTTTAGAGAGAGAGATTTATAACTCATCATTTATTTTCTCAAAAAAAAAATGAATAAAAATTGAAAGAAAGGGTATATATTAGTGTGGTATACATGATATCAATGTTGACTCTGTCCAATCCATCTCTCATTTTCAGCGCTGGTAACACTTGTAAATAATTTTTGGCAAGCAAAACAAACAAAAACATGAATGATAATAAATTTGAATATAGTGTAGTGTATGTATGTCACGTGAAGTAACATACATTTAAATGCAAGACATGGACGTAATATATATGTACATGTGCAAGTACAAAGGCAAAGTGCTAGTAAGCTGTGCACCCGTGAAGGGCTAGCGAGAAAAAGGTGTTTTTCTTTCGATAACCAAAAGCACTATAAGCACCCGTGAAGGTTTCACCACGTTAACTTATTTGTAACATTAGTTATGATTGATCGATCGACTTGCATGCACAATTACATAACACATAAAGATGTACAACTGGTGTCCACATTTTTCATTTCTATGTACATGCACGTGTGTCCCACACCCACACCTCGGTTCACAAGCCTCTTTGTCCTCTCTGCTGATCATGCCCGTGTCCTTATGTGCATGCATGCATATGCAATGGTAATTGCCCTCATGAGTCATGATGACCGACATCAATTGTACACAAATGTACGTATACATGTTACGTTACCACGTCTATACGTGTATGTAAATATATATTTCAATGCACAAAATATATGTAAATAATTTTAAGAAATTTTTTACCTTCTAACGCGAGTTGTTTAACCTACGAACATATATTGTTCCTACTTAATTAATTAGTTCATCCCATGGCTTTTAAAAACAGTTTTCTAGTAGGACCCACATGGCTTGAACATTGGGGGAGATAGTTTCTCTTTAATTTACAACAAGCTAGAAAAGCCTTTGGCATAGAAAGCTCTAGAGCTTTATTTCAAGCCAACTATTTTTTTTTTTTTTTTTGGAGCGGCCAAACGAACCCCTGTTTTTGCTAAACATACTCCATTTTTGAATTTTTACTTTGTTGTACCCCATTTTTTTCTCAAAATTCTAAAAATACCCTTGTTATACCTCATTACAGTCACCCTCACCCCAACATCCTTTCTGAAGATGTTTCGAACACAAAGAGCCAAGGTGTCGGTCACACATGACCGAAGCCTCTAAAGATGTCTCGGTTGGATTCTTTCGTCACTTATGAAAACTTAGTTATTTTTACAGTTTCGGTCGAAGTCGACCGATACCTCTTTAGAGATGTTTATCCTGTGTGTCCGACACCTCTAAAGAGGCATCGGTTCTATGTGTCTAACAACCATGAGACAACAAGAATGACCAAAATTCTCAAAACTCCCAAAAAACACATGAAAATGACAAAAAATTGTAGGTTTTGCTCAGAATCGTTTAATATCTTCGATTCCATCGAGAATTTGCACTTAAAATGCAAGATTCAACTCCCAAATCGAAACCCTAAACTCAACAACAATCTTACAAAATATCGACTCAAAAAAGTTAAAAGTAAACAAAAAAAACTTCAAAATCGACACGAAAAGAGATAAGGAATGCATTGAAGTGGTCGAATCGATGTGGTTTTGCTCGGATTTCGTGAGATTTAGGTTGGTGGTGAGATACGATGGATGAGTGAGTCAGGTGGAGTACGAGGTAAGTGGGGTGAGTGGGGTATGATTAGTAAAAGACCTTTTATATAGAGGGGTAGTTGGGTCATATCACTAAGGTGGGGTACGTTTAGCAATAACCAGGTCCTTTTAGCTGCTCATTTTTTTGTTGATCAAATATCAAAGTGACCTATCGTTTTGTTTTTGAAGTAAAATAAAATTTTCATTAATTATGATGCCTCGATACACTCAATAAAACATGCATGACCAGACATAGAATCTATTACCTTGATAAAAGCATGCACATAGATTCATTAATCCTAATTGTTCAAAAGAGCATTGATCAACTACTAAAGAGTCAATTTAGTTTGAGAAAATATGATGTTAATAATGTAACAGTATGACGATAAATGAATGTCCTCTTGGCAAATGCCTAGAACATAACAGTCCACAAATAAAACTTCCAACAAAGGAAGACAAACAAAGACTTCCGACGAGGGAAGACAAACACAAACTTCCGATATTGGAATACAGCTACCTATTAAAAAGTTAAATCTAATGGTGTATATGTGTATGCATGTAGAGCATTGTCTACTTTTCCAACGTCTCAGTTGTTATCTACTCGTTTCCATCTAGCCAATCTCCTCTATCCCTACCACATTCTTCACCGGGGACCACTCCTCCTACCACCATACCCGGTCCTGCCACTAAATCTTCGACATTAGATGACCTGGGTGATTATGATAATGATGATGATGTCCGGGCTGAGCCACCTAGGGATAGGTGCATGCGAGTCATAAAAATCCCTAATGGGCTTAGATAATATGAAAATTACTAATCCCTAATGGGAAGGATATCTGGTCCACTGGACTATGTTGGAGTATAAGTCGAAGTCAGAGCGAGCATCAAAGAATAGAATGAGTGAGAATGATAAACCTAAAATCGATATATCCTTACATATCAGTGGTCTGAAGTCATTTGCATGTCATAAAGAGTCATTGGTAAGTATCGTTTATTAACTAATTATCACCGTAGAAATATCTCTTCTTATTATAGAAATTAATTTATTACTATTATTTTCAACTTAGTTTTTGTAGAACAAGGAAGTGGGGGCTCTTGTGGGTGTGAATGTGTTGTTAATTTACACCCACACAATCGATCACGACCTGCTGGTCACGTTCGTCGATAAGTGGTTTCGCCAGTTGATTGCAAGTAATCATTCTTATTTAATAAGAGTTGTTATATATATATTGAATTGGTTGTACAAGTTTGTAAGTGAGTTCTCATTTTTATTTTTGTAGGAGGACTATCAGAGGAGGTTTGAGGAGGATGACGCATGCATCTCCAGACGTTCCGGTAGATGAGGATGAACTTTTCTACGAGATTTCTCAAAGGGATTAAAAAGTCATGTTTATTGCTTGGGATCATATATGCGAGGACTACTTACGGCAGAAGAACTATCACATCACAGGTTGGGGAGATAGTTTTACTGAGGAGGTCACCTTTTCTTCGTGAGGGGCAGTGGAGGCACGATGAGACAATGAGTTACCTCTTGGTGTTATTGAGTCAACAACACCTTGGAGTGGTATTTGGCGATACCGCAGCTAACATCTCTTATACCTCACCTCAGCGGGCCCCACCTTTTGATGCCCGCCTTCTCAGGCCCCGCCACAAGGCATGGCCGATCATTGCGATTATGGTGACGATCATATTCAGGGGTTCTTTTCAAAGGACGATTGCAAGGATGACTTGGACCAGTCGTAATTAGTATTTAGTTTGATAGAAACTTTTTTTTGACCGTTATTGTAATTTTTTGTCATTTTTCATAAATATCTTTACTTTTGAAAATTTATTTAATTTTGTAAGTTTTTAAATAATTTTGAAATAATTATTATTAAATATTATTTGTTGTTGAGAACAACATATTAGCAATGAAATTTGACATTCTAGCAACGGGTGACCAACGGAATTCGACATTCCATTGCAAATATAAAAAAATTACCAATGAAACATATTAATAAAATAATTTGTTCATAAAATAAATAATGTTCCATTGAATTATCGTTTTCCGTTGCTAATCTGTTGCTAACTAGCAACTGATTAACAATGAAATGTAGTTAGTAACAATTGAATGAAAAACTAAAAAAAAAGTCTTCACAGTGTTTAGCAATATATATTTATGTTGCTACCTTAGTGGAAAATTCGATATTTCATCGCTAAATAGTTAGCGAAACGGTTTTTAGTGACGTACCATATTTTGTTGCTAATCCATTACTAAGCGGATTAGCAATGGATAACTCAGTTGCTAAATATGCCATTTTTTGTAATGAGAACATGTCAATTATATAGAGGTTGAGTTTTTACTGGGGATGCAAATGGGAAGGGTAGGGGATGGGGACCTCATCTCCATCCCCATCCCCATCCCCATCCCTGTACCCATCCCCATGTGGCGATGAATTTTCATCTCCATCTCCATCCCCGTCTAATCCCGCGGGGATGTGGAATCTTTGTGGAGAAAATCTTTTCCTTATTGAGGATCCCCACGGGGATTTTCATGGGGAGTCACCATACGAAAATATTTCTCCCCATTTAATCTTTTTTTTAAAAGAATTACAAAAAGTAAGTTGTCAAAGACACATACATATCTATATGTGTATTGATATTTTTAAATGGTATTTATACACATAATATACATATGTCTATTGCAAGCATAGGCATATAGTTAATGTAGCTTGGTAATTTGTAAAATAAGTTGTTGCAATTTCTCATTTGATTCTAAATTTGTAAAATGTAAATATAATTACAAATAATTTAAAAGAAAACATATAAATAATGTAGTTTGGTAATGAAAATATTTATTTATTTAACTAATTAAGTTAAAGTTATAAATCTTATTAGAGTTTGTTTGTTATATGTATTAATCACTAGTGTTTTGAGTAGAAACCATTAAATATATATATACATATATAATATATAACATGATATGCATGTATACATATAAAATTGATATATGGGGATCCCCAATGAGGATACTGTGGCAGCCCTAAATCTCAAGGCAAACTTGACACCACTACGTCGCCGAATATGTAACTAGGTCATGCCACGTCATCTGCACGTTTGTCCATGATGGGCCGCGACACCTACTTAACTTTCTCTTATAGTCATAACTAATTCAATCATTCTGGTGTTCATGATGATTCACACTTAATCGTTTTAGCTAGGCTATTCCCAACTCACTTAATTGTTCATAAGTTAAGAGTCCATATCCTTGGCATACATACAAACTAAATATTAGTATTTTACAACATATATCTGTGAGTTATTGTTATATAAACTGTAGTTTTAGCGGAATTCTTTCAATTCTCATGCAATTATAATATAAGTAAATTGCATCATTTAATAAACCCTAAGTAGTGAAAAACCTAACAAAATGATACCATGCATATCAAAGGCAACAAAAGAATACAATATCAAGTTAACATACATGTATTAGGTACAAAACTCTCTCCAAGATGTCTCAAAAGTAGCAATATAATATATACAAACACCTACGAGATCAACTGTTGGAGGCTCTCAAGAATAAGAGGTAGTATCCAAACTTAGCCTTCCCCCTGCTTTACATAGGGTCTGCACTGGGTCATCTATTCAAAAAATTAATGACGAGTCTAATGAGTAAAGCACTAAAAAAAGCACAAGTCGCATTTAATAAGAATTTAAATAAAATAAGTGCAAATCATGCTAGGCAATATGAAATAACTTAAATGGGTAAATAACATGAAGATAAGTTGCTAAAATAGTAAAAATATGTCGAAAACAAGTGTGGTAAATGTATTCCGAGCTTTGGGATAAGTAAGCAGGACCTATGAGACTCTGGCAACAAGGTAGTCCCCACCACTGCCCCAAGGTCGATGAGGATATCTGTTGGTTAGGATTTAGACTCCCGGCCAATCGCCTCCAAAGAGAGGATCTCTTTATCGGAGGCAAGCCTCACGACAACTTACTCTCAAGTCATCAAGTCGCAGAGAGGAATCTCATATATAGTCTAAGGTATGACCAACACCGTAGCAACAATCCGTCGTCATCTACGAGAGTGCCAGAAAGTGATCATACCGTCTCGTTGACCATACACTGACACACGCTTGGAGTGGAGTTGTCAAATAAGCCCAAATTAGCGTAATTCAGCAATGTAAATTAATTCAAAAAAAAATAATGCAAAGCGTTTTTCTGGTGGGGTTTACTTAGATCAAACAATCGTGAATAACTCCAAAAACATCTCGCTTACGCCTTGAACTGTGTACCCGACACTCGACTATACACTTCTAAGTCCCTAGTATACGAATAAACCATTTGAAATAATTTAAAGTCACATCAATTGATTTTATATTATGAGAACAAAAATCAGAATCTTATTCAAATTCTTAGTTGTGACACCTTTTTTCGAGTTACACTTGGGTACCAAATGCCCGAAAAATTCTTGAAACTCGATTTTCTACATTTTTCCCAATTTCATATATTTTTACGATTTTTTTTTCTGAATTTTCCATAATTTTTTTTTATCTATTTCTTCATATTTTCTTTGTGATTTATTTTATTTATTTGTATTAATTTTTTAAATTTTATTTAATTTTTATTATTTAATGTGGTTGGTCCCACCTGAACCGCACCCGGTACGGCCTAACTGGGCCGGGGCGAACTAGGCTCATACGCATGCATGCACAGATGCACAGTGCATGCGAGCCTCCCCCCAAATCGATTTGGGGGGAGGCGAACTGCAACAACATTTCATCTCTACCCCCAAATCAACTATAACAAAAATATCAACATCAAAACAACTATAACAACTCAAATCTAGCATCAACACTTCAAAGCCCATGATCAAGAACATCATTTTGAAGCATATTTAAATGATTTAACATGCGTTTTGGGGGAAAACATCATGAACATCATTGGGTTGAAAAATCAGTTGCATGCAAGGTTAAATATGAAAACCCAGAGTAGAAATCAATTTCTTTATGTTGGAAATTAGTAGAAAGACTTGGTCTTTTGAACAATCTTTTTCGATTTCTATAAATAACCCCAAATTTGGGTGTGTATTATGACAAGCCAATAATTAGACATGTTTTATAGTGTAATTTATGTTGATTTTAGATATAAATAATAATATTACGTTGTGTATTCTCTTGTTTTTGTGATTTTAGGATTTAATTAAGAAATATGAAGAAATGGAAGAAAAAGAAGAAGAAAGTCAAAACAGTCAACTGAAGAACAGTTCCAGTGATTTATCAACGATATAAAATTACACAAGAACATCTAAATCGGCAACAGTGAAGAGCCATGATTTGAAATTTACAAAGGAATCGCTGAGGTAGATGATGACTTTTTTAGATTAATACGAAGAATTTGAGTTTATCTTTGATTTGTATAGCTTAATAAACTATAAATAGCATCCTATGGCTTTGAAAGTAAGAGCCATCTTTTCTCTTAACAAGTTTGTGAGAGCTGTAACTTAGTTTATATTGAGTTTCTGTTTGAAGCTACATTGGAGCTTTATTTATTTCAATAAGAGATATATATTTAGTTATATTTTTCATGAGTGAGTAGTTTATTAATCTAAACAAACCCTAGACATGTATATACTTTGGATCGATATATAGTTATAATTAAGGAATCATGTACTTAATGCTTTAAATCTATTCATATACAACAATCACGACTTTAATAAGTTATTTTTACGTATTAACTAATGATTCTTGTATTGCATGCATAGTTGTTAATATGTATTGTGATATTTGATTTCCTGAATCTATGTCTATGATTATTGACAACAATTACAAAAGTAGTAACTAGGATTAATCTATAGGGCCAAGTTACCAGAGTGGATGTTCTAGGTAATTATGTTCTAAGTTATTTATTGATTAGCATATTCTGATTTATATTTGATTTATATTAGGTATGATCTTCATCAAGTGTTAAAGCTATCGTATTTCTATTTTATTGCGTTTTATCCAATAGGTAGATTTACAATGATAAGGACATGGCTATTTTCCATCGAATATAAGAAAACTAATGGTTGCTAAAGGCTGTCGACCTATTATAAATTGGGATTTAACGATTTCAAGATTCTATGTGATATAGTTATAACTAGGTTACGAGGTAATGTTATGTTCTAGTGTTTGAATGCAATTCAAGTATATTACATTGTTTAGTGGGGTTTTATTTAGATGTTGGTTTAGATATTTATATTATATTGAATTTAAATTTTGTTTGATTAAGTTTGCATTGAATTATTTGAAATAGTTTAGTTAGTCTAGTTGATTAAGTTAGTAGTTAAAGTTTTTAATTATCTAGTATTTTGATTCTCGTTTAATTAGATTAACTTAATTAAGAAAAACAAACAAAAATTAATTTCCTTAAAAATTTGCAAAATTCCTATGGTGACGATATCTCACTTACCACTAAATAATAGAAAAATATAAAAAACTATTGTGCACGCTCGACACTGTCAATTTTTAAGTGTGAATTTAATTTTACTTTATTTTTAATTAAAAATATAATATTAATAAATATATAATAGATTTTGAATGGAAGTGAAATCTTTATTACCTAAGTGAATTCTATGATAGAAGGAATCAAAATATTATTTATACACTTTTTGATTAACTTTTCCAGTTCATGTTTGCTTTTAGATGCCTTATGTAAGTTATGAGAATGGGTAGAAGATCGAAATAATAGTGCAAGATAAACAAGACAGATTTTTAAGAATCTTATGATATAAAGGCTACTGATTAAGTATTTTTTATAGTATATATAAAAAGTTATTATGCCACAATTTAAAGAAGAAAAGGATCAGAAAGAGATAAATTATATAAGTTAGAAAAAAATACTTCCATCAACTTTAGTGGATAGTGAGCAGTGCTAACAAGAGTTACAAATATATAAAGAGTCTTATAGATTCTATAAAGAATATGGCATGAATCGATTGTGAGAAAAATGTTAGCATGTCTATAAGAAATAGAGCAGGGACTCAAAACTCAAATGAATATACATAATTAGGATGAAGTAGAAAAACGAGAGATGAAAAAGGTGGATGTTCTTAAACTCTTCAAAGAAAAGATTTAGCTCGAGTGCTTGAAACTAGGGTTGAGTGAAGTATTTCTTAAGTTGACACTTTTTAAACGATATATTCATTGGCATGTTGACAAAATTTATATTGATTTTGATTGTAGTATTATTTTTAAAGTCTTTTTTAAAATTAAGATTAATCTACTGATTTTTTATGTTTTGAGATTCTACACTAGTCATCATAAGCTTTATGCTTGTCAGTGGAGATTGAGAAAACCTATATTGTGTACTAGCCTTGTTATTTATTGAATTTTAAGTTCTAAAGGGTATTGCATTGGGTGGTTGAGTTATCATTAAGGGATGATTTTTTTTTCTAAATCATTCTATTCTATCATAACTTCCAATACTTGCGAGTAATATGTTTCTATTTGAAGATCACTTCTATTTAAAACTTCTATTATTTAAAACTACAATGAATTAGATTGAAATCATGATATAAAAAATAAAAAGAGAATATGATTGAGAGTACTTCTTTGCTCGGGATAGCAAAATGTCGCGTTTGAGGATATTTGACAAGTCAATAATTAAACATATTTTATAGTGTAATTTAGGTTGATTTTAGATATAAATGATGATATTACATTTTGTATTCTCTTGTTTTTGTGATTTCAGGATTTAATTAGGAAAAATAAAGAAATGTAAGAAAAGAGGAAAAAAATCAAAATAGTCAATTGAAGAACAGTTCCAGGGATTTATTAGCGAAATTACACAAAAACTGCTACCTAAATCGGTAGTAGAGAAGGGTCGGTGATTTGAGATTTATAAAGGAATTGCTGGAGGAATCAATAGAGCAGATAGAGATATTTTCAGTGAATTTCAGTTAATTTCTCCATGATTTGTGAATAAAATAAGATTTGCTGACAAATCGCGGAGGTCAGTGATGACTTTTTTAGATTAATACAAAGAATTTGAGTTTATCTATAATTTGTATAGCTTATATAATTTGTATAGCTTAGAAAACTATAAATAGAACCCTAAGGCTTCAAAATTATGAGCCATCTTTTCTCTTAACAAGCTTATAAGAGCCGTAAGTTAGTTTTTAATGAGTTTATGTATGAAGCTACATTGGAGCTTTGTTTATTTCAATAAGAGGTATTTATCTAATTATGTCTTTTAAATATATTACTACGTTGTTTATTTCCAGCATGGGTGAGTTGTTTATTAGTCTAAACAAACCATAGACATGTATATACTTTGGATTGCTATATAGTTGTAATTAAGGAATCATGTACTTAATGCTTTAAATCTATCCATATACAACAATCATGGTTTTAACAAGTTATTTTTGCGTATTACGACTAATGATTCTTTTATTTCAACTATGGCTGAAAATATGTATTGTGATATTCGATTTTCTGAATTTATGTCTATGATTATTGACAACAATTATAGAAGTAGTAACTAAGATTAATCTATAAGGCCAAATTACCCGAGTGGATGTTCCTGGTGATTGTGATATAAGTTATTTATTGAATAGCATATTCTGCTCAATATTTGGTTTAGATTAGACAAGATTCTCACTAAGTGTTAATCTGTCGTATTTATATTTTATTGCGTTTATTCAATAGGTAGATTTAATATGATAAAGATATGGCTATTTTCCATTGACTATAAAAAATTGATGGTTTGCTAAAGGCTGTCAATGTCGCATCCCTATCCTGATTGGGGTGATACTCGGCTTGAAACCTTAATGAAGCCCCATTAACCCAGCCAGACTTAAATAGAGCTAGCAGCCTCTCCCTCAGTACCTGATAAACTGAAACTGCATATTTATATCGAATAAACAAATCAAAGTATACGCAACGAAAAACTTAAAACCTTTTTGATATATAGCAATATATGGTATTACAGAGTTTACCAAAACTCAAAACCTTGATTATAAACCTCCCAACCCTGTTTACATACATCAAAATATATCAAATAGTGAATATATATATATATATATATATATATATATATAAGGAAGGTTCATTACATTATAGAGAAGATACAAGAAACATAAATCTTCTCCTTTCCCTTAGTTGAAGCGCTAGGATCTGAACCTAAAATATTAGATTTAGGCGAGCGTTACGACTTACTCAGTAAGTAATGATTCACATTAACCATCAACATTCCATATCGTAATAAATAACATCATACAATAATAATATGAACCAATGTTAACTAACAAGAATATAGAAAGCATATAAAACAATACATAACCGATGCAAAGCAAGTAATTATAGGCTATTACACAGTGATCCTTATTTTATTTATAAAACTATTATCGATTACCCATTGACGCCATTAATGCTATTATTGAACCAACACATTGGCTATTAAACCAACACATTGGCTAATGTGCACTTTATTCAATCTATTAATGCCCAACGATTTTATTCGAAGCCCTCTAGTGAATATGTAACCCATGCAACCTATCTAACTGAGTAGGAGTTACATATAGACCGGGAGATCAACCACAAGTCTTATACAACCTCGTGTCAACCCTAAGGAATTACTCTTGTAGATTACATTAAACACCATTTTCCATTTGATTTAAATTATCACAGTGTACATAATCCCCCATTTCAATCCATAAACCACATGAGCTATATATACTAAAATAGCAAGACAACATTGATAAATAAGCGAGTCTGTACTTACCTCAGTCTAGGTTTTCGTCCATACTCCTAACTTTCCAAGTCACTAACTCTTTCCTAGGGATCCAACATCTATCATAGACCATTTGTAATCAATGTAGGTTCAATACACTTTAATTAGAACCTCTAGTCCATTTCCTAAGTCCTCCATAAATCCTCATCAAATTACATAATTCTTGCTATTTTCTAGGGTGGGAGTGCGATCCCTCAGTGGATGGGGTACGCTTCAACAGCTGTGTTCATCAAAGTTGATGAAGGGAATGCACTCCTTTACTATATGGAGCGCGCTCCACCCTATGCTATCTCGACAAAACATTAGGCAACAACCTCTGTTACATCCACGAATCAGGCAAACAACAATATAAACTTCGAAAACGCATCAGGGAGGACCTCTAGTGAGGTAACGGATCATATTTAATCACCAAAATGTAAAATTCACTAAGATTCTATCATCACTATCAAATTAAACTTTAACCAACATAAGAACAAATCATACCAAAGTGATTATCTTTGAATTCTGAGTTTTTTAAGCTCCTCAATATATAAAGATTCAGCTCCCTGAACACACTGTCCTAATAAAATTTCAAACTTAATAAACCCTTTAACCCGTTTGATCAATCGAATAAAGAGATAAGTATGGGTTTTAGTTTAAATATGTGATTTTTTCTCGAGATACGCATCGCATTATCTCGAGACTGATCAAGTTACTAATGAGTTAAAGTGACACTCCTTAAAGTGACCAACTTCAACACATCAAACACTTACACTCAACTCGAGACGATCAAATGATCTATATAATTCAACTAATCTTTATTTAATAATATATATTTATATATGTTAAATATATATATATATATATATCTTGTGTATTTTTTGGCCAATAAACTCACAGAACATGCCTACGAGTATACTCGAACGTGCACATTAATTCCACAACCCCTCGTCGCACTTAGTATACTGGTTATTCATTGTTTATTACGTATTTTCTCAATTATAAGCTTATATATAGTCCTTTATTACACTACAACCTATATATAAATTCGTTTAACAATCCAAACAAACACAATTCAACATGCAAACACATTCACATGCTAATCAAGGTACGTTGGACTTAACCATGGACCTAACTCGAGTTAGTTAGGATTTAGATTAGTACTAATCACCAGCTTAAAGTAACAGGTCGTTATAGTCTTCCCAATTTAAAGTAATTTCATTCTTGAAATTAAAGTAAACGTAAAGTTTCTAGTACTTTCGAAGAGAAATGAAAACTACTCCTTCATATAGGATTCTCGTTCCCGGGTCAGTTCCTCGTCCCCATGAAATTTCCATTTCACCTTAACCAAAGGAATCTATTTGGTTCTTAGTATCTAAATCTTACGATCAAGTATCAGAATCAGCTGCTCGTTGTAGGATAAGTCTTTTTGAAGATAAAATTCATTCCAATCAATTCTTGGAGTGAACTAGTCTCTGTCTTGCGAAGCATAGACACATGGAAAACATTATGAACTCCGACAACCCGAAGAGTTAACTTTAACCTGTAAGCAACAGAACCAGTCCTTTCCAACACACTGAATGGCCTGATGTACCTTGGAGTTAGCTTACCTCGCAACTTAAATCTATATAAGCCTTTCATATGTGAGATTTTCAATAGGAAAAGATCATCCTTTGAAAACTCCAAAAACCTTTGATGTTTTTCGGCGTATCTCTTCTGCTGAGCTGTGTTGTAATCAAATGCTGATGAATCTATTATATTCTCTTTATGCAGTCTTGAATCAGCTCTAGCCCCAACAATATTGTTTTCCAACCTCTGCCTAACATGCCGGGAAACAACAAGGCCAACCATACAAAGCTTTGAAATGTGCCATCCCAATGCTAGTGTGATAGTTATTATTATAAGAGAACTTACACAGAGAAATATATTTCTCCCAGTTACCACTAAACTCTAAGACACAAGCTCGAAGCATATCCTTTAGCACCAATATTAGATGCCTAGTCTGTCCACTAGTCTAAGCATGGTATGCCATACCGAGGTTAAGAACAATTCCCAGCTCTTTCTAAAACTCACTCCACTGTTTGGAAGTGAGTCTCAGATCTCTATCAGAAGTTATCGACACTGAAACTCCATAAAATCTCAATACCTCCTATACGTACATCTTATATAAACAGTCAAGAGGATCTCGCATAGATACTGGCAAGAAATGTGTAGACTTCCTCAACCTGTCAAGTAAAACATAAAACACATCGTGCTTATGTTAAATCAGAAGTAGATCAGAAATAAAACCCATCAATATATGTTCCCATTTCTACTCAGTAATAGACAACTAATGCAATAACCCTCCAAGTTTCCTATGCTCAGCCATAACTTGCTGACATATCTCACATCTCTTTACGAACTCCGCAATATCACTCTTCATCCCAAGCCACTAATATACATGCCTTACATCGCAATACATCTTAGTGGTACATGGATGAATAGAGTAAAAAGATTGATGAGATTCTCATAGCAATTCTTTCTCAATTGATCCTGAGCTGAAACCCATAATTTATCCCTGAACCTTAATACCCCATCATTAGAAACTAACCAATTAGGATGGTCTATACTAACCGCTACCTTCTGACGTGTTATATAATCCTGATCAGCTTTCTGACTATCAACCACTCGCTGAATCATATATGGCTTAGCCCGAATAAGAGGATAGAATAACATATTAGTTGCTCTGGAACTAGCTCTCTCAGTTAATAATGTGCAAGCTAGACTTTCACGAATCATCATCACTTAAGCTTTTTCGAGAAGTCTAAACTGAGAAGCTCTAGTAGTAGTTATGTTTTCCCTGCCTATTCTTCTACCACTTAAGGCATCAACAACTACATTTGATTTGCCTAGATGGTACTCTACAGTGAAATCATAATCCTTGAGGAACTCAAGCCATCTATGCTACCACATGTTCAGTTCACTCTAAGTAAACAAGTATTTCAGACTCTTATGATTTGAAAATATTGTAAATTTCTCACCATATAGATAGTGCCTTCAAATCTTCAAGGCAAAAACAACTGCAACCAGCTTAAGATCATGAGCTGATAATTTCTTTCATGAACCTTGAGTTGCCTTGAAGAATAAGCCACAACTCTCCTTTCCTGCATCAACACACAGCCCAGGCCTAAATTAAAAACATTAGTATAAATCACCAATTCTTTCCCTGATTTAGGTAATGTAAGAACATGTGTCATAGTCAATATATCCTTCAAATCTTTGAAAGTAGTCTTGCACTCATCTAACCACACGGAGTCAACATCTTTTTGTGGTAGCCGAGTCATTAGCAGAGCAATATGAGAGAATACATCAACGAACTATCTGCAATAACCTGCTAACCCTAGAAAACTCGAAACTTTTGACACTGTGGTAGGAGTATGCCAATCCTTGATTGTCTCAACTTTCACAGGATCAACAGATATACCCTCAGCATTAACCACATATCCAAGAAATCTGACCTCTGAAGACTAGAATTCGCACTTACTAAACTTGACATACAACCGATTATTCTTCAAAGTCTATAATGTAACTCTGAGGTGGTGCGAACGGTCTTCCTCAGTCTTTGAATAAATCAAAATATCATTGATAAACACTATAATAAACTGGTTAAGATAAGGGTTGAACACCATATGCATAAGGTCCATGAACATAGCAGGAGTATTAGTGAGCCCAAATGACATCACTGTAAACTCAAAGTGCCTGTAGTGAGTAGTGAAAGCCATCTTCGAGATATCTTCATCCCTGATCCTCAATTGATGATAACCAAACCTTAAATCAATCTTCGAAAAGTTTCTGACATCCTTCAACTAATAAAACAAATCATCGATCCTGGGTAATGGATATTTATTCCCGATAGTCACCCAATTTGGCTATCTATAATCAATGCACATACGTAGGGTTTCATTTTTGTTTTCACAAAAAGACCAGTGCTTCCCACAATGACATACTAGGATAGATAAACACCTTTCGTAGAAACTCCTTAAGCTGAGTCAACAATTCACGTAATTCCTTCGGACCTATACAATATGAAGGAATAGATATAGGTTTGGTACTAGGTATAAGATCAACGATGAAGTGAATGACACGTGACGGTGGAAGTTCACACAAGTCAGATGTGAAAACTTCCAAAAATTCACAAACTACAAGTATTTCATTAACCTTAAGTTCTTGTCTAGCCTCTCCAAATATGATAACTCCTACCATAACTTCTAAATCTCGAGGAGTAGCTTCCCTTCCATGAGTTACAAATCGTGAAGGTTTATAGCCTTTTTATAGACTATAATTTTAGAAAGGTTAGGAATGTGAAAGATCATTGTCTTATGGAAATAATGAATACTGGAATGTTAAGTTGATAACTAACCCATCCTCAGTAATGCATCAAATTCTAAGAACTCTACCACTCTCAAATCAATTAGAAGTTCATTCTTCCCAATTTTGACTATATCCTTAGCAAATAAGGTTAGGATAAACCATCTCACTCACTGCTGTGCTTAGAATCAATAATGTACTAGCTATAATAGGTTTTAATTTCAACTCATCAACCATTGCACTTGCAATAAAGGAAACTGTAGAACCAACATCAATCAAAACATGCATATCTTGACCACAAATATTCAATATACCTTCAACAAGTCTCTAATTAGCCTTTGAGTCTGCCTCAACTACTGCATGAGTCTACCTTCGTGCAGGTGGTGCTATACTACTTACTAATGTGGTCGGCGGCATGGAACACTCCCTTTAAATATGCTTTGTCTGCCCACACCAGTAGCATATCGACGAAACCTTTTGATGAAAACTACTAGCTTGAGAAACCTGCTATAATCTACTTAATATTTGTGAAATCTATGCTCTACCCTGGCCCCTACCTCTGAACTGAGATGGTGGCAACAATGGTTTGGCTACTGAAGCTTGAGAAATTGGTGGAATTGGTGCACTGACGAAAGTTGTCCATACAGACCCTAATTGTGTACCTATGCCAGCTATATACTCCTCTGTCTCTTTTTTGACCTAAAATAAATAAATTCTTGGACTCTCTGACTTCCAAGATACTGCGGTGCTGGTGGTGTCACAAATAATGTACTAGAAGGTCTCGCTAACATAGTTGCTTCCACTTCCATCGCACTCTAAAAAATAAAAGCATAACTAGCTCAAAGATGAGAGGAAACCACGAATCTAATCTCATAGCCCAGCTTACCAAGAAACATATCAATTTTGTTCTCTTCTAAATCTACAACCTCTGGTGCAAATTTTCTCAACTCAGTGAACTTCTTCTCATACTCCTGTACAAACATTGCTCCCTATTTCAGCTCCTCATTCAGCTTTGCTAACCTCAGGACTGGTCGTTGTCAGTGCCTCATATCTCTGTACTGGTGGTCTCATATAAACCATCATCTTAACCATCAAACTCACATGAGACTCCATCAACTCCCTCATTTATTTTTTAATCTTAGATTTCCATTAATGCTCTGATTCCCTATACCTTAAGGTTTGGGTCCTTGTGACCCTCTCCCTGATCTGTCATCAGATCCTGAAGTCAAAGGAGATATAAGATCATTAGGCAACATTTAGAGAATATAATGAAATCATATCAATCTAATAAATAACAATATGTGTAGCAAATAAAATATATTATTGTTTTCATTTTCACTCCCCCAAAAAAGCACGATAAAAATCGTTTATCAAACCCTAAGCTTATTCGTAACTTAAGACAACTCTTAAAGTTAATAAACTTAGGCTTCGGTGCAGAGGAATATGCTATCATCTACTTTGAAAACAATTTGAAAGTAAATTAGAGTCAGAGCCTTGTCTATGATACCAAACTATATTAATGTTACCACTTTATCTCGAAAGTGATAAAACCTTAGGCTTTTATACCAAGCTATAGCATCCCGTATCTCGATTAGGAAGATACTCAACCTGAAATCCTAATTAAACTCTGGTAACCTAGCCAGACTTAAATAGAGCCAATAATCACTCCATCAGTACTTGATAAACTCAACCTGTATATTAATATTGAATAAACAAATCAAAATATATGCAGTAGAAAATTTAAAACTTTTTTCGATATATAATAATATACGGTAGTACAGAGTTTACCAAAAATCAAAAACTTGATTATAAGCCTCCCAAACCTATGTATATACATCAAAATATATCAAATAGTGAATATATATACAAGAAGGTTCATTACATCGGAGAGAAGATACAAGACACCTAAATCTTCTCCATTCCTTTAGTTGAAGCACCGGGTTATGAACCTGAAATATTACATTTGGGTGAGTGCTCCAACTTGCTTAGTAAGTAAGGATTCACATTAACCATCAATATTCCTTATTGTAATCAACCATCATGCAATAACAATATGCACCAATGTTGACTACTAAGAATATTGAAAGCATATAAATAAATACATAATGGATGCAAAGCAATTTATCATGGATTATTACGCTGTGATCCCTATTTTATTAATAAAACTACGGTCGATTACCCATTAACACCATTAATACGATTGCTAAACCAATGCATTGGCTGGCGTGCTGTCTAGTTAATCCATTAATGCCTAATTGTTCTATCCAAAACTCTCTAATGAATATGTAACCCATGCAACCTATCTAACTGAGTAGGAGTTACGTATAGACTGGGAGATCAACCACAAGTCCTAATAACTTGGTCTCAGCCTTTAGGAGTTACTATCGTGGATCACATTAGACTTCATTTTTCATTTAATTTAAAACATTACAGTGTACATAATCCCTAATCTTAGTCCATAAAATACACGAGCTATATATACTGAAATAGTAAGGCAACATTGATAAATAAGCAAATCCGTACTTACCTCAGTCTAGGTTTTCGCCTAAACTCCTAACTGCCCGGGTCACTAACTCTTTCCCGAGGATCCAACACTTATCAGGGACCATTTGTAATCAATTTAAGTTTAATACACTATAATTAGAACCCCTACTCCATTTCCTAAGTCCCCCAAAAATCCTCATCAAATCACAACATTGTTGCTATTTTCTAGGGTGGGAGCATGCTCCCTCAGTGGATTGGGTGCGCTCCAGCAGTTGTGTTCATCACAATTGATGTAGGGAGTGGACTCCTCTGCTTTGTTGAGCGCGCTCCAACCTGTGTTGTCTCGATCGAACATAGGGCAACCATTGTTCCATCTACAAATCAGCTAAACAACAACATAAACTCCTAAAATTCATTAGGGAGGACCTCTAATGAGGTAACAAACCATATTCAATCACCAAAGTGTATAATTTATAGAGATTCTATCATCACAATCGACTTGAATTTTAATCAAAATAAGAAAAAATCATACTAAAGTAATAATTTCTAGATTCTGAGTTGTTTAAGCTCCTCAATCTACACAATTTCAGTTCCCTGAACACTCTCTCTTAATCCGAAATCAAACCTAAACCCTATCCAACCCGTTTGATCAATCAAATGAAGAGATAAGTATGGGTTTTAGTTTAAATATATAGATTTTTCTCAAGATGCACATTGTATTATCTCGAGACCGATCAAG
This sequence comes from Stephania yunnanensis, assembly GCA_039657365.1. Lineage (NCBI taxonomy): Eukaryota > Viridiplantae > Streptophyta > Magnoliopsida > Ranunculales > Menispermaceae > Stephania > Stephania yunnanensis. The sequence goes on from CM077592.1 coordinate 14,277,156, forward strand.
TGACTAATGAGTTAAAGTGAAACTCCTGAAAGCGACAATAACTTTAACACATCAAACTCTTATGCTCCATTTGAGACGATCAAATAATCCATATAATTCAACTAATCTTTTATTTCCAAATATATATTTATATATCTAAAATATCTATATCTCGTGTATTTTCTCGCCAATAAACTCACCGAACATGCTTACGAATATACTCGGGTGTGCACATTCTCTCCACAACCCCCTCGTCGCATTTGATATACCGGTAATTCATTGTTTATTATGTAATTTCTCAATTATAGGCTTATATATAGTTCTTTATTTTGCTACAACCTATATAAAAATTCATTTAACAATTAAAACAAACACAATTCAGCATGCAAACACATGCACACGCTAATCGGGATACGTCGAACTTAGCTACTAGCCTAACTCGGCATAATTAGGACTTAGATTAGTAATAATCAAAAGTTTAAGGTAACAACTTGTTATAGTCAACCTATTATAAATTAAGATTTAATGATTGCAATATTCCATGTGACATAATTATAACTAGGTTATGAGGTAATATTATGTTTTAGTGTTTGAGCGCACTCCAAGTATATTATATTGTTTAGTGGGGTTTTGTTTAGATATTTGTTTAGATATTTATATAACGTTGAATTTAAATCTCTCTTAATTAAATTTGCATTGAATTGTTTAAATTAGTTTTGCTAGTTTGATTAATTAAGTTAGTAGTTATAGTTTTTAGTTATTTATTATTTTTAATTCCCTTTTAATTAGATTAAATAAATTAAGAAAAAAATACTTTCCTTAGAAGTTTGCATAATCTCTCTGGGGACGATATCCTACTTACTACTACTACTACTACTACTACTACTACTACTACTACTACTACTACTACTACTACTACTACTACTACTACTACTACTACTACTACTACTACTACTACTACTACTACTACTACTACTACAAATAATAGAAAGATATGAGAAACTATTGTGTATGCTTAACATGTGTCAGTTTTTGGCGTTGTTGCTGAGGGTTTTCAAATAATTTCTTAGGATTTTAGATATTGTATGGTCTACACACTTCTTCGTTCTTATTCTACATGATCTGTAATCTATTTGATCCTTAAATAGATAAATCTTTTAATCAAAATTTATGAAAACAACAACTTAGGGAAAATTTAGTTAATAAGATGGAAGATAACAACAATGATAATGACAATGTCATTAACGATAATAATAATGCTAATAGAATTATCAATAATAAAAACAACAATAATAATAAAGAACTTACTTTTAGACAAGCAAATCAAAATGTTACAGTATATGAGCCTTTGCGCATAGCATACCTCGATGGATTTCTTAGATCTGGATTTATTAGTGCCTTATCTAACTTCTATAGTAAAGACAATGAAAACCCACATAAATTCATTTAAGAGTATCAACATAAAGTTAATGGGATGAAATCGAAAGAAAGTACCTTAGAATAAGTCAAACTTAAAGTTTTTCCTTTTGCATTGAAAGATCAAACACAAGATTAGTTTTTCTATATCCCCCAAAATTCAATAATTACATGGACTAAAATGTTAGAAGCTTTCCTAAATGAATATATGCATGCTAGAAAAATTAGTTTCGATAGAAAGAAAATCATAGTTGTAAATATGAAAGATGATGAAGATTTTAATGAATTCTGGGATAGGTTCCAAATATTAATTTCTTCTTGTCCACAACATTGATATACTCAAAGAGATTTATTAGAATATTTTTGTGAAGGACTCATAACTTTACAAAGGTTATTAGACACAATATGTTGTGGATCTTTATTTGAAACAACACCTGCTTTAGCAAAGGAAGTAATTATTAAAATGGCTAAATAATCTAAGCAATATCGCGAAAAGACTGAATCCACAAGAAAGAAACTTTATGAAGTTGATAATAGAAGAAATGATATGTTTGATCATAAAATTAATGAATTATCTAATATGGTTAAGTTGTTAATTAAAGATAGATCTAATCAAGTTAAAGCTTGTAGATTCTGTAATGTGGTTACAGATCTTATGGTTGTGTGTCCTACTCTACATGAAGGAAATACTGAAGAGGTTAATGCAATAATGAACCAATTTTTTGGTTTTCCAAGAAATCAATATAATAACAATACTTATCATCTTGGAAGATAATACCTAAATCTTAGTTTTGTTCATCAAAATCAAAATTATAATACTTATAGACCAATAGCTCAGATGCAATCTCTACCTAATTGACATCGACTGCTAGTATAATGACTCGATTATAGTAATAGTGTACTTAACTTACGTTGACTATGGATATCGTCCTTAGGGAAAGGTGTATGCAATCACTATATACTTAGCTATAATGAATACATTGCTAAGGAAATCCCTTTTTAAATGGTTTTATAACTAAACTAACTAATCTAACAAATCAATGCTATTTACTTAAATTCTTATATTAAAACTATCTTAGTTCACAACTCTACCTAGGTAATGAAAAACTATTCTTTTCAACCACTTTATCATCTTTATCATGTTGTGTGCAATGCCTAATTAGAATAGATAGATTTTCTTCAAATCCACTTTAACCCACCATTGTGACGAAAAAGATTCTAAAGATTCTTAAGTGCAAACTAGAACTCCACCTATCGGTGCAAATAATGAAAGCTTCACATTGCTTTAATGTTCCAAACCTTTAAATTTATAGCTAATTAAGTTTACCATCGGTGCCTCTCTAATCAATAACTATTGCTTGATGTTGTGTATTTTACAGCTGTACCGTCCATATCTGGCTTCAAAGCTTCAAAGGTCATGATAACTTCTAAAACCTAATATCAATAAACATGTGATCAATATATCTATATCATTACACTCAGAATCAATAAAAATTCTAACCATTACACTTTTATACTCGATTTCTACTCATATTCATAGTGTAACATTCATACATATGATTTATTAATCCCTAAGATTAATAGACTACTTACACATCATTGAAACAAACATACATATAGTGGTATTCATTAAAATCAGAGATATATATTTTGGATACTTCAAATAAATAAATAACACAATACTTGATTCACCACATGTGTCTTCAATGTCTTTTCTCCACGAATCATCTAAATACTCAAAAATAAGTAAAATCTATGCTAAAATACTCTAATGGGGGCTAATGTATGCTAAAATACTCTAATGGGGGCTAATGGTTCATCTCCTGTGATTCTACCACGTCTTAACATCTATTTATACTTCCTAATAACAATTAGAAACCCAACTTTATAATTTAACTCAAAATAGAACTTTAACATTGTAATTTCTTTCAATTCGGCGTTGTCACTTAAACCCCAGCGCCGCCACTGCGCCGCCTCTTGTATATGTCCTTCCTAGCCTTAGCGCCCTTGATGCCATGCCTAACATCCCCAATGCCATCCCTTATGGCTCCACGACACCAACACTTTAATGCCACAATGTCAACCAAGTTTTAGTGGGTTTTAACTCCGTTTCTTCTCATTTTTGCTCATTTCCTTCCTTTATGCCTTAATTGCCTAAAAATGCATAAACACCATTAATTAGAGCTTATTTAGGGATATTTATAGTAAATATGATACTAAACTAACCCTATGTATAAGTCTAAATATACACTTATCACTAATCAACACCGCAACAAAATGCTCAATCTATGAATCCAAATTTAAAGCCAATCTTGCATGATTTTATGAACCAAAGTCATCAAAACTTTACATAGATTTCTCAAAATCAGATTAAGACAGTACTATGAGTAATGAACTGAAAAATCAGTTAAGTCAAAGAGTTTACGAATAAATAAGTTTAGTATTCAACAGAGTAATCAAACTAAATCACTTACTCAAGTTGCTACTACTCTTACTAATCAAGCACAAGTCCATGCTATATTTAATGATAAAAAAGACACACCTACAAGTGAAAAGATACTTAAATAAGGTAATAAAAAGAAAACACATAAAACTATTGAAAAAGAAGAAGAAGAAATAATGACTAATGTCATTCCTACTAGACAATAGATGGCTGAACAATTGAAATATATACATTTTCCTGAAAGGTTATTCCCATGGTATTTAGCCAAAGTTGAAGCAAATGGATAATCTTTTACATAAGTTTGAAATAGTTGATAAGGATGAAAATGATAAGATTTTTGATAATTTGAATGAAGACATATATTCATATTTTACCGTTCCACAACGATTAGCTGTTGCTAAGGAGGAAGAAAATAATGAAGATATTTTTGAAGCATTTAAGAAAATAGAAATTAATAAATCATTGATGGAATCAATTATGAAATTTTCTAATTATGATGAAGTTTTAAAAGAATTTTCTGAATCTAAGGATAAATTTGTAGAAGAATTTTAAAAAAACTTAGGCTAAAAGATCTATGCTTTAATTACATTAGGAATTCCTATTACATTAGGAACTTCTTTTATAGATTTTGCTATGTGTGATCTTAGAGCATCAATTAATGTTATGTCACTTAAACTATATGAGTCATTGAAAATAGGTTCATTGACCAAAACACCTATTAATCTTACCTTAGCTGACAACATAATTATTAAACCTTATGGTTTACTGAAATATATCTTAGAAAAAGTAAATGACCTAGTATTTACAGCTAACTTCTATGTTAGGGAAATGAGAGACTCAGTATTAATTAAATCTTTGCCTATACTTTTAGTTTATTTCATTATTAATTGAAGGAACAATGTCTATAGAATTCGAAAACAAAATTATCAATTTTCATCTTAATGATGAAGATGTCTATGATAATTCTAATGAATCTAATAATGAAATAAATTAATGATGATGAATCTTTAGAATTAAATCATCATAATTTAAAATTAAACTATATGTTATTAATGCAGTAACGATGGAAGATGAAAATATTATGACATAAAATGAGTGAGTTAAAGATATTTCAAGTGAAAAGATAATAAGTCAAGAATGGAGGGTTAAGCAACTGGACAATGTCGAGAATAATCTTAAAATGGAAGAGTTTAACGTTATGAAGAATAAGAAGAAGAAAAAGAAGAATCAAGTAATTGTCAAGCTTGATGATCCAGGAAATATATACATAAACAGAAAACTTAAATAGACTTGTTATTTTAAAGCTATTTGTGATACAAGTTCTAAAGAAAACTACATGTCAATTCACTTATTTCTTCATACTCAACTGGAGTTGGATGTACTTGCTTCAGAAAATGTTCCTCTACCAAACAGTTATTCAATGAAACCAATGAGAGTTGTTACTAATGTACTAGTTCAAATTGACAAGTATATTATTCCCATCAACTTTTTGGTTATGCCACACTTCATCAATGAAGATTCTCCATCAATCTCAGGACGAACTTTTTTAGCCACTTCATAAGCTGTCATGGATACTCTGAATAAAACAATCACTTTTAGAATGCTTGGCCAAGCAATCACTTTATAGAATGGCACTAGAGTGGAAAATCCGACATTTAAGTTAATAAAACTAGCATAGAACTACGTGGTTCAATTGATCCAACGACATTGAACAAAAGCGCTCTATGAGAGGTAGCCCATTCTCTATCTTTACTTTCGGTTTCAATATTAGGATTAGTTAGTTGTTTTTATTTTCTCTCAATTTTTTACTTTTATAATGGGGATATTTTGAGAATTTAATTCCAAAATAATTTTATATGAGGGGGTTGATCGAGCCAATGTATTTTCGTATTATATTGTCTTTTATGCATTAGTTTTTACGTTAGTTGGTTATTTATAGTAATGAAATTATTCTTTAATACAAATCATAGTCAAATCTGATAATTTTGAATAATTCTACCTTTTTATTGGATATATATGTGATAAATATATGGAAAAATCAATTAAATCGAAAAAATAGTTAAAATAGGCTAGCGATTTCCTAGCGATTCCAGTTTGTACTGGAATTCATTGAGAAAATTGGTAGTAGTTTGCAAAATTTTTAGAGTAATTTCAGGTTAGAGATTTGCACTTACAGCTAAGATTCACTAAAATAGGCAATGAGCCCCTTGTTGGGGCATGTGCCCTAGGTCAATCCATTAACTGTCTTTATGAATACTTTTAGTTAATAAAATAGAGGATTTCATTTCCTGTTTATTATAATTAATTTACACGTTTACATTATAATAAGATCCATGGGTATTTACAGAAATATCATAAATGTCCCAAGTCGATCATTATACTGGGAACTATAATGAATTAAGATAAGTGTAAATCTTGACTGATGATCATATGATGATTATACGTATATGGATACGAATCAAGATCACGAGTACTTGTTAGGGAACAAAGTACTGGATTGACCCGCTATGAGAACATTGCAAGGATTAAGTCATAGTTGTTTCTCATGATAGGTGTATTTTTAGTCCCTTACTTGAGATTACCTGAGACTTCAACATTAGGAACACAGTGATTTGACACAATCAAACGTTGTCTTTAACCGGACGATTATAAAGGTTGTGATTGGTTACTGTGTGAGCAATGTGATAAAGTTGTGTAATCGAGATAGAATTTGTCCCTCTCATATAAAGAGAGATATCCAGTGGATCCCTCGATGTGTTAGACTGTTAAAAGGCCTAGTCTAAGTGAATTGATATTGATCAATGTCACTTGGATGTTTTTAGTCTACCTATAGTTCGAGACTAGTACAATTGAACATGTTGGATGACATTTCCATGCCTTATGTTTGACCAAAAGGATATCGTGTGACAAAAAGATGTTATATACACTATTGATTAGGTTGTATCGATTTTATATTCGTATGACTTGGGTAATCATAATGTCTTGCTAGAGGCCGCTTATGACTTGTATACCAAAATGTGTTTTGGTTCACCGCCAACGTTGTATGAGCCTATTGGGTCGCACACTAAGAATGGTTTTGCGAGATTTTAAGATGGTTCAGAAAAATTAAATTTTTATGATAAAACTCATGACAGAAACGTCCTTGTAGTGTATTACACTTATACTTCTTTAAGTAGGGGTATATGTGTAATTTACTTAACCGTCTATATACAATGGTTGTATAAATAGACGCTTTAAGTTAGAACACACACACACGAAAGATTAAGGGCCGAAACTCTATTTTCGTTTTAGAAACGACTCATGGTTTTGTGGTACGCTCTGGATCCTTTTGGAGAGAAACAAAAGATTTGGTATTCTCTTGAAGCTAGTACTTCAAATCTCGGTCGCCGTTCGTGTGTGGACTACTGGTAGAGGGCGTTCGTCATTGGCAACGCCTTAGAGATCGATCAACGACCAAGGTATGATTAAGTTTTCTTGGTTTAAACGTTTTAATGGAATTAGATTTGGTTCCTGTTGGGGTTTTTGTCAAAATTGTTTTGTAATCTCCGCTGCGTATAAACCCCAAAACCCAACAGAGGTATTAGAGCCATCGAGTTTGATTCCATTAAATTCATTGCATGTTTTCTTCTGATATATACATGATATATGATTGAAAGCACATTAATAGTTGATGTATATGTGATATACATAAGTTTTCTGTGAGATTTATTATCAAGTTTTATGTATATGATACATATATTCATGATTTAATTGAAATTAGTTTCGTACATGCTAATAACCATATTAGGTTAATTCGAATAATTTTAATGAATTGCGTTTCGTGTTCTGTGATCCATGACACCATTAGGTTCAATTGGGATAGTAGTTCATGATTCAATTCATGTTTGTGATTATTTGGATGAGGACCGAAATTGCAAATAATTAATTTTCGAAATTATTTATTTATCTTGTTATATCTATTATGTTATGAAGTTTCTATTTGATAAAGATAGATAAAAAATTAGATTAGGAGATATAAGCAAAATCAGTTTCGTTATCCCTATTGGATAGGAGATACATATCGAGAATCTTGTTATTGGTGATATGCTAGGATTCAAATATCTTAAGTCCCAACTGGATTAGGATAAGATGATTAGTTAGATGTTGGCCCGGGTTAATTAAAAATGTTTTAATTTACTTAATTTTGGATAAATTAAGGGGTAAATTTATGATAATAAAATCATCAAAAAATAGGATTTTCTATAGCGAATTTTAATTTTCGAAATTAAAATTCGTCTTAAAAAAAAAACTAAATAAAATCCCTCTATTAAATTTTAAGTCTCATGCCATCCATTTTAAACACTTGTCAATGCCTCGATCACACGAATACAGTTTCGGCCATAGCTGGGTGTATTGTGTTATCTTGATGGGACAAGTTGGATAAGAGTTACCTAAATGTTTAAAATGGTTCGACTTAATAAAGCTATCAAAATAGATTTGAGCTTTAGTCACATGATGAGATAAAAACATGATAAGACATAAGATGTCTCGTATCTCATAAAAGTATCTAAAATTACATAAGATGTAATTGGTAACAGTTACTTACCTAAATAATCTAGTTCTGTGTTTCATGTCATAGCAGTCATAGAATTAGGTGAAATATGGATTTTAGTCCCCTAAATAAACAGTGTGTTTTAGGAGGGTTGTTAATTTAGTGGAAGTTTATTCCTCTATACTAAAATAAACTTTGCATAATCTTTATTGTAGATCAATGGCCTCTTCAAGTAACAATAATCCCCTGTTACTGGGATCCATCTTTGAGAAGGATAAGCTATCTGGGACTAACTTTCTTGACTGGTTCAGAAACTTGAGAATTGTTCTTAAGCATGAACGCAAGTTGTATGTCCTGGATGCACCAATCCTTTGAGGACCTACTAGCCAATGCTACGAAAGCTGTGAAGGATGCGCATAATAAGCATGTCAACGATTCTACAGATGTTGCATGTATTATGCTGGCAACTATGGTTCCTGAACTTTAGAAGGACATGGAACTAATGGAAGCCTACGACATGGCTATAACGCTGAAGGAAATGTTCCAACAACAAGCTAGGCAAGAAAGGTTCGAGATAGTAAAAAATCTGCATTCCTGCAAGATGACTGTGGGTACGTCTGTTAGTCCTCATGTTCTGAAAATGAAGGGCTATGTTGACCAGCTTGATAGACTCGAATTTCCCATAAGCCAAGAGTTGGTTACGGATTCGATCCTGAATTCATTACCAGAAAGTTACTCATGATTTGTGATGAACTACAATATGAATAATATGGAGAAATCAATTTCACAGTTGCATTTGATGCTCAAAACTGCTGAACAAAATATCAAGAAACCATCTAGTAATGTGTTGATGGTCCAAAAGGGAAAGGAATGAAGAAGAAAGGCAAAGGCAAGGCTAAAGTTGTCAAGGCTACTGCTGCACCTGTCGCAAAGCTTGTGGAATAAGTCAAGCCCCAGCTTGTTCCTGCTTCAAAACACCCAAAAGAAAAGGAAGGAAATTGTCATTTCTGTCATGCACCTGGACATTGGTTCAGAAATTGCAAACTCTATCTGGAAGATCTAAAGAAGAAAAAAAACAGTAGTGCGATTTGCTACTACGGTATTTATGTTATTGAAATTAATTTATCTACTAGTGATTCCTGGGTATTAGATACCGGATGTGGATCTCACATTTGTAAAAATGTGCAGGGACTCACCAGAAGTAGAAAATTGAAGAAAGGAGAAGTCATCATCCGCGTAGGGAATGGAGCAAGAGTTGCTGCCCTGGCTGTTGGATCATATGACTTAGTCTTACCTAGTAGACTTATTTTAACTTTAAATAATTGTTATTTTGTGCATGCCTTGAGCAAAAACATCATTTCTGTTTCATGCTTGGATATGGGTGGTTTTGATTTTATTATTGCGAATAATAGATGTTCCATTTCTCGTAAAGGTATATTTTATGCAAATGTTGATTTGTGTGATGGTTTTTATATTCTAAGCATGAAAAGGTCCACTAATACTTCAGTCTTTAACATAAATACAAAGAGATTGAAGTCAAATGGTTTGAATCAAACCTATATTTGGCATTGTCGTCTCGGGCACATAAACGAGAAACGCATAACGAAGCTCCATAAAGATGGACTTCTAGATTCATTTGATTTAGAAACATATGAAACATGTGTATCTTATTTACTAGGCAAGATGTCTAAAAGTCCCTTTACTAGACACAGTGAAAGGGCAAGTGATTTATTGGGTCTAATACATACTGATGTATGTGGTCCTATAAACACAATGGCTAGAGAAGGTTATCAGTACTTCATCACATTTACTGATGATTTCAGCAGATATGATTATGTATATCTAATGAAACATAAAGCTGAATCATTTGCGATGTTTCGAACGTTTCAAAATGAAGCGTAGAATCAGCTTGGTAAAACTATCGAAACACTTCGGTCAGATCGAGGTGGTGAATATTTGAGCCAAGAATTTGATGATCGTCTTAGATATTGTGGGATTGTCTTCCAATTGACTCCACCAGCAACTCCGCAGTGGAATGGAGTTTCTGAAAGGAGAAATCGAACCTTATTAGATATGGTTCGATCTATGATGAGTCATGCAGATCTTCCATTATCCTTTTGGGGTTATGCATTGCAAACTGTAGTTTTCACTCTAAATCGAGTTCCTTCTAAAGCAGTTGATAAAACACCATATGAGATATGGTACGAGAAAGACCTAGTTTGACTTTCCTTAAAATTTGAGGTCGTGAGGCTTACGTAAAACGATAAGTCTCAGAAAAACTAGCACCTAAATCTGACAAGTGTTTATTTGTGGGGTATCCTAAGGAAACAAAAGGATATTACTTTTATAATCCCGCTGAGAACAAAATGTTTGTTGCTCGGTATGGTGCCTTTATAGAAAAATAATTTATTTCAAAAGACACTAGTGGGAGAGAAATAAATCTTGAAGAAGTTCAAGAATCACAGATAAACCCTGAACCGCTACTTTGGAAGTTCAACAACATTCTGAACCAGTTGAACCTCCACAAGTGACACAAGGCCCACGTAAATCTGGTAGGGTAAGAAATGAGCCAGAGAAATTTTGATTTTTCATTACTGATAGTCGTGATGTGTTGCTTATGGATCAAAATGAGCCCACCACTTATCAGGAGGCTATGTCTGGACCAAACTCGGATAAATGGCTAAGTGCCATGAATTCTGAGATGCAATCCATGTATGATAACCAAGTTTGAAACTTGGTTGATTTACCTGAAGGTGGTAAGACCAGTGGATGTAAATGGGTTTTCAAGAAGAAAACTGACATGGATGGTAAAGTGCATACTTTTAAAGCAAGACTTGCAACAAAAGGTTTCAGGCAGACTCAAGGTGTTGATTATGATGAAACTTTTTTGCCAATAGCCATGCTTAAATCCATAAGAATTTTAATTGCCATTGCTGCATATTATGACTATGAGATATGGCAAATGGATGTAAAAACAATATTTCTTAACGTAAAGCTGCTTGAGGACTTGTATATGACACAACCTGAAGGTTTTGTACATCCCGAGAATTCTAGGAAGGTATGTAAGCTTCAAAGATCTATTTATGGATTAAATCAAACTTCTCGGAGTTGGAGTCTTCGTTTTGATGAGGCAATCAAGGATTTAGGTTTTATTAAGAATGAAGATGAGCCTTGTGTATACAAGAAGGTCAGTAGGAGTGTAGTTGTTTTTCTAGTACTGTTTGTTGATGATATATTACTCATTGGAAATGACATCCCAACATTGCAGAATGTCAAGTCTTGGTTAGGGAAGTGTTTCTCAATGAAAGACTTAGGAGATGCAACATATAACCAAGGGATAAGGATCTATAGGGATAGATCTAAGAGGCTAATCGGTCTAAGTCAGAGTGCTTACATAGATAAGGTGCTGAATAAGTTCAGTTTACATGACTCTAAAAGAGGATTATTGCTAATTTCTCATGGCATATGTCTCAGCAAGACTCAATGTCCTAAGACAAATGATAAGCGAGACCATGTGAATAAGATTCCATATGCATCAGCTATTGGATCTATCATGTATGCCATGCTATGCACTCGACCTGATGTATCATATGCTTTAAGCACTACAAGCAGATATCAGTCAGATCCTGGTGAGAGTCATTAGATAGCAGTAAAGAACATTTTTAAATACTTAAGAAGGACTAAGGAAGTGTTCTTGGTCTATGGAGGTTTTGAAAATGATCTAGTTGTAAATCGTTACATAGATGCAAGTTTTCAAACTGATATAGATGATTTTAGATCGCGGTCTTGATATGTGTTTACTTTGAATGGGGGTGCAGTAAGTTGGAAAAGTTTGAAGCAAGAGACTGTGGCAGATTCTACAACAGAAGCTGAGTATATTGCAGCGTCTGATGTAGCAAAGGAGGCAATTTGGATCAAAAAGTTCATTTCTGAACTAGGTGTGGTTCCAAGTATTGCCAACCCTGTTTGTTTGTATTGTGACAATAACGGGGCAATAGCACAGGCCAAGGAACCTAGATCACACCACATATCAAAAAATATACTTAAGCATTTTCATCTCATCAGAGAAATTATTGAGAGGGGAGAAGTAAAAATTTGTAGAGTACCTACTAAAGACAACGTTGCGGATCCATTGACAAAAGCTCTTCCACAAGAAAACATGATGGTCATGTTAGATCATTAGGCATTAGATGCATGTACGATTGGCCCTAGTGCAAGTGGGAGATGTTAGGGCATGTGCCCTAGGTCAATCCATTAACTGTTTTTATGAATACTTTTAGTTAGTAAGATAGATGATTTCATTTGTTGTTTATTATAATTAATTTACATGTTTACATTATAATAAGATCCATGGGTATTTGCAGAAATATCCTAAATTTCCCTAGTCGATCATTATACTGAGAACTATAATGAATTAAGACTATTTTGAGTCTTGACTGATGATCATATGATGATTATACGTATAGGGATACGAATCAAGATCACTAGTACTTGTTAGGGAACAAAGTACTGGATTGACCCGCTATGAGAACATCTCATGGATTAATTCATAGTTGTTTCTCATGATAGGTATATTTTTAGTCTTCTGACTTGAGATTACCAGAGACTTCAACATTAGAAACACAATGATTTGACACAATCAAATGTTGTCTTTAACCGGACGATTATAAAGGTTGTGATATGTTACTGTGTGAGCAATGTGATGAAGTTGTGTAATCGAGATAGAATTTGTCCCTCTCATATAAAAAGATATATCCAGTGGATCCCTTGATGTGTTAGGCTATTAAAAGGCCTAGTCAAAGTGAATTGATATTGATCAATGTCACTTGGATGTTTTCAGTCTACCTAGAGATCGAGACTAGTATGATTGGACATGTTGGATGACAATTCCATGCCTTATGTTTGATCAAAAGGATATCGTGTGACAAAAGGATGTTATATACACTATTGATTAGGTTGTATCGATTTGATATTCTTACGACTTGGGTAGTCATAATGTCTTGCTAGAGGCAGCTTATGACTTATATACCAAAATGTGTTTTGGCTCACTGCCAACATTGTATGAGCCTATTGGGTCGCACACTAAAATGATTTTGCAAGATTTTAAGATGGTTCAGAAAAATGAATTTTATATGATAAAATTCATGACAGAAACGTCCTTGTGGTGTATTACACTTATACTTCTTTAAGTAGGGGTATATGTGTAATTTACTTAACCGTCTATATACAAGGGTTGTATAAATAGACGCTTTAAGTTAGAATACACACACGAAAGATTAAGGGCCGAAACTTTATTTTCGTTTTAGAAATGACTTAGAGTTTTCTGGTACGCTCTGGATCGTTTTGGAGAGAAACAAAAGGTTTGGTATTCTCTTCAGGCTAGCACTTCGAATCTCGGCCCCCGTTCGTGTGTGGACTGTTGGTATGGGGCGTTCAACGTTGTCCGTGCCTTAGAGATTGATCAACCTTCAGAAAGGTATTATGCGACCAAGGTATGATTAAGTTTTCTTGGTTTAAACGTTTTAATGGAATTAGATTCGGATCCTGTTGGGGTTTTTGTCAAAATTATTTTGTAATCTCCTCTGCGTATAAACCCCAAAACCCAAAACCCCTAATGGCCTGTTTGGTTCACATTTTAGTGAATCCTAACACATGGGATTAATCAGTGATGGGACTAACACATGGGTTTAGATAGTTTAGTCCCATTTGTGTATCTTGTTTGGTTGAGAGTTTTAAGGTTGGGATTAAATGAGGTTGTACATGTACATTTACCAAAATACCCTTAGATAAATAACACCAAAAATCCCCCATTTTACACTTTGATTCCAGCTCTTGGATATGCCCATAGCACCACATTGCCAACAAAGTCATCTGGCATGGGAGGGCTCGTTCTTCGCCGACCATCCACGGAAATCTTCAGGCAAGTCGCCTTGTATCGATCACCATCACCAGCAGCAACACAAGCCTTCACTACAGTTCTCCATACATTGGTCTTGATCTAACTGAGCATCTCAAAACTGAAATGTGATTTGTACATGCCCAAGCCTTCTTCCAAGGTCTCATCACTGGTACAATCCTCATTCTTGTCCTTGAACTCGACGCCCTTGTGCTCAAACTGGAACCTCGGAGGGTCTCGAGGCTTGAAGATTGCCCTATCAAGAAAGGTGTGGCCAGGGTTCCCATCAAACGAAGAACGAAGAAGAAAAAAAAGGTCGAACCGAGAAGGAAGAAGAGCAAAACAGGGACGTCGTGAGTTTTGGAGAATTGTGATTTGGTTAATGTGAGGGGTAAAGTGGTAATCTCCACTTCCAGTTACAATGGATTAGCTAATCCCACCAAAAATGGTGGTATTGTTTAATCCACTACCATGCCCTTTAACTAATCCGCTGGCCTAGTTAATCCTCCAAGCAAACAACGGATTAACTAGTCCAGTGTGGCCAATCCGGGCTAATCCCACGAACCAAACAGGACAAAAGGCTCATTTTCAGCGATTCCACAAAGAATCTATTTAAACCTTAATTTGCTAAGAAGGAATACATATTTTTAAAAATAAAAACCCAAAATTACGACATTTACTCATTTCACACTCACAAACCATTGCAACTTTTCGACCCAAAGACCAAATTCTTAACTAGACTCAACCTTTCAAAGCTAGATTTTAGTGTATTTAAGTGATTTCCACATTAATATTCACACATTCAACTATAAATTTAGTGAGTTTTGATAGTATAAAGCCAACTAAGGCTTGGGCATGGGGAATTCGAAGTCGGAGCTTGAAGGAGTGTTCTAAAATAGTTGTTGCGTTTCAATCTTGAAAGATTCACTTTCAAGAAGGTAATCAATGAGAACCCTGAACTTTTATCGATTATGTTTTTCATTTTTTCATGGATTTTTGGATTTTTATTTAGGTTAGGGCCTAAGTTTCAAGTTTTTTGCTAAAATTTGATTTTGATATAGAATGTTTTCAATTATAATACTAGTACGTGAGTGGTGTGTTAATTTGTTTATTGATATCGAAGTTTCGAACTATATTTTAGTATATGGCAAATAGATTGAATTTTATATGCAAACTAATTTGAAACTAAGTTTTAAATGAGTTTGGGGGGTTTTATGTTTGTCTATCGCATGACTTGAATTACTTATGAACAATTGTTTTTATTAATGATGTTTTATCAAAGAATTTCATATGAATCTCAAACTCTAGATTTATAAATGACTTTCTTTGATGAATTTCTCCTTATTAGATAGATAAGTTGAATTTTATCAAACACTTTTCTGACAATATAGTTTTAAATGGTTTTACACGCTTCGTCTTTTACTCATATATATTAAAATGGCCGGAAGTAGAATGGGTAGAAGTTTGAGGAAGGAGAAAGGAAATGGGAAGTTAGTTGAGAAACCTAAGGTTAAATCTTCTGCAATTAAACTCATGAGAATTTTTGTGAATACATCTACGATCAGACCATAAAGAGAGCATGCTTCACCTTTATCGTTTAGCTATTATTTTGAGGAAGAATTTGAGGATGACGAGGAGGGAATAGAAAAAAGAGTTACCGAAAGGAGTGAAGAAGTATGTTTTTAGGAAGGAAAATTTTATCTATGATAAGGTCTGTTCGAAGATTAAAAAAGATATAAAGAGAGTAAGGAAATTGATACCAGATAAGGGATTCAATTTGAATAATGAGTTGAAATATAAGCCTAAGATCTTAGATATCATTAATGCAAGAAACAAGGGATTATTGACTAGGGACTATCATCATTTAGACCTTGAGAATGTTCCTAGTGAGAAAGGATGCGATATTTTAGTGAGAAAGTTTTATGCGAATGCCTATGGAAATTACAGCAAAATAGAGTCACGAGTTAGAGGAAGAACAATGGATTATTTTGTTGCGAGAATAAACCAATATTTTGGTTTATCGAAAGTTCACCAAAAAGAGAATGATGAATACCCAAAGCCTGAATATTCGATTATGTTTCATTATCCTATTGAGGAAGTTATGGGATGATTAGGGGCAATCCATGGTGATGGATTCATTTTAAACTCAGAAGGGTACACGAGGCATATCATTACCAAATATTTAGGAAAATCACAAAAGCGTGGTGTTATTTCATTAAGACCATCTTATAACAAAATCCGCAACATTACGAGATCATGCCCTACAAAAAAATATTAAACAACAACAAACTAATCTGATGCTGAATTAGTACGGATTTGTTGCTAAGGGACCTTTCAACAGATCAGCGATAGATAGTAGCTATTGCTAAATTCTTTGTTGCTGATTCAACTCAGCGATAGATTTGGTGTTCTATTGCTGTTCAGCGATAGATTTGTGACAAACATCTATCGCCGAACAACAATAGAAATAAGTATGTCGCTGTTTGTAGTCCAGTCAGCACAGCTGTGCCTGTCGCTGATCTGTCGATGTTCAGCGACAGACTTGGTCTGTTGTTAATTTGCCCTGTTAGCACAGCCACGTGCTGTCGCTGATCTGTTGTTGTTCAGCGACAGACCGAAGTCTATCGCTGATTTACACAGTCAGTAAAAAAGCGATCATCTGTCGTGATCTATCGTTGAACAAAGATGACAAATCAACAATGAGACAAATTTTTTTGTTGATCAAATCAATGACAAACTCTGTTTGTCGCTAAATTTGGAATGGTAATTTTGAAAAAAAATAGTACACAGTAAATAGTAAAAAAAAACTTGCAGTAAAATCTGCAATAATAAATTTGTTCCTGCTGAAAATAATACGAAAATAGGAAAAATGTTTGTATATTATCAAAACTTGACAAAAAATGTCTACAAAAGGATGAGATGAATATTTCATAATTAACTAGTAGTATACTATATAGTACTAGATGAACATTATTCAACAAAATACAAAATACTACACAAATTAATTTACATATATATATGCAATGTCAATCCCACACTCTATAACATTGTTTCACCGATACAAGATAGGCACCATACAAATTCTTTAGGTAGGGAGCGTTTCCCATCCAAATCCTAAAAATTAAAAGGAATAACTTGAACAATATTTGACATGCAACCAAAATATTCCAACATAGATGAAAATAACAAGTCACAATGCATGTATTCCAACCAAAATATTTGTAATGTCATTCTCATTGTGACCACTTTTTTGTATTATTGATCCTAAATATATAAAATTGATTCTAATTTTACTACTTGAATTATCTTTATATGTACTAGACTCGACTAACAAGTCATAATGCATGTATTTCATTCACTCGCAAATGTAAACTCTAAAATTTAAATACAAAGACATCAATGAAATCAAACAACTTTATAAAGAGGAGATCCAACTCTTTGAAAACTTTCTGAAATAAAAGAGGTCTATGAAGTCATTTGACCGAAGAATTAAAAGCTACCAACTGACAAACAAAATTGAATTGATTGCACAAATGAACGTTATTTAACATGGAAGAAGAAATTTCCTTAAGAAAAACATGGAAAAAATGACATAGAACAGAAACTATGACCTCACTTAAAAATATTATCATCAATACAACGATGTCATATATCCCAAGTCTCAATAGGCCATGAACTTAGAAACCATTACAAATGATAAACCAATACATTTTAATTGTACCAAAGGTTATAGGAACACGTGCAAGCGTTTTGCTACAAATCTTAGAAATTAATGTCAATATAACTGCTTTGAGGTATATATAAATGAAGTGATGATTCTTTCAAAAATTCCAATAACTTCATGCATGTCCCATGCTGCCTAATTAAGGCTCATTAATAAAATAACTGGAGAAGATTCGAAACAAAACCATTGCCCCTAACGAGAACCTTTATATTAGATGTTACCTAATCTTTAATTATCAAGCATATATCACACAATGCAGTAATAAGTAGAACAAGAAATCTTTCCACACTGTTATCAAGAAAAAAAAATCATTCTACACTCGGAGAATCTTCTTACAAAACTTAAAATTTTAAGCAACTTAAGAAAGGACACACAAATGACATAAAATTATCAAAAAAAATATTCAAGTGTTTTAATAAAATAAACAATTTGTTGCATAGAAGGATTAGAGGGGGACAAGACTACTCGTAAAATAAGTTACCAGCTTCCACTACTACAATAATAAATGGTTTAGAAATTCGAAATGTAGGCAAGTTTCATTCATTCATTTCGTTGGACAAATCACGTGTTTTATCAATGAACAATGTACACAAGTAATCTTGACTTCAACAATAAACTAAGCAAATGGGCATTTTTATATAAGGGTAAACTATTGGAGGGTATAGAATACATATTCAATCATATTGTCCAATAGCGACAAAGCGAAAAATGTATGTTCCCTTCATACACAACAAAGAACAAGTTCAAAAAACAAGTTTCTTCGTGAAATGAATGATGGAAAATGCTGAAGAAACTGGTATTAAATATTATATTAAAGGATTTAAAATACCAAAGTTTGACAAAAGAATGTATTGTAACATATGCTATAAGACCATTCTACCACTCATTGCAACTATCCTAATGTTCAAAAGTTCATAATAAACACTGCAGTATACATGGTAAAATGTTTAAGATCAAGACAAGACTGAGTTCAATGGAGATTTTGTGAATAAAATAGATGGCAGAAGTCTGCATACCAAAGGAATCTCTAAAACTTGAAACCCAATTGGTGATGTACGTTTGGCATCCTCATCAAGAACTCCATGGGCACAGAGGACTTCCTGTGTCCTAATCATTGCCTCTGGCACTGGAGATGCCTCCCTATGCAACACTCATATAAAATGCCACCAGTGCACATACCTGCAAATGAAGAATTTCATCGACTACATTAGAAAGAAAAAATGGGAAGATATACATTACTCGTAATTAACATTTTACCAGAAAAAAGATAGGACATCCAATCCCTATTGCCGTGGCCATGGTCGCGGATGCTGTATAAGTTGCGACATGAACTCATCATGATCATATAAAAGATGATGTTGATACTCAGGCATCCTTTTATGTGGATCGGTCCAATGTCCAGGCTGGTGGTCATCCGAGTGCGCAGTCTGAGAAGGTGTTATCTCTACATTCAAATGACCAGGATGGTCATCACTCTGAGGACCAGAACGCTCAGTTACTGGTAATGGTGGAGTTCGCGGTGTCGGAGGCACATTGGGCCTAATCCCAAGGTGTTGCATCAACGATTCCTTCATACGTGCTAACCAGTCCTGCATCTCTCGATTTTCTTCTTGGCGTTCCACCTTGTATCTCTGCATTTGTTCTTGTCTTTCCATTTGCTCCTTCGGAAATGTTTCTTGCAACCTTTAGTGGTCCCGTTGGAGCTCTTCCAACTCATGAGGTCCATACGCTGGTCCCCGAAATAAGCTTGCTTCCCCTAAAGATATGCTGTGATGATAACCTTATGACCCCAATCCATAGACACGTCCATTGACCTCTGGCACTACCTCAAGATAAACGACATCCTCGTCAATCGATGTGTCGGGGGTCTGGGTGGACATCTCCTCCAATCTACTAGTGAGTTCGGCCTGCATTAAATTAATAAACTAATAGTTAACTCTACTGGTTTCTTTTAAATTGATAGGCTACATGTGTTGTCTCGAACTAGTTATATATATGCAATTCTTATTACTTACATCAATCTTCGCGGATCTCTGATCTACGAAAGTTTGGTCGTCATGGCCATGGGTGTGGATGTGTCAAAACATCTCCTTCCGTTTGGGACGACATTGAAACTTCTTCTCCTACAAGCGAGTTACAGGATTAATAGTTTTTATTTCTGTTCCTCTACTTACAAAACTATTTATGTTTGTATACGTACCAACATATCACCATGCTGTCTAGCGGATGTGCTTCTAGCGCTACGCAAAGAAATACCTGTGCCCGGCCCTCCCACCTTAGACTTTCTATTCGTGCTCATCAGCTCAAACTTCTTCTTAAAGGCTTCATCTGTTGCTCGCATTCGCTTGTAATGCTCAAACACCTCATCTGTCAAGTAAATAGGTGCTATTATTTTCTTCGCGATGAGATATATATTGCTCATGTACTGAATGGCTGCCTTCCGACACCACGCATCATATATCGCAAAGGACATTTGCAAGTCCCAAGTGAAGAAGACCTACAGATGAACAAGTAATGGACACATCCTAATTTCTATAATCAGATACTAGTTTCAAGAAATTCATTTCAATGGTTGATGTGAAGTTACTGACCTTCCACCTAAGCCAATATATATCTCGTTGGGATTGTGGAACATATTCCCATTTCCATCCTTCTTTCAAATATCCACTCTTAAAAACTGAACTCATCTTCCCTGCTGCCACGGACGAATGGTGGAACCTATCATTTTGACATTTAAGTTAGTCTAGGAAAATAATATTTGTATAAATTAGCAGTATATATTATGGAGAGTAACATATAAGCCATGCTCAGCACTGAGATAAATAAGAGTTTCCACAGGTGCTGTCGGAGGTTTAAAAAAGTCAGGGATCTCCTCAATCGCATGTGGTATCGATGAGCGCAACCTGTTACTGGATGACCTCGCGGATGAATGACGATGTGGTGCTGGGGGTCTACGAGATGTAGAAGTGTGCTCGTCGCCAACTCTAGGAGAATGAGCGAGATGAGCTGAAGGTGATGGTGTGGCATGATGTGATGAAGTTGGCCTGATACCATGGTCATATAGGTGTCCATTTGCTGGAGGTGATGGTGTGGAGTGGTGTGACGAAGAGGGAATGATATCATGCTGGGCTGGGAGTGCATGAACTGGAGGAGATGGTGTGCCATTCTTATATGGATATGGATGACCGGGAGGCAATGAGGAGGTATAATGTGATGACGATGGTCCGGGGGCATAAGTCTGGTATGGACGAGTCACACGTGACTATCCGTGGGTATAATGTAATGAGTACTGACCATCCGAATGGGCATGTGTAGCGTGGTACGACAAAAATCCTCGTCTAGTGGTGCTAGTCTCCTCCGGATGTCTATTGATGTCCTCCATGTCCTCATCCTCTGGATTACCACGTCCCCTACCTCTCGCCATATATAATGGTATCTATATCTATCGCATAAACAAATAATTTAGTTGAGTCATACAAATAACGTTTATAGACATTGGTTTCATATAACGTAAACATCATATTTCAAGAAAATTGATAGATTGCACTAAAAACTCACACCAATCACTCAAACTCATCTTCGCTACCACTGTTTGATGACGATGTGAACTCATCATCTTCTTCATCGCCCGCATTTGTCTCAAATTCATCGTTGTCAGACACAATTTTACTTGTCGGATCAACAACTACTGACGCCAATGGATCTACATCTACTTCTACGATGTCCATATTCTCATTTTGATCTGCTTGGAAAGCATTGTCCGAGATGGCCATTTCTGAACTAACGACATTGGTCTCGTCAACGAACTTTGGTTGAAGCTTGCATATAGCTAACCAATCACTTCGTTCCCTTCTTCCGTGCACAGGGTAAGGAAGATAGTATACTTGATGTGCTTGCATTGCCAATATGAAAGGCTCGTACCTATTGAACCGACGATTTTTACGAATTTCTACCAAACCCAATTTACGAAGAAGACATGTGCCATTTTGA
The DNA here is from genome assembly GCA_039657365.1 of Stephania yunnanensis. Classification (NCBI taxonomy): domain Eukaryota; kingdom Viridiplantae; phylum Streptophyta; class Magnoliopsida; order Ranunculales; family Menispermaceae; genus Stephania; species Stephania yunnanensis. The sequence goes on from CM077592.1 coordinate 14,299,135, forward strand.
GTAGGATCAAACCAATCACATTTAGACAACATTGTTCGAAGCGACCCATCATGGTAATTAATTCGAATTACGTCTCGGAGTACACCGTAATAATCAGTATCGTTCCCGCCTATGATGCATACACTATTGTTTTGTGCTGTTTTGTTCGTACCGTGGGAAAGTGTGTCGAACTTATATCCATTAACGAGCTATGTCGGATAACTCGTACATGAACGCATTGGTCCATGAGAAATGTGATGAATCACATCTGGCACATCGTTTTGTTTAGCCTAAGATGTAATATTACAATATTAAAATCCTGCATGTTACGTAATGAGACGTTTTACTTCTAAACTGATTTGAATTAGGTTTATATAAACTATTACATACATATTGCATGAACCACGCTGCAAATTGTTGCTCAAGTTTGCTCTCAATAGCTTGACCGGTGATGTTTGGTTCTTGCAAACGAACGATTGACTTGAAAATGGTACGAAAAATGATATGAGATTAAACACTGCATAGAAATAATGTCAGAGGAAAAATCTCCATGAATTGAAATACCTTATAAACAAAACTACTTCTGAGCAATTTAGTAACATATATTGATGAGCTGCAACATACTCCTCTGACCTGAGGTATCGTTTCCTCGCTTCGCCCCATGGTCGTCCTGGATGAATGAAAATCGAGAATGCACCATTGTTAACAACACTCGAACCTACTCCACAAGCATCATTTCGTTGGATTATTTCATGCGCAATACTGATATGATCCTCGAAGTAGAAGGAACAAAAATAAGATGATTCCTCAACTAAGTAAGCATTACATATCGACCCTTCCACTTTTGCCTTATTTCTAACATTGTTCTTCAAATGCTTGAGATACCTATATGATGAGAGGAAACATTGGGACGGTATGTCCGTCAAATTAGGTAGGAATAACAATATAACCTAAGATATTAGTTATTTCATACAATAAATGTTTATTGATTACAAAAATTACCTTTCGAATGGATATATCCATCAGAATTGTACAGTTCCGGGGATATGGGCCTCGTATGCTAAGTGTATGGGAAGATGCTCCATTGAGTCGAAAAAACTCGGTGGGAATATTTGCTCCAACTTGCATAATATTTTGGGAATGTTAGAGTGCAACAGCTCGATTTGCGCCATATTAAGGTTCCTAGCAGTCAAGTCTTGGAAAAATAAACTTAATTTGCCAATTGCAATCAACACTTTATCCTCTAGTAGTTCACGAAAGGCAATAGGAATCAATCTCTGCATGAATACATGACAATCATGAATTTTCAGCCCAAACATCTTCAATTTGTTGGCGTCCACACATCGACTAATATTTGAAGCATATCCATCAGGAAAGCATAACTGTCGTACCTAATCACACAAGACTTTTTTCTTACGTTTATTGAGTGTATAAGACGCTCTGGGATATGAATTGGATGCAGGGTCATATTCGAGGAAAGGTCGGTTGCAAATATCTTTTACATCTAGTCTCGACTTGGCATTATCCTTACTCTTCCCTAGAACACTCATAATTGTATTTAAAATGTTGTCGAAAATATTTTTTTCAATGTGCAGGACATACAAATTGTGCCTAATGAGATTCGTCTTCCCATATGGTAAGTCCCAGAATATGTTTCGTTTCCTCAACCCTGAATACTTGGCAATCTCTTTGTTCACATGAACGGATTCGATTTTAGTTACTTTCATCAGTCCTAAAGCTTCAATTTCAGCAAGAATTTGTTCCCCCAATTTTAATCTCGGTGGTCCTTTTCGACAAGTTGTATCGCGTCGGAAGTCGTTCTTATCACTTCATAAATTGGAGCCACGCGGTGGGAATCGACGATGGCAATCAAACCAAGAAGTTTTTCCACCATGCTTTAATTGGAATGCATCCGTGTCATCCATACAATAAGAACAAGCTCTCTTTCCATGTGTGCTCCAGCCAGACAACATACCATAAGCAGGGTAGTCGCTAACAGTCCACATAAGTGCAGCTCAGAGTTGGAAGTTGGTCTTGGTGAAAATGTCGTAGGTAAGTACCCCATCATGCACAAATCTTGCAACTCTTTTATCAAAGGTTGTAGGAAGACGTCAATCTGATTTGAAGGATTAGTCGGGCCCAGTACGATGACCGTTAAGAACATGAACTCCTTCTTCATGCACAATGAGGGGGTAGGTTGTAAGGAGTAAGAATTATAGGCCACGATGAGTATTGTTTTTCGGATTGGCCAAATGGTTGGAAACCATCCGTACATAAACCCAAACGAAAATCATGAATTTCAGCGCTGAATTCGATGCTCACATCATTGAAATGCTTCCATGCAATAGAATCGAAACAATGTTGCATGACGATGCCATCTGAAACGTGTTCCCCATGCCAACGCACGTGCCTCGCAGTTGCTTTAGATGTGAAAAATGCTACAATCGAGGTGCTAGGGGGAAGCAATACATTTTTTTCGAGCCCGCAGCGTGCCACTCTGTCCTTCACTTCTAGTTTGTTCATACCTTAATTCACCGCAAAACTTACACGTCATCAACTCTGAATCCTCGCCCCGGTAATTCATGCACATGGACTTGCAACAATCAATTTGCCGGACTGGTAGCCCCATCCCTTGCATTAGTTGTTTCGTGTTGTAAGAGCTATCGACTAAACAATTGTTACTCGGCAATGCATCTTTACAAAATTGAAGAATTTCATCGAATGCCTTTTCAAAAATATGATGTTCTGATTTCATTTTTAGGAGTCTCGCGACTGCTGACAATTTCGTCATGCTCTCGCACCCTTGCCATAATGGCTGACTTGCTGCGTCTAACATATCATACAATTTTTTTGTTCCAGGATTTGGACGTTGTTCCGCGTGACACCAATTGAAACTCAGACCAGCCAAGTCGTGCACCATCTCATGATACGATGTACAATAATTGGCTGCCTGTGTCCCTTCTTGGTCATCATTTCTCATCGTATTACTAGGTTCGTCAGGTACATTTTGAGTGTACATATAATCTTCTTCCCCATGTTCCGAACCAACATTGATATTCCGGAACAAAGCCACGATAAAGAATATGAAGTTTTACGATGTCAACATCATAGTATGAACGATTTCGACACTTCGTATGGTTGCATGGACATCGAATTTTTCCCTCAGTGGCAAATGTCCTTCAGTGTGTCTTTGCGTATGTGATGAACTCGTTCACGCCGTTTATGAACTCTCGTCGAGTAAAGCCATTTTCAATACGACTATACATCCATTCTTGATTAGTAGATATCTTGATCCTAAGTTTTTCAGCCGATAAATAGATAAATCTTATCAACTCTTAAAAAAAGAATATAAATCCTAAAAATTTACTATATTTTTAGAAAATAATCCAAATTTATATTCATTAAATTGGATTATATATAATCTTGAGATTTCTAATATAGCTACGTACCTAGTAAGTATCAAGTAAATGACAATGACAATTAATATAAACAATATATAATTTAAACGTTCAAAGGGAAATACGATTAAGCTTCTTTAGGTGTGCTTTCCCTACAAACATGCTATGTACAAACATTATATAATTTTTTCCAGACCATGAATTGCGTAAGTTATTTTTTCAAAATCTCCATATACTCTCGACATTTCTTATCAATTCTTACTAATGAAGTATAATCAATTAATATACTTTTCTTTATTTTACAAATAAATCTAAATATTCTTCAATTCCTAATATATATATATACAATATTGAGATTTCAAATATAAATATGTACCAACTAAATGACAATCACAATTAATAAACATTATGAGAATATATTAGTTATAACTCAATAAGATATCATTTTTCGTTGGAAATGCACTGCCAAACAATAATTTAAACAATGTACAGATTTATTAGTTTATTGTATTATTATTCAATGAACATAGTATATATGAACTAAATTTAACAATAGTAAATGATAGTTGTCATATGACAAGCTAAGTGAAAATTTAAACTACCTAAATGCAAATTCGATTTGTTCTACTTGTTGATTTGTTGTTGTTTAGCGACAGATAGTTCAGTTGTTGATTTGTTGCTATTTAGCGACGGATTGTTCAGACGTTGATTTGTTGTTGTTTAGCAACAGATGGTTGATTTATTGATTTGTTGCTGTTTAGAAACAGATTGTTGAGTTGTTGGTTTGGTGATGTTTAGCATGTTGTTTGACGTACAATTTTGTTAATATATAAAAGGGAAAACTTAGATTTCTTAATTTCAATAGTTATGAAAACAAAATTCAACCAAAATTCCAAAATAGAAGTTTAAGAAAACGCAAACCAGGACTGTTATGCCTTCGTGCTTATCCACAGGTGTGAAGCTCAGCTGACAGTCGTGTCAGAGTGCGAGTCAAGGAAACATCGCTGAGGAGACCCGAAACTCAGTCAAGGAGGAGCTGGGCCCGAGCAACAGCTGAGGAGCCGGGGGCGAGCAGCGGCGACGAAACAGGGGGCCGCAGAGCTGTGGTGGTGGCCAGCAGCGGCGGAAATGTAAAGGCATGGCGGAATCGGACGGAACCCGCGGCGATTGAAAAGGGGGACGATCATGATAGGCGAACACCGGCGCCGGAGGATAAGATCGCCCAGTGGCAGTGGCGCCGGGCGACAATTTTGAGTAGGGGTGGCGCGACCTGCGGTGTCGTCGGCGTGCGTTGGGGAGGAAGGAAAAAGCCGGCGAGTCACCATCAACGTCGACTATGTAACTGGACGACGGTGGCAACGGGGAACATCCAACGGCGGCGGGGAGTGTCCATCGGCGGCGAAGAAGAAAAAAATTGTTTGCACAAAGAGGGGTCGAGGTGGATCTGGATTTTACCATTTTTGGGTAGCGACAGATCAGCGACAGGTCAAGTCTATCGCTGATTGTCTGTCGCTGATCTGTCGCAGATCTGTCACAGACTTGGCGGGAAATTTATGGTAGGGAGAAATCAGTGATAGATCTGTGACAAAATATAATTTGTCACAATTTTTGTCACAAATCTGTCACTGAATTGTTGCTATTCGATTAACGGAGTCAAACAGACTATCTGATGCAGAACTGTTACTGATTTGTTCTTGTTGAGCAACATATTTTGTCTGTCACAATTTTTTGATGCTATTCCTCCATATTCTTATAGTGATGAACTACAAAGCCACTTTTCTTTAACACATTATGAAGGGATTGGAATATTTGGATGTTAGCAAGATTATCTATGAATCAATAAGGGCTGCCACCAAAACAAAAAAAGAATAATGGATTATCATTTTCTTTAATGATTGCGGCTTTTTGTAGAGAAGATCAAGTAAATGTAGCAGGACTTAATATTGATGTTTTATTGAAGAAGGCTATCACATATGCAATAATAGAGAGTTATGAAAAAATTGATGGATATGAAGAATCTGAAAACAAGAGGGAGAATAGTGAGATAGCCATTAGAGAGACTGAGAAAAGAAGAAAAATTAGAGATGAAATGAGGAGTGTTTTAGAAGAAGTATTGAGAATAAGAAATGAACTGAATGTTTTATGGGATTTACATGGATGAGTCAGAATTGGACTTTATGGGTTCAATTCTGTGCAATCAAGTGAGAACTCTGAGGAGTCAAGAACTAGCGTTCGAGAATCATAGGGTCTTAGCAAGGAACATTAATAGGATGGAGAGGACAATGTCAAGAAGACATAGAAGAGGAGGAAGTGCAAAGGTGTATTTTTTATGATCAATTACCGCATGGTTAGGATTACAACCTCTATGATCCCGCTACGAGTTACCAGTTCGAGAGGATTGATCCAGTGGAGGATGATAATGATGATGCGACTTCAGGACTACAAAATTGATATCTTTCCTCTACTTTATCTCTTTTATCTCTGAGTGATGATGTGAGGTCTTCCATGTAACTCTGGTGATGATACTATGCTAATGATATATTTTCTTTGATACTATGCTTGGTGATGTGATTTCATGTGATACATTTAATGGTGATGCTATATTTATTATACATTAGTGATGTTTATTCATATGAAAATCTCTACATTGACTTTATATATTGATTATCCAATTTATGATTATATCAATTCGTTTATACTTCATGAGGTATATATGTTTTGTTGGAAACCTGATTTAATTTTTAAACATTAAGGACAAGGTTTAGAATGAGCTTGGGGTATTTTAGGTGAAGCTTGACGATGATAGCAATAGCAAGGAAAGAAAAAAATGGTAGAAGATAAATTCAGAATTGATGCAAAGCTCAAAATCTTGATCCGTTATTTAAGTGAATTTATGAGATTTTTCACATTTCTTCCGCATTCAAGTAAGTTTGAATTTCATTTTACTTTCTTTTTAGTTAAGAATATAATATAATAAATATATAATAGATATTGAATGAAAGTAATATTTTTATTAACCAAGTGAATTCTATGATAGAAGGAATCAAAATATTTTTGATCCCCTTTCAATAACTTTACTAGTTGATGTATGCACTTGAGTGACTTGTGTTAATCATGAGAATGGGTAGAAGATCAAAACAAAAGTACAAGATGAACAAGACAAATTTTTAAGAATCTCGTGATACAAAGGCTATTTATTAGGTATCTTTATAGTATATATATATATATATATATATATATATATATATATATATAGAAATTTATTATGCCACAATTGAAAGAAGAAATGGGTTAGAAATCGATGAATTGTATAAGTTAGAATGAATACTTTCTTCAAATTTAGTGGATAGTGAGAATTGCTAACAAGAGTTACAAATATATATAGTCCTATAGATTTCATAAGAAATGGAGTAGATAATCTATAATGGAAAAAAAATGTGAGAATATCCACAGGAAATGAAGCGCAGACTAAAAATTAAAATTAATATATATATATATAATAAAGAAAAAAACAATTAAGATGTAGTAGAAAAAATAAGTGATGAACAAAACGAATGTTCTTAAACTCTTCAAAGAGAAAATTTAGCTCCAGTGCTTGAAACTAGGGTTGATTGAAGCATTTCTTAATCTGACACGTTTTAAATGATATATTCATTGGTATCTTGACAAAATTCTTATTCATTTTGATTGCGGTATTATTTATAAAGTATTTTCTAAAACTAAGATTAATCTAATGGTTTTTGTGTTTTGAGATTCTACACTAGTCATCGTAAGCTTGATATTTTTTAGTGGAGATTGAGAAAACCTATATTGTGTACTAGCCTTGATATTTATTGAACTTTAAGTTCTAAGAGGTATTACATTGGGTGATTGAGTTATCATTAAGCGATAGTTCATTTTTTTTCTAAATCATTATATTCTATTATAACTTTCATTAACTTATGGGTAATATGTTTCTATTTGAGGACTTTATATTTAAAAACTTCTATTATTTAAAATTAAGGTGAATTAGATTGAAATCATGATATGAAGAATAAAAAGAGAATGATTGAGAGTATTTCTTTGCTCGAGACACCAAAGTGTTGAGTTGGGGGTCTTTGACAAGTCAATAATTAAACATGTTTATAGTGTGATTTAGATTGATGTTAGATATAAATGATGATATCATATTGGACATTCTCTTATTTTTATGATTTCAGGACTAAATTAGGAAAAATGAAGAAATGGAAGAAAAAGAGGAAGAATGTCAAAATAGTCAATTGAAGAACAATTACAGTGATTTATCTATGACATGAAACTACACAGGAATCACCGCCTAAATCAGTAGTAGAGAAGAGCCAATGATTAGCCAACAATTTGAGATATGCAAAGGAATTGCTGGACGAATCGGTGCAGCACAAAGAGATATTTTCAGTCATTTTCTTTGCGATTTATTAACAAAATAGGATTCGCCGACAAATCATTAAGGTCGACGATGAGGTTTTTTAGATTAATACAAAGAACTTGAGTTTATCTATGATTTGTATAGCTTAAGAAACTATAAATAAGACTCTAGGGCTTCAAAATTAATAGCCATCTTTTTCTCATAATATGTTTGTGAGAGTGTTAAGTTAGTTTTTATTGAGTTTATTTTTGAAGCTACATTGGAGCTTTGTTTATTTCAATAAGAGGTATTTACTTAATTATGTTTTTCAATTATCTTATTTCATTGTTTATGTCTAGTATGAGTGAATAGTTTATTAACCTAAACAAACAATAGACATGTACATACTTTGGATTGCTATATAGTTATAATTAAGGAATTATGTACTTAATGCTTTAAATCTATTCATACACAAGAATCATAGTTTTAATAAGTTGTTTTTGTGTATTACAACTAATGATTCTTGTATTGCATGGATAATTGTAAATATGTATTGTGATATTCAATTTTCTGAATCTATGTCTATGATTAATGACAACAATTATAGAAGTAGTAACTATGATTAATTTATAGGGCCAAATTACCCGAGTGAATGTTCTAGGTGATGGTGTTCTAAGTTATCTATTGATTAGCATACTCTGATTAATATTTAGTTTAGATTAGGCATGATTTTCAATAAGTGTTAATGTTATCGCATTTCTATTTTATTACATTTTATCCAATAGTAGATTTACAATAATAAGGATATTGCTATTTTCCATTGAATACAAGAAAATCGATAGTTTACTAAAGGCTGTCAACTTATTATGAATTAGGATTTAATGATTATAAGATTTCATGTGATATAATTATAACTAGGTTATGAGTAAATGTGAAGTTCTAGTATTTGTATGCAATCTAAGTATATTACTTTATTTAGTGGGGTTTTGTTTAGATGTTTGTTTAGATATTTATATTATATTAAATTTGAATTTCATTTAATTAAGTTTGCATTGAATTGTTTGAGTTAGTTTAGTTAGTTTGGTTAATTAAGTTACTAGTTAGAGTTTTTAGTTATTTAGTATTTTAAATCTCGTTTAATTATATTAACTAAACTAAGAAAAACAAAACAAAAAAAAACATTTTCCTTAAAAGTTTGCAAAATACTTGTGGAGACGATATCCCACTTACCACTAATATAAATAATAGGAAAATACGGGAAAGTTTTGTGTAAGATCGACACGTGTCATATGAAACTCCACTTTTATGAACTAGAGCTTGCATTTGAAGAAGATAATTACCTTGATGTTGGAGAGCTTTGATTCACTAAGTCTAGGCCTTATATAATTAGATTAGCAAGTGGTTTACTTGGACAAATCTTTAATTTAGTATAAGTTAATTAGTAGTACATGTGTCCTCCCTTAATGCCACTTGTCCACATGAGGCATGCATGTCTCCATTAAATAGTCACTATTTAGTCTAGGATTTCTACACATCTTCATCATTACTAGGAAAATCTAGGTTCCTTAATTTATTTGTTCAAACCATATGTTATCTATTTGATTTACTAACTTAGGCATATTTACACATTTGGATAGTCCATTTATGGACATTGATCAATATCTTTGACCTGACCAAGTCATCGACTACGCCGCACTCGGTGCCTCGGACCTCAGCTCGCATCTTGAGGCGGTATAACTTAGATTATTAGATTTATCGACTCAGGCTATGGTTTCTTATAAAAGCATACTAGTGTCATGTATTTAGACTAATCTTGTGTTCCATTACTTGATTTGGTATGCTATACTTTGTCCTTTACTCGATGTCCATGTCGACACGCATCCCCAAACGAATTTTATGTCACACAAACTCCTGTAAAATGCGGTAAATAACAAAACATATGGGGTAATGGTATATTTAATAGAAAAACAACCAGATAAGCAAGCATCACGCAAACATAACTATAGATAATACCTCGCCAGACATGCCTTAGAGTAATTAGCAAGGTCCACGTTGGTCTAAGTTGAGACCTAATTGGAAATTAAATAATTCGATAATCTTTAAATTAGGCGGGTTATCATAATCTTTCTAACTAAAAGGGATTTCGTCCCGAAATTCGACTTGAACTTAATGTACTAACACTGGAAAAGCTTGGGATATCTCTCATGCAACGTAGACTCGCTCTCCCAAGCAAGTTCCTCATCATTGTAATACTGCCACCAAATGAGAAAAATGGTATATGATTAGTCCTGATAATCGAGACTATACAGTCTACTATCTCGATAGGTTGTTCCTCAAACGTCATGTCTAACCCAACCTTAATTCGCGTGACATCAACCATCAGTCTTGTCCTTAATCTCGCCAACCTCAACATGGAAATGTCAAATACGTCGTGAGCCCTTACTAACTGTCTTGGTAGCCTCAATTGATAAACAACCTTCCCAATTCATTTGATAATCTAATATGGCCCACTAAAACCATGGTGCAAGTTTTCCTTTGATCCCAAATCTCTATGACCCTTCAAAGGAGAAACCTTCAAGTATACCCAGTCATCTACCTCATAGCTCTGCCCGTCGAGATACTTATTGGCATATTTCACTAATCTATCCTTAGATGCCTATAATCTTTGGCGAATAAACCCAACTTTCTCTATGTAGTCTATAACAACCTCAGGCCCAATAGTAGTTGTGTTCTCGAGCACTACCCAGCAAGTTGCTGATCTGTAGGGTCTCCCGTACAACGCCTCGAATGGTGGCATCCCAATACTGGCTTGAAAGTAGTTGTTGTAGGCAAACTCATAAAGTGGAAAATACTACCCCTATAACCCTCCAAATCGTATCCCACAGGCTCTGAGCATATCCCCAAGTATCTATATAGTCCCTCTGATTGCTAGTCAATTTGTGTATGGTAGGACGTATTGAAATGAAGTCTAGTACCATACTATTCCTACATAGCCTACTACAACTATGAAATAAATTGATTGTCTTTATCTGACACTATCGATACTCATACGCCATGTAATATGATAATCTCCCATTCAAGAGCTTGCATAGCCGTGGAAAGGTATATCTCACAAAAATTGGAATAAAGTGAGCAGATCTCATCAGTCTGTCCATGACAACCCAAATGGTGTTATGATTACGCGGAGTTGGCGGTAACCCGCTGATGAAGTCCATGGTAATGTGTTCCTACTTTTATTGAGGGATCGATTGCGGTTATAATATAATAGTCCCCGAGGTCTCTAGTTCTCAAACTTAACTTGCTAGCACACTTCACATCGTCTCACATACTAGTTAACATCTACCTTCATCTCGAGCCACCAGAACAAATGTTTCATGTCTTGGTATGTCTAGTTTTGGCTGAGGTGAGCTGTATATCTAGATTTGTGAGCCTCTTAAAGAATACCATCTCACAAACTCGCCACTGCCGAAATCCACAAGCTACCTCTGTGTCTTAAACACTCATCAATGGACTCTCTTTAGTCTAGAAGATCGAGACTTTGTTTCATTCTTTGAAACTCACATATATTGTATCGGCCCTTTAACACTCAAGAACTTGCAGCATCAACACTATCGATACTCTCATCTACCCGCAAAAGTGCGCTTGTGCTGTCTTTTGGACTACTTACAAACTTATAGTAAATGCTGCCTCAAGTATACCACTTCCTCACTATCTGGTCCTCTCCTTCTAAAGGCATCTGCTATGACATTCACCTTCCTAGGCTGGTACTCAATAGAGAAGTCATAATCCTTCTGCAACTCTAACCACAGTTGCTATCTCATGTTCAGATCCTTCTTAGTGAAGAGGTACTTCAAACTCTTATGATCTATGTAGAGAGTGAATCTCTCTCCAAAGAGATCATGTCTCCAAATCTTCAGTGCGAATATGATCGCAGCAAGCTCCAGATCGTGCACTGCACAGTTCCTCTCATAGGTTCGCAACTAACACGAAAAGTAAGCAATAACTCTATCATCCTGCATCTGAACACATCCCAATCTAGTGCCACATGCATTTATGGGAACTATCAACTCTTTGCCTGGATCTAGCAACACTAATAGTGGTGCGAAAGTTAATCTATTCTTCAACACTAAGAAGGTTGCTTCACACTCTTAGGACCACTCAAAAATAACAACTTTCTTTATTAACATGTTCATCAACAGTGAAATCTTAGAGAATTCATGTACAAAGCACAGATAATACCCAGCTAGTCCCAAAGGATCCTGATATCTATCACGGATCCTGGCGTAGGCTAATTGATGATAGCATGAATCCTTCTTGGGCCCACCCATATTCCTTTATCACTGATCACGCGGCTAAAATACCATACTTCAAAAAGCCAAGATTCACACTTGCTAAACTTGACATACAACTGGTGTTTTATAATAGTCTTCAACCTCTCTTTGAGATGTCTCTCATGGTCCTCACGAGTTCTAGAATAGATCAAAATGTCGTTGATGAAGACTATCATGAATCGATCCAAAAATAGCCTAAGAACTTAGCCATTAAATCTTTGAACACTGCCAACGCATTCATTAGTCCCAATGGCATAACAACAAAATCAGAAAACTTGTAACGTGTTCTGAGTGTCGTCTTAGGTGTATCCTATTCCCTAATCCCCAACAGTCAATAACCTCACCTAAGATCAATCTTAGGAAGAACTGCACTCCAACTAGCTAGTTGAATAAATTGTCGATTATGGGTAGTGGTTATCAATTTTCGGCTGCCACCTGATTGAGTTTCCCATAATCGATGCACATCCTCATACTACTATCCTTTTTCTTCACAAAAAGGAGTGATGCTCCCCATGTTAACATACTCAAGTGAATGAAACCCTTCTCCGACAAATTCTCTAGCTGAGCCCTCGACTCGTCCTACTCTACCTACGATATATAGTAAGGTCTACTCGTTATTAGTTGGGTGCTTGACACTAGCTCTATCATGAACTCAATTAGCCTAGGTGGAGGTAATCCAGGAAAATCCTCTAGATTTACATAACTGGGACGTCCTTAAGCCTAACTACTGCTTTCTTAGCTGTCTCTACTATCACTAAGAGAATATACATATCCTAGGTGGTGACTAATCTACCCCCTGGTGATCGAAAATGCAGTCGTGACTCTGTTGAATTAGAACTCGAGAATCACCAGTATCTAAATGGTGACAGTCTTACTAAAACAATCCAATTGGGCATGATAAGCCGTCAACCAATCCATGCCTAAGTGCACATCAAACTCTAGGTACTCAAGTACTCGGATATCTATGGGTAACTGGTGACCACTAATCTCAACTAGGTAATCTATATATATCCGATTAGGGTAAATCTTGTCTCCAACGACCATGATAAGGACAAGGTGTGTGCTTATAATCTCTAGTGTGAATCCCAACTTTCCTACTATGCATTTAAAAATAAATGATAATGTAGAATAGGAATCAATCAATGAATGTATAGAACGACCATAAATAATCAACATACCCTCAATAAGCAGTCACGATGCTTTGCGGTTGGCTCTGCTACTGCGTGAACTTACTCCCTCGCATGCACTAGTGAAGCTGCGATTAGAGGCAATGAATATTTGGTGCACTGATTCTTATAGTGCCCCTCTATCCAAAACTATATTAATCAATGTGTTTCTTACTCTCGGAGCTTCAAACCTACTGTCCCTTAGCCCTCTAGCCCTGACCCTGTCCATCGTTCCTCTAACCCTGGCCCTTCTATTGCTGGCCCTATCTTTGTCCCTACCACTACTAATTTATGTCTCTACCTCTCTTGCCTATGACTTCTGGAGTGCCATAATCTGCTGCGGCTTAGTGGGTACAAGTGAGTGGACGTTGATTACCTGACCATTAATGTGTTTGTGCCTTTGTCCCCTTTAATCTATTTGGGGGATATTACTCTTTCCCCTCGGACCTTGCATGCCTTGACCATCTAGATGTATTAGGTTGGAGTCGATGTAACTCCTTAGTATGTATGTCTCAAAACCCAATGCCTAATCTTATATGTCGTGCAATGTCCTAGCCCTAGTCGGCACCATTTATCAACCTAAATGTGGTTGGAGTCCTTGTTTGAATTAGTATACCTGAAGTCTCTCTTTCCCAACTACTTCAATGGCAAAAGAAAGCAAATATCCAAACCTCTCCATGTACTAAATCATGGTATGGCTGCCCTGCTTTATAGTCAAGAACTCGTCCCTCAATTTCAACTGAACCTTGGGCGGTACGTACTGGTCGTATAAAACTCAGTGAAAATCCCCTAGTACTTAGCTCTTTGTGGGTGGCTGTATGTACGGTACACCAAACCATGATGTTTCCTCTCAATATGTATCGCGATATCATAGCTAGCATGTTATCATGAATCCTTCGCAGCTTATGTAGTCTCTGGTGGGCAAGGTTTCACTTCCTAGCTACCCCCACCCCTGTCTAAGAGCCTGGGTTGGAATCTAGTGAACTCCATAATCAGGTTTGCCTCAGCTATCGTGGCAGTCTCAAATGCCGTCAACTACACTGGTGTGGGAGGTGACGCATCCTCTAATGTCACTTCAAGCATGAAAAAAACATGATAATCGATGGCTCTAATGGTGTAACTACTGGCGTGACTACTGGTATAACCAACTCAACACGAATATATACCCTAATAGCCACAAGTGATGTATCCTAATTAGCCGAAATGACGACTGTACTTATAGTGGTAGTAGTGGTAATACTAACGAGTATAGCAGTAGCCTAATTAGCCACTACTTATGCTCTGAGCAGTCATAAGATCTCATCGAGCTGCGCACTATTTAAGGTGATCATTTCTCTTAGTGTCTAATATAAGTCGACTCTCGTATCTAACCCCATCATCTGATGTAGAAGGAAGTGGCGGTCTGTCCATCTCGAATCTGCAAGCTTGAAAGTGCTCCAATCAGTATTGTATACGTGTAAATAGAAGTATTATAAGTGAAAACATACACGTATAGAACCTATACTACCCGCTTCACAACACCTCCTAACTAAGGTTTTGAGTCAGGATCATCGGGTTTCCACATTCTAAGTTTGTTTGTTGGGTTTTATTCGTTTTTGTTTGACTTTTCCCGAAAGCTCGCCTAAACCTAAGCTTTGATACCAACTGTGGTGGCCCCAAATTCCAAGGCAAATCAAACACTGCTACATTACAAGACATGTCACTAGTTCATGCCTTATCACCTGCAAGCATGTCCATAGCAGCCCGCGACATCTACTTAACTTTCTCTTATAGTCCTAACTAATCCAATTATTCTGGTTTTTTTGATGATTAATTGTTTCAGTCAGGCTATTCCTAACTCACTTAGTTACTTCATAAGTTATTTAGTCCATATCCTTAGCTTACAAACAAACTAAATATTAGTATTTTACAACATATATATGTGAAATATTATCATATAAACTGTATTTTTAGCAGAAGTTTTTCAATTCTCATGTAGTAAGTAACTATAAGTAAATTGCATTATTGAACAAACATTAAGTAGTAGAAAACCTGATAAAAGGATACTATGTATATTAAAGGCAACAAAAGAATAAAATATCAAGTCAATGTATCGGGTACAAAAGTTTCCCCAAAATGTCCCAAAAAAAGCAATATAATATATACAAACGCCTACGAGGTCGCCTGGTGGAGGCTTTTGACAATTAGAGCTAGTCGCCAAGCTTTGCCTTCCCTTTGCTTGTTGTAGGATCTACACTCGATCATCCATGCAAAAACCTGATGACGAGTCCAGTAAGTAAAGCTCCAAAAGAAAGGCAAGTTTCATTTAATAAGAATTTAAATAAAGCTCCAGGGATTTAGACTTTTGGCCAATCGCCTCAAAATGAGGGGATCAGTGTGTCTGAGGCAAGCATCATGACAACTTACTTTAATTCATCGATTCGTAAAGAGGAATCTCACACGTGGTCTAAGGTATGACCAACACAGTATCAACAATCGAATCCTCATCTACAAAAGTGTCAAAAAGTGGTCGTATCGTCCAATTGACAAGACACTGACACGTGTGGGAGCGGAGTAGTAAAATAAACCCAAATTGACGTAATTCTTCAATGTAAATTAATTCAAAATAAATTAAAGCAAATTTTTTTTTCTAGTGAGGTTTATTTACATAAACAGTCATGAATAACTTCAAAAATGTCTCGCTCATGCCTCGAATTGAGTACTAGACACCCGACTATACATTTCTAAGTCCCTGGTACTCGAATAGACCATTTTAAATAATCTTGGATCACATTAATTGATTTTATACTGTGAGAACAAAAATTAAAATTTTATTCAAACCTTTTATTGTGACACCTTTTTCAGGTTACATTAGGGTGCTAAATGCCCAAAAAAGTTTCAAAACCCAATGTTCTACCTTTTCCCAATTTTTTATATTTTCTATGATTTATTTGAATTTTCCATAATTTTCTATCTTTTTTTCATATTTTTTGTAATTTAATTTATTTATTTTGTATTAATTTTGTAATTTTAATTAATTTTAATTATTTAATGGAGGTTGGGCCCACCTGATTCGGGTCCAGTTCACCCCAACTGGGCCGGGCTGTTCGTCTCCACCCCTAAATCCCTTACCTTTTTTCTCTCATCTTCTCTAACAATTACGACAACAATATCAATATCAAAATGACTATAACAACTCAAATCTAGCATCAACACTTCAAAGCCATCAAGAACATCATTTTGAAGCATATTTTTAAGATTTAACATGCATTTTGAGAAAAACATTATGAACATGATTGAGTTTAAAAATCAGTTGCATGCAAACTTGAATATGAAAACCTAGAGTAGAAATCACTTTATTTATGTTGGAAATTAGTAGTAACACTTGTCTTTTAAACAATTTTTTTCATTTTCTATAAAGCAAATTTGGGTATGCATAAAACTCCATTTTTATGAACTAGAGCTTGCGTTTGAAGAAGATGATTACCTTAATGTTAGAGATTGTTGATTCCTTGTGAAAATCCTATCCAACACTCCAATTTCCCATTGTTTGCAAGCACTCCTGTCCCTAAACTCTTTCCATCATGAATTTTTAAGTTATTTCACTAAGTCTAGGCTTTATATACTAAGATCAGCAAGTGGTTTGGTTAGCCAAATCTTTAATTTACTATAAGTTAATTACTAGTACATGTGTCCTCCCTCAATGCCACTTGTCTGCATAAAGCATGAATGTCTCCACTCACTAGTCATTATTTAGTGTAGGATTCCTACACATCTTCATCACTAGGAAAATCTAGGTTCCTTAATTTATTTATCCAAACCATATGCTTATCTATTTGATTTACTAATTCAGGCATATTGACACATTTAGGTAGTCCATCTATGGTTCATTATTCATATTTGTGAGCCGATAAAGTCTCCGACTACCAGGCACCCAATGGCATGCACCTTAGCTCGCATTTCGAGGTGCACCATAGCTTACATTATTAAATTTATCGACTCAGGCTATGGTTTCTTATAAAGCATATTCATGTCATGTATTTAGAAAAATCTTGTGTCCCATTACTAAATTTGGTATGCTATACTAATATACCGATTGCCCTCTACCCGACGCTCGCATTAACAAGCATTTTGAGACAAATTTTTCATTACACAGACTCCCATAAATGCGATAAACAATGAAACACATGGCGCAATGCTATATTAAATAGCAAAAAACCATATATGCAAGCATCACACAATCATAAATATAGATAATAAATCGGCAGGCGTGCTCTATGTAACATCCCATTTATTTAATGTCGTTACTATTATTTATTTACATACTAAGATGTTAGCTAGGACCCATGTGGATAGCGCAGATAGGCTAGAGCACACCTACCTAGGAATATTAGTTGTATTTGCCTGTTGAATGCCTTAATATCAATTTTAATTATTATTTTATTCATTATTACATCACTCGTGTGAGTTCACATTGACATATCATGTGAGGATGTGTGACGGTTATTCGCCTTGTAAAGCGTATCGATGCGAGTGAATGGGTAGGCGAACTATGGGTACACTAAAAAACACAACTAACTTATGTTGCAAAGTCTTTTTGATCAATAAAAGAAATGATAAAAACATAGGCTTAGTCAGATAGATGAACTATGGCGCGCCTCGTGATGCGTGCAGAGGCATGAGAAGTTAGACACCGAGGGTTCTAGCACTAAAATAGACATGACAAAACTGAATAGAGTCATAATTCATTGTATGGATGGCTTAAATAAAGACTTTAGATTATCCCCGAGATATGAATATCATGGATGATGAGAGCCAACTATACAAGCAAGGAAAAAGTGGGGTTTTCCATCACTTCTACCCAATTCAACAGGCAAATCTTGAGAAATCTAAAGTTGGAGAGGGATTTGAGAGCTGTAATTTAGTGTTTGGCATACTAACTTAGGAGATCATCAAGCTAGGTAATGGTCTTATTATCATCATCTTATTCAATTCATAAAGAATGAGCTACATAAATGTGGTTTTCATGCAAAAACGAATTTCATAAATAGCTCACTGATTTTTTTTAAGAAAAAACAACTTCCTTTTGACGCTGAATTTTAATGACAAATGGATGTCCAAGCTACATTAATGGTGTTCTTGAACTATGGTTACAATGCATAGATGAATCCATATAAATTGATGATGATTTTGATGAATTTATGCATGAATCTTGTAAGTTGTGGTTATTATATTTTTTCAAACCCCTTTGAACCTATTCTGATTGGATTTACAATTGTAGAATCGAACTTAGGGGTTTTGTGTTAAATCTTTTAAGAAAAACCCGAAAATCAGACCCCTCACGTGCTTAGCGCCATGGATGAGTTGTGCTTAAATAAGGCCATTTTGGTGGCCCAATAAATTTGGTGCCATCCTTATACGGAACGACACCAAAAAATGAAACAACAATGCTAGTTTTCATTCTCACAACGACACTTTTTGCATACCCAAGTAACTTTCAAAAAATGGCCATAACTTTCTTGTCTTAACTTTGATTTTGACGTTCCACCCATTATTAGAAAGCTAAGAGAGATCTCATATATGAGACATTAAAACTACAAAGAATCAGATAATTAATGAATCAAAAAATAGGTTGAGAATTAAGCATTAAGCGTAAGAATGATTCTTTTTACAAGTTTAGGGACTTAAAACTTGTTCAAGAGTTCTAAAACTAAAATTTACACTAGGGATATAGTGGGATTATTGTCCAGTGTCAAGTACAAATTTCAAGATGTGAAGGTGATGTTTAGGGGAAGATAGTAGCGAGCACGAGATTGAGGAGCATAAAACCTAATTGATCATCATGAGTATTTAATTAATTTTTTACTTGCTACTATCGATTCTTGGCTAATTTTTCCATTCCATTGCTATTTTTGGGACGGTTGGTTGAGTTTACTCCCACTGGCACTTCCGTTATATGTTTATGTCACACTAAACTATAGTACATTTGACCAAGCCCTCGTTAAATATAAATCTGAGATGCTCTCCGGTGCATGCGTTGGTGGAGCGCAGGAATAAGCCAATCACGGCGAAGAACCAAGAGAGAGAGTAGTGGGGGCACCCACCGAAAGGGATCTTAGAGATCTGAAGTATAGTCTAGTCAGACCGGGATAAGCAAATACGTTTATTTATCTACTATGTTATGTATTTATGTGATGGTCCCATTACATTTGCATGTTTTTATTTTCGCATGTTTATTTAACATATTTAATGGCTTCTTTATTTACTAAAATGCTCAGTGAATTTCCTTGGGATTTTGCTCACTGGAATCGTCATTTGTTTTATTCTGATGACTGAGTGCAGATCCTTGTATAAGTAGAGGAAAAGGGATCCTTGGCGACTTTCTCTAACAGCCTACCATTCAAGAGCTTCTTATACGAGTTTATTTTGTTATTTTAATTTCTTTTGGGTATTAGGGGACTATGAGAGCCACAATACATCTATATATTTACTTGTTAAGTATCACATCGCCTTATATAAATCGTACTTATTTCACGGGTTTTCCACATATGATATTTGCTATTTTGACATGACTTATGATATATATCCATGTTTTACATTCCATTTTAAGACTTTCGCTATAAATTATTGGTTATCTATCTGCAACTCTATAAAACACAAACCATTTTGTAACTTGAATAAACGAGGAATAAGAGACTAACTTAATAAACTAAAATACAATAAACCCTAATAAATACCATAAAGGAAAGCTTGAATAATTGGTTTACACAATAATGATACAAGATAAAATATATGTATACCAAGGATGCTAGCGTGGAAACAGGCACCAGTGGTATGCGCGACCTTTCAGCCAATTATATGGTAGGTGCGACTGGGCACATAGGTGAGGAGCAGCACGTACCTAGTGGCCTCGGAGTGCGAGGTTGTCACAGTTTGTATTAGAGCAATGGTTTAAGGAATCTTGGGAACGAAATAACTTAGCATAGAACTTAATGAAAAAACTTTAGATCTAGCAACTTGATTTATTTACCTTAGAACACTAGTTGGGAAGCAACTTATTAGGTAGGTAGAGTTAGGGTTTTTTATGTGTTATATTTTTTATCATATACATATACTATATGCATATATACACCAAGGCAGATCCGACGAATGCTTCTTGATTCAAATCACGATGGACGGACAACTTACTACTTTGCCAGAGATTAGTCAGACTAGCAATCCGGCTAGGGCATCTACCACCATTACTACACAGATTTTTGATGACTAAGTTACGGCATATGACGCTCAATTGGCCTAGATTCTCTAGTTGCTTAGGCCTTAAGCTACAACATCCATCGTAGTAGTAGCTTCCATAGTATTTACGGTACTCACTAGTCTAGTCCAACACTTGTCACCCCGATTTACCCATAAACACCTTTTTAGGCAGTGGTTCATGAGACACTGGCAGAGGTAGTTATGCTATTGGTGGTACCAATCGAGACACCAACTCCCACTTTTACTATTACGCCCACAGAGCAACCATCTACTACTTCTAAATTTTACTTGAAACTTGAGGCTAAGTTGATCAAGGAGTTTATCAAATTTCAGCCAGGATTCTTTTATGGAGGTGGTGACTCGGAGGCGATCGAGAGATGTTTATTCTCACATCAATGGCTTCACAAGCTGCTGAAAGTCGAGGAGAATATTCATGCGAGACTAACAGGGTCTTGTTTCAAGGTGACTAATAAACAATTATTTTGACTTATATATAGGGTTAGTTTAGTAGTATATTTAGAATAAATATCCCTGAATGAGCTCTAACTGATGGTGTTTATGCATTTTCAGGTAAATAAGGCATAAGGAAATGAAACGAGCAAAAACGAGATGAAACGGAGCTAAAACTCACCAAAGAATGGTTGGCACTGTGACATGAAGGAGTGAAACTGTGGAAATTAAAGGGACAATGGGGAAGACCTAGGGACGTCATCAGAGAAAAGAAAAGTCAACAAAATGATGCAGGAAGTCGGTACTGTGGCATGCAGTGGCTGCACCGTAGAGCTTAAAGAGACGACGCTAGATGCCTAAGGGACAACGTCGAGGTCACTAAGGATAAGAATTGCATATAAAAGTGGCGGCCCAGTGTCAGCGTCATGGCATAACATACACGACGCTGGGGGTTAAGTGACATCACTGAAATAGAAGTAGATTGAAAGTTAGAGGTTTATTTCGAGTTAAATTGTAAAGTAAGGCTCTAATTGTGTTTAGGAAGTATAAATAAATATTAGGATGTAGTAAATTAGACATATATCAACTATTGGCATCCATTAACATATTTTAGCATAGATTTACATTATTCTTGTGTATTAGATCAATTTATGGAGAAAAGACAATGAAGACTCACGCGTGGTGATTTGGGTATTATTTTTATTAATTTATTTGAATTATTTCTTCTATATCTTTGATTTCAATAAATACCTCTATGTGCATGTTAGTTTCAATGAAGTGTGAGTAGTCTATTAATCTTAAGGATTAATGGTATGAATGCTATGCTATAAACATAAGTGGAAATTGAGTATAAAAAGTGCAATGTTTAGTTTTTGTATTGATTCTGAGCATAATGCTATAGACATCTTGACCACATGTTTCTTGATATTAGGTTTTAGAAGTTATCATAGCCATTGAAACTTCTAAGCTAGATATGAATGGTACGACCGTAAAATATACAACATCGAGCGATAGTTGTTGAATAGGGAGGCAAGTATATTAAACTTAATTGGTTATGAATATAAAGATTTGGAACATTAAAGCAATGTGGAGCTTATGTTATTCACAACGATAGGTGGAGTTCTAGTTTGCACAGTTGAATCTTTTTCATCAGGACTGTGTGTTAAAGTGGATTTGGAGGAAATCCGTCTATTCTAATTGGGCATTAGACAAAACATAATAAGATGGTAAAGTGGTTCAAACGCATAGTATTTCACTACCTAGGTGAAGTTGTGAACTACGATAGTTTTAATACAAGAGTTAAAAGTAAATTGCGTTGATTTGATAATATAAATTAGTTTAGTTTAGTTATAAAACCATTTAAAAAGGATTTCCTTAGCAATAGATTCATTGTAGCTAAATATGTTGTAAGTGCATATACCTTTCACTAAGGACAATATACGTAGTCAACATAAGTAATGTACGTTGGTTACACTATTACTACAATCGAGTCGTTATACTTGTGGTCGAGTTCAAGTTTTTGGCACTATTGCCGAAGATAAATAGCCACTTAATATTACTTAGTTTGAAAAGTTGCTAAGTCTTATTTTAAGAACTTTACATTCAAGTTTAAAACAATTAAAAAACAAAAAAATAAAAAATAAAAAGGTTAAGTTTCAAGTTTGACTTTCTACACTTGATCTTTTGTGTTTTCTTTTCAAGGATAACTAGTGAATGCGCAGCAAGGGAGAGAAAGACCTAATGCCTTGCGACCCTGTGATTGATAGTTACAACAAAGGAAAAAAAGAATCAAAATGGCTGAGGATCAAGGAAGAAACCAATAATAGGGCTGGGAGAATAACCAACCAGCAGGTGATCTAGTAGTGCATAATAGAGTTCAAAGGTAGACATGCCTTTGTGACTACTTCAAGCCAAGATTTTAGGAGACTTATAATGGAGTTATGAGGCTTCCAGCCAACACCACCAAGTTTGAACTGAGAACGTCTCTGATTAACATGGTGCAAAATAGCTTGTTCAATGGGCTAGCCAATGAATTTCTAGTTGCACATGTAGAGAACTTCTTGGAGAAGTGCGACACCATGCACATTATCAGAGTTACAAAAGAGGTGGTCAGGATGAGACTTTTCTTATTTTCATTGGATAGAAAATCCAAATGTTAGTTCTAAGGATTGAATGCAGGGAGTATGACCTCATGGGTAGAAATCAAGGAAAGCTTTCTAGATAAGTTCTTTCCCCTTGTGAAAGTCAATGGAAAGAAGTTTGAAATCAATCAATTCAAGTAAGAAGATGTTCAGTCTATTAGCGAAGCTTGGGAAATATTCAAAGAGATGCTAAGGAGATGTTTGGGACAGATACGTGAAATGGACACAACTCTATATTTTTTACTATGCGATGAACCACAACATGAGAACACTAGTGGATGCCGCAACAGTGGCTCTCTACTAACAAAGGATGAAAATGGAGAATTGGATCTCCCTGATCTTATATCTCAAAAACCTAAGCTGGTAATCGTTCCACATTAAGGAAACCATCGGTTGTATATGAGATTGATTTGTAAGCTATGATAATGGCACATCTATCAAATCTAAGTATTCAAATAGAAAATCTTTAAATGGGACAGTAAGATCCACAAGTTCAGGCAATACAACAACCTAACAACCACCAAGCCATGGTGGTAAACCAAATGGACATACACCAAGGAATGGAGTATGAGGAAATAAACTTCATGAACAGCTAGGGCTACGAGAACAACTTTAGGCCGAAAGGAATGGCTCCTCAAAGGTTTTACCAATGATACTACAACAATAACCTAAACTTCTCATATGAAAATCTTGATAATGCACTAAAGTTACCTCCAGACTTCGATCAATAAGTCCAATATGGGAATCTAGAGCAGAGTGAAGAGATGACTTCTTTGAAGTTAATTTAGAAATATTTGCATGCCATGTATATGATTAATAGGGAACGCCATGAGAAGCCCGAAAAAGAGATGGAAGATTTAAAGCAAGCCATGAAGAGGATGGATGATGCGATATCACAGTCCATCAAAAATCTGGAGAAACAGATTGGATAGTTAGCCATTTTCTTAAACTCAAGGAACGAATGATAGTTTCCAAGCAACCCATCACAAATCCCAAGGAGAACATTAGTGTCATGTATCTGATGAGCACTATGGTGACGAATGAAGCAAGACATGAGCAAGTTATTTACAATAAAAAATGAACACTTTGGCAATAAGAAAGAATGAAGAGACACATGATTATGGAACAGAAGTAAGAAAAGATGTACTCAATGGATTCAGGCAACAAAGAATCAATTCTTTGAAGAGTGACAAGAAGGGAAAGAACTAATACAAAGCCAAGCAAAAAGATGAAGGACCTTATGAAGAAACACTAAAAAGAAATGTCATCAAGTTAATCTAAGGAAGCCAGTACTGAAGTTCAAGTTCATCCTAAAACTTCAACCAATAAAAAAAAGAGGTCTAGGAGAAATATGCATACCAATAAGCATTGATGGTTATCGATTTAGAAATATCTTATGTGATATAGGAGCTTCAGTCAATGTCATGTCAATAATGGACAGGTTGCAAGCCAATTTGAAGATCATTTGTCCCGATACGACAAATTTGCAAGTAGTAGACGACAAGCTGATAACTACTATAGGAAGAGTCTTGAAAATGCATGTGAAAGTGGGTTGATTTATATTCATTACTGATTTTAAGGTTATTGATCACAACATGGATGATGATGTGTCTATGATACTTGGAAGGCCATTCTTGACCACTACCAATGCAGAGTTGTACACAAGAAAGAAGAAGATCACTATGAATATCGATTAGGGCGATAATGCAGAGAAATGTATCTTTGTCGATAGTAAAGAAGTACATCTGGATAGGAATAAAATCATAATCTTTGATCTACAATTGGAGTATCTCAATTTAGACTCAGACTAAACGAGTGAAATGGCGTTAGGCTAATGAACTTAAATTAAGCGCTATTGGGAGGCAGCCCAGGGTTTTTAAATTTCAAGTTTTTAAAATTTATGTTAGTAATTAGTTATTTAGTTTATTAAGTACAATGAACTCATTTTAGTTTTCAACTTTCGAAAATTTATGCTAAAATGCTCGGAGAAGTCTAAACAGATGTAGAGGACCCATAAAGTATCAATGAGTTATAGGGATATTTTTGTGTGATTATATATGTTTGTGTGTTTATTGTTATCACGATTTTAGGCTTATTTTTAAACCTTGAGGACAAGGTTTAATTTAAGTTTGGGGGCACCAACACTACACTACACTATGGGAAGTTGTAAGAAAGGTTGAAATAAAGATAAACACTGGAGGTATGATCGTTTAAATTTTATTTTTGAAGTAGTTAAATAGGAAAGCATGGTAGTGTATTATTTATTTCATTTACTTACTATTTTAGCATGTTTAGTTAATATAGATTAAGTTATATATAGTAATACATAATGAATAAGTAGTTCATTTGCATATTCATGCCTTTAATTAAGGATGAGTATAATACAAAACATCTTGTCGATATGAAACTCAAGATAGCTTTTTTAGATTTTTGATGAAATAATGAAATGTAGCTACAATGATATGATTTTATGATTACAAACCTAGAATTAAAGAAGACCATGAACTTGAAACAAAGGCAAGAAGATTACTAGAACCTTTATTATGGAAAAAAGTTAGATCTCTAAGGAAATCTATAATAACTATGAATCGTACTTTAAAATAAAAAGTAAAATAAAGACTTAGTGCAATAGGGGAAGAAATATGCATTGTAAATGAAAATTTGGAGTTAACTTACTTGATTAAGTTAAAGTGAGAAGTGCTAACAAGTGTTTTAGAATAAAAAAAAATGAGAGAGTCCCACAAGTTCTACAAGAAATGAAGCAAAGAATTTGATGGCTGAAAAATTGAGGAAAAACAAAGTCCATATGAAAGGAGCAGGGACTGTGAAAGAAAAAGAGAAAAGGAGGAGAAGAAAAGAAATGAGAGAAAAGTAAAGAAAAGAATGCGAAAACTAAAATATGACTCTTCAAATAAAATATTTAGCTCACGTACGAGTAGCTAATTGAGTTAAGTTTTCTTTTAACTTATATTAAGTCCTATAGACTTTTGAAGTGCTACAGTCTATCAAAGATTAGTTTCATCTATGCATGTTGTGAATTCCTGAGCTTAATGAGAAATCATGAGATTGTACACTTGCTACTTAGGTGTCGAGGTGAAACGAACTTGTGAGTAGTGATGGTTTTGGTTCTAATCTACTTTGATGTTTCGAAAGTGTGTTATATTTGTTGTTAAAGCTACATATTTTAAAAATTTAAGTTTTTGTAAAGACAAAAACTTTTGAGTAGGTTATTAACTTGCAACACAGTGAATTAAAGGATGCTCCATGAATACTGTAAAATGAATGAGAATTAGAGTAATATGAGTAATTAGGAGACTTAGTAAAATACACTTTTGCTCAGGACATACAAAATCTTAAGTTTGGGAGTTTTTTATAAGTGTTTATTTAGACTTATATAAAGGTTTATTTTAGTATAAATATCTCTAAATGAGCTCTAATTGATGGTGTTTATGCATTTTCAGGAAAATAAGACATAAAGAAAGGAAATGAGAAAAAATGAGAGGAAACGAAGCTAAAAGTCACTAAAGTGTGGTCGGCACTACAATACGAAGGTGTGATGTTGTGGAGAGTAAAGGGACAATGTGGAGGACCTAGGCACAGTGTAGGAGTGAAGACAAGTCCAGAAAATAAGAAGGGAAGCTTGACATTGTGGCATGCAGTAGTATAGTTGTGGAGCTTCAAGGGAAGGTGCGAGGGCCTAAGGGACAACGCTGAGGTCACTGAGGAGAAGAATTGCACACAAATGTGGCAGCGCTGTGACATAACACACACAACGTCAGGGGATAAGTAACAACGCCGAAATAGAAAAAAATAGAAAGTTAGAGTTCTATTTCGAGTTAAATTGTAAAGTAGGGTCTCTAATTGTGTTTAGGAAGTATAAATAGATATAGGACATCGTATACCAAACATATGTCAACCATTAGTAGCCATTAACATATTTTAGTATAGATTTACATTATTCTTGAGTGTTAGAACGATTCGCGGAGAGAAGACATCGAAGAGTCACGTGCGGTGATTTGGGTACTTTTTATTGATTTATTTGAAGTTCTTATATATCTATGGTTTCAATGAATACTTTTTAAGCCTATTTTTTGCCCTATTTTTGTGTATATTTTCTATTTTATAATGTGCCAAAAGTTTCCTATTTTAGTTCCTAATTATATATTTTTTATTGTTTGTAGGTTTTATGCCATGTTTAGTCCAAATGAATAAAAGTGGGGCCCTTTTAGAGGGTTTTGGTGTTGCACCTAGAAAAGCGGGCTAGTACGTATCTCAAGACAATTGTGTGGGTCCCATATTGATTTAGGATGGTGGTTGGTTGATGTGCCAAAGGATTTAAGTGTTCTAAGCTGAAGAAAGAATATAAAAATTGGCTAAGTCATTGTTGATTCATGGGCTAGTTCAGTAACCACACAAGTGAGCCTCGAGACATGTTATTCATTGCATATTAGAGTTAATGAAGCAGGTCAAAGACACGAACAACCATACACCTTGATCACTTTCAAGTGCAAGAGCCACATAGATTTTTCTCGATATGCGAGCCGTAAGCCGAATGAAGGAAAAATGAAAAAATTGAATTCATTCGGTCCACTCCCCCACCTCCCGTGCACATTCTCCTCCTTTAAACCAACCTCGAATGTCGCATCAGCATAGCCAATAGTTATCACCAACATTGATGTTTCTAGGTGCATAAATCACATCCCTCACTCGTTCTCATCACCGTGCATGTGTGCCTCTCCTCCAACCCTTTGATCATGCCTCGAGTAATGCATTAGCCCTATCAACAGTCTCTCTCCCTATGGTGGCCCTGCCACCCGGAGTGGCGTATCTCCATGTACTCCTTGCCCAGTAGGCCTACCTACAAGTGTCTGACACCTGCCCGTCCTCCTTTTGTCTCGAAATTCGTGTGCATGTGTGTTTTATTAAATTAGTTAGTGGATTATATGTATTTCCTTAACTTATTCTCTTTAAGTATTAATATGTTTATTAAGTTCAATAATTAGCAATTTATTTTAATGTTTAATCATACTAGTGGGTTGTATCTTACAAGTTAACATAAATCAACGGAAGCCTTAATTGATACAATTAGAATAAGTAATTTAGCATGGTAAATATTATTAATAAGAGCAAATCCTACTGTGGAAAACTCAAAAAACACTTTGTATATAAGAGACAGTACCATAAACAAGGTATATATACATGTACCATGTCATCTCAAGTCCTCCAACACCTAGAATAATACAAAATATAAAAATAAGCACATACTAGTAGGTCCTCGATGGTGGGCAATCAGATGTAGTCGCCTTGGATCCCCTTGCCCCTACTAGTCTTAGGATCTACACTCAATCATCACAAAATGATAGATGACGAGTCCAGTAAGTGAAATCTTAAGGAACCCCTTCGAGCGTTCGCGTAAATAAAGTAAGAAAATGCAATAAGTGTTGTCAAATAAACATGCAGAATGTGAAGACTGACAACTATAAATGGCTCATCGCATGAATAGATAATAGCTAAGCTAACAAATGTGTGCACTCACTCTATATGGACTAGACTGTACTTCTGGTCACCAAGTTCCCACCAGTTTTCACACCCAATTGGCTCGATACTTGGTCCCACGACGTGCTGGCCAAATCCACTGAGTCACCGACCCGTGCACCAAGGGCAAGTTTTGGTCGACGTTCACTGAGTGTCGTGTCATACGTGCTATAGTCCAGTGCATCATGAACACAAAACTAGGAAATCCGAGGGAGTAACCTCAACCCACGTCCAAGTAACAGAATGGAATATTAAAACAACAAGGAAACGATATGAATGAAATTTAAAACAAAATCAAATACTCAGAGTTTTTAGTTTGGTTTTACAAACCTCAAACCGCTCTACGACCTCCCCAAACTCCCGTATCCGACCCGACAAGCTCCCCTGTATCGAGCTACAGTCTCCTAAGTCACTGAAGCTCTATTTTATAGGTTTAGACTATTTTCAAGTGTTTGGTTAGGTGTTCAGTTGTATCGAGCTACAGTCCCCTTAAATTCATAAGTTTTAGGGAGCATCATAGCCTATTGTTTAAATTTGAATTTACTTAGCCTATGGTTACATTACCCTTTTTCAATTGAATTACTTAGTCTTGTGTATTTGAGTTTATCGAGTTTTTCTAGTGTACCCTTCATTTGCCTCTCGATACCCGCGTTAACATGCATTTTGAGGCAACTACCCGTCACACAACCTCACATGATATAACTATTCAACATACACACATGCGACGTATTTAAAAGTAAATTCATAAAATGCATCGCAGTTAAACAACAGAACACACAATTTACTAGTGTGCCTAGGTCGACGTGCGTCCTAGCCTACCTGCAGTGTCCATGTGGATTCAAGCTGGCGTCCATGTCTGAAATTATGAAATAAATAATGACGTTAATAAAATGGGCCATTACAGTTCTTCCCAACTAAATAAGATTTCATCTCAAAATTTAACAAAACCGAATGTCGTACCATGAAATAACTGAGGGTATTATTCTCACATCGTCTACTCGAGCTCCCGGGTAAGTTCCTTCGTCCCATAATGTTGCAACTAGGACTTTAGAGAGCTACCTGTTTTTGAGAATCTGAACTCTACAATCAATGAACTCTATCAGCCTCTCCTCGTAAGTCACATTACGTTGAACCACAATCTGCCCCAAATCAATTATTGGTCTTGGTCTTGACCTAGCTAGTATTAACATCGAAATGTGAAATGTCAGATGAACCCTAGCTAACTCGGTAGGTAACTTTAGACACTGCCCACTCTCTATGATCCTTAATGGTCCAATAAATCTCGGTGCCAGTTTCCTTTTAATACCAAACCTCTGCTGACCCTTCCAACCGGAAACCTTCAAGTATACCAAGTCGCCATCCTCATAGCTCAGACCTTCATGATACCGATCTGCGTATTTTTTCTGTCTCTCTTATGCGGCTCGTAACCTCTGACAGATCTCTCTAATCTTCTTTGTGTGATCAACAACTAACTCAGGCCCAACAGTCACTATATCTTTCGGCTCTACCTAACACGCAAGTGATCTAAACGGCCTCCCATACAGAGCCTCAAATAGTGGCATACCAATACTCACCTGATAACTATAATTATATAAAAACTCACACAAAGGCAAATAATCCTCCCACAACCACCCAAACTGCAATATATGTGCCCTAATCATATCTTCAAAAATTCTTATCAGCCGTTTTGACCGTTCGTCGGTCTGAGGATGATAAGCTGCATTAAACTACAACGTGGTGCCAAACTACTCCTACATAGCCTCCCAAAGCCTCAAAGTAAAATTAGGATGACTTTGTAATACAATATAAACCGACACCTAGTGGCGGCCCTAGATTCTAGGTCACGTTGCTATGCGCCATGTCGCATCCAACCTCAACTAGCTTTGCTACGTCATAGCGCGCTTCTCCTTGACGCCACGCGACCTAACGAGTTGCTTACACTTTTCCAGCTAACCCTAATTACGCTAACTAACCTTTACATAAGTATTAATAATTTAGTTAGCCTGTTATTAATTTATCAAGTTATATTATAATTTTACCGCGAAAGTCTTTTAATGAGTAACTTTTGCAATATTTAATAATCATAAGTAGTGGAAAACCCGACAAAAGATATCATGTTTATATCAAGGCGAGAAAAGTATAATAAAAGTCCCATATACATGTAATCAAAGTTTTATGGTTCCTAAAACCCAACAAAAGTAAAATAAATACATACTGATAGCACGCACGAGCTGGTTCCACAATCTTAAAGGTAGTTGCATAGTACCTCCTTGCCCTTACCCTTACTTGTCGAAGGATCTGCACTTAGTCACTCAACAAATATAGTGATGGGTCCAGTGAGCAAAATCCCAAGAGAAGTCCATACAATATTCATGAATTAAAACTGATAAACTATGAGACATGCGAATGTACATGGCAACAGTACATCATATTCCTATGAATATAGGCAACATACGATAAGCAAAAGCAGTAGCGTTAAATAAATAAACAACACGTACCAACTAAACTAGGTTAGAAATAAAGCATTAATTAGTAAGCATATGAATAGTCAGAGAAAACCCTGACGTACACTAGCCAGTAATCAATAAATAGAGTGGGAACCACGTATATACTTACGGGCTTACAGTGACTAAACCCCAACTATAGTTACCAGATGAACCCTCCATACACTATTTCAAGTCAAGGGAACACCCTAAATCCCTCTAGATGATCGTAAATATATCTTACTACCATCGACACGAGCACTAAACAAAAGTAACCCATGTAAGCGATTTGGCCACAACCAATATATACGCAAATCGAAATAGGAGAGAAATGACATGTATGCCCACTAGCAGTAACCATGAAATGCGATATCGATAAATCAAAGTCATGAATTCAGCGAAACATTCTCAATGGGTTTACGCACCTTAATTCGCACTTTGACTTCACTGAACTCCTACATCCAACCCGACTAGCTCCTTGATATGTGAACTACGGTCCCCTAAGTCCCTAAAGTCCAATTTTTCATGTTTAGTATGTTTCTAGGTGTTTGGCAGTCTACTGATAGAATCCATGGTGATTTGCTCCCATTTTCATAGTGGAATGGGTAGTGGCTGTAATAGTATATCGGGTCTCATGTGCTTAGCCTTCACCTGCTAGCAGATGTGACAACTCTTGACATACACCCTATGTCAGACTTCATCCCTAGCCACCAGAATAGTCACCGCAAGTCATGGTGTATCTTGGCACGACCATGATGATTTGTGTAGCATGACCGGTGTACATCCTCTAAAATTCTATCCCCAACCCCTGATCCGCAGGTATCCATAATCTCCCTTGGTATCTCAAACACCGATACGTGGTTTTTGCCCAATCGGTGCACTCCGGGTCTCGAGCCAGACCACTGAACCGCTCATAAAGCCCATCACCTTTAGCATTGGGCAACTCTCTTAATCGATACGGTCTAAACTCTCATCTAACAACAAATGTGATGTTCAACCGTAGTCGACACCTCTGTCAGGCACATCACTACTGCCACCTACAACAAGCCATGCTCATGCGTCATATGTCGTAAAATAGTTTGACTATCAATCTCATTCATGCTCAATGCGTCCGCTATGACGTTTGCTTTTCTAGCGTGATACTCAATAGCGAAGTCGTAGTCCTTCAGCAGCTCAAGCCGTATCATCTAGTGCATATTTAAGTCCCTCTTAGTGAAGATTTATGATAAAATCTTGTGATCTATATATAATATGAACCTATCTCCATAGAGATAGTGCCTTTAGGCCTTCAGTGCATTGATGACTGCTGCAAGCTCCATGTCATGCACTGGATAATTTCCCTCATGGGGTCTCAATCATCTGGAAAGGTATGCAACTTATCTACCCACCTGTATTAACACACATCTAAGACTAATGGTCGATGCATCCATATAAATTGTCAAAGTCTTGCCCGGCTAAAAAATTGTCAATACTGATGCTAAAGTCAACCCCTCTCTAGCTCAAAGAAAGACACTCCTCTGACCAATCAAATCTAACATCATTCTTGGTAAGTCTCATCATCGACATTGAAATCAAGGAAAAGTCATACACTAATCGCTGGTAGTATCCTGTCAATCTAAAAAAAACTCTGAATATTGGTAAAAGACTCAAGTGTCCTCTAGTCAATGATAGCCCGAATCTTATTCAAATCCACAGAAATACCCCGATCACTTATGACATATCCTAAGAATCAAACCGCATTTAGCTTGAAGTCATACTTACTGAAATTAGCGTACCATCTATGCTCTCTCAGTTTCGTCAACACTGCCTTGAGGTGTATCTCGTGATCCTCAGGAGTCCTAGTATAGATTAAGATGTCGTCGACAAAAACTATGATAAATCTATCAAAATACGATCTCAATACCTTGTGCATCAAATCCAAGAAAATCGTTGGGGCGTTAGTTAGCCCAAATGACATGATTGTGAACTTGAATAGCCCATACCTCGTGCTGAAAGTAGTGTTCTGATATACTCATCTTGAACCCTCAACTGATGATAACCTGAGCAAATATCAATCTTCAAGAAAAAATTTAGCGCCTGCCAACCTATCAAACATATCATCTTTCCTAAGAAGTGGGTAACGGTTCTTTGTTGTCAGCTGCTTCAACTTCCTATAGTTTATGCACATCCTTATCAAACCATCCATCTTCTTCATAAAAAACACTGGAGCTCCCCAAAGTGACATACTAGGGTGAATAAAACCCTTCTCCAACAACTCATCTAGTTGATGTCTAACCTCTTCTTGCTCCGATGGTGACATCTTATAAGGTCTACTAATGATCGACTACGTCCTTAGTATCAACTTAATGATAAACTTAATAGCTCATGGTGGTGGCAATCCTGGTAGATCATCGAGAAATACATCAATGAAATATCTAACTACTTAAACATCATCAATCTTGACGTCAATCTTAACCTTCGGATCAACTATTGCTGCAAATGCCTCCATCTCTTGCGTTGTAGCTAATCAACCTCTAGTGATAGGTAAGTTACTCGTGGATCTAATTAGTGAGAACTATGGTATCCCAAGAATACGAAACTAAATCCTCTTACTATAGGAATTTATCTATGCATGATAGGGTGACAACCAATCCATCTCGAGAAGAGCGTCAAACTCTAGGTACTCTAACACTCGAAGATCTACCAATAACTGATGTCCCTCAACCTTTATCATCGAATCACTACATAACCAGTTAGGGTATATCTTATTCCCAACGGTCGTACTAAGAACAAGGTATATGTCTAGTGTATGTGTAGCTAACCCTAACTCTCCAACAACATGCCCAGGAATAAATGATAAAGTACTACTCGAATCAAACATAACATGCATAGGTCTACCAAAAATGTATAACGTACCCTCAATGAGTTGTCTGGTCGCCCCGTCATTTGGCTGCGCTACTGCATGGGCTCTCTTTGGCCTGGTCTGGTTCTCGACATGGTGATGGTGGTGTCCAGCAGTCATTTCTCAAATGTCCCCTTTGACCCCACTTATGACATATATGGTTATCCTGCCTACCAGCCTGTCCATCACCTAATCTTGGACCCTAACCTTGATTTCTCTGACCCTTGCCATGTCCCCCTTGATCTCGACCCTAATGGTGATCTATGGTAGTGGCCTACGCTAATTTTTTGGTGATGGTGCTATGGCGTGGACCGGGTTTCTCTCCTCATATTGGAACTGAATGCCCCAATGAACATCCCTGCGGGCCCTGTCTCATTTGTCATCCCTTTGACCTCTATCCAAATGACCCCTCTATCTTTTCGGCATTTGGTCCAGTTGAGAACTCTGCCCTATCTGTACCTCAGTCCTAATCACATGTCTTCCATCTCTTTGCATTAGGTAGGTCTCATGCGCTAAAGCTCTATCAAATATGTCATATATAGTAGGTGCCCCAGACGATACCACTACCGAAGCAATCCTATCCTCAACTCATATGGTGAAATAATATATTTGCAGAAGCTCTGTCCTAGCTACGTTCATCGAGAACTGGAGTAAGTATCAGAATCTCTCCATATAATGTAGCAAAGTCTGGTTACCCTGTCTCAAAATCAGAAACTCCTCTCTCAATCTCAATCTCACCTTCATGGGTATGTATTGATCATAGAACAACTCCCTAAACTCAACCCATGTTGTCGGCTCTGGATGGGTATCCTGATATGTGGCCCACCATACTATTCCATAGCCACTCAAGCATGCGTCGGATAACCATGCCTGAACACTCTCGTCATTCCTCATCAGCTAATGGAAGTGCTGAGACAACACAATCCACTTCACCACAGCCTCGGGGTCACCACCTTCGTAAAAGAAGCACGGCTGAAACTTCATAAATTCTCTCAACATCTTCGTTTATGGAGCCAAGACGAATCTCGATGGAGTAGAGGTAGTAGTGGTAGCAGTCATCTGATACGTAGAGTGGTGGCATAGGAGTTGTCGTCTCTAGTGGAATAACAATTGCGGTGGCTCTCTCTATTTGTATCTCCACTACTACCCTATCAATGGGTGTTTGGGGAACAATCGGAGCGACGGATGTCCCTGTAGGTAGGTAATTGCTATTGGCTCTCTAGGTGCGGCAACCATTGTAGCAAGTGATGTAAGTGCAGTGGCCTGATCCCATAACAAACGTAGTACCTCGGTCATCTAAGTCTCTCGAGTCGAGAGTTAATCCTCCATACTAGCTGTAACCGGGGAATCTTTAGCCTCATCGCTAGTCTAACCAGTCTCATGAGGCGTACTTGACTGTCTGTCCTAAATTTGCATTGAGAAGCGTGCTCCGGATCGGCCTCGGTATATATGTATCATATATATATAAATGGAAATAACTTCCAAACTAAAGTTTAAAGGCCATAATTTCGGGTTCCCAAGACTAAAGTTTATTTATTAAATTTCATGCTCTTTCATTATTTACATTCCCAAGTTCTTAGAACCCTTGGTCTGATACCAACTATGGCAGCCCTAACGCCCTTGGATGACATGTCTCCATGTATTCCTTGCCTAGTGGGCCCAACTAGATTTGTCCAGTACCTGCCCGTCCTCATCTTATCTTGAAATTCGTATCCATGTGTGTTTTATCAAATTAGTTAGTGAATTATCCATATTTCCTTAACTTATTCCCTTTAAGTATTTAAATTTTTATTCAGTTCAATAATTTACAGTTTATTCTAATGCTTAACTATACTAGTGGGTTGTATCTTATAAGTTAACATAAATCAACGAAAGCCTTAATTGATACAATTAGAATAAATAAGTTAGCATGGAAAATATTATTTGTAAGAGCAAATCCTACTGTGGAAAACTCAGAAAAGTACTTTTTATATAAATGATACTACCATAAATAAGGTATATATACGTGTACCGTGTCATCTCGCTCAATACCCAAAATAATAAAAAATATCAAAATAAGTACGTATTGGTAGGTCCTCGACAACGGGCAATTATATGTAGTCGCCTAGGATTCCTTTGCCCTTACTGGTACGAGGATCTACACTCAATCGTCACAAAAAGAAAGATGACAAGTCCAGTAAGTAAAATCCTAAGGAACCCTTCTGAGCCTTCGCGTAAATAGAGTAAGGAAATGCAACAAGTACTATCAAATAAACATAAGAAATGTAAAGATAGATAACTATAAATGGCTTATCGCATGAATAGATAACAATTAAGCTAACAAATGAGTGTACTAGTTCCAGATGGATTAGACGGTACTTTGGGTCACCAAGTTCCCACTAGTGGTCACGTCTAATTGGCCCAACACTTAGTTCCTAGCGGTGCTGGCCAAATCTACCGAGTCATCGACATATGCACCAAGGGCTGGCTTAAGTTAACGTTAAGTGAGGGTCAGGTCACTTTGTGCTACAGGTTAATGCATCATGAACACATAACCAGGAAATCTGGTTGAGTAACCTCAACCCACATCTAAGTAACAGAATGGAATAGTAAATAGCAAGGAAATGATAGGAATGAAATTTAAAACACAATCAAATACTCAGAGTTTTTTAGCTAGGTTTTACAAACCTCAAATCACTCTTCGACCTCCCTGAACTCCCGCATCTGAACCAACAAGCTCCCTGGTAGCGAGCTACGGTCTCCTAAGTCCATGGAGTTCAATTTTATGGTTTAGACTATTTTCAAGTGTTTGGTTAGGTGTTTAGTTGTAAATCATTAAAACGACCACTTAAATTCATATGTTATCTATCATTAGCGCGCTAATGGGTCTACCTAACATGCTAGGTGAAGTTAGCGTGCTAATGGGTCTACCTAGCATGCTAAGTGAAGCTAGCACACTAAGGGATCTGTCTAGCACGCTACGGTTCTTCATTTTGAAAAATAGTTGGAAACCAAAACGATTAGTACACTAACCATTCCAAGTAGCGCGCTATCTGTTCTTTTTGGACAGAATTCTCAAGTCGAGAATTTTGTCCTTTCACTCTCAATTAGCTACCTCATTGGTTTTAACATTCTATTCACATGTAATTAACCCCAAAACAACAACCAAAACAATTCGTAACATCGATTAGACCCAATTTATCTAAATCTCATGGATTCACTAAACTTTCCAATTTCATCAAAAATACTAATTCTAGCTAAACTAGTTGTAAATTCTCTTTGAAAATGATCTATAAACATGTACTTCATCATGTTTTCACTAAAAACCTGAGGTATAATCATCGAACTTGAATTTCGCTTAAACTTACAAAAAATGAGTTAATTGAAGAGTGTAGGAGATGAAGAAGATGATTAACTAGGTTGGATCACATAAATTGTCCTTAATATTGGTTGAATTCCAACTTAGATTCCCTCTCTTCCTCAGGTTTTCTCTGAATTTGCATGAACATTGGTTTGATTAAAAATCCCACTAACTTGGTTTATATATATTTGGTCTTCATCAAGTGTGTTTACGTATCGCGAGGATTATCTTGTGGTTAATAACCATGCTGTGGTATACATTTGAATGACTCCAATAGCACACTCCCTTCCTTGATTCTTTCAATATGATCATCTTGAGGTTCATCCATGATCCTAATTATTTAGTTCAAAATATAAGCTTTTCATTTATTTGATTTATGTACCTTACATTAAGCCTTATTAAACCATATGATTAGTGTTTTATTTAAAAAAATTAACCAACTTGTGGTCTTACTAACCTTCGACTACTCAATATTTGGTGCCCCTCATCTCGACACGCATTTCGAGACGCATCATAGCCTATTGTTTAAATTTGAATTTACTTAGCCTATGGTTACATTACCTTTTTCAATTGAATTACTTAGTCATGTGTATGTGAGTTTGTTGAGTTTTTCTAGTGTACCCATGGTTCACCTCTCGATACCTTTGTTGACATGCATTTCAAGGTAACTACCAATCACACAACCTCGCACGATATAACTATTCAACATACGCACATGCGATGCATTTACAAGTACATTCTTAGAATGCATCGCAATTAAACAACATATCACACAATTATTTAGTGTACCGAGGTTGACGTGTGTCCTAGCCTACCCGAAGCATCCACATGGATCCGAGCTGGCGCCTATATTTGAAATTACGAAATAAATAACGGCGTCAATGAAATGGGCCATTACACTCCCCCAATTATTACAATTCATTAGTCATATGTTATCTCGCCTACACTAATCTCGCACATTTTCTTTTTTTCTATTCATTATTAAGTTTTGTAATTAAATTTTTAGGGCCATGAGGTACTAAGCCTCATGACTAGGATTACGATTTTTCAAGGGATGCTCAACATGACCATGGAATTTGTGAAGTTCTACATACTTTAATTTCAAATTTAGTTTATGTTTTGGTTTCACTCATGTTATTGTTTTACTTGTTACTTGTTATCCAAATGCATCGAACACCAAGTAGCAAGCTGATAACCCAATTTATATGCTCTCTTTTGGTCTATTTCGGATAACAAGAGGGTCTAAACTAAATTAAGCATGATTCGTGGCTTGGTTGTCTAAGTCTTGTGATTTCACAAATCTGAATGCGGCAAGTGTGTTGAATCTATTTGTTGCTTTACCTAGGGTTGTACATTTGTTAGAGAGTCTTTTACTATAATTAGGAAACCAAGGACTGCTAGGTGCTTTTTGAAGCTGTATAACTAGTCTATTGGAACTAAACCAAATAAACCTTTGTAGAATCGATGATCAATCCTTGATGTTGAGTTGACCTTGATTTTCCCAACCTAGGAATTTACATAACTTGTCTTACATCATTTACTTTCTTTCATGCAATTAGATTAGTTATTTTCTATCTTTTGTCATTGTAGTTAGTTTATTGTTAGTCCTCTTGCACTTCATGTTTGTTAGTTTAATAGTTGTTCTCTCGGTCGTTTAACAAGTTAGTTAGTTAGCTAATTCTCTTTTTAAACCCCATTATTGACCAAAGTTTAGATTATCATTTCTTGTGGATCGACACTCTTGCTTCCATCTACTATAAACCAATTGTAGTTATCCATTGGTAACAACTCTAGCCAGAATTTATTATTAATGTGTTCAATATGCATGAATTTTTGCCACCGTTGCTGGGGATTGGTTCTAATCGTTTCTTTGATTTTCATTTACATTTTTCCATCTAGTCTCTTGTCTCTAACATATTTGCAGGAAACTACTCCTCAATGGCCACCAGTTCATACTGCATTTGCAGTTGTCCCTTTGATGTGCCACTAGAACCAGCTCTATTGTTTTGGTTGAGGCTAATTATGGCTAGTGAGCATGAATTGTACCTCATCGATGAACAATTAAATCAAATGATTTAACGAAGGAGTTGACGGTTCGATGAAAAGATGAAGTCATGGTATCAAAATATGGGAACTTAAATTAATCAAGTGACAACTAACCTTGAGAATTCGAGCTTTAATTGAAAGTTTCCCATACAATGAATGTCAGTGGATACCTTTAGTGTTGTTTCTTCGAAGAATGTTGAGGAGAATGAGCTTTCAACTGAAGAAGACTTTAAAGTTTCTCCTCAACAGTCAGACACTAGCTTTGCACAAATTCAAGAAGAAGCCGAAATGAAGGTTGAGATCACTTTTGAAAGGCCAAAGGAACTACAAAAAGAGACCAAGGAAGACCAACCCTTTGTATTGGCGAAACCATATACTTGTAAATCTTGACATGAAGGTGGAAGACAAGAAGCAATCAAAGACTTCATATGCCACAAACATCTTTATGTTGGAAGATCATGCCATGATTAATTGTTTTGTGTTAGAGGTCTCGATTGTGCTCTCAATTCTGAAGGAGAGTGTGCCTATCTCATTGCTCAAAGCTAAAGGAGAGAGTATCATTCTTTAATACTCTTTATTAGAAGGCATCAAGTGATGAATACGCCATGTCTAGCCAAAGAATCGAAATAAAAGCACTTATTGGGAGGTAACCCAACCTTATCTTTCATTTCACGCAGTCATTTTAGTTTAACTTTTTTTTGTTCAATAAACTTATAGTATCAATTTTATTTGATTTTTGCATGAACTTTTAATGTTTTGAAAGTATTGGATATGAGAGAGAATACCCAAATAAATGGTGAGAGTTTCTTTGGATTAGAGAGAGTTTAATTGAGAGTGAGATTGTCTAAGTGCACATCCGTTAGGTATACATTACATTAGCATTTATGACTCACTCGCACAGACCCATATCCCTTGTTTCTACAAGACGAATAATGCCATGCATGGCATTACCCTACCACACATTTGTCTTGTTGAAATCATTCTCATTTCACACATTCTACTTGAAAAGTGATTGTTAATGAATTCACGTTCGTGAATGATACTTCTATGAGTTAAGGGAATTTGTATCCGTTGCTTTTA
This sequence comes from Stephania yunnanensis, assembly GCA_039657365.1. Taxonomy (NCBI): domain Eukaryota; kingdom Viridiplantae; phylum Streptophyta; class Magnoliopsida; order Ranunculales; family Menispermaceae; genus Stephania; species Stephania yunnanensis. Next base: position 14,339,561 of record CM077592.1, read on the forward strand.
CAAGTGGGATTTTATGTGATTTGTTTGGAATTGCATGCATAAAAATGTTTTTTGAGCTTTAAATGATTATACTTGATGTGATTGTAACACTTGTATCCTCTTGTGGCCATTTTCCTTGGTTGTGTGCTATGCGATTGCTTTTCAACTTGATTCGAGCATTCTTTTTGGGAAATTGACTTATTCTTTTAGGATTCTTGATGTTTTGACATATGGTTCGAACTTATTAAGTCAATTTCTTTGTTCATTAGTTCTTGCTCTTATCATGTGATGGTTTTAAATTGTCTTAAAAGTTCCTTCAATACTGAAAAAAAAACATAAAACAAAAAAAGCATCGCTCAAATAAAACTTGTTTTTGTCGTTTAACTCGCTTTGGAGAATATGTTGCATTTTAATTAGTTTGTTTTGTCTCTCTATTCATTCCATTGTATATCACTTATTGTCAGCCATATCGTCATTAAGATGACTCTCTTGCCTATATTACCTTAATCCCCTGATAATCTAGTCATCCTAATCCATTCTTTTAAATTTGACCTGAAAATACTTTTCCTTTGAATCCATTAATAATGTTCGGTCACGTGCCATAGGTCAATCTACAAACATTGTTTATCTTATGATTTTAGTTAATAAAATAGAGGTTTAATTTTCTATTTTTATTAAAAGTGATTGCATGTTTACCTTATAGTAAGACCCATGGGTATTTGTTGAAATATCCTAAATGTCCCTAGTCGGTCATTATAATGGGAACTATAATAAATTAAGACTAGTGTGAATCTTAATTGATGGTCATGTGATGATCATGCGTATAGGGATACAAATCAAGATCATGAGTACTTGTTATGGAATAAGGTATCATACCGACCCGCTATGAGAACACCACATGGATTAAGTCATAGGTGCTACTCATGATTGGTATATCATTTAGTCCTTCGACTTAAGATTATCATAGACTTTAATATTAGGAGGATGATAATTTGACACAATCAAAAGTTGTCTTTAATCGGACAATTATAAAGATTGTGATTGGTTAACGTGTCAATAACATGTAAAGGTGTGTGATCAAGATAGAATTTGTCACTCTCGTATAGAGAGAGATATTAGTGGATCCCTCGATTAGATAAACTAATAATGGCTAAATCCATGTGAATTGATATGATCAATGTCGCTTGAATGTTTTTCAGTTTACCTAAAAATCGAGACTAATACGATTGAACATTAAATGTGGCTTTCCATGCCTCATATTTAATCAAAGGATATCGCATGACTAAAGGATATAATATATGTTATTAATTAGGTTGTATCGATGTTGTTATTCATGCTACTGGGGTAGTCATAATGACTTGCTAGAGACTGCTTATGACTTGTGTACTAAAATGGTTTTTGGTTCACTGCCAACTTTGCATGAACCATTGGCTCGCACGTAAAGAATGACTTTGCACAAATTCAATTGTTCCAGAGTAATGAATTTTATATGATAAAATTTATGACATAAAATCCCTAGCGATTTGTTTTATGATAACTTATTAATAGGGGCGTATGTGTAATTTGCTTAAACTGCCTAAATACAATAGTCGTATTATGAATAGAATTTTAAGTAATGGCTTATCTACACATTTAAATGAGGGTGCAACCCTAAAAACGAAATAAGATTCTTTTTTTTTACAATTCTCAAGTTCTCTAGATTTAAGGAGAGAAAGAAAAACCGTTTTCAATCTCTCTTGGAGCTAGCACTCCAAATTGTGGTCACCGTTTGTGTGTGGATTTCTAATAGAGGACGCGTATTTGAACGTCTTGGAAATTGAACAATCAGAAAAGGAAATCACAAAATAAGGTATGATTTACTTTCATAGATTTAGTTTAATGGAACTTATTTTCGATCATGTTGCGGTTTTCCAAATTTTGTTTTGAATTTTTAGCTGCGTATGAACCCCATAACCCAACAAATAATGCTCCATAACTAAATTTATATACTCAATGAAACTCAATTCATGATTTGTTCTATTAGAGCAAATTAGGAAATCATACGTATCATAATCAGTATTTTTGTAAAAAAAATTCGGTAGCAACTTTACTAAAAATGACCTGCCTAAAAACTTCCACCTAATAGACAACAGAATTCGGAAGAGACCTAAAAGGACTCAAAACTTTCCACAATTCACAACATATAAAAAATTGAAATTGATGAACTAACTTAGAGTCTCCGATAGCTTAATTATATTTTATAATCCCAAATAGAACAAAAATGAACATAAACCCTTTCAATTTATTTTAACTAAGTTAAGACGCTCTCATAACCATTCAACGAGTCTTCATGTCCTACACTCACCCCAAGAATCTCAAAACGATAAGAAGAATACAATTCCTATCACATAAATATCGATAATATAATAATACATAACTAATATAACACAATCATAAAATATCCCGAACTCACATTCATTTCCCAACTAATCATGTTCATTCACTATTCAGTTTCCAACCAAAATGTTTCCTTAATTGAGCCAAAACCTAGTCTCATATACCAAGTTCATCAGCCCCTTCATCATTAAGATGATTGACTGGCTTAGATTACCTTAATCCCTTGAAAATCTAATCAGCTTAATCTATTCTTTTAATTTTGATCTCAAAATAATTTTCCTTCGAATCCTTTAATAATGCTCAAAAACTAAATTTATATCTTCAATGAAACTCAATTAAAGATTTATTCTATTAGAGCAAATTATGGAATCATACAGATCATAATCCATATTTTCGTAAAAAAAATTGGCAGCACATCTTGGCATGCTAGAAAACTTACACCTAATAGACAGCAAAATTGGAAAGAGGCCTAAAAGGACCCACAATTACCCGCAGTTTATAACATATAAAAAATTTAAATTGATGAACAAACTTAGAGTCTCCAATAGCTTAATTACAATTATATAATCCTAAATAAACGAAACTTGAACATAAACCTCTCAATTTATTTTAAACTAACTTAGGAGACTCTTATAACCTTTCAACGAAACTTCACATCCTACACTCACCCCATGAATCCTAAAACAATAAATATAAACAATTTAAACAAGAACTTGATTTAAGTATAGTAAACAACCACTACAATCTTTGAGTCTTGTCCATTCTTCCCTTGTCTTCATATAGAATCTGACATCATCAAAAGCAACTCGAAGATGTCAAGTAAGTAAATTTCTATATTGATCTGTACTCCTGCAATTGTTCGTCTAATACATTGGGACATGTAATTACACTTCAAAAGAAATAATAAGATTTATGCATCAACATGACATGCAATCCATTATGTCGTTATCTTTTAACTATAATCAGATGTCGATTTATAAAAAAAGTACAAAGATATTATTAAGAGATCTTGAAATGCAGAGATAACTTGCCGGCATAAGACTCTGCTAGTCTCACTAGACGGTGTAAAAGCAGGATTGAAATCAAGTTTCAAGCAAACCAAACGCCAAAACATGCTTATCCTCTAACTTTCTCTATGTATGCATGGCAAGAATGATAAAATGCAATGTGGACTATGATACGATTATTGATACAAAGATATTCAATCAATAGTAAAGATCACTGTATGGTTTACTTACAACCATCCAATTTTGAGCTTAATTTTTGGGGTTTCCAGAGCTTTGAATCACCTTGAAAATGGATCCAATAGCTTCCCTGCATACCAAATTATATTACGGGTTAAGCTTCAAGTGAAACCAAGTAACGAAGCCCAATGAAAAATACGGCCAAAGTACGTTTGAGAACAATTTCCAAAAATATTCATTTATATAATTGCTTCATCTGGCTTTCAACTAGCCAGCTTGGGGTAACTCTTTAACCTTGAAAACCTCAATATATTTCATGATGACCTTAAAAGAACTTGTAGTACTCATGTTATACTTTCCCTAGACTCTAAGAATACTCAAATTGGATTACCAACAAAAAAGTTACAGATTTTCCAATATGGCCTTTCAACTAGGCAAACTTTATTTATATTGAACTGAAAAGTAAACTCCACAACAAACACTATGAAACCATTCTATACCAACATCAAAATATTTTCACAGCCCATGGAGTAAAATTAGACGAAAATCAATAATTGATTCATCAAGAAACCCAATGTAAATTAATATCAACTATAAAACATCTCTAAAATAGTTATCAACTGAATCACATTAGTTCAATTCATCAAAACCCTAACTCACATAGGTGGAATTTACTCCAAATTGGCGCACATCAACCCATACATCAATTTTTAATAATCCCTACTGATTTCCATCAAAACCTCACAAAAGAAATTGAGAAATCGTGAGAATTCAAATGGATTTGAGGAAAACACTCTGAATTGAGAATTTACCAAATTATAAGGTGAAAACCTTGTTTTCACTGTTGAAACTTAGCTTGAATTAATCATCTCACGATGCTCAATAGTTTTGCGGAAAGAAACTGAGCGAAAATCGAACTACGAGAGCTTACTAAGCAAGAGAAAGAGCAGAGATGGTTTAGGAATGAACATATCAATCATTATATTGAAATCAAGTGAAGCGCTTGATTTTGATTTGATACATGTATAAACCCTCGGCGGCTTAATTTTTTTTATTTATTAATTCCTAAAATCCCTATTTTGACATGTTTTGACTTCCATTGCTCATTTTTAATCCATATTTTCACCAAATTAAGCCAACCTCATGACAAAACAGTTCAACTCCATAAAATACTCATAACAATGGTTTTGGTCACACCAAAATCCCAAAAATTTTAAATTTTCCCACGACATACTAAATCCTTATAGACTAATTCTCTTGCCATATTAAATGAAACTTACACCAATTTGGACTCATTCTCCACTTTTGACCACCACTAACCGATATAAAGCTTGAGGTAAGGTCTTGCACCAACTTTATTCTCATCTTATATCACCGCTAATCCCAACTTGCACGTAAACCAAGGCAAAATCTCATGTGATATTTGAAACTTTATTTACTACTTTTTTAGGAACTAACCATTTTTGTTTTACTTGTGCCCTTCAAACACGCATTTATGACCCCTGCTTATGAGAAATTAAGAATACACCACAATACACCCTGATTTTGCAACTAAATAACATATATTACTTCTCAAAGGCATGCAACACTCAAAAAAGATATTTAAGCTTATGATATCTAGTCTATAACACATAGGTACTGTCACGGGGCCAATTAAAGAGGGGTTTTTCACCAGGAATTTTTTCTCTCGCTCAATCGAACCTGTGGTGCCTAAGGGCCACCTTAGTTCAACACACTAATACTCGAATTAAAGGGACAACAAGCAATAGGCAACAAGGAAACGTTTTACTAGCTCTCAATTGGGAATACAATTGTGGAACTTTGTGCTTCCCCAAGCTCAGAGCCCATGGCTTTATAGACCAGCCATTAGGTAGTTACATAACCAACTAGTACACATGTCCAGTGTACATCGATCCATAGACCTGGTAAAATGCCACTCCCTTGGTGGTTGAGGCAGTTACCAAACTGCCTTGCTCCCTTGCTGCCACATTGTTCCATAACCGCCTCCATCACTAGGTCAATTACAACATGCTCCTGGTATTCAGCCTTCCTTGGACGTGCCTTGGTCATGGCTCCAGCCCATGACCAAGGTAGTTATTTAACTGCTTGGAAACCATCTTGACTTGGTCTAGCCACGCCACAAGGGACGTGGCCCATGTTCTCTACGGGACAAGGGTTGTTTGAACGTGCCTGTCCGTGTCCAGGCACGTCGCGTGCTAGCCGGGGCTCCGTTGAGTACCACCGGCTTGAAGGGTGGCCGACGCCATGGTCCGTCTATGGGTCGTGCCTTGGCATTGTGCCCAAGGCATGCTCGAGGGTCCCTGCTAGTTCGCCCATGCCACCCCAAGGAGAGAGCATAACTGTCCTTATAGTAGATGTTAAGCCGTTTCCTCGGCTCCGATAGAAAACATCCCAAAATGAGACCAATCGTACTTTGACCTGGGTCAACGCCCAAGTCAAGATTTGTCAACCTTTGCCTCGTGCCAAGCTCGTGCCAAAAAATCCATTTAAGTCTGGCCCGTGCCCGCGCTCGTGCCAAGATGTGCCAAGGTTTTGCCGCGCTCGTGCCAAGGCGTGCCAAGACGCAGTGCCAAGGCATGCCAAGGCGCGTGCCAAGGCGCTGTGTCAGGATGTGCCCGTGCTCGTCCCGCGCTCTTGTCCGCTCGCGCTCGCCCATGCGGCGCGCCCATACGCGCTTGACCATGAGCGTGCCTGTCCGCATGCGTCCATGCGCGCGCTCGCCTAGAGTCCTTGCCTCGCGCCAAGGCGCATACCCAAGTCGTGCCACGGTGTGCCATGGCGTGCCAAGGCGTTGTGCCAAGGCGTAACCCCTTTTCACCTATGCACCATTTCACATGTTCACCCACGACTGAACCTGATGGAACTAGCCGAGCCCTCCTAAACTCGGTCATTGGCTAGGTTCCTTGTTGCCTAGCCCAGCCTACTCTGGTCACGCTATTGAGGGGCTGACAAACATCCCCCCACCGAAATGTTCGATGCCCTCATCGAACTGCTCGGTTGCTGCCGCTTCTGGTAGTCTGCTATTTCCTTCTTAAACTGCCATAGAGTAGTATCTCGCTCCCAAGTAGGTTCTTCAACATCAACCCACTTGATCAAGTAAAAAGTTTGCCTGTTTCTCTTGCTTTGGCCACGCGTCTCGTGGCTTAGGATCTCCTCAATCTCTCCAGCAAACTCCTTTCGCACCAAAGGTGGAGCTCGCTTCGTCGTGCTCCTCCCTGGATCTGCCTAATCAGCGTGGAAAGGTTTAAGATAGCTGACATGAAATGTGGGGTGTATCTTCAACCTCTCTGGTAGCTTTAGGCGATAAGCTACCCTTCCCACTCGCTTGACTACCTCGAATGGTCCTTCGTATCGCTGTACCAGGCCCTTGTGTGTCTCCTTTTTGTTGAACTTCTTCAATATCTGAGGACTGAGCTTCAACAAGACCAGGTCCCCTTCCTGGAACTCCAAGGGTCGCCTATGCTGGTCAGCATATTTCTTCATCCTCCGGACGGCTTTGGCCAAGCTGTCTTGAGCTGCTTCCCTCAGCTCTTGCTTGTTCCTTGCAAAGCGATAGGCCGCTGGGCTTAACCCCATCAAATTAGACTTGGCTACTTCATGTGGAGTAACTGATTGCTGCCCCATCACCACCTCAAATGGACTCAGCTCGGTAGCGGAGCTCTTGTGAAGGTTGTAGCAAAATTGGGTCGTGTCAAGTAACTCCACCCAGTTGGTATGACTTGCATTCACGTAATGTCTGAGGTAGTCCTCCAGCAAAGCATTGACTCTTTTTGTATGCCCATCCGTTTGGGGATGGTTCGCCGTGGAAAACTTCTGTTCCGAACCCAATAAGTTAAACAAGGCAACCCAAAACCTACCAGTGAACCGAGCATCATACTCCAGCAGCACTGGTGCCTTCCTTCTCTCTGTATTGTCTTGTTGGCACACAAGACAAGTCCGCACGTACTTATCTACGTCCTCCTCCATCTTCGGCGAGAAGAACGATCGTGATAGAAGGGCAAAAGTCCGCTCCATGCCCGGATGCCCAGCCCACCGAGCATCGTGTGTTTCCTTCAACAATTGTCGCCTCAATCCACTAGAACTAGGGACATATGGACGTCCTCCTTTGGCATAGAGGACTCCATCTTCGCACCAGAATCTCCGAGTGACTCCCTCAGCCACTAGCTTCAACACCTTTGAGCAAACAGGGTCTTTGCTCGTCTCTTCCTTAATGCGAGGCAAGAATTCACCTTCTAGCCTCACTGCTGCTGCCACCATCTCAGCCACCACCTTGCGACTAAGTGCATCTGCTACTGAGTTAAGCCTGTCAGGCTTATGCTCAAACTGTACATCGAACTCTGCTAGAAAATCCAGCCATCTCGCCTGCTTCTGGTTGAGCTTTTTCTGGCTCATGAAATAGGTAATCGCTGAATTGTCTGTCAGCACCACAAAACTGGTTCCCAGCAAGTAATGCCTCCAAAATGGAGAGCATGGATCACAGCCAGCATTTCTTTCTCATGAGCCGAGTACCTCTGCTCCGCATCCTTCAGCTTTCTGCTTTCAAAGGCAATGGGGTATCCCTCCTAGACAAGCACCACCCCTAATGCCCGATCTGAAGCATCTGTGTGCACTTCGAATGGTAGTCCGAAGTCTAGCAATGCTAGCACTGGTTCAGAGGCAATGACCGGCCTCAGTTCTGTCATAGCTTGGTTGCATCGGTCCGTCCATGTCCAAGCTCGATCCTTCTTTAAAAGATACGTCAGCGGCGCCACTCTCCGTGAGTAGCCCTCCACGAACCGCCTATAATAGTTTGCCAACCCTAGAAATGACAGCAACTCCTGCACCTTCGCGGGATTCGGCCACTCCAAGATCGCCCGCACCTTCTCCGGATCCATCTGTAGCTTGCCTTGGCCTACAACATGACCAAGGAAAGAAATGGTTTGCGAAGCAAACTCACATTTCTCCCTCTTTACATACAAGTGGTTAGCCCGCAAAGTAGTCAAAACCTTCCGTAAGTGATCCACATGATCTTGGAGGTTGTGACTATAGATTACAATGTCATCTAGGTAGACAACAACAAATCGATCGATGAACTCCCTTAGGACATCATTCATCAAGTTACAAAAAGTAGCAGGGGCATTGGTCAAGCCAAATGGCATGACTAAGTATTCAAATGATCCGTACCTAGTCACCATGGCCGTCTTAGGGACATCTCCAGACGCGATCCGAACTTGATAGTAACCCGACCTCAAGTCCAACTTCGTGAAATAAGTCGCCCCGGATAGCCGATCAAACAGGTCCGCCACCAAAGGAATGGGATACTTGTTCTTCACCGTCAGCTTGTTCAGGGCTCTATAATACACGCACATCCGTAAAGAGCCATCGTGCTTACGTTGGAACAAAACGGGCGCGCCGTATGGGGCCTTAGAAGGCTGGATGAACCCAGCCTCCAGTAACTCTTGCAACTGCTTCCTCAGCTCCTCCAACTCCTTTGGAGCCATTCTATATAGGGCTTGTGCTGGGGGTCTTGAGCTAGGGATCAGCTCAATCTCATGGTCAATTACCCTTTGTGGGGGTAATTGCTTTGGCAACTCTGCCGGCATCACGTCTCTCGAAGTCCTTTAGCACTTCTGCGACTACGTCAGGGACCTTTGTCGTCGTTCTTGCCTTGGTCTCCACCAAGGTCGCTAGGAATGTGGGCTCGCCCTTCCTCATTCCATCTTTCACCTGAATGGCTGAAAGATGGGATAGCTTCGTCTTCTCCTTTCCTGCAATTGTGTTAGCCGCAGGGATAAAACAAGGGTGGGACTTGTTCATCACGAACAGTCCCTTCAAGAACGGCATCAATGCAATACTACCCAAGTGCAAAAAGTCGTACCCTAGGATGACATCGAAATCATCCAAGGGAACAGCCATTAGGTTGATATTTCCCTCCCAATATCCAACCTTCAAATTCACGTCAGTGGTCATACCTTGAATTCGCTTTGCCTCCGAATTCACTGCCTTCATTCGACTAGAGTTCTCAACGAGATCCAATCCCAATTTCCCCACCATATGGTCTGCCATGAACGAGTGTGTGGCTCCTGAATCCACCATTGCCAAGACTCGTCTCTGGTTCACCTCAGCATCCACGTACATTAGCCCCTCCGAAGGGCTCGTCTTGGCTTGTTGAATTGCATTCAACAGCTGCAATGGGTTCATTCGGGGCTGGCCATCATCCTCCGCGATCAAGGCTAAAAGTTTCTCCTTCTTTGGGCAGTCTCGTGCCCTATGAGGGCCATTACAAATGAAGCAGCCCTTACCTGAGGAACTTCGGGTCTGCTTTAGGGGCTGGCTTCGAGCTCACTGGCTTAGGAGGAAAGGGCTTCTTCTCGCCCTTCTTCTGATGGTTCTTAAACGGCTTCTTCTCCTTGTTCTTCCCTTCGCTCTAGGAGGAACTAGTCTTGAAGTCTACATGACTATCACCAGCCGCAATTGCCCCAGGCAAATCTTTCACTCCTTGCCTCCTTAGCTCAGTTTGAGCCCAAGATTGCAACCCCGTGGTGAAATTGAAAAGTTTGTCCTCCTTCGACATGTTTTTGATGTCCAGCAAGAGGGAAGAAAACTCCTTCACATAGTCACGCACCGATCCCGTCTGCTTGAGCTTGCGCAAGGCCTCCCGCGCTCGCCAAGCCGCATTGGTAGGAAGGAATTGATCCTTCAATTCCCTCTTGAGCACCTCCCAATCTACGATTTTGGGTCTCCCCGCAGCCGCATCATCATCCACTCTGGTTCTCCACCAGAGCTTCGTATCACCCTCAAGGTACATAGAGGTCAAGATGACCTTATGACTCTCCTCTGTGCCAACAGTAGCGAAGTACTGCTCCATGTCCCAAATGAAATTCTCAAGCTCCTTCGCGCTCCGTTTGCCTGAGAATTTCTTTGGCTCTGGCACCTTGGTTCGGGACCTCACCGTAGCGACACCCTCCGAGGATCCGCCCAAGGCTCGCTTGAGAGGATTCACCTCCACAACCATCGTCGAGGCTGTTTCGATGGTAAGTTCTCCCACTGACCGCACATCTGCTTCAAGCTCCTCAAATCTCGCTTCCCACATAGCAATCATGGCTTCTTGTGACTCTCCCCTAGTCACCAGTGAAGCCACGAACATTTCCAAGGCTTCAATACGTTGGGACGTAGTTGAAGACTCCGTTGATTCCGCCGGAGTAGACATCATTGCCATCATATGCTCTAGGTGAGACACCCACTCACTTAGATCGCTTGCTGCTCGGGTCGCCATCATCTCCGAACGTGGCTCTGATACCAATTGTCACAGGGCCAATTAAAAAAGGGTTTTTCACCAGGAGATTTTTCTCTCGCTTAATCGAACCTGTGGTGCCTAAGGGCCACCTTAGTTCAGCACACCAATACTCGAATTAAAGGGACAACAAGCAATAGGCAATAAGGAAATGTTTTACTAGCTCTCAATTGGGAATACAACTGTGGAACTCTGTGCTTCCCCAAGCTCAAAGCCCTTGGCTTTATAGACCAGCCATTAGGTAGTTACATAACCAACTAGGACACATGTCCAGTGTACATCGATCCATAGACCTGGTAAAACGCCACTCCCTTGGTGGTTGAGGCAGTTACCCAATTGCCTTGCTCCCTTGCTGCCACATCGTTCCATAACCGCCTCCATCACTGGGTCAATTACAACATGCTCCTGGTATTCAGCCTTCCTTGGACGTGCCTTGGTCATGGCTCCAGCCCATGACCAAGGTAGTTATTTAACTGCTTGGAAACCGTCTTGACTTGGTCTAGCCACGCCACAAGGGACGTGGCCCATGTTCTCTACGGGACAGGGGTTGTTTGAACGTGTTTGTCCGTGCCCAAGCACGTCGCGTACTAGCCGGGGCTCCGTTGAGTCCCACCGGCTCGAAGGGTGGCCGACGCCATGGTCCGTCCATGGGTCGTGCCTTGGCATTGCGCCCAAGGCATGCTCGAGGGTCCCTGCTAGTTCGCCCATGCTACCCCAAGGAGAGAGCACACCTCTCCTTATAGTAGATGTTAAGTCGTTTCCTCGGCTCCAATAGAAAACATCCATAAATGAGACTAAGAGTACTTTGACCTTGGTCAACGCCCAAGTAAAGATTTGTCAACCTTGGCCTTGTGCCAAGCTCGTGCCAAAGAATCCACTTAAGTCTGGCCCGTGCTCGCGCTCGTGCCAAGACGTGCCAAGATGTGCCAAGGTTTTGTCGCGCTCGTGCCAAGGCGCAGTGCCTAGGCGTGCCAAGGCGCTGTGCAAAGGCGTTGTGCCAGGATGTGCCCGCGCTCGTGCCGCTCGCTTGTCCGCGAGCGCTCGCCCATGCGGCGTGCCCATACGCGTTTAACCATGCGCGCGCCTATCCGCATGCATCCTTGCCTCGCGCCTAGGCGCATACCCAAGTCGTGCCACGGTGCGCCAAGGCGCTGTGCCAAGGCTTTATGCCAAGGCATAACCCTTTTTCACCTATGCACCATTTCACATGTTCACCCATAACTGAACCTGATGGAACTAGCCGAGCCCTCCTGAACTCGGTCATTGGCTAGGTTCCTTGCTGCCTAGCCCAGCCTACTCGGGTCACGCTATTGAGGGGCTGACAGGTACCAACTTGGATATTTAATTTCTAATTAAAATTCGAAAATAACTAATTAGTCAACTAATCAAGTTTATAAAATTCTTGGATTTGACACTTGTTCCCATTCACCCTCTTTTGTTGTCTATGTGTTTGTTTTTCCCTGACTTTGTTCAAATCTTAAGGATAAGTTTTGTACTAAGTTTGGGGGGATATGTAGGTTTGCGGAAGAATGGTTTGGGAATGCAAGCTTTGACAGGTATACTCATTTCAATTTGTTTATCCATCACTCGCTTCTTGTCTATCCATCACTCGTTTTCATTCATTCATTCATTCATTCATTTTGTTTATATCATGTTTACATGTAGTTTTTTTTATTCAATAAAAATAAATTTTTGAGAATAAAAATGCTTTGTTCCATGCATTTAAAGTCTTAGGAACAATCTTGATACATATAGAGTTGCCCAAACTTTACTTAAATGCCCTTTAGTTGTGCATTTTATTTATGTATACCTTAAAAATGCAAACTTAGGATGATGTAAGGGACTCCACTTTTGTCGTGTTCTTGAACCGGTTTGATCAGTGTTGCGTCGTATGGTGTACTATGAAGGATGAGTCATGTGCTTTACAACAATATAAGAACAATGTCGGAACTGAGAAAATGGAATAAGTTAGATCTCTAGGGCCCTAGAACGAGGTTGCACTCTACTCGAGGCAAAATTTGAAAGACTGAAGTATGTGGAAGAGAATGAGTTCTAGGGCCCTAGAACGAGGTTGCACTCTAATTAGTAGAGAAACTAAGGACCGATATGAGAAAATACTACGTAAGAAGTTCATTTGTGAAAGAGGAATAAGTTTTTTGGCAAAGTACGATAATAGAGTGAATAATTTCCTTAGGCAAAAAACTGGGAGCAACTCACTTAAGATTATAGAGAGAATGAAGTTAAAGAGTGAGTGAGATTGTTTTTGAATTTTATGCTAATGTGAAATTCACTGCCAAAGATGAACTAGTAAAAGTGAGATAGATTTTTTTACATGGGATTAATACCATCTATGGGCTAGGGTGCTTAGTTTGTATGGATATGAACTGACTTTCCCGATAAAGTTATATGAGAGACCCTATAACATATATCCTTTTAGAGCCATAGAGAGTACATTGGTTGTCTTAAGACAACAAAGCTGGGTCATGGGAGCTGAAAATGTGTCAAAAGCACATTAAAAAGGGGTTTTAGAAAAGTTTACTAAATGTGGCAATATTTCGTTATTGCATTGCTATACCTCACTTCTCAGCAAAGTGAGATCAACAAGCTGAAAGCAGCTTGTCTTTATGAGATTACAAAGAATGAGGATGTCAACATCGGCAAGATCATATGAAATAATTTAGGGGAGTCAATCATGTCAAAAAGAGACAACAAATTGTTGTTTCCTATCTTGATTACTCAAATGTACTTAAGGGTCAGAGTGTGATTGCGAAATGACGAAGAAATTTGATATAGAGGCTCAATCAACCATGGATGAAGCTTTCATGCTCACATTGAAATCACCGCCTGGTTACCTAGATTTTAAGGAGCAAAGAGAGAGAGAGAGAGAGAGAGAGAGAGAGAGAGAGAGAGAGAGAGAGAGAGAGAGCTGATGGAGCTAGAATTGAGGCTGAGTTGTTAGCTAAAAGACAAGAGGATTATGCAGCAGAAGCAGCAGCCGAATTAGCCTAAAAATTGTAAAATGAAAATATAGAGAAGAGGAGCAAGAGCAGAAGGGATTTGCTGAGGCCTACGAGTTTATAGACCCACAGATTGGGGACCATGAATTGGATGATTTTGAGGTCTTTCCACTACCTCTTCCACCACATGCACCAGTACCACCACTAAAGGACTTAACTCCACGGCAACAGAGGTTGTAGATAGCCGAGATGAGGAGATAGTATAGAGAGGAAAATGCGTAATACCAGGTAGCCATGTTATAATATGAGCAGGATATGGAGAGGATAGAGCAATACCGATGAAACAAACAACATAATTTCAAGTTGTTTATTGATCATTACAGGACAATGCGCAATACTATGTAGTCATGTTACGATACGAGCAAGATATGAAGAGGAGAGAGCAATACCGACGGAACAGGCAACACAGTTTCATGTTGTTTATCGATCATCAGAGGGATATAGTTTAACGACCTGTTACCTTAAGTTGGTGATTAATGTTAATCTAAATCCTAATTAACTTGAGTTAGGCTCATGGTTAAGTCCAGCATACCTCGATTAGCATGTGCATGTGTTTTCCTTACGATTTGTGTTTAATTGGTATCTTATGAGTTTTATAAGTTTTAGTATAATAGAAGATTTCTATACATGCTTATAAACAAAAATGTGTAATAAACAATAAATTTTTGGTACACCAAGTGTGACGAGGGGTTGTGGAATGAATATGCACACCCAAGAACACTAGTAGGAATGTCCGGTGAATTTATTGGCGAGAAAATACACAAGTTATATATCTTTATCTATATTGGATATATAAATATATATAGATATATATTAGAAACTAAAAACTGATTTAAATCATATGGATCGTCATATTTTCTCGATAGGAGCATAAATGTTTGATGGTGTTAAGATTCATGTCACTTTACAGAGTGTCATTTTAATACATTAACCACTTGATCGATCTCGAGATAGCGCGATGCGTGTCTTGTGAAAAATCTACATATCTAAACCAAAACCTTATAATTATCTTCTCATTTGATCAATCGATAGAGAGAAGAAGAGTTAAGGGCTTAATTATTGATCTTAAGGAATTATTTAAGGAGCTGAATCAATAAAGATTGAGGAGCTTAAAAGATTTGAAAGTCATAGATCATCACTTTGGTTAGTTTAGTCTACGTGTTTTTGAAGTTCAATTTGACAGTAGGTGATGGAATCTCAGTGAATTATGTTGTTTGTTGATTTCAAATGGTTTATTACCTCGCTAGAGGTCCTCCCTAATGAATTTTGGGAATGTTTGATGTTTTTTGGTGAATTTATGGATAGAACAGTGACTATTGCCATATGTACTATCAAAATAGTACAGGGTGGAGCGTGCTCCACCATCAAAGTAGCGCGCTTCCTTCATAAGTAAGGATGAACTCAGCTACTAGAGCACACCCACTGAGGGGGCACGCTCCCACCTCAAAAAACAGCAGTATTGATGTATTTTAATTGGAATTTCTAGAGGACTTAGGAATTGAAGTAGGAGTTCTAAATATAAGGTATTGGACCTAAATTCGCAAATGATTTGTGATAGGTGTTGGATTCTTGGGAAAGCGTGAGTGGCCCAAAAAGTTTGGAAATTTGGAACGAAAATCTAAGCTGAGGCAAGTACAGATTTGTTTATTTATCAATGTTGCCTGGCTATCTTAGTATATCTGGTTCATGTAGTTTATGGACTGAATGGGGGACTATGTACACTGTGATGGTTTTCAATAAAAGGAAAACGATGTGTAATATAACCCACGAGAGTAACTCCTGGTTTTGAGTATAGGTTTATAGGAGATGGGTGTTAGACCCCTACTTAATTAGGGTATCTGACCTGCCGAGATTATCTTAATCCCCTGATAATCTAGCAGCTTTAACCTCTCCATTATTAAATAATTAATATTATGATCTCGTAAAGATCAGTTATGAAACTTTATTAACAAAAAAAATTCTAAAAGTAAATCTTAAACCTCAAAATTTAGTTGGATTGATTACATTAACCTTAAAATTGCGTAAAAGTTTTTCAACAGAACCTCCATTGTTTCTAAGCCTACACAGGAAAACTTGGTCTTCAAATATCTTCAACAAATCATGCTCAGCTTGGTGCAAACGCTAAAGGACTCATAATCCACCCATAACAATATATATTGCATTACAAAAACTATTTGCTCATTATAACCTATTTCAGGGTTTCAAGATCCTTATACCATTAGTACATTAGCTCCGACTGTATTTCAATTCGTCTAAAACCATTATAACAATTCCCAAAGAGATCTTGACCGCATACAAATCTAAAAACTCATTTACACAATATATTATATTCAAAAACAATACATACATAGCAAGAAAAAACTGAGCTAGTCACAAACAGTCAGAAAGCTTTCCCTTTCCTTTTCCCTTGTAGCCACTAGAACCCTCATTACCCAATTACAAAAGTTTGATAATGTCAGATAAGTAAATCTCATGCTATCTAGTACACCTATAATAATCAAATGCATAATAATCCAAGACATTAAACAAACTATATAATATAAAGAATTTAAATAAAATATTGAATCCATCCCTTCTCTATTATATGACCATAGTCAGTTGATATCCTCCAAATTTGGTAAGTAAATAGTAATAAGGACTCATTCCCGATTAGGATAACCAAACAAGTCTCATTCTTCTAGACTATGGGAGTTTGATCTAGTTCAACGTGATCTCATAATAACCACGTAATGCAAAGTATCAGTGAATTCAACTCCCCAAGCATAATATAGTGTTCTACAACCACAATATAGTAAACACTATCAGGAGACTCAAATCGCCTTATCTTTCCAACTCGTATATGAACAAAAATGTAATATCAAGGATCAATGCAATTTATATGAAATTATAATCATACAATGTAAAGGCTTTTGTAAGATTTACTTATCCTTACAAATAGCCAACTTCGCTCTTAGGTTTCAGGGTTCTCGGAGCGTTGAATCACCTTGAAAATGCTTCCAATAGCTTCCTTGCATACCCAATTATTTTTTGGTTCATGCTTTAAGTGAAATCATATCACGAAACCCAATGAAAACTGTAGTGAAAGTATGATTGAGAACAATTTTCAAAAAAATTAATTTATATAAATATTTCAACTACCCAACTTGAGGTAACTTTTTAACCTTGAAAGCCTCATATGGGGAACTTTTAGTACTCATGTCCTACTTTCCATAGATTATAAGAACACCCAAATCGAATCACCAATGGGGAAGTTATGAATTTTCCCATATGGCCTATCAACTAAGCAAACTTTATTTATTTTGAACTAAAAAAAAACTTCTCCAAATCAATATTTTCGTAATTAAGTCCTCAAAAATCTTCGACAAACGCCATGAAACCAGTTGATACCAACACCTAAAAGTTTTCACAACCCATGGACTCAAATTAGATCAAAACCAATAATCAATTCATCCATAAACCCAATGTAAATCAATATCAACTATAAAAACATCTCAAAAATAGTTATCAATTGAATCGCATTAGTTCAATTCATTAAAAACCTAACCCACATCGGTGAGATTTATTCCAAATTGATCCAAATCAACTCAATATACTAATTAACAAAAATTTCTACCAATTTATATCGAAACCCCATGAAAGAAATCGAGAAATTGCGAAAATTCAAATTGAATTGTGGAAAAATACCCGGCATTGAAAATTTACCAAACTGCGAACCAAATATCTCATTTCCACTGTAAAAACTTAATTCGAACTGATCGTCTCACGATGCTTTACAGCGTTGCGGAAAGAAAATGGGCAAAATCAGACGTAGGGAGCTCCGCGAGCGAAAGAATCAGCAAAAGGGTTTAGTTTCAATGAACAATGTTCTCAACAGAGAACAATTGAAATGAAATTTTGATTTTTCATTTCATTTTTGTATATATATAAACCCTTCGTTGCTTGTCAGCGGCTTAATTTCTTTTTATTTATTCGTTCTCGAAATCCCTATTATAACATGTTTTAACTTCCAACGCTCATTTTCAATCCAGTTTTTCATCAAATTGAGCCAACTTCTCAACAAAATAGTTCATCTTTATAAAACATCTATAACACTAGTTTTGGTCACACCAAAACCCAAAAAATCATAACTTTGTCCACAACACAGCAAAGTCTTCCAGATCAATCCTCTTACCATATTTAACCAAACATGCACCAATTAGAACCCAAACTGAACCTCGACTACCATCAACCGACAAAAATCTCGAAACAGCATCTCGCATAAACTTCATCTCGTTTCACATCCCAACTTACACAAGAACTGAGGCAAAATGCCCACATCGGCTCTTTAAGTCCATTTAAATTTCAAACTAAAATTTTTAAAGTTATTCACTTTTTTTTGCAAAATTCAAAACAATAGTTTGAGTCGATATTTTAACTCTACAAGGACCCATTTTGATACGTATCTCGAGATAAACCCCATAAAATATTGAATTTACCCGATCAGCTTGAGTTTCACAAAATAAAATAATATATACTACACAACACTAGGTACACATTACATCATAATAAATTAATTAAAAACCTCAATTTCAACTATCTTTAACTTCTGACTCGTGGCAAAAACCATAGTTAGTCTCCTTTAATCTCCAATTAGCCATAATTACAGATTTAAATTTTTTTGGATTTGAGAATGGGTTGCCTTCCCTGCCTATATATAAGTCTTGTTGAATTCAATAGGTTGCATGGATTACATACTCATTAGAGGGTTTCGGATAAAACCACTGGGCATTAATAGATATGCTAGACAACACATTGACCCATGTGTTGGTCTAGCAATCGCATTAATGGCGTCAGTGGGTAATCGAATCTATTTTTGTAAATAAAATTAGAATTACAGTGTAATAATCATTAATGTTTGATTTGCATCAGCTATTTATTTATTTATATGCTTTTCATATTCTTGTTAGTTAATATTGGTGCTTATTGTTGTTGCATAATGTTATTGATTATTATATGGAATGTTGATGGCCACATGAATCCTTACTTACTGAGAAAGTTGGAGCGCTCGCTCCAAATTTAATATTTCAGGTTCGCAACCTAGCGCTTCATCGAAGGGTAAGGAAATGATTTAGGAGTCTTATAATCTTCTCTACGATGAATGAACCTTCTTGTACATATATACACTATTTGATCATTTTGTTATATATAAACAGAGTTGGGAGGTTTATAAATTAGATTTTAGATTTTGATAAACTTTGTATTTCTATATATTGTTTAATATTGAAAAGTCTTAATTTTTCGCTATTTATACTTTGTATTGTTTATTCAATATCGATATAGAAGTTGAGTTTATCAAGTACTAACGGAGAGGTTGCTAGCTTTAGTTAAGTCCGGCTGGGTTACTTGGGCTTAATTAGGGTTTTAAACTGAGTATCGGCCTAGTTGAGATAGGGGATGCTACAGCTTGGTATTAGAACCTACTTCAATGCCTAAGATTTACCACTTTTGAATTAAGTGGTAAAGTTGATACAACTTGGTGTCGTTAACCAGGCTTTGACCTTGATTTCACTTTTAGATTGTTTTCGAAGTGATAGCATTCTTTTGTATTGAAAACCTAAGTTTAATGACTTTGAGAGATGTCTTAAGTTAAAAATAAGCTTAGGGTTTGATAAACGATTTTTAACGAGTTTTTGGGGGAAAATGAAAATGAAAACATCATTATACATTGTTTGCTGCACTTATTGTTATTTATTGTATAGATATGATTTCATTGTCTTCCCATAATGTTACCCTACTGATTTTTTCTCTCCTTTGACTTAGAATCTAATGGCAGATCAGGGAAAGGGTTCACAGAGGCCCGAACCTCAGGGAACAAAGAAACTGATGAGCAATGGAAATCTAAAATTGAACATCAAATGAGGAAACTTATGGAGTCTAAGGCAAAACTTATGGCTATGTTGATGGCTCAAACGAGACCACCAGTACACTGACCTTAGGCATAGCCTGAGACTAGTCCCAAAGTTGACAGAGCTGAGGAAGGAGCATGGTTAGTAGCAGCTCTAGCCTAACCAGTATTACCATATATTTAGGTATTGGAGATAGCTGCTAAGGTGCGTATGGGTTGTGAGAAGGCTACATTTCTCAAAACTTGCAAAACAATTATGAAATACGACATTATGAGATTCAATGGCATAATGAATGAAGGGGTAGCTGATACCTAGATATTGGTGTTGGGGCATGTGCCCTAGGTCAATCCATTAACTGTCTTTATAAATACTTTTAGTTAATAAAATAGAGGATTTCATTTGCTGTTTGTTATAATTAATTTGCATGTTTACATTATAATAAGATCCATGGGTATTTATAGAAATATCCTAAATGTCCCTAGTCGATCATTATACTGGGAACTATAATGAATTAAGACTAGTGTGAGTCTTGATTGATGATCATATGATGATTATACGTATAGGGATACGAATCAAGATCACGAGTACTTGTTAGGGAACAAAGTACTAGACCGACCCGCTATAAGAACATCACATGGATTAAGTCATAGTTGTTTCTCATGATAGGTATATTTTTCAGTCCTCTGACTTGAGATTATTAGAGACTTCAACATTAGGAACATAGTGATTTGACACTATTAAACGTTGTCTTTAACCGAACGATTATAAAGGTTGTGATTGGTTACTGTGTGAGCAATGTGATGAAGTTGTGTAATCGAGATAGAATTTGTCCCTCTCATATAAAGAAAGATATCTAATGGATCCCTTAATATGTTAGACAGTTAAAAGACCTAGTCTAAGTGAATTGATATTGATCAATGTCACTTGGATGTTTTCAGTCTACCTAGAGATCGAGACTAGTACGATTGAACATGTTGGATGACAATTCCATGCCTTATGTTTGATCAAAAAGATATCGTGTGACAAAAGGATGTTATATACACTATTGATTGGGTTGTATCGATTTTATATTCGTACAACTCGGGTAGTCATAATGTCTTGCTAGAGGCCGCTTATGACTTGTATACCAAAATGTGTTTTGGTACACTACCAACGTTGTGTGAGCCTATTGGGTCGCACACTAAGAATGGTTCTGCGAGATTTTAAGATGGTTCAGAAAAATGAATTTTATATGATAAAATTCATAACAGAAACGTCTTTGTGGTGTATTATACTTATACTTCTTTAAGTAAGGGTATATGTGTAAATTACTTAACCGTCTATATACAAAGATTGTATAAATAGACACTTTAAGTTAGAATACACGTACGAAAG
Source organism: Stephania yunnanensis (assembly GCA_039657365.1). NCBI lineage: Eukaryota > Viridiplantae > Streptophyta > Magnoliopsida > Ranunculales > Menispermaceae > Stephania > Stephania yunnanensis. The sequence goes on from CM077592.1 coordinate 14,360,670, forward strand.
ATCAAAAGGCCAAAACTCTATTTTCGTTTAAGAAACGACTTAGGGTTTTTGGTATGCGCTGGATCATTTTGAAGAGAAACAAAAGATTTGGTATTCTCTTGAAGCTAGAACTTCGAATCTCGGACGTCGTTCGTGTGTGGACTACTGGTAAAGGGCGTTTGTCATTGGCAGCGCCTTAGAGATCGATCAACCATCAGAAAGGTATATTGCGACTGAGGTATGATTAAGTTTTTCATGGTTTAAACATTTTTAATGGAATTAGCTCTGATACCACTGTTGGGTTTTGGGGTTTATACGCAGCGGAGATTACAAAACAATTTTGACAAAATCTTTATTATATCTATTTTGTTATATCTATTTTTAATGGAATTATCTTGTTATATCTATTTTGTTATGAAGTTTCTATTCGATAAAGATAGATAAAAAATTAGAATAAGAGATAAATATCAAGAATCTTGTTATTGGTGATATACTAGGATTCAAATATCATAAATCCAAAATAAATAATTAATTTTTGAAATTAATTATTTATCTTGTTATATCTATTTTGTTATGAAGTTTCTATTTGATAAAGATATATAACAAATTAGATTAGGAGATATAAGCAAAATCGGTTTCGTTATCCCTATTGGATAGGAGATAAATATCAAGAATCTCATTATTGGTGATATACTAGGATTCAAATATCTTAAATCCTAATTGGATAAGGATAAGATGATTAGTTAGATGTGGGCCCGGGTTAATTAAAATGTTTTAATTGACTTAATTTCAGATAAATTAAGGGGTTAATTTATGATAATAAAATCAGCGAAAATTATGATTTTCTATAGCGAATTTTAATTTTCGGAATTGAGATTCGTCTTCTAAAAAAAAATTCCAAATTGTTTAGTGATTGAGCAAATCAATAAAATATATGATATTTCATTGTTTACATAAAATCACTAAAACTGAATAAAATCCCTCTATTACATTTTAAGTCTCGTGCCATCCATTTTAAACACTTGTCAAGGCCTCGATCACACTAATATAGTTTCAGCCATAGTTGGGTGTATTGTGTTTTCTTGATGAGACAAGTTGGGTAAGAGTTACCTTAATATTTAAAATGGTCCGACTTAATAAAGCCATCAAAATAGTTTTGAGCTTTAGGCAAATGATGAGATAAAAACATGCTAAGACATGTGATGTCCCATATCTCATAAAAGGATTTAAAAATTACATAAGATATAATTGGTAACTGTTACCTACCTAAATAATCTAGTTCTGTGTTTCATGCCATAGCTGTCACAGAATTAGGTGAAATATGGATTTTAGTCCCCTAAATAAACAGTATGTTTTAGGAGGGTTGTTAATTTAGTGGGAGTCTATTCCTCTATACTAAAATAAACTTTGCATAATCTTTATTGTAGATCAATGGCCTCTTCAAGTAACAATAATCCCCAATCACTGCAATCCATCCTTGAGAAGGATAACCTATCTGGGACTAACTTTCTTGACTGGTTCGAAACTTGAGAATTGTTCTTAAGCATGAACGCAAGTTGTATGTCCTGGATGCCCCAATCCCCGAGGACCCACCACCAATGCTACGAAAGTTTGAAGGATGCGCATAATAAGCATGTCAACGATTCTACCGATGTTGCATGTATTATGTTGGCAACTATGGTTCTGAACTTCGAAGGACATGGAACTAATGGAAGCCTACGACATAGCTATAACGCTGAAGTAAATGTTCCAACAGCAAGCTAGGCAAGAAAGGTTCGAGACAGTCAAAAACCTACATTCTTACAAGATGACTGAGAGTGCGTCAGTTAGTCCTCATGTTTTGAAGATGAAGGGCTATGTCGATCAGCTTGATAGACTCGAATTTCCCATAAGCTAAGAGTTGGCTACAGATTTGATCCTGAATTCATTACCAGAGAGTTACTCATAATTTGTGATGAACTACAATATGAATAAAATGGAGAAATCAATTTCGGAGTTGCATTCGATGCTCAAAACTGCTATACAAAATATCAAGAAACCTTCTAGTAATATGTTGATGGTCTAAAAGGGAAAGGGAATGAAGAAGAAAGGCAAAGGCAAGGTTAGAGTTGCCAAGGCTGTTGCTGCACCTGTCGCAAAGCCGATGGAACAAGTCAAGACTTGGCTTGTTCCTGCTTCAAAACACCCAAAAGAAAAGGAAGAAAATTGTCATTTCTGTAATCAAACCTATCTTTTGGCATTGTCGTCTCGGACACATAAACGAGAAACGCATAACGAAGCTCCATAAAGATGGGCTTCTAGATTCATTTGATTTAGAAACATATGAAACATGCGTATCTTGTTTACTAGGCAAGATGAATAAAAGTCCCTTTACTAAGGGCAAGTGATTTATTGGGTCTAATACATACTAATGTATGCGGTCCTATAAACACAATGGCTAGAGGAGGTTATCAGTATTTCATTACATTTACTGATGATTTCAGCAGATATGGTTATGTATATCTTATGAAACATAAAGCTGAATAATTTGAGATGTTTCAAACATTTCAAAATGAAGTGCAGAATCAACTTGGTAAAACTATCAAAACACTTCGATCAGATCGAGGTGGTGAATATTTAAGCCAAGAATTTGATGATCATCTTAAAAATTGTGGGATTGTCTCCCAATTGACTCCACCAAAGCAACTCCACAATGGAATGGAGTTTCGAAAGGAGAAATCGAACCTTATTAGATATGGTTCGATCTATGATGAGCCATGCAGATCTTCCATTATCCTTTTGGGGTTATGCATTACAAACTGCGGCTTTCACTCTAAATCGAGTTCCTTATAAAGCGGTTGATAAAACACCATATGAGATATGGTATGGGAAGAGACCTAGTTTGTCTTTTCTTAAGAATTGGGGTTGTGAGGCTTACGTAAAGCGACAAGTCTCAGAAAAACTAGCACCTAAATCTCATAAGTGTTTATTTGTGGGGTATCCTAAGGAAACAAAAGGATATTACTTCTATAATCCCGCTGAGAATAAAGTGTTTGTTGCTCGGTATGGTGCCTTTATGGAAAAATAATTTATTTCAAAAGACAATAGTGGGAGAGAAATAAATCTTGAAGAAGTTCAAGAATCACAGATAAACCCCGAACATGCTCTTTGGAAGTTCAACAACGTTCTGAACCAGTTGATCCTCCGCAAGTGACACAAGGCCCACGTAAATCTGGTAGAGTAAGACATGAGCCAGAGAGATTCGGATTTCTCATTACTGATAATCGTGATGTATTGCTTATGGATCAAAATGAGCCCACCACTTATCAGGAGGCTATGTCTGGACCAGACTCAAATAAATGGCTAAGTGCCATGAACTCTGAGATGCAATCCATGTATGATAACCAAGTTTGGAACTTGGTTAATTTACCTGAAGGTGGTAAGACCATTAGATGTAAATGGGTTTTCAAGAAGAAAACTGAAATGGATGGCAATGTGCATACTTTTAAAGCAAGACTTGTAGCAAAAGGTTTCAAGCAGACTCAAGGTGTTGATTATGATGAAACTTTATCGCCAGTAGCCATGCTTAAATCCATAAGAATTTTAATTGCCATTGATGCATATTATGACTATGAGATATGGCAAATGGATGTAAAAATAGCATTTCTTAATAGAAGGCTGCTTGAGGACGTGTATATGACACAACCTGAAGGTTTCGTACATCCTAAGAATTCTAGGAAGGCATGCAACCTTCAAAGATCCATTTATGGATTAAAGCAAGCTTCTCAGAGTTGGAATATTCATTTTGATGAAACAATCAAGGATTTTGGTTTTATTAAGAACGAAGATGAGCCTTGTGTATACAAGAAGGTCAGTGGGAGTGTAGTTGTTTTTCTGGTACTGTATGTTGGTGATATATTACTCATTGGAAATGACATCCCAACATTGCAGAATGTCAAGTCTTGGTTAGGGAAGTGTTTCTCAATGAACGACTTAGGAGATGCAGCCTATATCCTAGGGATAAGGATCTATAGGGATAGATCTAACAGGCTAATCGATCTAAGTCAGAGTGCTTACATAGACAAGGTGTTGAATAGGTTCAGTTTGCAAGACTCTAAAAGAGGATTGTTGCCAATGTCTCATGGCATAAGTCTCAGCAAGATTCAATGTCCCAAGACAAATGATGAGCGAGACCGTATGAATAAGATTCCATATGCATCAGCTATTGGATCTATCATATATGCCATGCTATGCACTCGACCTGATGTATCATATGCTTTGAGCACTACAAGCAGATATCGGTCAGATCCTAGTGAGAGTCACTAGATAGCAGTAAAGAACATTCTTAAATACTTAAGAAGGACTAAGGAAATGTTCTTGGTCTATGAAGGTTTTGAAAATGATCTAGTTGTAAATGGTTACACAAATGCAAGTTTTCAAACTGATATAGATGATTTTAGATCGCAATCTGTATATGTGTTCATTTTGAATGGGGGTGCAGTAAGCTGGAAAAGTTCGAAGCAAGAGACTATGGCGGATTCTACAACGAAGTTGAGTATATTGCGGCGTCCGATGCAAAGAAAAGTCATAGCTTTGGATCAAAAAGTTCATTTCTGAACTAGGTGTGGTTCCAAGTATTGCTAACCATGTTTGTTTGTATTGTGACAATAACGGGGCAATAGCACAGGCCAAGGAACCTAGATCACACCACAGATCCAAACATATTCTCAGTCGTTTTCATCTCATCAGAGAAATTATTGAGAGGAGAAACGCAAAGATTTGCAGAATACCTACTGAAGACAACGTTGTGGATCCATTGACAAAAGCTCTTCCACAAGCAAAACATGATGGTCATGTTTGATCATTAGGCATTAGATGCATATATGATTGGCCCTAGTGTAAGTGGGAGATGTTGGGGCATGTGCCCTAGGTCAATCCATTAACTGTCTTTATGAATACTTTTAGTTAATAAAATAGAGGATTTCATTTGTTGTTTATTATAATTAATTTGCATGTTTACATTATAATAAGATCCATGGGTATTTACAGAAATATCTTAAATGTCCCTAGTCGATCATTATACTGGGAACTATAATGAATTAAGACTAGTGTGAGTCTCGATTGACGATCATATGATGATTATGCGTATAGGGATACGAATCAAGATCACGAGTACTTGTTAGGGAACAAAGTACTGGACCGACCCGCTATGAGAACATCACATGGATTAAGTCATAGTTGTTTCTCATGATAGGTATATTTTTCAGTCCTCTGACTTGAGATTATCAGAGACTTCAACATTAGGAACATAGTGATTCGACACTATCAAACGTTGGCTTTAACCGGATAATTATAAAGGTTGTGATTGGTTATTGTGTGAGCAATGTGATGAAGTTGTGTAATCGAGATAGAATTTGTCCCTCTCATATAAAGAGAGATATCTAGTGGATCCCTCGATGTGTTAGACTGTTAAAAGGCCTAGTCTAAGTGAATTGATATTGATCAATGTCACTTGGATGTTTTCATTCTACCTAGAGATCGAGACTAGTACGATTGAACATGTTGGATGACAATTCCATGCCTTATGTTTGATCAAAAGGATATCGTGTGACAAAAGGATGTTATATACACTATTGATTAGGTTGTATCGATTTTATATTCGTACAACTTGGGTAGTCATAATGTCTTGCTATAGGCCGCTTATGACTTGTATACCAAAATGTGTTTTGGTACACTGCCAACGTTGTATGAGCCTATTGGGTCGAACACTAAGAATGGTTCTGTGAGATTTTAAGATGGTTCAGAAAAACGAATTTTATATGATAAAATTCATAACAGAAACGTCTTTGTGGTGTATTATACTTATACTTCTTTAAGTAAGGGTATATGTGTAATTTACTTAACCGTCTATATACAAAGGTTGTATAAATAGATGCTTTAAGTTAGAATACACGTACGAAAGATCAAAAGGCCAAAACTCTATTTTCGTTTAAGAAACGACTTAGGGTTTTTGGTATGCTCTGGATCGTTTTGAAGAGAAACAAAAGATTTGGTATTCTCTCGAAGCTAGCACTTCGAATCTCGGCCGTCGTTCGTGTGTGGACTACTTGTAGAGGGCGTTCGTCGTTGGCAGCGCCTTAGAGATCGATCAACCTTCAGAAAGATATATTGTGACTGAGGTATGATTAAGTTTTTCATGGTTTAAACGTTTTTAATGGAATTAGATTCGGATCCTGTTGGGGTTTTTGTCAAAATTGTTTTGTAATCTACGCTGCGTATAAACCCCAAAACCCAACAATTGGAGATAAAGCAATGATTCATTGTTGTAGTTGTTAAAGATCGGTTTAAAGTTAAATCGATCACATTTTTGTTGATAAATTATACAAAAAAATAGTGGAATTCCCTAGAGATAGGGGAAGACCATCACCACTTGGCAACAGTTTAGGACTATATTCTACAAGCATTACTTCCCAAAACTAGTCAAGAACAAGAAGAAGACTGAGTTTATTCAGCTGAAACAAAGAGCATGTTTGTATGGTAGTAGCAAGGAGGTTCATCGAGTTGAGTGAATTCGCTTTGGATATGGCGGAGTTGGAAGAGAACAAAATATATTTATTCCTCGGTGGGCTGAATTATGATATCAAAGTTGTGGTTTCCTCGCATCCTCTCACTAGCTATGCTTTTATATTTGAGAGTGTGGTGGAGGTGGAAGTAACCATTCTAGCCAGACCTTTTGGAATAGTACTTACGCCGCCACCATGACCATAGTTCCTTGGGAGTCAAAGAACCTAGGAATTTGCTTATTTTTTACCAAGGAAGAAGTAGATTAGTGTTGATGGAGCAACTACACAATTTGGAGCTGTAAGGATGACCTTTTTTTTAGTGAACTAGTTCCACCAATTTTTTAGGCTTAAGTAGCTAAACCACCTTTGCCACCACCTCAGTCTGGAGGTAAGGGTGAGAGTAGAGCATATTCATCATAAAACCTGAGTTAATCGGGTTAGGTTTCCAAGGCCAATAGTTTTCTATAGAGGGCTTCCACAACATGCTATCAATGTAGATAGACAGGGCATATTCAGATAGAGTGTTCTATGCCACTGGCCACATTGGTAGGCAGTACAGCACTACCTACTCGAGGGCAAACTCATGGAGTGGCTTAAGCAGATCCAAAGGCTAATCGGAGGCTTGTGGAAGGTATATTGAATATTTGTGGTCGAGATATGCATGTTTTGATTGATGTTGGTTCTATAGGTTTTTTCATTATTGGTGCAATGGTTGATGAGTTAAAATTGGAACCTGTTAGAGCCAGTACATTGTTGATTTTGAGCATAGTAGTGATTGAGAAGGTTTATCTAACCTGATCTGCGATGGATGTGTAATCAAAATTAAGGAGAATGAAATCCTAATTGATCTTAGGGTAATGGAGTTCCTAAAGTATGATGTGCTACTAAAAATGGATTGGTTGTCAACATATCATGCCAGTATTAACTGTTTCCATAAGAGAGTAATCTTTCAGAACCCTAACCTTTCTGAAAGTATAGTTTATAAAGGCTATAATCATTTACTACTTGCAACTCGTGCAAGGGAAGCTTCTCCTCAAGATTTAGAAATTATAGCTAGATTTGTCGCATTTGAAAAGCCTATTCAAAAACTTAAAGTTGGTGAGATACCAGTGGTTTGTGAATTTGTGGAAGTCCTTCCATTTGACTTGCCTAGAATCCCACCGCCACGTGTCATTGACTTCATCATTGATCTTATTCCTGGTACCAAACCTACATCTATTCTTTCATATCGTATAACACCAAAGGAATTATTTGAGCTATAGAATCAACTTGAAAAGTTGCTACAGAAAAGGTTTATCCATCCTAGTATGTTACTGTAGGGAGCATCGGTTCTGTTTATAATGAAATAAGATGGAACCCTATATATGTGCATTGATTATAGACAGCTTAATCGGGTGACTATTAGGAACAAGTATCCATTGCCCAGGATCGAGGATTTATTTGATCAATTGAGGATTAGGGATGATGATATCTCTAAAATGGCTTTCAGTACTTGTTATGGCCACCTCGAGTTTACAGTGATGTCGTTTTGGCTCATTAATGCTCTTGATATGTTCATGGATTTGATGCATAGGGTGTTTAAAACCTATCTTGACTAGTTTATCATCGTGTTTATCAATTATATTTTGATTTATTCAAAGACTCAGGAAGAGCATTCACACCACCTCAAAGTTACATTGCAGACTCTGAAGGATAATCGGTTAAATGCCAAGTTTAGTAAGTGTGAATTCTAGTCTTCGAAGGTCAAGTTTCTTGGACTTGCAGTTAATTTTGAGGGTATATATGTTAATCCAGTAAAGATTGATGCAATCAGGGATTAACCAACTCTTACCACAGTGTCAGAGGTCCAGAGTTTTATGGGGCTAGCAGATTATTACAGACGATTCGTTGATGGATTTTCTCATATTGCTTTGTCAATGACTCGCCTAACACTGAAAGATGTTGACTTTGTTTAGTCATATGAGTGCAAGGCTTCCTTCAAAGGTTTAAAGGATAGTTTGACTATGACACATGTTCTTACATTACCTGAATCGAGGAAGGAATTAGTAATTTAAACTAATGCTTCTCATTCAGGCTTAGGCTATGTACTGATGCAAGAAGGCAAAGTTGTAGCTTATGCTTCAAGACGACTCAAAGTCCATGAAAACAATTATCCAGTTCATGATCGTGAGTTAGCTGTAATTATTTTTGCCTTGAAGATTAAGAGGCACTACTAGTATGGTGAGAAATTCATAGTATTTTCATATCACAAAAGTCTGAAATACTTGTTTATTCAAAGTGAATTGAATATGAGGTAGCGTAGCTGGCTTGAGTTTCTCAGGGATTATAATTTCACTCCAAAGTCCAAGCAAAGCAAATGTTGTTGTTAATGCTTTATGTAGGTGAAAAAATAGGCAGAGAAAATGCAGCTACTGCTAGAGCTTCTCATTTTACACTTCATGAAGTAGTTTCAGTGATGATGATTCATGAAAGTCCAGCTAGCGGATCATCAACTAAAAGAGCTAGTTTTAGATCTAGAAACTTGTTCTTCTGTGCTCAGATTTAGGCTGAATTGGAGATGATTCAGCGGGTGGTTGATTGGTAGAAAGTTTATCAAGATTATATAGCGTGCCAGAGGTTAGTGCTTAGTGTAGATCATTCTGATAAGGCAATTTCTGATGATGTGGCATTATGATTTATGGAAAGATTATGGATTCCAACTCCGGATCAGTTAAAGCAGGAGTTGTTATGGGAATCTCATAGATCTTTTTCTCTATTCATCCAGGTAACACTAAGATGTATCACGATATGATGTGTGTTTATTGGTGGCCTGGGATGAAGAATGATAGTGTTGAGTTCATAAAGAGATATGACATATGTTAGCAAGTTAAGGCTGAGCATAAGAAACCTAAAAGGTTATTGCATTCACTACCTATTCTAAGTGGAAATGGTAACATATATCGATGGATTTTATTTTTGGTCTACCTCTGAGTCAGCATAATCACGATGGGTTTGGGTTTTAGTTGACAGGTTGATGAAGTCTGCGCATTTCTCACTAGTTTCTATGTGAGATCCTCTTAACCAATTATGTAAAGAGTACATAAGTAAGGTGTTAAGATTTCATGAAATTCCAATATCAATTTTTTGGATAGATATTTGAGATTTACATAATGAGTGTGGAGTGAATTGCAGAGAAAGTTAGGAACTATTATTAACCTCAATGCGGTATACCATCCACATACTGATGAGCAGTTTGAGCGGTTGGTTTTGGTCCTAGAGGATATGCTTCGAACTTTTGTATTGGAGTTTGGTGGTAACTGAAAAAAAATACATTTCTTTGTGTGTGTTGATTCAGAACTACATAAAGAGAATTCATCAAATTCACCAACATTTGATTACTGCATAGCTAAGAGAAGAGATACGTGATGTGCGCCGAACCCATCAATAAAATAAAGTTGCTAAACCAATTATATTGTAAAATAGTGGCAAAGGGTCGATCCCACAGAGATTGATAATATTCCTATGGTTGAAAACAACAAAAGGGAATCGGGGGTTTTAAAATAAATTAATTTAATTAACTAAACTAAATAAAATAAATAAATAAAGTAACGAAACTAATTTTGAAAACAATTAATAAACACCTAAGTAACACCTAGGTCTACGGTTCTATAAATCAGAATAAAGATTTAATGGCACATCATGGTCTTCAATCCTTCCCAAAAAGTTATTAATTTAAGTTCTCTTAGATTAGCTAAAGAAAATCGTCATCTTCCAGAAATTCCTAATTCCCCTAATCTTGATAGCTAGGACGTTTGCCACTAACCACTTCCCTAATTAATGCATAACCCTAGACATCCGCTAATTGATTTAACATACTAACTGCAATAATAATGATCCATAGAAATACTAATCCTAAATAATCGAATAGCGTTCGCTTCTGATTTAACCTAGATTCAACTGTTGCACACTCGAAAATCGAAAAGGGTTTTACAGTAAATGGGTGAGTGTTCGTCACTTTATCGGTCAAAAAGTACAATTACAGAGATATTATTGGTCCGAATAACTATAAATTGTCCACCTAAAAGCATGCACTAGCCACATACGTACTCTAGATCTAAACTATATTCCTTAAAATAAAAAACAATGAAATAGGAAAAATTAAATCAAATTAAATAATAAAAATCACAGATCTCACAAGTTATGCCATGAATCCATAATACCGACTTGTTTCCCCTCTGACCTAGGCAAGCATTTATTTAGCCACGACTACGGTGTCTAAAAAATATAAAAGTCAATCTCTAAATAATATCAAAGTCGGTCCTTTTATTTAAAACCACAAAAAATTGGTCTTGGGAAGTGAGAGAAACTAATTTTTTGGGTTGGTCTCGTGACTCATGCGTCGAGGAGCATCCGGGGGCAACTGGGCATTCAAATTTTATTTTTCGGATAAGTGTCAATGCGTGATTAGATGAAGGAGCTAGTTTAGATGATGTGGCATGTTCTGGTTAGTTGGCAGAGCTGTAGGTGACAATGTGTATGCATGAGGGCTCGACATGTGGCATCTGATGGTAACGATGTAGAGCTTGCAAGCTTTGGAGAGAAAATATGGGAAGTGGTGTTGAAGTGCATCCCGAGGAGAGTTGAGTGGCTATTGTTGCGAGTTGGCAGCAGGTTGTATTGGTGATGTGGCATAATGGCATTGGTGGAGTGATTGCTGGACAGACGAATCACGAATCGTTAGGACGTGCTATAAGGTTGCTACGTGCCAGTTGTCCCCTATTCTACCTACTGCGTAGCTTATAACTCGAGACAAATTGTCTGGGAACTGATCACTACATATAAATACTCCATTTTGAGTATTTTTCCACCTCAGATTCAACCGCGTACTCCATTTCACCTTAAAATGACCAATAAATATAATTAAATGTATATTTTAGAGACTTTCTACACTAAATGTACTAAAATAAACTACTAAAAACATATAAATACCAACTTATCAATACGCCAATAAACATCATAGGTTGTTGGAGTCTTCAAATGACGATTACGTTCAGTTGAAAGTCTTACCTATGAAAGGATTGTATAGGTTTGGATTATGAGGTAAGATAGCTCCAAGGTACATTAGCTCATCTAGAATACAGGAAATGATTGGTTCTATTGCTTACAGGATAGAGTTGCCTCTTTAGCTAGCCGGAGTTTATAATGTCTTCCACGTGTATATGCTTCGCAAGATAGAGACTCAGTTCACTCCCATGATTGATTAGAATGAATCTCATCTTCAGGAAGACTTATCTTATGACAAGCAGTTGATTCAGATACTTGATCGTAAGATTCAAAGGCTAAGAACCAAAGAGATTCCTTTGGTTAAAGTGAAATGACAATTTCATGGAGATGGGGAACTAACCTGGGTGCGAGAATCATATAAGAAGGAGCACTTTCCATTTCTCTTCAAAACTACATGTAATTTGACATGTACTTTAATTTCAAGGATGAAATTACTTTAAATTGGCGAGACTATAACGACCTGTTACCATAAGCTGGAGATTAGTTTTAATCTAAATCCTAATTAATTCGAGTGAAGCTCGTGATTAAGTTCGGAGCACCTTGATTAGCATGTGCATGTGTTTACATAATGATTTATGTTTATTTGGTATGTTTATGAGTTTTATAGTTTGTAGTATAATAAAGGATTTATATATAAGCTTATAAACGAAAAATATGTAATAAACAATAAATAGATGATACACCAAGCGTGATGAGGGGGTTGTGGAATAAATGTGCACAATCGAGAACACTCGTAGGCATGTCCGATGAATTTATTAGCAAGAAAATACATGAGATATATATTGGATATATAAATATATATATATTAGAAACTAAAAGTTGGTCTGAATTATATGGATCATCAGATCATCTCGATAGGAGTATAAGTGTTTGATGTTGTTAAAATTTGTGTCACTTTAAGGAGTTCATTTTAATGGAATAACCGCTTGATTGATCTCGAGATAGAGCTGAAGGAAAATCCATATATTTAAGCTAAAACCTTATTTTTATCTTCTCATTTGGTCAATCGATAGAGATAAGGTGAGTTAATGGTTTAGTTACTGATCTTAAGGAATCATTTAGGGAGCTGAATCAACAGAGATTGAAGAGCTTAAACAATTCGAAAGCCAGAGGTCATCACTTTGGTAAGTTTATTTTTTTGTATTTTTGAAGTTCAATTTGACAGTATGTGATGGAATCTTTGTAAATTATGTTGTTTGTTGATTTCAAAAAGTTTATTACCTTACTAGAGGTCCTCCTTGATAAATTTTGGGAGTGTTTGCTGTTGTTTAGTGAATTTGTGGATGGAATAGTGGTTGTTGCCTTATGTACTATCAAAACAGTATAGGGCGGAGCGCTCCACGTATCAGAGGAGCACGTTCCCTTCATCAGCGAGGATGAACTTGGCTGCCGAAGTGCACTCCACCTACTATAGGGGCACGCTACTACCCCAAAAAATAGCGGTGTTGTTGTATTTTGATTGGAGTTTCTGGAGGACTTAGGAACCGAATTAGGGTTCTAAATGTAGGGTATTAGACCTATACTAATCACAAATGATTTGTGATATGTGTTGGATTCGCGAGAGGGCTTGAGTGACCCGAAAAGTTAGGGAATTTGAAATGAAAACCTAAGCCTAGTTAAGTACGGATTCACTTATTTATCGATGTTACCTAGCTAACTTAGTATATATAGTTCATATAGTTTATGGATAGAATGGGGGACTATGTACATTGTAATGGTTTTCAATAAATGGAAAATGGTGTGTAATGTAACCAACGGGAGTAACTCCTGGCTTTTAAAATAGGTTTTAGGAAATGGGTTACCTTCCTGGCCTATATATAACTCTTGCTCAATTTGATAGGTTGCATGGATTAAATATTCACTATAGTGTTTCAGATAGAACAACTGGGCATTAATGGATTGGCTAGACAACACGTTGGCTGATTTGTTGGTCTAGCAATCGCGTTAATGGCGTTGGTGAGTAATCAGCATAGTTTCATAAATAAAATGGGAATCGCAGTGTAACAGTCATTGATGTTTGATTTGCATCCATTATTTATTGATTTAAATGTTTTCCATATTCTTATGAGATAACATCGGTGCATATTGTTATTGCATAATGTTCTTGATTATTATGGAATGTTGATGGCTATATGAATACTTACTTATTGAGCAAGTTAGACCATTCACCCTAGATTTGATATTTCAGGTTCGCAACCTACCACTTCAGCGAAGGGCAAGGAGAAGATTTAAGAGTCTTATAATCTTATCTATGATGTAATGCACCTTCTTGTACATATATTCATTGTTTGATATATTTTATTGTATATAAACATGGTAGGTTTATAAAAGAGGTTTGGGATTTTATTAAACTCTGTATTTCTATATATTGTTTAAATATCAAAAAAGTTTTAATTTTTTGTCGTGTATACTTTGTATCTTTACGATATCGATATATATGTTGAGTTTATCAGGTACTGACGGAGAGGTTGCTGGCTCCAGTTAAGTCTGGCTGGCTTAGTAGGGCTTAATTAGGGTTTCAAGTCGAGTATCACTATAATCAATATACGTTATGCTATACATAGCTAGGTATGGGATGAGCAGACGGATGAGACCTACTTATATGTCATTTAGTTTTCTAGCAATATCAGCTTATATGTTTGATCCAGATTTAGAGCAGAACAGGAGGGTGGAGCGTCCATTAACACCTACACTGGAGATGATGATGATGATGATGATGATGATGATGATGATGATGATGATGATGATGATGATGATGATGATGATGACACGCAGTCCCGAAGTCAGTTTATTAGGAATCTTTTAAACCTAGCGAGTTGAGAGCGATATTAATACCATTTCATTTTAAGACTGAGATATTTTGTTAACTATTTAGTTGTTTCAACTCTTTGTTCAATTTATGCTTTTATGTAACTTGTGTTATTACATATATTTGTGTGTGTTTAGTGTTTTCATATTTTAGGCTTATTTTTAAACCTCAAGGACAAGGTTTGGTTTAAGTTTTGGGCATCAACACTACACTACATTATGGGAATTGGTAAGATAGGCTGAGAAATAAGAATAAACACTGCTGGTGTGATCATTTAAATTTTAGTTTTGAATTTGTTATAAAGGAAAGCACGCAGTGTATAAATTTTTCATTTTATTTACTATATAATTGTTTAAGTAATATAGATTAGGTTATGTATAGTAATATGTAATGAATAAGTAGTTCATTTGCATGTTCATGCCTTTAATTGTAGATGAGTAGATTACAAGTATCTTGTTAATATAAAACTCAAGAGAGTATGTTACGATTTTAAAGAAGAAATAATGAAATGTAGCAAACAACGGTGTGATTTCATGATTAGAAACCTAAAGTTAGGGAAGACCTTGAACTTAAAACAAAAGTAAGAAATGATAACACTTCTTGTGGAAAAAGTTAGATCTTTAAGAATTTTATAATAAATGTGAATCTTACTTTTTAATACAAAACAAATAAAGACTTAATGCAGAGATGGGAAGAAATATGCATTGTAAATGAAAAATTGGAGTTGACTTACTTGATTTAGTGAAAGTGAGAAGTGCTCACAAGAATTTTAGAAACAAAAAAATGAGAGAATCCCACAAGTTCTACAGGAAATGGAGCAGTTAATGGTTGAAAAAAAAAGAAAAGAAAAATGGAGTCCATAGAATAAGGAGCAGGGACTGTAAAATAGAAAAGAAAAAAGAATAAAGAAAAAGAAAAATTAAGTAAAGAAAATAAGGCGAAAATAAAATAAAACTCTTCAAATAAAATATTTAGCTCGTGTACGAGTAGCTAGTTGAGTTAAGTTTCCTTTCCAACTATGTTAAGTCCTTTAGACTCTTGAAGTACTAAAGTCTACTAAATATGATTATGATCTATGCTTATTTGTGAATTCCTGAGCTTAATGAGAAATCATGAGATTGCGTCCTTGCTACCTTAGTGTTGAGATGAAACAAACTTGTGAGTAGTGATGGTTTTTGGTTGTGAAACACTTTGGTGTTTTGAAAGTGAAATTATATGTGTTGTTAAAGCTACATGTCTTACAATAATAAGTTTTTGTACAAACAACTTGTTTTATCCGTGATTGACGTGTACGAATCGATTTAAAGCATTAAGTGCATGATTCCATAATTATAACTATATAACAATCCAAAGTATATTACATACTTAGGGTTTATTTAGATTGATGGACTACTTACAAATGCTGAAAATAAAAAATAGTAATATGTAATCAAAAGACATAATTAAGTAGATAAATACCTTTGAATTAATGCTCCAATGTTACTTCACATATAGAACATAATAAAAGCGAAAAGAAAAAGTACAAAGTATTTAAAGAGTAATTGAAGAGAGTTATTTCAAAGTTTTCTGGTCATATATATAGTTCTCCTAATAATATATCATAGATAAATACAAGTTTCTCATATTAATCTAAAAAAAATAGTACTGCCCAACAATTTGTCAGCGATTCCTCACATATACACAAATCGCTGAGTAAATCACTGAGTGTAGCTCTCAGTACTCCATCGATCCAACTAGCGATTTATAGTGGATTCTCCAAATCGTTATTGATTCGCTAGCCTTTTTTCTTGTTGATTTATATAGTGATTCCTAGTGTTATTTCGAATCACTTGCTAATCACTTATGTAGTTTTCCAGTTTACTGTTTTGCTTTTCTTCCATTTCTTCATTTTCTTATTTAAAACATAAAATCACAAAAATAAGAGAATACCTAGTGTAATATCATTATTTATCCCAAAAATCAACCTAAATTATATTTTAAAATATGTCTAATTTTTTGCTTGTCAAATACCTCTAAACTCAGCACTTTGTTGTCCTGAGCAAAGGAATACTCTTAATCATATTTTTTTCATTCTTATATACTTATTTCAAATTAATTCATCTTAATTCAAATAATAGAAATTTTAAAATAGAAGTGATTTTCAAATGGGAATATATTAACCATAAGTAAATGAAAGTTATGATAGAATAGAATGATTTAATCAAATAAAAAATCCTTTAATGATAACTCAACCACTTCATGTAACACTTTTATAACTTGAAGTTCATTACCAAGGCTAGAACATAACATAATTTTTCTCAATCTCCACTGACAGACATCAAGCTTATGATAACTAATGTAGAATCTCGAAACACAAAAATCACTAGATTAATTTCAATTTTAGAAAATACTTTATAATAGTACCACAATAAAAATCAATAGGAACTTTGCCAAGATACCAATGAATATGTCATTCAAAACGTGTTAGATAAAGAAATATTTCATTCAACTCTAGCTTCGAGTACTTGAGTTAAATCTTTTCTTTTGAAAAGTTTAAAAACATCCATCTTTTTCTTCTCTCATCAATTTTTTTACTCTATTATAATTGTTTCTTTTTAACATTTTTCCTTTACTTTTGCTTTAAATTTTGAATCTCCGCTCCATTTTCTTTGCACATTCTCACTTTTTAACACTATAGATAGGTTGCTCCATTTTCATTGGTATATCTAGGACTCTCTATATATTTTATTTTTATAAACTCTTGTTAACACTTCCTACTATCCACTAAAATTGAAGAAAACATTCTTTCTAACTTATAGAAATTTATCGGTTTCTAACCCATTTCTTCTTTCAGTTGTGGCATAACAGCTTTATATATATATATATATATATATATATATATATATATATATATTGTAAAAATAATCAACCAATAGTTTTTGTATCATAATATTTTTAGAAATCTATCTTGTTCGTCTCATGCTATTGTTTCGATTTTCTACCTATTATCATGACTAACTCAAGCCATTCAATTCAATGTTAACATCAAGTAGCAAAGTTAATCAAAAAGGGTATAAAATTAATTCCTTTTATCATATAATTCACTTGGTGTTGAAATATCACTTCAATTCAAGATTTATTTTATATTCATTTTCATTCTTTTCCTAACTAAAAATAAAGAAAAATAAAATTTACTTGATTTTGAATATTAGATTATAATTAATTGTGAACTTTTCTTCTACATTTCTTTCCTTTCATTGATATCAATGTCATACTTCAGCTAAAATACCTCTAAACGCATTCTAAACCTTGTCTTCAAGGTTTTAAACGTGACAAACATACCACGTGAAGCATAAACGATTTCATATGTGTATTTAAAATGTAAATATATATGCAAATATAGAAGTCAACAATTTCGAATGAATGGAATACCAAAGGGAACATTAACTTTCATTAACAAGAATTTCACCAAAAGTAATACATTATATTTTCAATCGTTTAATGCATCAAATTTGGTATTATTCGTTGTACTCTCGCATCATTTATGGTCCTATAGAGCAATACATCGAATTCGGTATCGAAAGCGACCCTGGCTTTCCTACATAATTCAGGTATCAAAATTGGGAATGGTCGTCCTACATTCTTCGTAGTCTGCGTAGCAAACTTCACATAAACATGTATAAATTTTTCAACATCGATATAACCTTTTTCATCACTATATGGTACAATAAAGTAGCTCTGAGGTTCTTCACTTCAAAGTGTTGCTTTGTTGGGTAAAAACACGCGACATAATGTAACTTCAACTCTTCATAATCTTCCTAAAATAGGTGATTTTAATAAATATCTTGTGGCCTTCGCTATCAAGTGCAAATCCCCTCCCTAGAGGTATCTCTAATGCATCTTGGATTATTGGAAGATAGTAGGATTCCTTATCTCTGTAATTGACATTCTAGTAATCCTCCTCCGTTCTATATATGCTTTATGGAAGACTGAAAAATTTATTCAACCTCGCAGGTAAAATATTAATTTTCTTCCCATTAACAACCACTTTATCTCATTCCTTACTAACATGTCCATTAGCAAAAAATTATCGTACAATTTACGAACATCCCCTTCATTCTCTTCTCGTATAGCCTCGCATAAGTCGATCTCATCCCCTATCTCTGATAATGCTCACAATTTAATCCTCATACTTGCTCGCATTTTGAATGTTAAACCCTCTCTCAGGAATGATGATTCTTTTTTTTATCACCATACATAATAACTCATCTGAGCTCTAGGTCTCATAAATAAAGAAGGTTCATAAGGCACCAGGTGTCTAAGGACTAGGTTAGTAAAATATTGTTCCTCATCAAGCGACAATGGAGATTGCTCTCTAAGCTCAACCCTTCCATATTTAGATTCTCTAATGCTAATCCCGGTAGGTATTATATTCATTAGATGGCCCGCGTACTTCTATTTTTGTTAAGGTTACACTACACCTTTTCCTTTATCTGGTTTAATATTTATACCTCTTCCTCTACCTCGTCCCGTCATAGGATAATTCAGTTATGATGATATAGTTAAAGTAAAATTCAGTCATTGAAATTCCACAAAAACAAGGTAATGAAAACGATTTACATAAAGGTTTTAGTGTAAAATTCAAAATAGTTGAAAGTGATTTGTATAAGATATTTGTATCAACATGTACCTTTTATATGTATGTATATATTGGAAAAGAATTCATAAACTCATTTGAAAACCTATATTAGAATTGAAATGGTGCATAAAATTCATTTTCAAAAATATTTTGTAATAAAATCTAAAAATTACATAAGTTTGAAATTTTATCAAAAGTCGATTCTTGTTCAAGGTATCAAAATCAAAAGGGTTGCAGAGTATTGATTCATTACATCTTAAGAATGAATTTCTCAAGTAAAATGTTATTCTAGCTCCTCTAGTTCCCCTTTCCACACTCCAATTTTGAACAATACACTCACCAAGCCTTAAAGTTGGGTGTATGAACTTGGATTTGAGATTTATGGAGCTAAAGTGCAATTAATCCAGGTGGGCTGCACTTAGGAGGCTTTAATTCAAGCATTTAATGGTTAAATCTAGGTAAAGACCTATATATTAAATGAATTGGTGCAAGGGTTTAAGGTGTGAATGGGTTTATTATTGGCAATTTGGGGTTCTGTTTTAAAAACAAGGATTCATGCTCAGGGAATCGGTGTTTAAGTGAAATTGCTGAAAAATAACCAATGAAATCGGTGAAATTGGTCTAAGTGATTTAGTGATTATTTTAGCGAATCCTAGTATAAAACCAAAATCACTGATAAATCATTGAGTAAATTTTCAAGTTAAAAACCTACAAACTACTGGCGATTTGCCCAGCGATTTCCCATGTTAATTGGTATCATTAGGAAATTGCTAAGTCATTTACAGTTGTTTTTCCAATATGTTCTATATTTGATTTATTATCATATATAGCAATCATAATTAAGATAGAATGATCTGCATTCAATAAGATGTATCGAAATAAATTTGGACTTTTATTTAGGGAATAATGTACTAAATAAATGCTTTATTACTTAAAATAGTTAAAAACAAATAAGATTCATGTGAAAAATAAATATACGAACTATTCTAATTCTAAGTAAATGGAAAGACATTGGCTCAATCAACCCCCTTACATGAAATTATCTCAAAATAGTAATTCTAAAGTATTCTCATTATAAGAGTCAAAAGTTAAGAGAATAGAAAAACAACTAACTAATCCTACTACTAAAACCAAAAACAAAGATAGAGTATGGGCTGCCTCCCATTTCGCACTATTGTTTATAGTCATTGACTCGACTTAGTATATAAGAATACTCATCATTCGGTTTGAGCAAATCAAGTTGACCATTAGTTGATTCTTCATCATACTTGACTGCTTCAGCTTCCTTATCAATCTCAGCATCTTCATAATGTCCTTTCAGGTATTCATCATGATAGGAAGTCTCTCCTTCATCATCATTATAGTTGTCTTCATTGACATAATCTTCCATCTCGTAACCATCCTGAAGATGCATGTGATCATTTCCCATTCTGAATGTGACTATACATTGTTCAACATCGAGAATAGCTCCAGCTGTCATAAGAAAAGTATGTCTCATCAATATAACATCATTTTTCTCAATTTGTGGTACTACCAAGAAGTTGGTGAGGTACTTGTATTGTCTTACTTGTACTGGCACATTCATGGACATTTCTAGTTCAAAGATCTTATCACCATTTGCCTTGCGAACAATAAAAGGTGGTATAAAATCAATCATCAACATGGCCTTTCTGAACCATTATTCTGATAAGATATTCATATCAACTCTTGTGTCAAGTAAAACATTAGGGAAGCTGACTTCATTGATCATTATGTGGAGGAATAGTTTCCATGTATCATCTTTGTAAGTTTCAAGCATATGTCCAAAATCTTGAAGCCTTTGTTGTTCATTATTGAATTCTTCTTCTACTGGTTGCTTCCATTTTTGTTGGAGCACTTCAGGTTGTGTCTCTTCAAATTGTTGCTTTTTTATTTCTTCTCCTTCTATTGTGAGGTTTCTTATATATCCATGATGTAATAGTTTCATTCTTAATGGTTTCACTCATATGGATGCAAATATTGAACTCCATTTCATTACTTTGTGGACTTGGTTGGTTAGTCTCGAGGTTCATTATTTCCATATCCTGTTCAACAAGATTTTCATAATAAGGTTTTAACCTATGACTATTTACTTTAAACATTTGTCCTTTTTATAAAATTTATATTTCTACTGCACTATAAGGTAGTAAATTGAGAATTAGATAAGGTCATATTCATCTTGACTAAGATTTTCCAGGAAATAATGGAAGTATTGAACAGAAAAGTAGAACTTTATCTCCTACTTGAAAGTTTTTAGGAATTAGTTTCTTATCATGAAATGCTTTAGTTTTTATCTTTTTAAATTGACGCACTTTCATATGTGTTGATCCTTATTTCTTCTAGTTCTTGAAGACTCAACTTACATTGGTTTACTACTTCTTTATAATTCATGTTGCATGTTTTTATTGCCCAATAGGCTTTATCTTCTAGTTCGAATGGTAAATGACATGCTTTTCCAAATACTAACATATAAGGTGTCATGCCTATAGGTGTCTTGAATGTTGTTCTATATGTCGGGGCATATGCCCTAGGTCAATCTACAAACATTATTTATCTTATGATTTTACTTAATAAAATTGAGGTTTTTATTTGTTGTTTTATTATAAGTAATTGCATGTTTACCTTATAGTAAGAACCATGGATATTTGCTAAAATATCCTAAATGTCTCTAGTCGATCATTATACTGGGAACTATAATAAATTAACACTATTTTGATTCATGATTAATAGTCATGTGATGATTATGCATATAAAGATACGAATCGAGATCATGATTACTTGTTAAGGAATAAAGTACTAGACTGGCCCATTATGAGAACACCACATAGAATAAGTCATAGGTGTTACTCATGGTATATCATTATTCCTTCATCTTGAGATTACCATAGACTTCAATATTAGGAGCATAGTAAGTTAACACAATCAAACATTATCTTTAACCGAACGATTATGAAGATTGTGTTTAGTTACCATGTGAATAATATGTTAAAGTATGTAATCAAGATAGAATTTTTCCCTCTCATATAGAGAGATATGAACGGATCTCTCGATATGTTAGACTATTAAATGGGCAAGTCCAAGTGAATTAATATGATCAATGTCATTTGGATTTTTTCAGTCTACTTGAAGATCGAGACTAGTACGATTGAACATTAAGGGTGACTTTCCATGCCTTATGTTTTATCAAAGGATATCGTATGACAAAAGAATATGATATATGTTATTCATTAGGTTGTATCGATTTTGATATTCATGCTACTTGGATAGTCATAATGTCTTGCAAGAGACTACTTACGACTTGTGTACCAAAATAGTTTTGGCTCACTACCAACGTGATAGAAATCATGATTAGGTTAATATGATTTTAGTGTTGAATACATGATTAATATTTTGTTTCTTAATTCAATTGCTTGTTTCATATGAATAAGAATCGAAATTGATTTCGTTCATATATCTCGGTATGGTTATTTGTTAGTATATTCCTATTAGATAGGAGATAAACTTGTAATCGGATAAGAATCACAAATCTTATAAAATAGGTGAGATATATAACAAATTCGAATTTATAAGGATTGAAAGTATCTTAAATTCTAATTGGATAAGGGTTCAAAGTATCTTAAGTTCTAATTGGATTTGGATAACATATTTAGTTAAGGATGAACTTGAGCTAATTAAAAAGGTTTTAATTAATATGTTTTGAAATTAAAATAAGGGGTAGTTTTGGTCAATTGGATTGACTAAAATAATGAGGAGTTTTATGCAATTTTTAATTTTTGGAACTGGAATTCATTGTCTTATTGTTCGTAGCGCAAGGAAATTCGTATAATAGTCAATATTAGTAAGACTTCCTAACTTGTTTAGTGATCGTACATGCATTATAATATATGATATTTACCTCGTTTAAATTATGATCGCTAAAAATAAAAAATCCCTCTTCAAAGTTTTAAGTCAAGTGTCATCCATTGTCAAACACTTGTCAAGACTACGATCACATCGATATGGTTCTCCCTCTGTAGAGTGTGTTGTGTTATCTTGGTGAGGTAAGTTGAGTAATGGTTTCTATATTATTTGAAATGGTTAGAATTGATAAAGCTACCAAAACGGTTTTGGGCTTTAGGCAATAGATGAGATGAAACACGCCAAGACATAAGATGTCATAATCTCATAAAAATAAATAAAAGTTACATGTGATATAATTGGTAATCACTACCTACCTAAATAGCCTAATTCAAAGTGGCATGCCTTATCTTTCTTAGAATTAGGTGAAACATGGATTTTAGTCCCTTAGATTAACATAGCATTTTTAGGAGGGTTGTTAATTTAATCGGAGTTTACTCTTCTATACTAAAATACGTTTTTGCATAATCTTTGTTGTAGATCTATGGCCTCTTCAAATTACACTAAGCCTTTGTCATTGTGATCCATCCTTGAGATAGATAAGTTTTATAGGACAAACTTTATTGATTGGTTCAAAAACATGAGAATTATTCTTAAGAATGAACGCAAGTTGTATGTCTCGGATGATCATATTCCTGCGGAATCACCAGCTAATGCTTTTAGAGCCGTGAAAGATGCACATACAAAGCATGTTAACGACCCAACAGATGTTGCATGCATTGTGTTGGCAACCATGTTTCCTGAACTTCAGAAAGATATGAAACACTTGGAAGCTTATGATAAGGCTACCATGCTAAAGGAAATGTTCCAACAGCAGGCTAAAAAAGAAAGGTTCAAGACAGTCAAGAATCTTCAATCTTGCAAAATGGCTGAAGGTGCATCGCTTAGTCCTCATGTTTTAAAAATAAAGGGTTCTACTCACCATTTTGATAGACTTGGATTTCCCATAAGCCAAAAGTTGGCTATAGATTTGATCATGAATTTATTGCTTGATAGTTATTCACAATTTTTGATGAACTATAATATGAATAACATGGAGAATTCTATCTCAGAGTTGGATTTTATGCTTAAAAGTGTTGATGGTTCAAAAAGGAAAGACTTTGAAGAAAAGGGCAAAGGCAAGGCGAAAGTTGCCAAGGATGTTATGACTGTCACAAAGCCTATGGAACAAGTTAAGCCTAAGGCTACTTCAACTTCACGGTCCTAAAAGGAAAAGGAAAAAAACAAGAAATTGTTATTTTTGTCATGCACCTGGGCATTGGTTCAGAAATTGCAAGCTATATCTTGAAGATATAAAGAAAAGAAGAGTTGTGCAACTACTACTTCAGGTATTTGAATTACTGAAGTTAACTTGTCCACTAGTGATTCTCGGGTATTGGATACTGGATATGGATCTCACATTTGTATTAATATGTAGGGTTTTAACAAAAGTAGAAAGCTAAAGAAATGAGAAGTTATCCAATGAGTTGAAAATGAAACAAAGGTTGTTGTGTTGGCTGTAGGATGTTATGAGTTAATTTTACCTAGTGAACTTGTGTTAGTTTTAAATAATTATTATTATGTCCCTTCCTTGAGCAGAAACATCATTTAAGTTTCATGTTTGGATTTGGATGGTTTTAATTTCATTATTATGAATAATAAATGCTTCATTTCTTGTAAAGGCTTTTTCTATATGAATGTTGATTTTTGTGATGGTCTTTATATCCTAAACATGAAAAGGTCTACAGATACTCCTATTCTTAACGTAAATACAAAGATATTCAAGTCAAAAGATTTGAGTCAAACCTATCTTTGGCGTTGTCGTCTTGGCTACATAAATGACAAAAAACTCCATAAAGATGGACTTTTATATTCATTTGATTTTGAATCATATGAAACATGCGTATCTTGTTTACTCGGTAAGATGACAAAGAACCAATTTACGGGATACAGTGAAAGGGAAAGTGATTTATTGGTTCTAATACATACTGATGTATGAGGTACTATAAACACAATGGCTAGAGATGGTTATCAGTACTTCATTACTTTCACTGATGATTTCAGCAAATATGGTTAAGTGTATCTCATGAAACATAAAGGTGAATCTTTTTAGATGTTTCGAACATTTCAGAATGAAGTGCAAAATCAACTTGGTAAAAATATTAAAGCACTTCTATAATAGAATAGTGTTTCTAAGAGGAAAAATCAAACTTTATTGGACATGGTTCAACCTATGATGAGTCATGCAGATCTTCCTATTTCTTTTTAGGGTTATGTTGTAGAAACTGTTGTATTTATACTAAATCGTATTCCTTCTAAAGCGATTGATAAAACACCATATGAGATGTGGTTTGGGAAAATACCAAGTTTGTCTTCCTTAAGATTTGGGGTTGTGAGGTTTTTGTATGACGATAAATCTCAAAAAAGTTATCAACTAAATTTACCAAGTGTGTATTTGTTGGTTATCCTAAAGAAACTAAAGGATACTATTTTTATAATCCCACTGAGAACAAAGTATTATTGCTCGGAATGGTGTGTTTACGAAAAAATAGTTTATTTGAAAAACAACAATGGAATTAAAGTAAGTCTTGAATAAGTTCAAGAACCACAAATAACAAATCAATCACAAGTGGGAGATCAATAAAGTCTTAAACTATTTGAACCTCTACAGGTATTACAATGCCCGCTTAGGTTTGATAAGGTAAGACATCAGCCTGAAAGATTTGGGTTTCTTATTACTAATAGTAGTGAGGTGTTACTTGTGGATCAAAATGAGCCTACTACTTATTAGGAGGCTTTGTCTAGCCCTGATGTAGATAAATGACTTAGCTCCATGAATTCTAAGATGTAATCCATGTATGATAACCAAGTTTGGAACCTAGTTGATCTGCCTAAAGGTGGTAAGACCATTAGATGTAAATAGGTTTTCAAGAAGAAAACTGACATGGATGGCAATGTGCATACCTATAAAGCATGGCTAGTAGCAAAAGGTTTCAAACAGACTCAAAGTGTTGATTATGATGAGACTTTTTCTAATGTAGCCATGCTTAAATCCATTAGAATTCTAATTTTCATAGCTGCATATTATGATTATGAGATATGGCAAATTAATGTCAAAACGGCTTTCCTAAATGGAAAGTTATTTGAGGACGTGTATATGATACAGCTTGAAGGGTTTGTTCATCTTGAGAATTCTAAGAAGGTGTGCAAGCTTCAAAAACCCATTTATGGAATAAAGCAAGCTTCTTGGAGTTGGAATTTCGTTTTGATAAAGCAATTAAGGAATTTAGTTTCATTAAAAATGAAGATGAACCTTGTGTATACAAGAAGTTCAGTGGGTGCGTGTTTGTTTATTTAGTACTGTAAGTTGATGATATATTACTCATTGGAAATTGCATCCCAATTTTATAGAATGTAATTCTTGATTATAGAAGTGTTTCTCAATGAACGACTTAGGAGATGCGGCCTACATCCTTGGGATTAAGATCCACAAGGATCGATCTAAAAGGCTTATCGTTCTAAGCCTGAGTGATTATATTAACAAGGTATTGACTAGGTTCAGTATGCAAGACTTTAAAAGAGGGTCATTGCCAATGTCTCATAGTATAAGTATCAGCATGACTCAATGTCCTAAGACTAATGATGAGCGAGAATGCATGAATGCAATTCCATATGCATCAGCTATTGGATCTATTATGTATGTCATATTATGCACTTGACCTGATATATCATATGCTTTAAGCGCAACAAGCAGATATCGATCTAATCCTAGTGAAAGTCACTGGATAGTAGTAAAGAACATTCTTAAGTACTTGAGAAGGACTAAAGAAGTTTTCTTAGTCAGTGGGGCGATGTCACAAGCTAGGGAACCAAGATCACACCACCGATCTAAACATATATTTAGACATTTTCATATCATTCGAGAAATCATTGAGAGGGGAGACGTGAAGATTTGCATAGTTCCTACAAAAGACAATGTTGCAAATCTTTTAATGATGTCTCTTCCACAAGTGAAACATGATAGCATGTTAGGTCATTAGGTGTTAGATACATGAATGACTGGCTCTAGTGCAAGTAAGAGATGTTGGGGCATATGCCATAGGTCAATCTATAAACATTGTTTATCTCATAAATTTAGTTAATAAAATAGAGGTTTTCATTTTCTATTTTATTATAATTGATTGCATGTTTACCTTATAGAAAGATATATAGGTATTTGTTGAAATATCTTAAATGTCCCTAGTCGATCATTATACTGAAACTATAACGAATTAAGACTAGTGTGAATCTTGATTGATGGTCATGTGATAATCATGCGTATATGGATATAAATAGAGATCATGAGTACTTGTTATGGGAACAAGGTACTGGACTGACCCGCAATGAGAACACCACATGGATTAAGTCTTAGGTGTTACTTATGATAGGTATATCATTAGTCATTCGACTTGGGATTACCATATACTTCAATATTAGGAGTATGGTAATTTGACACAATCGAATGTTGTCTTTAATCGGATGATTATAAAGATTATGATTGATTATCATGTTAATAATATGTGAAGGTGTGTAATCAAGATAGAATTTGTCTCTCTTATATAGAGAGAGATATCAGTGGATCCCTTGATATGTTAGACTGTTAAATGGCCAAGTCCAAGTGAATTAATATGATTAATGTTATTTGAATGTTTTCAGTCTACCTGAAGATCGAGACTAGTATGATTGGACATTAAGGATTACTTCCCATGCATTATGTTTTATCAAAGGATATCACACGATAAATGGATATGATATATGTTATTCATTAGGTTTTATAGATTTTGATATTCATGCTACTTGGTTAGTCATAATGCCTTGCTAGAGACCACTTATGACTTGTGTACCAAAATGGTTTTGATTCATTACCAACGTCGCATGAACTTATTGGGTTGAACACAAAGAATGGTTTTGCATAATTTCAATTGGTTCAGAGTAATGAATTTTATATGATAAAATTCATGACATAAAAGCTCTTAACATTTGTTATATGATAACTTATTAATAGGGCGAATATATAATTTGCTTAAACTGCCTAAATACAATAGTTGTATTATGAATAAGATTTTAAGTGAGGGCTTATCCACACATAAATAAAGGTTGAGACCCTAAAACAAAATAAGTTTTTTTGTTTTTTGCAAATTTCAAGTTCTCTAGGTTTAGGAGTGAAAGAAAAGTGTTTTATGTCTCTTTTGGGGCTAGCACTTCAAATTGTGGTCACCATTCGTGCGTGGATTTCCGATAGATGACACGCACTTGAATGTCTTAGAGATCGATCAATCAAATAAAGAAATCACGGATTAAGGTATGGTTTACTTTTGTAGATCAAGCTTAATGGAACTTATTTTCGATCCTCTTGGAGTTTTTCAAAAATTTGTTTTAAATCTTTCGTTGCTCGTGAACCCAAAAACCCAACACTATATGCCCATAACGTGTCTTCCAGTTTAAAACTCTAATCCTTACGTGTTAGACTAACTATTTTTTGTAGTATTAACTTAATTTCTCTATTCGACGTTTTGGCATGTCCACTAGTTTGTGGATGATATGTACTAGATGTCCTATGTGTAACATTGTACTTAGCAAGTAGATTAGCAACTAATCGATTACGAAAATGTGAACATCTATTACTTATAAGTGCTATAAGTGCTCTAAAAATTGTAAATATTTTTGAGTAAGGAAATCAATTACTATTTCTGAATCATTAGTCCTAGTAGCTTTGGCTTCTACCTACCTAAACACATAATCTACAACAAGTAAGATATAAACATAACCATTTGATGGTGGAAAAGGTCCCATGAAGTCTATGCCCTATACATCGAACACATCACAAAATATGACAGGGGTTAAAGGCATTTAATTTCTAAGTCATAGGTTCCAAATTCGTTGGCAATTTGGACAAGATTTTATATAAATGAAACAATTGTGAAATAAAGTGGGCCAAAATAATATGGAATCCAAAATTTTACAGGCAGTTCTACGTGGACCGAAATGTCCTCTACTTGTATAAGTATGACAATGAGATATAATTGATTGTACTTCTAAATGTGGTATGCATCTCCTAGTTATTTGGTTGGTGCAAAACTTCCATAAGTAAGGTTCATCCCATAGATATTGTTTGGAATCATTTTTAATTTTATTCTTTTGCGCTCTCGTTAAGTAAGATGACAACCTATTGGTAGTAAGATAATTAACTGTATTAGCATACCAAGGACCTTCAATATGCATATTGTATAAGTATTCATCTAGAAATTCATCTCTTAATGGTATAGGTGGTTCTCCATTCTCTAACCTACTTAAGTTGTCGGCTATTAGATTTTTGTCTCATTTCTTATCTTTTATAGTAAGGTCAAATTCTTGTAGGATTAGTATCCATCTTATTAGTCTTGGTTTTGCATCTTGTTTTGTCATTAAATATTGCAAAGCTACATGATCTGAATAAACTATTTCCTTTGTTCCTAATAGATATGGCCTAAATATTTCTAAGGAAAATGCTACCACTAAAAGTTATTTTTCAAAAGTGGTGTAATTATGTTAGGTTGTATCTAGTGTCTTGAAGGCATAATATATAACATGGGATTATTTCCCTACTTTTTGACCTAAAACAGCTCCAACTGCATAGTTACTTGCATCACACATCATTTCAAAGGGCAACGACCAATGTGTTGAGTTAATCACAGATGTAGTTATTGATGAGTCGTTTCATTTATCAAATGTTATCTTGCACTCATTAGTAAATTTAAAAAAAGTATCTTTTTGTAAAAGTTTGCATAATGGTTGTGTAACTTTCAAAAAATATTTTACAAATCTTCTATAGAATCCTACATGTCCAAGAAATGAACATATCTCCCTTACCGCGGTGGGGTAAAGTAATATTTTGACTACTTGGGTTTTTGCAGGGTATACTTATATTCCTTTATGCGACACTATATATCCTAATATTAATCCTTGGTCTACCATGAAATGACATTTTTCATAGTTTAGTATCAAATTCTTTTCTATGCATCTTTTAAGTACTTTAGTTAAATTAACTAAACACTCATAAAAAAATTACTATAAATGGTGAAATCATCCACAAATACTTCAATGAAATTCTTCGCATAATTAGAAAAAAATACTAATTGTACATCTTTGCAACATTGTCGGCGTGTTACATAAACCAAAAGACATACATCTATAAGCAAACGTTTCGAATGGGCAAGTAAAATTAGTTTTTTCTTGATCTTCTGGGGCAGCAAGTATTTTGTGAAATCTTGACTAAACATCTAGGCAACAGTAATGAATTTTTCCAGCTAATCTTTCTAACATCAGGTCTATAAATGGGGGTGGATAGTGGTATTGCCTAGTTAAGGCATTTAGCTTTCTATAATCTATACATACCCTCCAACCGTTATGAATTCTAGTTGAAACTAATTCTCCATATTCATTTGTTAACATTATAATTCCTATCTTTTTAGGGACTACTTGGACTGGGCTTACTTAATTGCTATCGGCTATTGAGAATATCATTCATGCATCTAATAGTTATAATATTTTAGTTTTTACTAAGTCCATTATGGGGGATTTAGTCTGTGTTGAGGCTATCTACAAGCTTTGGTATTAATTTCTAGATTTATCCTATGCACGCATGTAGCTGGGCTTATTCCTTTTATATCAACTATTGTCCATCCTATTGCCCTTTTAAGTTCTTTCGATACATTTATCAACTTATTATCTTCTGGACTAGTTAATTTGTTAGAAATTATTATAGGCAGTTTATCACAGTCCCCTAAATAAACATATTTCAAATGGTCTGGTAATGTTTTTAGATTCAATTCAGGGGCTTTAACTATAAAGGATAGAAGTTTTGAATGAGATCTAGATAAGTCTAGGTAATAAGCAAGTTCTGGTAGTTCATTATATGATTCTAAAATACTTACTATCTTTTTTGCTTCCTCATCTATATCTTCATTTTCTTTTAAATCTTCGATTACCGGTTCTAGTTTATTCATTTTATATTTTCTTAAGGATTTGTCTATTAATAAGTCTATCATATCTAATGTGCATATGGAAGAAACTTTCATTAGGTGTTTCATTGCATCTTACATATTAAAATTTATTGCATCATCGTCTACTTGCATTGTTAATATTCCATTTGAAACATCGATCTTTGCTTTGCTATTTTCCAAAATGCTCTTCCTAGTATTAGAGAAGCCATATTAGAGAAGTTATCTTCTTACATATCTAAGACTTAGATATCTATTGGGAAGATTAAATCATTAACTTTGATCAGTACATCTTCGAGTAACCTTATTGGTTTAACAGTATATTTATCAACTAGTTGTATGACTATATTAGTTTCTTCTAAATGTATGTTTGTCATTTGTAAATAGATAGATAAAGGCATAACATTTATGGAGGCTCCAAGATCACACAATGCTATTGAAATTCTTATGTTCTCAATAGTACATGGAACGAAAAATATTCCAGGATCAGAACATTTAAGAGGTAACTTCTTTTGGATTAATGTTGATGTATGTTATCCTATACTCACATTTTCATTAGCCTTAATCTTATTAGTGCATAAATCTTTTATAAATTTTTGATACTTAGTTACATTTTGAATGAATTCAAACAAAGGCATCTTAACTACTACTTTCTTTAATGTATCATATATTTATTTTTCTTCCTGCAGTTTCTTAGCATTTTTGTTGTTTTTCAAATGGTAAGAGAATGGTGGTTATATATTAACTGGTTTATCTTCATTAAGTTTATTACCCTTTTCATTGAGAGTTTTGCTACTTGTTACTTCAATTTATTTTTCTAGTTTTTCTTCTATTTCTTTTCTAGGAACTAATTAGACTGGCATTATAGGTTCATCCATCTACTTACCACTTCTTAATGTTATAACTGTTATTTTTTCATATAAAGTAGGATAAGGTTAATATGGTAATTTTTTATTTACAAACTCACTCGTCTGTGTTGCCATTTGACTCAATTGATTTTTAACTTCAGTCATATAATTTTGTAATGTTTGAATTATTTGATGTTGTTCTCTTTCTGAATTATTCCGCGTTTTATACCTTTAATAACCCTGGTTGTTGATATGATTACCTATATTCGACTACGGGTGATTTGCATAACTATTGAAGTTATAATTACGATCAACAAACCCATCATATTGGTTCATTATAGCATTAGCTTCCTCTATTTTGGTTTGTTATTTCAAAATATATCCATAATTAGAATGGCTTAATTCATTATAGAATCTTATTGTACTTGATCTATCTTTTAATAATAGTTCAACCATGGCTTTTAGCTCATATATCTTATCATCTGGTGTTTTATATTTCTTATTCATGTTAGTTAGATTATCTTTAGACGGTTCATTCCCCTCACCTTATTGCCTTTAGCCATTGTATTTATGGCTTCTCTTGCTAAAGTATGTGTTTTATCAAGCAAAGATCCTCCACACATGATGTCTAAGAATCTTTGTTTTCTGTGATATAATACTTCATAAAAATACTACATTAAAGTTTTTTCTATAAATCCATGCATTAGACATAGTATTATCAATCTCTTATACCTATCCCAAAATTCATCAAAAGTTTATCTAGTTCTCATCCTAGCATTACTAATTCGTTGTCAATATAGACTAATTTGTCTTGCTATGACATATTGATCAAGAAATACTTGTAGCATCTCTGACCAGTTGGTTATAAAATTTTGAGGAAGGTAAAATAATCAATCTAGAGTTTGACCTTTCAATACGGAATGAAAAGCATTTAATTTAGCATAATCTATTTCTATATTTTTAGGTTTTAATGTGCTTACTTATGTATGAACTCTTTAATAAATCTTTGAGCATCTTCATTATCTTCACTATAGAAACACGGTAAAAATTTTATGAGTCCGAATTTTAATTCAAATTACAAAAATTCTGTTGTGAAAGTTATGCACATAGGTTCATAAGCCGTGACATTTCTATCAGATTGCCCAAAGGTTAATTATTTTTTGTATTCAGCCATTTTATATGGCTTTCAACAAGAAAGATTCCAAGTGATTATTTTTAAAATCCCCAACGATTGCGCCAAAAATTTACATGTGCCGAGCGTGCACAATAATTTTTTTATATTTTAATATTAACTTGTAGTAGTGATAAATGGGATATCTTTTCCACGTAATTTTTTCTAATCTCTTAAGAATTTAAGCTACCATAGAGTTTTATCAGATTTAACTTATTTTAATTTAGCTACTTTATTTAAACTATAAAATAAACACTAGACAATATGCTAATAAACTAAACAATTAATTAAAATAACTAATATTTAAACAACTTAAATTAAATAAACTAACTTAATATAACTCAAAATAATAATTCAAATAATTGATAAATCAAAATATCTAACAATTATCTAAACAAACCCCCACTAAACATCATAATATACTCGAATTGTTTTCATACTCTAAAACATAACATCATTTCATAATATAAATATAATTATTTTAGTTGAAGTCTTAAAATCATTGAATCCTAATTCATAATAGGTTGATAGCATTTAACCAACCACCAATTTTTTTAAAATTCAATGGAAACGCCGCATTGTTATCATTGTAAGTCTACCCATTAGTTAAAATGGAACACAATAGAAATATGATAGCATTAAGTTCAATGAAAATCATGCCTAATCTAAGACAATATTACCGAAACTGCATAATAAACAACTTAGAACACAATTACCTAAGACACACACTCGGGAAATACCGTATAAATTAATCATATCTACTACTTCTATAATTGTTGTCAATAACTATAGACGTAGAATTGAATACTCTATATTAAGGAACATATTGGCCACTATGCACTCAACATAGAGAATTACTAGTTGTAATAGGCAAAAACAATTTGTTTTTTCCATGGTTGACGTGTATGAACCTATTTAAAGCATTAAATATGTTATTTCATAATTATAACTGCATAACAATCCAAAGTATATACATGCTTAGGGTTTGTTTAGATTGATAGACTACTCGCAAATGTTGGAAATAAAAAATGCTAATATGTAATTAAAAGATATAATTAAGTAAATAAATGCTCCAATGTTGCTTCACATATAGAGCTTAATAAAAAAGTAAAAAGTAATTAAAGAATAATTGGAAAGAATTATTTCGAAGCTTTCTCGTCCTATATATAGTTCCTCTAGGAATACATATCCTAGATAAATACGAATTCTTCATATTAATCTAAAAAAAGTCACCGAGTGATTTGTCAAAGATACCTTACTTATACACAAATCGCTGAGTAAATCACTGAGTTTAGCTCTTAATGATTCACCGATTCAGTTGACGATTTGTAGTTCATTCTCCAATTCATTGTGGATTTGTTGGCCTTATTCTACTGATTTGTATTGAGATTCGTAGTTTATTTCAAATAGTTGGCTAATTGCTGGCTTAGTTTTCTAGTTAACCATTTTGCTTTTCTTTCTCTTTTCTTCCATTTCTTCATTTTCCTATTTAAAACCTGAAACTACAAATACAAGAGAATACTTAGAGCAATATCATCCTTTATGCCAAAAATCGACCTAACTTACACTATAGAATGTGTCTAATTATGGACTTGTTAAAAGTCTTCAATGTTTTCTTCACATAAACTCCTTAATACTTAAATTCAATAATAAACTATTCTAATGGTGGCTAATCTCCTGCTATGTGGTAGTATCTGATAAGTTTACCACGCCCTAATACATATTTATACTCCTTAATAACAATTTGAAATCATAAATTACAATTTAACTTAAATTAAAATTCTACTTTTTATTTCCTGCGTAGTTGGCATTGTTACATACTGTCTTGATGTTGTCGGTGCCCATATCCGTAGATGCCAACCGAAGTGAACCTGCGGAGAATGGCCCAGTAATCTTCTCCATCAAAGTCGCCATAGTGCGATACAGTGGTGAAGCTGGGTTCCGAATGAAAATAGAGCGAGCAGGGGAACCATACAACCTACTGCGTCGCCGCTGCACCAACGCTGCATATGCAATTTTTCACTCCGTAGTGTCCCAACGCTATACCCTGCTCCTCCGGCGTCGTCCCCTATACTCTACGGTGTTGCTACTGCGTCGGGCCTCTAGAGTTGATCTTTTCGAATTTTTTCTCACCCACATCGTGCATTATGTTCTCATGTTATGCCCTATCTTCCCATATCGCCTCCTTGTGTTGCCATGGTGCCAAGCATTTTTTGTGGGCTTTTGCTCTGTTTCTTCTCATTTTTCCTCAATTCCTTCCTTTACACCTTAATTCTCTTAAATTGCAATAATACCATGATTTAGAGCTCATTTGAAGATATTTATACCAAATATATGACTAAACTAACCATATATATATGTATAAATAATCACTTATCAAATACTCCCAAAAATAGGATTTTGCGCATCCCGAACAAAGGTGTATTTTACTAAGTCTCCTAATAACTAATTCTTATTCAATTCACATTGTTTGTTGATTATCATTTAATTTACTAAGTTTCAAGTTAATAATTCACTCAAGAGTTTTTCTTTGCAAAAACATATAATTTTACGACATGTAGCTTTAACAACACATATATAACTCCACTTTCAAAACAATAAAGTAGATCTCAACCAAAGACCATCACTACTCACAAGTTTATTTCATTTCAACACTTAAGTAGCAAGTATGCATTCTTATGATTTCTCATTAAGTTCAAGAATTCACAAATAAGCATATATCAAACTCATCTTTGATAGACTTTAGCACTTCAAGAGTCTGCAAGGTTTTACATAGTTGGAATGAAAACTTATCTCAATTAGCTACTCGTACTCAAGCTAAATCTGGTATTTGAAAAGGTTTCTTCACCTCCGCCTTCTTTACTTTATTTTTATTTTTCTTTCATTCTTTTTTTTCTTTTTTTCATTTCATTTTTTAACAGTCCCTGATCCTTTTCCTATGGACTTTATTCTTCTCACTTTTTACAACCATCAAGTTCTCTGCTCCATTTCCTATAGAACTTATAGGATTCTCTCATTTTTTATTTCTAAAACTTTTGTTAACACTTCTCACTTTCACTAAATCAAGTAAGTTAACTCCAACTTTTACTATACAATGTTTATTTCTTCCTCTCTTTGCACTAAGTCTTTATTTGCTTTTTATATTCAAGTAAGATTCACACTTATTATAGAAACCTTAGAGATCTAACTTTTTCCATAAAAAGTTTTCTAATTTCTCATTTTTGTTTCAAGTCCAAGGTCTTTCCTAAATCTAGGTTTCTAATTATGAAATCACACCGTTGTTTGCTACATTTCATTGTTTCTTTTTCAAAAATTAAAAACATTCTTTTGAGTTTCCTATCAACAAGATACTTGAAATCTACTCATCTACAATTAAAGATATGAACATGTAAATTAACTATTTATTCATTACATATTACTATATATAACCTAATTTATACTAAAACATTCATATAGTAAATAAATAAAATATTTATACACTATCATACTTTCCTCCTTAACTGGTTCAAATTAAAATTTTAAATGATCGTACATGTAGTGTTTATCCATTTATCACGTCCTATCTTACCACTTTCAGTAATGTAGTGTAGTGTCAATGCCCCCAAACTTAAACTAAACCTTTTCATAAAGGTTTAAAAGTAAGCCTAAAACATAAAAACACTAAAACACACAAACATATAATAATAATATAATATAGAGACATAAAATAAACATGCAAATATAACTAACTCAATTAATCTAACAAAACATCCCAAATATAACTTCTTGATGTTGCATGGCTATTCGCACAATTTTTAAGGTTTATCCATTTCGATGAATTATCACCCAACAAATAGTCATTCCTGCACTTTAGACACAAAGTTTTTTAAAGTTAGAACTAGTCCGTTTAAATTGTAATTAACTAAACTAAATAACTAACTACTTGCTGATAAAATTTTAAAAGCCCTGGGCCGCCTCCTAGTAGCGTTTAGTTTAAGTCATTAGTCTGATGCCTTTTTGTCTCATTTAGACCGAATCTAAATTGAGAACTTCCATCTGCAAACCAGATATTTAAAATAATTGCTCATTCATGGATACTTTTGTTACCGACTTCTATGTATCACCATCTTTATGTAGTAACCTAGATAGATGGTCTGCAACCAAATTTTCATTTTTTTTTTCTTATCTTTGATTTCCAAGTCAAACCCTTGCAATAATAACACCTATCTAATCAACTTTGATTTGGCATCCTTCTTTGCAAAAAAGTAGTAGATTGTTGCAAGATCAATAAACACAGTGATTTTGGATCCCACTATATAGGCTCTAAATTTGTCACATGCAAACACCACTGTTAATAGCTCCTTTTGTGGTAGTATAATTTTTTGTGTTTGATCTAGTGTTCTAGTTGCATAGTGTATAGCTCTAAACGTTCCATCTCTACTTTGGCCTAATACTGCTATTGCATGATCACTTGTATCGCACATTATTCCAAACTTAGAATCACAATCTCGTACTACCATTATTGGTGTCGAAATCAAAGTTACTTTCAAAGTCTCAAATGTTCGTATGCATGTGAAGCTCATTTAAAATGGAACATTTTTTTCCAACAATGTACACAATAGTTTAGTGATTTTTGAAAAATCCTTGATAAACTTTCTGTAAAAACTCGCATGCCCTAAAAAACCCCTTATGTCTCTAATATTTCTTGGTATATGATGTTTCTTACTTGGTGCTATTTTT
This sequence comes from Stephania yunnanensis, assembly GCA_039657365.1. Classification (NCBI taxonomy): domain Eukaryota; kingdom Viridiplantae; phylum Streptophyta; class Magnoliopsida; order Ranunculales; family Menispermaceae; genus Stephania; species Stephania yunnanensis. The sequence continues at coordinate 14,398,311 of CM077592.1, forward strand.
GCCCTATAAACCTCCAATTCATGAGCAGACACTCTATGTCCCAAAATAATTCCTTCTTGAACCATGAAATGATACCTTTCCCAGTTGAGTACCAAGTTGTGTCTTGACATTTTTCAATACCAAAGCCAAATTTTGTAAGTATAAATCAAAAGAAGCCCCAAATACCAAAAATTCATCCATAAATACCTTAATAATATCCTCAACCATATCAAGAAAATAGCCATCATACATGTTTAAGATGTTGCTGACGCATTGCATAGTCCGAATGGCATCCATCTAAATGCAAATGTTCCATAAGGGCAAGTAAACATTGTTTTCTCTTAATCTTTCAGTGTTACGAAAATTTGATTATATCCCAAATATCCATCTAAAAAGCAATAATATTCATGTCCTGCCAATTAATCTAGCATTTTATCAATGAATGGTAATGAAAAGTGATCCTTTCTCGTAGCTTTATTTAACACTTTCTGTAATCAATGCAAACTCTCCACCCAATTACTATTCTTGTGGACAAGGTTTCTCCATTTTCAGGTTGAATAATGGTCATTCCTCACTTCTTTGGTACCACATGTATTGGTGAAACCCATGAACTATTTGAAATGACGTAGATATTCTGATAATCAACCATTTCAGAATATCTTTCTTTACCACTTCTTTCATTACTGGATTCAATCATCTCTGAGCTTCAATTGATTGTTCATGATTTTCTTCCATTAAGATTTTATGCATGCAAACTGTTGGGCATATTCCTTTTAAGTCCTTGATTGTCCATCTCAAGGCCGACTTATGCTCTCTCAAAACTCGAAGTAATTTTTCATCTTCCAACTATGTCAATGTTGCTAAAATGATCATAGGATATGTTAAATTTTCTCCTAAATACGTGTATCTCATATGCTTTGGTAAAGGCTTTAATTTCATTGTTGGTTCAATGACTGCGCTTTCCACCTCTATTTCTAATTTTTCGAAATCTTTATGAAACTTAGAGGTTTTATTGGTGCTAAGGCATTTACGGCCTCCTAAAGTTCAACCTTTACTGCAAAACTTGTTGTTATCCTTTAGACTAGACATTGCTCCAGTAGATCATCTGGCGTATACTCCTGGGCTACCTCAGTGACACAATCAGTAATTACATCTCTGACTTCGATACTCTTGCAGTGTTCTCCCTCACTCAGGAATTTTAGGGTTTTGTAGATATTAAAAAGGACTTCCTTGTCATTTACTCATAATCTTAACTCTCATTTTCAAACGTCTATCAGTGCTCGTGCAGTTGCTATGAAGGGTCTTCCTAAAATCAATGGTTCCTCTGAATCCTCTTCCATATCCAATACTATGAAATCCACAAAAAAATGAACTTATATACTTTTACCAACGCATATTCAATCGCTCCTTTAGATATGTCACTGATTGATCTGCTAATTGAAAAGTCATATTGGTTGACTTTACTTCTCCCAATCCTAATTTTTTAAAAATTGATAAGGGCATCAAATTTATACTTGCTTCCAAATCACGTAAGGCCTTATCGAATAAGTGCACTCCAATCATGAATGGAATGGAAAAACTTCCTAGATCATTCAACTTTGGTGGTGACTTCCTTTGTAGGATTCCACTATACTCTTCAGTCAAGTTCATTGTTGCATAATCTTTTAATGGCATTTTTTGTCATTATGTTCTTCAAGAATTTTATGTAGTTCAGCATATGTTCCAATGCATCTACGAATATGATGTTTATGTGCAGCTTCTTAAACATTTCTACAATTTTTTGAACCGTCCCTGATCTTTTTATTTCTTAAACCGTCAAGTGAATTGTCAAGGATATGGTAGGGAGTGTTTATTAGTGCTAGATTATTTGAAAATGTGACTCTCCCTAGTACCAGATATTTTTTTGCCTATCTCTCCCTGTTTTCCTTTAAACTGATTTTAGTTCTTCTGCTAGTGTTAATTCTTTTAGGGTGCTGGTATCATTAGCTAAGTGTTCTGCATCTCATGGTTGCTGCCCATCGATTTACTTCCTTGTGTTATTTATTATATCTCTTGGTCGCACTAGATCATTGATTTTTTTGCCACCCTTTAATTAGACTGCATGTGCATTTGCTATGTTATTGCTAATATTGTTACTCAGAGATTGTTCTTCATTTAGTGAGTTCCGAGTACTGGTAAGCTGACCAATTTGTCTTTATAAGTTCTTGATGGATTGAGATTATTCATTATCCATCTTCTTCATAGCTTGTTTCACTTCTTCTATCTCTTTCTCTTGTTTTTCATGGCGTTCCCTATTTCTTATATCCATGGCTTGCAAATACTTCTCAATTGACTTTAATGAAGTCGTCTCATCATTTTACCCCAACTTCCCCTGTTGGACTCGTTGTTCAAAGACTTGAGGTAATTTCAGTGCATTATCAGGAATTCCATAAAAGAAGTTTGGGTTGTTGTTTTTGTATCCTTGATGAAACCATTAAGGAACCATTCCTCTCAGCCCGAAGTTGTTCCCATATCCTTGGTTATTCATGAAGTTGATGTCTTCATACTCTATTCACTCTTGTACGTCCATTTGGTTTACCACCATGACTTGGTGATTAATAGGTTTCTACGCTATGTGTAGACCTTGATGTCCTATCTAAAGTTGTTCCATTTGACTGCTCAAATTTGATAGTTGTGCCATAATTGTTGCTTGCGAGTTAATCTCGTACACGTCTGCTGATGTCCTTACTATGTAATGAGTATCGGCGATAGAGTTTTGAGACATAAGATCAAGGAGATCCAATGCTCCATCATCATCCTTGGTAAGTAGAGAGCCAGCTGATACAACATCTACTAGCGTTCTTATATTGTGGTTCATCCCATAGTAAAAAACTTGTAGTTGTGCGCATTTCACATATTCGTGTCTTCGACATCTCATCAACATCTCTTTGAGCCTTTTATAAGCCTCGCCAAGAGACTCGATGTCTTATTGCTTTAATTGATTAATCTTAAGTTTCCTTTCGCTGACCTTCACTAGGGGAAAGAACTTGTCAAGAAGTTTTCGTTGATTTCTGCCCATGAAATCATAATCCCTACATTCAGCTCTTATAACTAAGATTTGTCTTTTCTACCCAGTGAGAATGGGAAAAGTTGCATCCTGATCACCTCTTTATTAACTCTAGTGATGTGCACAGTATCGCACTTCTCTAAGAAATTCTCGATATGTGCAACTGAATCTTTATTGGATATCCCGTTGAACAGACTATTTAGCACCATGTTTATCAGAAACGGTCTCAATTTGAACTCGGTGGTGTTAGTTAGAAACCTCATCACTCCATTGTAAATCTCCTAAACTTCTGGCTTGAAGTAGTCGCGAAGGCATCTTTGTCCTTGCACTTTATCCTGCACTACCAGATCACCTATGGATTGGTTTTTACCACGGCTCTGTTGTTGGTTTCTAGCTTGCTCTTCGGCCATCTTGATTCCTTTCTTTTTCTTTCCTTTGTTGGTTCTATCAATCTCTGGGTCGTAAGGCATTAGATCATTCTCTCCCTTTCTATGCATGCACTAAGCATCCCTGAAAAGAAAACACAAAAAATCAAGTGCAGAAAGTCAAACTGAAACTTAAGCCTATTTTTCATTTTTATAAACTAAAAATTAAAGTATTGAAAACAAAACTTAGCAACTATTCAAACAATCTAAGTGATACTAATGGCTACATATCCCCGACAACAACGGCGCCAAAAATTTGGTGTACTCGCCGCAATTATAATAGCTCGCTTGTAGTAATAGTGCACTCAACTTACGTTGACTACGGATATCGTCCTTAAGGAAAGGTTTTTGCACTAGTTGTTAATTACCTATTTCACTTGAGCTATTGCTAAGGAATTCACTTTTTAATTGGTTTTATACTAAACTAAACTATCTAACAAATCAAATTAAACTTTACTTAAGCTCTTATATTAAATATATCTTAGTTCACAACTTCACCTAGGTAATTTAATATTATGCTTTGTATTCATGGTTACATTATAATATGTTGTATGCAATGGCTAATTAGAATAGACAGATTTACTTCAAATCAACTTCAACCCACTCTCGTAACGAAAAATATTCTAATGTGCAAACTAGAACTCCACCTATCAGTGTGAATAACATAAGCTTTACATTGCTTTAAGTCACAAATCCTTAGATTCATAACCAACTAAATTTACTATAGATACCTCCCTAACCAAAAAATATCGCTCGATGTTGTGTATTTTACGGTTGTACCTTTCATGTCTAGATTAAAAGCTTCAATGGCCATGACAAGTTCTAAAGTATTACGTTAAGAATCAATACAAATTCTAACCATTGCACTTTTTATATTCACTTTTATATCGTAGTTAAAGCATAGCATTCATACCATAGGATTCATTGATCCCTAAGATAAATAGATTATTCACACTTCATTCAAGCACACATATCATAATTCATTATGAAAATCATTGCAAATCATATATGAATATAAATATTGCCTTGAATTAATCAATGAAACCAAACTTAAATTACAAATATGAAGTCTTTGATGTTTTATTCACATAATCTCCTTAATACTCAAGCTCAATGTTAAATTACTGTAATGGTGGCTAATCTCCTTTTATGTGGTGGTATCTTATGAGTTTATAATATCCTAATACCTATTTATACTCTTTACTAACAATTAAAACCCCTAAATTACAATTTAACTCAAATTAAAACTCTACTTTCTACTTCTTGCGTAGTTGGCGCTGCCACTTATTGCCTCGGCAACATGCCTTATAACCCACTACGCCGACACTACACCAACACTACATATGCATCTTTTCATTCCCTGGTGTCCCAGTGTTGTGTCAGCTCCTCTGGCATTGTCCCTTATACTCCACAGTGCTACCACAGTGTCTGAACTCCAGAGTTTATTTTCTTATTTTTTTTCTTCTCACCCATGTCGTGCATTATGTCCTCATGTTGTTCCCTTTCTTCCCATAGTGCCACCTTGTGTTGCCATGGCGCCAAGTGTGTTTTTGTGGATTTTTGCTATGTTTCTTCCCCTTTTTCCTCAATTCCTTCCTTTACACCTTAATTCCTTGAAAATGCAATAATACCATGATTTAGAGCTTATTCAAGGATATTTATACTAAATATATTACTAAACCAACTCTCTATATATACGTAATAAATAATCACTTATTAGCATTGCCCATAACATATTAAGATATAAAATTGGTTGAAAAGTATAGTATTAAATTACATAGGTGAAGTTATGAACTAATATATACTTAATATAAGAGTTAAAGTAAATTTCGCATTGTTTTGGTAATAGATTAGTTTAATATAATACCATTAAAAGAGGAATTTCCTTAACAATAGTTCATAGTTAAATAGGTAATTAGCTAGTGCAAAAACCTTTCCCTGAGGATGATATCTACGATCAACGTAAGTCGATTGCACTATTACTACAAGTGAGCCATTATACTTATGGCACGTGTCATCATGCGCACCGATCTCGGTACACAATTCAACCTGATCGGGCTAAGATGTATCATGACTTGAGAAGATTATTTTGGTGGTCAGGGATGAAGGCTGACGTCAACGTGTACATCAAGAGTTATCACATCTGCTAACAGGTGAAGGCTGCATAGAAAATCTAGAAGATTGTTACAGCCCTACCCATTCCATAGTGGAAATGAGAGCATATCATGATGGGTTTTGTAAGTGAACTACTGCAGACTTCTAGGAGACACAACGCCATTTAGGCAGTGATTGATAGGCTGATGACATCAACGCAATTTATACCGATTTTGATGAGGTACATGTTCCTACAACTAAGCACTCTATTCAAGATGGAGGTTATTAGACTGCATAGGGTGCTAATCTCCATTGTATCTTACAAACACCATAGACTTACGTCGAGGTTTTAGGAGAGCATGCAGGAGCAGTTCGATATGAGGCTACAGTTTAGTACAGTTTAGTGCGGCTTACCACCTTTAAACTGATGGCCCGTCGTAGAGATCGATATAGATTCTAGAGGGCATGCTCATGGCTTATATATTGCATTTTGGGACATGGAAGGACTATCTACAGCTATGTAAAATCTTAAACTACAAGTGCTATTAGGCGAGTATCGGGATGCCTCTGTTTAAGGAGTTGTATGGGAGGCCCTACAGATCACATGCTTGTTGGGTAGAACTGGAGGATACAACGACTGTTGGGCCTATGGGCCACACCGAGAAAATTAAGCAGATTCGGCAAAGACTAAAACCAGCACTGGAAAAATAGAAAAAACGTTCAAATAAGTATCACGAAGGTCTAAGCTACTAGGGGAGCGACACGGTTTATCTGATGGTTTCCCTTTAGAAGGGCTAGCAGAGGTTTGGGATTAAATGGAGACTGGCGTCGAGACTTATTGGACCATTCAGAGTCGCTGCACGAGTTGACAGTGTGGCATACAGACTTGATTTGCCTACAAAGTTAGCTTGGGTTCATCCGACTTTCTGTATTTCAATGTTGAGGTTGACTAGGTCAGGAACGAGATTGCTAGTAGACTTGAGGCAGATTGAGGTTCGTCCTAACGCAACATACGAGGAGCGACTGATAAAGATTTGAAGCACAAGATTAAAACTCTTAGGAGCGGGGAGATCCCTCGAGTCTTGGTTCGTTGGCGACATAACGAGATCGAGGGACTCACTTGGGAGCTCGAGTCTACTATGTGGGAACGTTGTCCTCATCTATTCCATGGTAAAATCGTTTAGTTTAACTTAAATTTTGAGATGATATTTTCCCTAGTTTGGAAGAATTGTAACGACCCATTTTATTTGACGTCGTTATTATTATTTAATTACACACTAGGATGCTAGCTCCATATATAGGCTAGGGGCACACCTACCTAAGTATATTAGATACATCTGTCAGTTAAATGCCTTACTAGCAATGTTAATTATTATTTTGTTTATTATTGCATTACTTGTGTGAGTTTAAATTGACATATCATATGAGGATGTATAACGAATATTCAACTCGTAAAGCATGTCAACGTGGGCGAATGGCTAGGAAAACTATAGGAACACTAGAAAACACAACTAACTCACGTTGCAAAGTCGAATAAGTGAACTAAGGTGTGCCTCATAATGCATGTTGATGTGTGAGACGTCAGGCACTGGGGGTTCAAACAATAAAATAGATATGACTAAACTGAATAAAATCTCCTAACAGAGTCATAATTCATTGTATGGACAGTATAAATAAGGACTTCGATTGTTCTTGAGATACGTATATCATGGATGATGAGATCCAACTATATAAGCAAGGAGATAGTGGATTTTTGCATCACTTTCACCTACTTCAATATACAAATTTAGAGAAATCCTAAGCTGCAGAGGGATTTGAGAACTGGAATTCAGTATTTGAGAGACAACTTAAGAGATCATCAAGCTAGGTAATGTTCTCATTGTCATCTTCTACTTCAATTCATCAAAAATGGGCTAAAAATGGGCTAAAAATAGGGTTTTCTACAAAAAAAGAAAAAGAAAAAAGAACAACTCGTTTTAACGCTGAATTTTAATAACAAATGGATTTCCAAGTTACATTAATGGATTTCTTGACCTATGGTTGCAATGCATGGATGAATCCTTATAAATTGATGATGATTTCGATGAATTGATGCATGATACTTGTAATTTGTGGTTATTATGTTGTTCTCAAACACTTTTGAACCTATTCTGATGGGATTTAGAACTGCAGAATCGAGACTTAAGGATTTTGTGTTAAATTTTCAGGAAAACCCCTAAAATTGGACCCCGCTCGTGCCCAGTGTCGTGCCTTATAAGGCATAGTGCCAAGTTCCCTTAACGGCTCCATTTTGAAGGCCCAGCAGAGTTGATGTCGTCCTTGTATAAGGCAAGGCATCGAAAATGAACCAACTATGCCAGTTTTTCCTTTTCACGACGCCATTTGCTGCATACCCAAGTGACTTTCGTAAAATAGCCATAATTTTCTTGTTTTAACTCTAATTTCGACTTCCACCCATCATCGAAAAGCTAAGATAGAGATCTCGCACATGAGCCTTTAAACCTTAAAGAATCAGCTATTTGATGAATCAAAAAATAGTCTGGAAGTTAAGTATTAAGAATAGGAATGATTTGTTTTACAAGTTTAAGGACTTCAAACTTGTTCAAGAGCTCTAAAACTTAACTTAATGACTCAACACACCTAATGCTATTGAAGTTCACACTAGGGATATAGTGGGATTATTGTCAAGTGTTGAGTACAAATTTCAGGATATGAACGTGACTTTTGGGGGAAGGTAGGAACGAGCGGGTGATTAAGCTGCGTAAAGCCCAATTGAACATCACTCGAGTATTTAATTGATGTTTCACTTGCTACTATCCATTATTGGCTTATTATTCCATTCCATTGTTGTCTTTGGGATGGTTGGTTAAGTTTACTCCCACCAGTACTTCCGTTGTGTGTTTATGGCATGCTAGACTATAGCACGTGTGACAAAGCCTTCAGTGAATGGCAACCCGAGCTGTTCTCCGGTGGACACGTTGGTGGAGCGCAAGAATAGGCTAATCACCACGAGGAACCAAGTGAAAGAGTAGTGGGGGAGCCTATTGAAGGGATTCTAGGGATCTGACATATATTCTAGTGTGACCAAGATTAGCATACACGTTTATTTATCTACTATGTTATGTATTCATGCTATGGTCCAATTACAGTTGCATATTTTACTTTTTACATGTCTATTTAACATATTTATTAGCTTCTCTATTTACTTAAATGCTCGATGAATTTCTTTGGGATTTTACTCACTGAACTCGTCATCCGTTTTGCTGTGATGATTGAGTGTAGATCCTAGTATGAGCATAGGCAAGGGAATCATGGGCGGCTTTCTCTAACAACCAACAGTCCATGACCTTCTTGTACTTGTTTATTTTGTTATTTTTCTTTCTTTTGGGTATTAGGGGACTATGAAATCCACAATACATGTATATATTTACCTATTTTATATCACGTCGCCTTATATACATTGTATTTATTTCCTAGGTTTTCCACATAAGATGTTTGCTATTTTGACATGACTTATCACATATATCCATGTTTCACATGCCATTTTAAGACTTTCGCTATAAACTATTGGTTATCTATCTACAACTCTATAAAACACAAACCATTTTGTAACTTTAATAAACGAGGAATAAGAGACTTAAACTAAAAGCTAGTAAACCCTAATAAATACCATAAGGAAAAGCTTGAATAATAGGTTTACACTATAACAACACGAGACAAAATGTATGCACACCGAGGATTCTTGCGTAGAAACATACGCCAGTGGAGTGCGGGACCAATTAGTCAGTGGCGTGGCAAGTGCAGCGGGGCCCGTGGGGCGAGGAGTAGCACGTACTTAGCGACCTCGGGACGTGGGCCCTCCACACTCTAGACTAATCCGCAACATTCATGTAGGTCTGCGTTGGGTCCGAGTCTAAAATCAGACTTAAATAATCTTTAAGTTAGGCGGCCCGTCACAGATACCTAATGAGATTCTGCAGAGATCACCAATAGGGATTCCCTATGGATCCTCACTGATATACTTTTTTCCTCATCCCCATACCAGTACCCACGCGAGTGTGAGAGTTTTTCCCCATCCACACTTCCATCTCTATTTAAGTTCCTCGTACTCGTTCCCATTGTGAGGATTCCCCATCTCTAAAGGGTTTCCCCACCCTGCTTGCATCCCTAGTTTTTACTTAGCTTATTATGAATTTAAATATATATGTAAAATTATGTTACATGTGAAAGTGGTCCAGCCAATAGTTCCATTATTGATAATCTATCAGATGAATAAATCTTGTCGAATGACAAGATATAGTGTTTTTCTTAATTTATAATAAAGAAGCACTACATAATTAGACCGAAAAAATCACAAAAGTACACATCTTTTTACTTTAAAAGAGAAAAATAAGGCTCAACTATTTTTATTTCTCACAAATAGGCAATGTCGCCTATGGAAAAGGCGTTATCAAGGTGGCACAATTTTTTGATATCCATGTGTTCGGACCACGTGGCGTATGTTACACTGATAGCGCTTTTTCAAAAGGCTTTATCAGTGTAACATTCGCCGCGTGGACAGGCTTACAACAATAACGCCTTTTGTAAAGGTGCTATTAGTGTACATGTCCACGTGGATCCACGTGGACCGAGCTGAACCCATTGGCGTGGGGGTGCACAGATAGCGCCTTATCACTTTCTTATTCCTGAAACCGACGCTGAGAATATATTCTCTGCGTTGATTTCGGGAAGGAGGAAGGTAGGGGTACGGGGTAGGGTGGTAGGGGTCACGGGACTACTGTAGAGGAGGGGCGTCAGCTATTTAAGGATGGGGATGGGGAAGAGGTCAGTGGAGAGAGACGCCGCGGAGGGAGGAAGGAGGGGACAGGTTAGGGTCGAAGGATACGTGGCGATGCACACGCGCGATGGAGATGGAGGAGAAGAGGTTGTGGGGGCACCAGAGCAAGGAGTAGTGGCAGCGGAGGCTCTCATCAAGCGAGCAGCGATGGCGGGTACGTGGAGGAAGCGTGGTAGCGGAGGAAGGAGCAAGCCTTGACGGCAATGGGGAGGGGGGGAGGAGCAGTTGCAACGACGGTGGAGGAAGGAGCAATGCGGGCAGCAGAAGATGGGCTAGTGTAGCGCACGGAGGAGAAGGAGGAGGTTAGTGTAGTTTGGTTAGTTGAGGTAGTTAGTTTAGTTAGTTAAGTTAGTTTAGGTTAGATGTTTAGTTTAGCTTAGGTGGTTAGTTTAGTTAGTTAGGTGTAGGTAGTTAGGTTATGTTAGTTTAGTTTAGTTAGGTTAGTTAGTTTAGTTAGTAAAGTTAGTTTAGATTAGGTGTTGAGGTTAGTTTAGGTTAGTATAGTTGAGTTAGGTTAGGGTCGTTAGTTTAGTTTAGTAGAGTTTAGTTTAGTTAATTTAGTTTACATAGTTAGGTTAGGTTAGGTTAGGTTAGGTTAGGTTAGGTTAGGTTAGGTTAGGTTAGGTTAGGTTAGGTTAGGTTAGGTTAGGTTAGGTTAGGTTAGGTTAGGTTAGTTAGTTGAGTTTAGTTCACATAGTTATGGTAGTTATGTTTAATTAGTTAGGGTAGTTATGGTTAATTAGGGTAGTTATGTTTGATTAGTTTACTTTAGTTTTGTTGTTCAGCAGCTTTAGGTTAGTATAGTTGAGTAAGGTTAGGTTCGTTAGTTTAGTTTAATAGAGTTTAGTTTAGTTAATTTAGTTTAGTAGAGTTTAGTTTAGTTAATTTAGTTTGCATAGTTAGGTTAGGTTAGATTAGGTGTGCTTAGTTCACATAGTTAAGTTAGGTTAGGTTAGATTAGGTGTGCTTAGTTCACATAGTTAGGTTAGGTTAGGTTAGATTAGGTTAGGTTAGTTAGTTAAGTTACTTGAGTTTAGTTTAAGAATATTTATTTGGGTAAAGGTTTACTTTGGTTAGTTAGGTTAGTTATGTTTGATTAGTTTACTTTTAGTTTACTGATGTTGATTTATTATACTCCTTGTGTTCTAAACCGACAAAAATCCACAAGGAGGCATCAAGTCACTTTGATCAATCGCGACATTGGTGAGTTTGAAGTGTAGACTGGAAGATATGGAGATCGCATGCATAAAGGCAACAACACCCAAGTCGTCGTCCTAAAGGACCGAGTGTGCAGTTGCAATAAAAGGCAATCATTTAGTTTCCCTTGCTCACACGTGTTAGCCGCATGTGCCTTTATTCGAGTGAGCTACGCGCAATTCATTGAGTCATACTATAGGATAGATGTGTATGAACAATGTTACTTCTACAATTTCAAGGTCATCCCAGATGAGAAATATTGGCCGACTTTTGGGACGAAGATCATAACCGACCCAAGGTACAGACGTGACCGAGGGAGACCAAAGGGAACGCGAAGACATAACGAGATGGATCTTCCTAATGTCTCGAGGCCTTTGCGATATGGCATATGTCATCCAGAAGGACATAGAAGAACAACATGTCCAAATAAAGACCGTGAACGAGTCCCAACTAGGAAGAACCGGTGTGGTATTTGTCGTTCAGAGGGACATAACAAAAAAGATTGTCAAAGCAGACCTCAACCTTCCAATGAAAACCTATAGTCAATTTTGTATATTGTTTATCATAACTTAAGTTCATAGCTATGTTGATTTGGAGCGTTTACATATTTGTTTTTGTTTGAACATAAATGAAAGAATTATCGTTTGGTTTCGAACAACACTCTAATTCTTTTTATATCATTCATTTGTAGTTGTACAACAATGGATCTAGGTCCGTCGGATCCTTCACTTTTGCAACTCCAATCTACACACAGATCATCGCGAACCTAGAGGGGTGAGGTAAACATTTTTACATTTATACGTCAAATGTTACAGCATAAACGTATCAAAAATATAGATTAATACATTATCAATTATAAGGTATACGAAACAATGCGCGTACGTCGAAGACGTGGGGTCGTTGATCGAACGGTGCAGTATCATTCGAGGATAATCCCATATCTTCGTTCCAATGGGTTCTATGGGATTTCCCGCGTAGCATTTTTCAGCCATGATAGGGCTTTGATTACTGCATGCGTAGAGAGATGGCGCCTAGAGACGCATACACGGTATAGCTTGGCTTACCTATCGAAGGTATGCCTGTGACGGGAACGACAAATACATACTATGTTGATGTATGCGAGAGGCTACTTGGTCGAACTTCTATTGGAGATGACGTTATTGGTTGTAAACTTAAAGTCGAATGGCTTGAACATAACGTATCAGCTATAGATGATGATAGCGATGAGGAGTCGGTGCAACGTTATGTTCGATCGTACATACTACAACTTATCGGTGGTTGTCTATTCGCCGAAAAGTCCAATATATTCGTACATTTGATGTTCCTACCATTGTTGGAGGATTTCCAAGTAGTTGGACAATATAGTTCGGGAAGTGCATGTTTGGCTTATTTGTACAGGGAGTTGTGTTGCGGATCTCACGTAGGGGCACATGAGGTTGCAGGTGCGTCAATTCTTGTACGACTGTGACATGGGGCAGATTTCCATTCATAGCACCGCAACGCCTGGGTGTTTTTAGAGTTCGACCGCGAACAGTGGATGGAGAACATATGTTTATGGACATTCCATTGGGACACAGGTAATACAAATATTTTTCCTTAATTTCTTTAACATCTAGTCCATTTTCGTTTTTCATAACTTATTGTTTTCTACACAGATGGCTCGATGCATTTTCGATTACACAGAGTGCGACACACGTCGTATCGGCTTACCGTGATGCACTCGACTCGTAAAATGAGGATGATGTAGTATGGCAACCATAAGCTGAAGTTATGGGGTCTCTTCCCGATTACTGTACTAACGGTCACGGTAGTTGGCTTTCGACGTATCCCCTAATTTGTTTTCGCATAGTCGAGTGGCATCGACCAGAAAGGGTGATGAGACAATTCGGAATGATACAAGTGATGCCACCAAATTGTGCTTACGACACCTAACTACACCGCATCGAATTGTGTGGACGTCATCAAGAAAATCGGGTGACTTTTCACGCAAGCTATATACACATGTGGGAAAATCGTGGCGACAACATTGCCACAGCGGCACATAATGAAGGGTATAATCATCAAGACTACATGACGTGGTATCGCTCGGTCACTAGAAGATTCATTGGACACAATGGGGCTTGACGTGACTACTCGGTAAACTTCAAACTCTTAATTTTTCTTGAACAACTAATATCTTATATTGCGTGCTTTGAACTCATGTTTTTATATCGGTGTAACTTGGTGCATCGACTGAGACGAGTGTTTATTGAGGATGGATACGAGCAAGTTCTTGTTGCGCTTGATGAAGGGATTAAGATTTTAGACGAAGATGAAAGGCAAAGGTCTACTCTTTGGCATGACGGAATTGACGCCGAACATGACATAAATGAGGATAATGAACAAGAAGATGAAGAAGACGATCAGGGCGAAGCAAATAGAGAGGTGAGAAGAAGACGAACACGACCAGAGACTGTGGGGGAACGCACCAGACGTCCTCGTCCACCACGTCCATCTACTCAGACTGAGATTGCTGCAGAGAGTAGCAGACGTTCTCCTCCAACACGTTCATCTCGTCTAAGAGCGAGTAGAACAGAGAGTGTTGGCGAGAGTAGCCAATGATCATCCCCACCAAGTCATTCTCCTCATGGGTACATTCCTACATCGTCCACTATGCAACCAGAACCTCAAATGTTTGTACCCAAGCCGCCGATCGTGAATCTTCCTCCTTACCATTTTGATCCTTATGCACTCGGGTCGTCGTTTTCATATGTGGACCATGGGATGCCTAGACATCAAATGTATCCGTCATTGCCTCAATACATGCCAAGTCCATATACTCCACCATGTTATAATTACAATATGTCATATAGTGGAGATGGCTCCTTCATGAACTTGTTGACCATGCCGCAGCCCCATGTTCCATTCCCCCAACCGCATACAGGAAGCCACTATTTTGGGATGGTTCAACCTCCTATTTTTAGGAGCATCAGTAGCAGAGGTGAGTCGAGTGAAGCACCATAGGAAGAACATCAATTGACTCAAAGTCATTCAATGCAAGATCGGCAACCTCAACAACCTCAACCGGATGTACAAACACATCGTCTAACTAGACATAGAGTACGTCTGGTTTGCATCACCGAGCAACAACGTCAACGTAACCATCGTAATAGACCTGCATGATGAGTTTTCTTGATGTCATGGTGATTTTTTTCATCTTATATTTTGGGTGAACGAAGTTGATTTATACAACTTTCTCATGGAACAAACTTATTTCTCATGTTTTCCATATTATTATATTGCGGTATCTGTGATTACTCTTGAATGTTCCATAAAAGAAACTCATCACTGTGAAAGATATATATATATATATATATATATATCTCAAAAAATTAGAAGATTCGAACTTATAACCTTAAAGAACTTCAATTAATTAAACAACTAATGGCTAGCTAGGTCCTAACCAATGCATGAAACCCAGGGTTGGTTCATTGACCTCCAAGTTGGTTGGTGCTTTACTTATTTATTTTTGGTGAGTTTTAAGTACTAATTTTAAGAGTCTAAGGTATGGTATCCAAGTTCTTGAAGTGATTGACTTAAAGTTCAGTGCTTAATCAATAAATTTAATCAATCTTATTGATATTATAATCATTTAATTGAAGAAAAATCTCAAGCCGAATCATTAGAAAGAATATAAAAAAAGGGACTTCAATGTGAGTATGGCTAGGGCAGAGCTTTACCAAGTTAGGTGTTTTTGTAATTTGTTTATACACCTTAATTTACCGCAGTTCTTTGGGATTAAAAGTAATTTCTATTGTACAAGATCCTATGGAGTCTTGGCCTATGCAATCTATAATTTTGAATTGATTGCCCCAAGGCCTATATAGAACTATAATATATGGTTAGTTGTTTTATTATACATTTTAGCAGTAACTATTTGGGCGTACTGCAACTACTTGTGTGCAAATGTACTTTTTCCGTAGCTTGGAAGTGTCAACTTCGGATTTTTGATATTTTGTCACTAATTTATAAGAAAAAATTACAAAAGTACATTACCTCTAAGTTTAAATGAGGAAAATAAGTGTGGTTTTCTTTTTAATTCAAAAACTAGGTTGTCGCCTTTCCAAAAGGCGCTATTAGTTGGGTAGGTTTTTTCGCTGACGTGGACGGTCATACGTGGATTGTGTTACACGGATAGCGCCTTTTGAAAAGGCGATATCCGTGTAACAAAGTCCACGTATGATAACTGCGTGAACATGAGCCGAACGAATAGAGCGTATGGGTTGCACGGGTTGTCCGCCTCGCAATACGTGTGCGACGCTTACATTGACTTTATCACCTCGAGACACATGCGTGATGTTTGCATGAGTTGCAAGAGGTTGTATGGGTCGCCCATCTCGACAGACGTGCATGACGTGCCTGCCATTTGCATTAAATCTCCACCTCGGAATACATGGGTGACGTTTGCATGAGTTGTCCACGTCGATATGCATGCGCATTTTTTACATTGGTTGTCTACCTCGACATACGCGAGTGGCACGGGTCGTCCATCTCCAATGCATGTGGCGGTCATGGGGAAAAGAATTTGTATTGATAGCTCCTTTTCAAAAGGAGTCATTCATAGAGTGTATAGTTTTGTATAGATAGCTCCTTTCAAAAGGAGCTATCTATACACATTGCCTCGCCACCTCACCGCCACCTCACAACCATGATGCTAACTCATAACCAATAACTCCTTTTCAAAAGGAGTTATCACCTATTTTTGTAAATAAAAAGTAAACTACCCTATTTTGAGAAATAAAATGTAAATGTCCCCCACTTTTAGAAAAAACCCTAATTAGACCATCTCAACTTGCGAAGACTTTCTTCAACCACATGTAGAGGCAATTGCCGCAACTTTAAAATAAAGTCGAAGGGTGGTCTTTTTGTTTTTGTTTTTTATTTTTATTTTTTACGAAAATGCATTTGTAATCCAAAAAAGACACATCTATTTGGTGGCCCTCACCTTTTCGGTGTGCATGCATCAGTAGGCTCATCAAACGGACACCAACAATTGCATGTCATTTGTACATGTCTTTTATCTTTCTTTTTTTCTAAACTGCTAAGAGCATCTCCTATGGGATCATGGATTGAGGTGGAAATAAATCCACCT
This sequence comes from Stephania yunnanensis, assembly GCA_039657365.1. Classification (NCBI taxonomy): domain Eukaryota; kingdom Viridiplantae; phylum Streptophyta; class Magnoliopsida; order Ranunculales; family Menispermaceae; genus Stephania; species Stephania yunnanensis. Next base: position 14,415,020 of record CM077592.1, read on the forward strand.
ATGATAGAATCCACATCCAACTCAAAAAAGCTCTCCAATAGGTCAATCCTATGTGGCATGAAATCATAGATGGTGTCTACCACAATGTCTACTTCTAGACATTGTGCTAGACTGCCACGTCAGACAAATATATTTTTTAGAAGTTTTTTATTTTTTTCAGGCCTTTATTAATACAATGAAAATTGAAAATAAAAAGTATAAACTCATCAATCCATGGTCTAAATCTATTATCTGGATGTCATTTTGGGAGGTGAATGTCTATATAATGCTACATGTCCACATCCATGATGTGGCACCAATTCATGGTCTAAATCCACATTACTATTGGAGATGCTCTAAGGCTCGACCATCAGGGTTGGGGAATCGACAAATACGAATAGGTATTGCATCTTGACAAAAATCGACAGAAAAAATCAGGGTTGGTCTAAATCCCACGTTTTATCCGGGGCAAGTCAGTTTTTAGGGCACCCTCGAAATTTGTTAATGCACTCGATTTGCATAGCTGAAAGTCCGAAAATGCCTCTTTTGCATTTTTGGAGGCACCCTCCCCTACCTACCTCTCTTGTTTGCATATCCATCATACATCAAGACCACTGCCCATAAATTGAAGGAGATCAAGGCCAAAGATAATTGATGGGGTTCCACTTGTACAACGAGTATCACGGTGAGATGTAGATTGGGGATATGGATTGTCGCCACATCATCAATATGAAAGGAATGTTTAAATTATGTGGCATAAATACACATTCTATAGTAAAAATTGTCTGTAATAGATAATGTGGATTGCACCTTCTATTCATGAGGTGACAACTTTTTTAACTTACTAAATTATATAAAAATAATTAGTCAACGATTATACATATACATTATTTTATGTATAAAGATCGAAAACATATTTTAGAAACAAAATCACAGTTGTTTGTATTTATCTTTTTATATATAAGTTATTTGTGATTATCCTTATATCTTGAAAAATAAATAAAAATTTAAAAAAAAAAGAAACGTAACTATATATATATATATCATATATATAAAAGCACGAATCATAAATTTTTGAGTGGTAATGAAATTTACCTATTTGCCTATACTTTTTTTTTTATCTCCAAATCAACCTTTTCTTTTGTATCCAAATCAAACTCTAACTCCTTATCAATCCACTACACGTTTTTTTTCTTTATCTCCAAATCAATCATAAACGCATTCTCATCAATCCAATACACTTTTTTTTAGGAAGTAATGTCCTAGCATGATTAGCTTGTTTTTCCATTCACATCTTATCTCAATCACAGTAGAGAATATCGATAAGCTAAAAAAGGTACTTGTATTTCTAATTTTTAAATTTTAATTACAATTTTAAAATTTGTTAATAAATTCTTAGAAATTAATTCCCGCGAGCGGAGCGAGCGGGGGAATTGTGCGTAGCACGTCTTGAAACTAAAAAATGTACTTATATTTCTAATTTTTAAATTTTAATTACAATTTTGAATTTTGAATTTTATATCTATCATATATATAAAAGCACAAATTATAAATTTTTGAGTGGTAATGAAATTTAGTTATTTGCCCATATATATCTATCATATATATAAAAACAACTATATATATAAAAGCAATTAAATATCACAAATTGTAAACTCAGAGTTTTCCCAATGGTATATATATGCAACGTATTCATCTAGAGTTCTCCCAATGACATATAAGCAACATACATATCTATCATATATATAAAAGCACGAATCACAAATTTTTGAGTGATAATGAAATTTACCTATTTGCACATACTTTTTTTTATCTCCAAATCAACATTTTCTTTTGTATCCAAATCAAACTCCAACTCCTTATCAATTCAGTACACTTTTTTTTCTTTATCTCCAAATCAATCATGAACTCATTCTCATCAATCCAATACACTTTTTTTTAGGAAGTAATGTCCTATCATGATTAGCTTGTTTTTTCATTCACATCTTATCTCAATCACAGTAGAGAATATTGATAAGCTAAAAAATGTACTTGTATTTCTTAGAAATTAATTCCCGCGAGCGAAGCGAGCGGGGGAATCGGGCGTAGCACGTCTTCAAACTAGTATATATATATATATATATATATATATATATATATATATATATGTATAAAAACAAAACGCAAATATATATCGCTAGCTATTTTTTTATTTCTCTTTTCATTGTTGATTATTTTTTTTAGTTTTTCAACGACGTGGCATAGTGCACACTGTCTATTGCACCCCCTAAAGATAGTGTCTACCTTTTTTATGTCACGTCATCTACACATTCTCAATCCACATCCTCATTGGAGAAGACTTTTTCACACAATGTATATTTTATCGCACGCGATACACATCCTCCAATCCACAACTCCATTGGAGATGCTCTCACGAGAGTTTAGTTAGGAAATTTAAGTTTTACTTTTATAATAATACTTATTTAGGATGGTTTAAATAGGAATTATCTTCTCTTTGTGATTCTCGTGATGGTCAGCCACACATGGTCAAAAGCGATGTGAGCGTTTCGGTAGTTGCACACCGAAACAACTCACTTTAGTCTCGGTATCCCGGTCTCGATTGGACATGGCCGAGTCATGTTTGACTACAAGAAAAAATAAGGTTGTGCCCCCTTAACCGAGACTCCATTTAACTACTCGGTGGCATCAAACGACACATACAATGAAGTCTAGGCCATACGAGACAGTCATACTCGTACACCGAATGCTCACAAGTTCCACACCCATCTACAACAACAGTAACATAACCTCAATTCTAAATTAATTGAGGTTGATTATATGGATCAAACTTTTTCATTGTGCTCGATTTAGGGCAATGAACTTCCACATCCATATGCAAGAAAAAACCATGAAAATACTAAAAAAAACTACCTCTTCTTGTTGCTTATCCACTTTAATGAATGTTCTTATGACATTTCAACTTAAAAACACCTTAAAAATAATCAAATAGGTGAAATTGGGGTGCACGGTTACAAGATACACCGGCGAGGGAGGATGGATCGACTGGCGAGGGAGGTCGAGCTGTCCAGTGAAGGAGGGTGGGTCGTCTAATGAGGGAGGGTGACGATCCTCGTGTTCGACAAAGCTAAGGTGCAAAGTTGCAAGATACAAATGAGGAAATCATTAATACTTTGCCCCACAAAGGTAATTTCCTTGGAGGATATAATAGGAAACAACATCATTACTTTTCACTGGCTCGCCCTACATAAAACATGGGGTGCCTATAATGCGACCTTTTTTTATTTGAAGCCCAAATAGGCCAAAATAATCATTTTAAGAAGCCATAAAAAACATATAATTAATCCTCGAAAAAAACTCACAATTAATAATTATATTAGAGTTTTTTTTTTCACCATTATATTAGAGTTTAGTTGATTGTGAATTGCATTGCATGAAAGTTAGTTAGGTCAAAAGTTTTTCAGACTGTTATTCTTGTAGGGTCCCGTCCCATACATTGGGATGCCCTGCCCCCCACAAGAATATTAAATATTTATTTCCATAACTTAATGTTTTATTCAAAAATTAAAATAACCCTTCCCATTAAGTCATTTGACACATTAATGTTGTACACACCTCGAAACACGAAAGGCTACGCATCTCTATATTTTTCGAGCTATGTATTGGCTGAAATGCTCCATTTTCTTCAAGGAAAAACCCTAAATGAGATCAATTAATGGATATATCATTGTAATAGGATGGTCCAGATCTAGAAAATTTAACATTGATAGTGATATAATTAAAGGAAAAAAGTGGGTAATTATGGAAATGGAAGGGTAGGGTGGAGTAATAATATACGGTGGTTTTGTGGTCCGGGACTTATTCGTAAAAAAAAAAAAAAAAAAGGATGGTAAGAAAAGAAGGCAATTCAAGGATAAAATGTCAACGGTTTAGAAAGAAATGTTGAAGGATAACTTTGAATGGAAAGCAAATTGAGCAGTCTTTTTCTTTCTTTTTACTGCCTCAAAACCATAGCTCAACCTTTCTCAAATTCCGTGCACATACCACTTACATATCCTTCATCAACATTAATAGTTAGATCTTAGAACTAAAAATTAAACAAGGGCACTCTTTAATCTCTATAGGACCATCCGCACAACCAATCCATCTAAACTGACCGATGTTCTGTAGGACCTATAAACTCGAACCTGAAGCCTCTGGTTCGAGGGCATACTGCTCTTACCACTCAACACAACCTTTGTCTATTGTCTCCTCGATCACTTCTACTGTTTTTAGTGAAAGTCGAAATTGTTTATCAACTCGGAATCTCTATTAAAACTTAAGAGAAATCACAAGAAAAGAGCAATAAAGGAAGATTCCAAAGGAGGCAATAACTTTTAAAGACAAGTAAAAAGAACAAGTGCATATAACATAAATGAAATTAAGGATTCTGAAGTGCTTTGAGCACTGACAGAAAAAAAAGGGCACGCTTGGAATCATCTTTACAGACTGATAGGTAAATGTGCCCCATCAGTTTGGCGAAACCCTAGATTCCTACAAATAGTCTGTCATCTATTCGTCCTAAATATCAATAACTGCTACCCTTGTTCGTTCAGTTGTTCTGCCAACCTATTAACCAACACCTTCAAATGGTACACTCTGATGTGGATTTAAAGGGTTTTAGAGGAGATAGATAAATCACTAGATTCAACCAAAGATGTAGGCACTAGAGAGCAATCACTACAATAGATTAGTAGCTGATTCACTCAAAACTATAGAGCTTTTTTTATTTTCTTACCTCTTCTGCAAACCCCTTTGGCCCTATTATCTGAAACTCACATGAGAGCGAAAGTGAGAGAGAATCAGAAATAAAGTAAATGCAGAATTATTATCAATGAACTAAAGGTAACGAAAAGAATTAAAGCAAATTGAATATACAAAAGTAATGAAAGAGAGATTACTGGAAGAAAAAATGGTCTTACAGGAAAATCCAAACTTTTAGAAAGTATGTTGAGACTGCAGGCTTAAGATCCAATACATGCTATTTGCCTCTTAAAAAAGCCTCTGCAACTTTTTCTCTCTGCTTCACAAACAGACAAACAAAAAGCCTTTTTTTTTTCTTCTCTAACTTACCCAAAATTACATTATCACATTAAATAGAGCATCACATCATTATGGGAATCTCTCCCATCACTCACTTTTCACTCTCTCTCCCCCAAATGGTTCCAAGCCTAATAATTACACAACTTCTGCTTTTAGTCTCCCTTTCGTTGTCAACTGCTAATCCCAATACAAGTACAGCACAATCCCCACTCCTCAATCCTCCTCTCTTTTGAATTCAATTTCTTTCTAGTCACTAGAACAATAATAACAGGTCAGTGCAGGATCACATGACTCATGAACTATCAATACTGCTCATCAAATGACCCCACACAGATCTACTTTCTTTGGATAAACTTGTACACTACCTTTGCCCTGATTGGTATGTGTAGCAATTGCTTTCAGTCATGGACAGGTCTAATGGGCAAAACGAAACAACAATGGGCTTCAAGTATCCATCATAGGTCAGCCAAGGTTTGGCATGCATTGATGGCAGTGACACAAGTCCACAAAGTGCTTCCAATGTGGCAGGAGAGCCTGTTCAAAAATGGGAATGCAGACCATTTTTCCCTGGATAATGGGTAGCTCACCAAGCAATAGTGCTCCTCAACAGTCAACACATCAAAGATTAGAATTTTCTTACCTGTCAGTAAAATCGCACAGATAATGCTCAATGTAAATGAAGAAAATTAAGGGGTCTGCTAAAGGACTTGGTCATAATGGCTAAAATGTCATTTTCTGTCACTATCTCTTATTGTCAACTGCTGGAAAAGAAGGAAGAATATGTTGGGGATTCTACTAGATCAATGTCTTTTTTTTCTTTTCCCATCACAAATGACCATAATTTCACCATAGCTAAATCCCAAGTTCAGCTCAGAACATATATTGTTTGCATTAAAAGAAAAAGAGGAAGTCCATTGCCCTTCTTGTATTTATGAAATACAGAGCTGAATTGCATAGGCAATAGAACAAAATACCTCTCTACTTTGTCCTCTTTCATTAAGTTTCACAGGTTAAATGGTTCCCAAATACCAACAGATAGTGAGTGGATACAGTTCATATTTACAACAACCAACTTCAAGTTCATATTTACAACAATCAACTTCCTACAAGCTTAGGTGTCTCAATACATAAAAGAAAAAAAGTTTGGTGTCTCAAGAAAATAAACACACAAAACCATCACCTTCGATTACGACAAAGAATAGCAAGTATTACATACAAATGTCTCTCATGAGTGCAAAAAGGTTGGTGTGTTGCTATTTACCAACCATTGTTTTGGTTCAAAGTTTTGTACTTACTAGTTGTGTACTTGAACCTAAGAACGAAAATTTGAATATTCTAACTTTTTAGGCATCTCTTGAAAGTGGGGTGTGTCTTCTCCCACAGAATAGTCGGGGGTAATCCTAGACCATAGTATCAAAATAAAGAGTGTTGGGTGTCAACCAAGCGCTACATTAGCACATCAAATTAATTGGAGTCAAAACAACAATATAGCCTTAGTCTCAAATTAATTGAAGTCAACTTCTCAAAACTCTTTATTTTGAACACGACTTGATAGTTTGGCATGAACTCATAACTCCACTATTCAGCGAATACAATAACAAAAATACTTCTAAACTGGGACACGAAATCGAACTACTAAACCCTCTGCGTTATTAGGCTTGCCTCGAGTATGCAAAACACGCTATTTGAGATGTATTTGAGAACAAACAAGGACCTTGGATGATATTAGCATAGAATAACTGTCCAAAATTGCAGCACAACAACATAGCCTAGGTCCCAAATTGCAGCACCAATGAACAAAAATTGCCCAAGAAAAATCTGGGATTTCTACATTGTCTATTTAATGCCACAAACACTTTGATGCCAAAGAATCAAGTATATTGCAGTACGCCATTCAAACAACAAGTTTGTACAACTGGGCTGCATTTAAAATGTGGAAAACAAAAATATCCCTCTAAGCCTAAATGCATGGACGGAGCACTGAAATTTACGACAACAAAACCGCAGGCATGTAGTATAAGCCAGAACTAAAACCTGTGAAGTTGAGTTCATATCACCACAACTTAAAACTGTCAAGTTCAGAGTCAGTTCGGTTTAATACAACCCAGATGGCCAGGTACATCCTCACTGAGCTATTCAATGTTTTACTCCGAGGTGTTTATCCAATACATTCTTCAACGCCTGCATGCAATTCAAGATACAAATTAAATCCATTTGCAGTTGCCAAGAAACAATAAATTGCCAAAATTTTACCAACATGCTCTCCTAATTATATAAACATTGCTCAGAAGCATTGCAACCTTAAGACTAAACGGTTTGCTTCCAAAATCCTTTAAATCCTTCCTAATCAATGCATCTTAAGTTATCTTAGGTCTACCCCTATATCGTCCAATTCCTTCAATTTCTATTGAGTCAAATTTTCTAAACAAGACATTTGCAAACTGATTTGAATGTGTCCAAACCATCGCAACTGCCCTTCCCTAATTTTTGTGTTGATTGGTGCTACTCCTACTTTCTACTTTATTTTAGAATCTATGTATTTCTTATTCTATCTTTACAAGTTCAACCACACAACCACTTGAGCATCTTCATAAGCCAATTGTGAAAAGCTTCAATTTAATCTCAATAACCAAAAATGGAGGCGTTTTTATGCATCCCCTTTTCTCCTTTAAAGCTCATTTCTTAATAATTCAATGTAATTCAAGTATAGCTATTCAATTTCCAGGTATAGCTAGTGACGGTACTATATCATAGATGAAAAATATAGAGTCGCCCTACAGGCACCTCGGCTAGAACTAAGGGCACACCATTTTTTTGAATTAATGTTGGTTATACAAGGAAATGACACTTTTGCCCCGCTCAACCCAACCGATTCAATCAGTTACACACGTCCCTTTCCATTCCCGCGCACCCCATCTGTGTTCTCCCATATCTTACAACCTTTGTTGTCGGTCGGACATCGATTTCATCAATCAAAGAGTGCACACAAACCTTGTAAATCTCGATTCCATATTTTTAAGGGTTTAAACTAGGGGTGGGCATCGGACTCCGCAAAACCACCAAAACCGCAGTTTAAAAAACTTGAAAACCGCGATTATGTCGTTTGGTCGTGGTTTTCATCTATAGAAAACCACAGTTCACCATACCGCAAAACCACCCTCAAACTTGAAATGAAATGGAATAGAGTTGAAGCTAGGGATGGCAGTAGTTTCCATAAAACCGCCCAAATAGTGTAGTTTGGTGTGGTTTTTTTTTAAATCGCTATTTGGAGGTGGTTCATAAAACTTGAAAACCGCGATTCCACGGTTTGGTGGTAGTTTTCATCTATGAAAAACCGCGGATCACCAAACCGCAAAACCACTCCAAACATTAAATTGAGTTGAAGCTTTTTAATGTTGTTTTAAATTTGCAAAGAAGTAAGACTCATAATTTCGATTGAGTTAATGTGTTTCATTGTGTTTTTTGTGGTCATGTATGGATATCTATATGTTTTGTTGAATATTTTGTTAATGGACATGTATGGAATGTGACATTTTTTACTTTTTTTATTTTTAAAATGTGTCGCAGGAAAATTGTAAAACCAAACCGACCAAACCGCGTAACCGCGGTCGGTTTGGTTACAGTTTTGAAGTTTCGTTGTTTGGTAGTGGTTTGCAAAACGATCAAACCGTGAACAATCGGTTTGGTCGTGGTTTGATGGTTTTCACCACCGAACCGCGGTTTGCCCACCCTTAGTTGAAGTCTTTTCATGTTTTAAGTTTTGAAATGAACGTAAACTCGTAATTTTGATTGAGTTCATGTGTTTCATTGTGTTTTTGGTGGATGATCATGTATGGACATATGTTTTGTTGATGGACATGTATGGAATTGTATGGAGTGTATGACTTTTTTTGTTGAAAATATGTCGCGGGAAAACCACAAAACCAAACCGACCAAACCACATGAACCGCAGTCGGTTTGGTTGCAGTTTTGAAGGTTCACGGTTTGGTGGCGGTTTGATAGTTTTCATCACCGAAACGCGGTTTGCCCACCCCTAGTTTAAACCACTAAATCTGATATGTTTTGGGGTGCAGATAGTCGTTTTAAGTTCATTTTCTATTGTAGGATCTGTTAGATTTAGCGACTCCTTGGATGCTTTTAAGGTCAAATGGTTGAACAAAACATAAGGGAGGCGGACGTGACACATGGAGAGCTAAGTTTTAACATTTTTCTTAGCTTTTTTCCCATTTCCAAATGTGAACCACGTACACGATTACGTCGGTCATACAAGACCGAGACATTGTGTTGTCTTGGTTGGTGATTACCGAGACTTGTTTAAAAGTGTCAGTATCGAGTATTCGAACCCATGGTGACATTTGTTCATATCCATCTCACTTACATGGTACCGAGCATACATAAGGTACCGACACTTTGCATTAATTCTCGAACCTGTAGTACTGCTACCCAGAGTTTAAAGGAATTTTTTTACTGACTTTTCATAACGAATATTTATGATACACGATTTTTTTTTGCAAGACATGCCATCCACATCTGGCTTTCAAGACTTTAATGATGTTTTCGCTTCGAAAGAACAATTCCAATCTAGAAAGGGAGCGATTGAATGGGTTAGTTGTGAAAGGAAGTTTGTATTGATGACAAATAAGTCCGATGTCGAAGGGGACGGCCATAGGGGAAAGGTCACGCTTGCATGTGAGGGGTCTGATACATATAAAGGATTTTCACAAAGAGTAGGAAAAGTCAAAGCGGCAGAACTTGAGAAAAAACCACCTAAGTTGTAAAAAGGAGAGAAAAATGAGAAGACAAGGTCTCAAACTGGTACCAAAAAATGTCAGTGCCATTTTTCTTATTCACATCAAGGAACACCCAGACTCTTTGTGGCACACGACTGTGGTATGTGGGCGGCACAACCACGACACTGCTAAGTGCATGGAAGGCAACTCATATGTAGGGCGATCGGATGAGCAGGTAGTATAAGGGTAGATGACTACAACTAATGTGAAGCCAGGAGAGATCCTCAATACATTGAGGCAAAGAGATAAAAACAATGCTTTGACAATGAAAACAATATACAATGCATGACATAAGCATCGGAATCTTGATGTCGGTGGGAGAATGCAAATGCAAGAAGTCGTAGAGATTCTCCTTCCTCAACACTGAGGGTTGCACCACCTGCAAGTGTAAGGACAAGGGGGACATCGAATCTCAACAATCCTAGTACGAGTTCCAAGTCTGGTGGCATTACAAATGTCAACAAAGTTTATTGGGTTAGGGTAAGTTTTGTAAAGTTTGAAATGTGCGTTAACGATAATGACTTCTTCTCACAGATTCGGTTCTGTTTTTTTTTTAGGCCCAGTTCAAAGTTGATGCACCGGTTCCCCCGATATATCCAGTGTGGACTAGGTTCATCATGGAAGATGCTGCAGGGTGGGGTACGGGCTTCAACTTCTAAGAATGTGTATATGTACTTACTTCTCAAATAGACACGCCTAATGTGATAGACTTAGAGTAGCCTTAGCTAAGTCGGAACTTGACAATCTTTTTGTAGATTCTATGTGATCACTTGAATAGGTTATTTTGCATTCACTTGGAATGAGTATGAAGTTTGTGAAACAGTTGGAGCACATTACTTTGTTGTGATTTATGGTTGTAGATGGTTATTTGAAAGCCATATAGGTTCTTTTGTTATAGATAATTTTGTTGGATTTTCGCCACGTTCATTTGTTAAGTGTATGTACTTGTTCATCGAGTTGGCTTTTTTGTAATTTTTGCTGTCAAAACAACTATCACAGTCGTTCAGAACCGAGACTAATGGATTGATCGCATTAGGGCAAAACCGATACTATTGCTTTAGTCTCGAGTCTCCCCTACAGAGACAATATCGTGAGTAAAAAAAGTTAGTGCCCTAAAAAAAATGGGGTGCCTGGGGTACATATCTAAAAAAAGTTAGTGCCCTAAAAAGTTAATGTATACATTAATTTATTATGGGTAATGTATAGATTATTAGGCAGTTGTTTATATTTTTTTATGGAAGGAGGGGCAAATGTGGGCCAAGTGGCCCATATGGAAGGAGGGGCAGATGTGGGCCAAGTGGGCCCATATATTATGTGCTTATGTGTACGATATGCATCAGTTAATAAATAATCATGTGGGCCTATTTTGATGACAAAAGTCTCTCGATCAGGGTTTCTTCTTCTTCCACCAACGGCAACATCATGGCGGCTCTCTGCATCCTTCTCTTAGATCTCATATTTGCAACCCTCCCAACGCATCTCTCGCTATTAGATCTATTTCTCGCTATCAAATCTGCATTTCTCTCCTTTTTAGATCCGCCTCTCTTTTTAATCTGACGCGACTGAGCTCAGATCTGCTGTGTCGACACGTATCCCGTGTCCGGATCTGTGTAGGATCGTGTCGACGCGGATACTCCAGCTGAAAGTGTCGAGTTTAGGTATCCTAGCCCTTAGCTTCAGGTGGGGTGTCTAAAGCGCGACTCAAAATATAACAATAACAAACAAGACAAAAACTAATAGGGCATAAAACTTTGGAAAAAGATTGACTTCACTGGTTTGGTGTCCACTGGATAATGCATCAAGGTGCGTAAACACACATACTCACATGCATTCAAGAAAAATCCACAATTGAGTAGCAAATGTGTTTATCAAAAGTCTTATGACTCTTTATCTCCCCAAAATTAATAATAGAAGATATATAAAACAAGAGGTTATGGGGTCTAGGACCCATGTGGCAAAAAAAAAAAAAAAAAACGAAATACTTTCCACATGAAGTAAAACTCCCAACAGAAAAAACAGTCTCGATGTTCTCATGAACGAGCCAAGTTTCACATACCATCTATCTTAATCTTTCTACAGTACGCCACTTATGATACCATGGTGCTCAACCTTTTTAAGGCAGCATTTACTGCTGAAATGCATCACTACTAAAATGTTTTACGAAGTCGATCAAATTCCTTGGTTTCCAGACTTCTACTGAAGCTGGCCACAGCCATGTACCACTTTCTTTTAATTACAAGCAGCCTCAATTATACGACGGACCTACCTCTTTCAGCAAACTCTAAGGGGGCGGAAAAGCTTTCTATCTATCAGGCTTTGACAACAGGCTTGCCTAAAAGAACTAACTTTTTCAAAATTCCAAATTAATGCTGTTTACTGAGAGTTGTGATGCTTTATTTAACTCCTTTAAACTTGGTATTTAAAATGACTATAAATATTGTAAGGCCATACAGGGTGCAGAAAACAAGCACGTATTGTTTTAAACATTTCCCTCAAGTCGTTTAATCCCAGTGAGTAAAACCTAATCAAACCATAACAAAAACATAAAAGAAAAAATAAACCACACTCAAACACCAATATCAACTAGACATTCAGAAGGCTACAAGCATAAAATTACCTGCTGAGCAAATGATTCTTTTCCACTTAAAATTGCATCCATTGCAGCGCCTTGGTCATCAAAAACAGCATAAAATTCCATGTAAAACGTATCCCTGAGATGTTAAAAGAAGGGAAGGGGAGAAGAGACTTAGCCTTATTTCAGGGGAAGAGAATGATTTAAGCAAGAACTAAATATGCCATAAAAAATTGCACCAAAACAAAAATGCCATAAAATCAAGATACCTCTCCTCTTTTGGCAGAAGTTGATCCATCTCGTCAAACTTCCGTGTAAGAACTTCTGCTCCCAAAGGTGAAAGCGTGTGGATGATGAGAGCTTCCAATGTTCTAGGGAAGTTATGCTGTAAAGGGTAATTTGAAAGTACAATTAGTTCAAGTCGATCTCTAAAAGGATAGAGGAAATTATTGCTGATAGAATACAAAACGGGAGATAAAACTCTCAAAAAGACGCAAAAGAAATAAAAATATAAAGTTCCTTTCATTTTCGATTTGTCTACTTAACTCCTAACACCGAACAAGTGGGATTTAAACAGACAAACAACAAATGAACTAGAAAATATTATTCTTTGTTTGCTATATATGGCCAAAAACAAAGCTGACAATATAAAAGGAGTCTCTAGAAGAACAAGTAGGGCACTGTCTATACCATACCAGAATGCATGAATAAGCAGAAGAAAACTCAATTATCCTCAAGTCTGAATAGTTTTCTCAATTCCCTAAAAAGGCTCACGACATATTGTGCACTTATATTTACCTAATTTACAATATGCAGTTGTCTATGAATTTAGACCAGGATTTGTAAAAAACACAACTCAGTGTGCGTCACATACTAAGAAAATCAAACCACTTAAAAGAATGTTCCTACGAAGGAACTTTTCATACCACAATTGCCAGCAAGACAGCTCTGAGTTTGAGTGGTTCAAGGGTCCAAATGATTCTAGCAATTGGATCTCCCACCAAAAGAGATGACTCATCTTTGAGCATCTTCTTTGATTCAACTTCTGTCTCAACGGTAGTAGTTTCCTTTGGCGTGGATTCACCGGATTGACTTTGACCTACAATCTTCACATTGTCATGAACCAAAGAAATAAGTTCATGAAGAGCATGGAGAGTCTCGGGTTCCAGATGCTGTAATGTTGTTCCATGATTTTGGTAAGTCCCCTGAGTATAGTTAACCCTAGTATCCCCCGACTCATCTCTTCCTGGAAAATTGACCATGCAAACTTCACAGATATGACAAAGTGACTTCAAGCAAACAAGCCAACTTTGTGGATAGACAACAAAATTTTCTGCGTTAAAAATTTACTGAACAAAGACAATGGATCTCAAAATAAAATAGAATCCACCAGCAATCACAATGGATAACAGTACAACAACAATCTTAAACATTCTCTTAAAAGAAGTCCAAGAATTTAACAAGAAAATAGAGATTATGTATTTTTTTTTTTTAAAAAGAACCTTTTTGTCCATCAGCAACTGCATTACTTAGATACTTTACATTCTCCCCATCACCGACAGAATTTCCGCATAACATGTGGTCCTGCCCTAAATTCACAAGGAAGAAATATGCTTTAATAGAGTTGATGTAATCAGATTCATATTCCATGTGAAATACTGAGTGTATCATAAATTATAATTTTTACTGCACCCAGGTATAACAGGATAATCCAAGAAAGCACCTCAATGGCACAAAGTACATGTTAAGCAGAAATAATCGATTCATCATGACATCTCGGATTGGTATCTTAAACAAGGAATGTATGGTGATCATTTAATTCACCCAACCCAAACATCTTGATTATATCAAGCCTTGTAATAATAAGAATATTTCTTCCATGTTTTAAAATGACAAGCAAAATCCTTCTCATGTAAGTGACAATGAAGTATTATATTACTTGGGAGCTCAGAAAGTTATGAATGGAGAGGAAACTGGAAAGGAGCTTAAAGCTTGAAGCTTGATCTAAAGGTTCAGCATTAATGCTCAAGGTTTGTGTCATTCCCCACAAAAGACATTGTCCTGGTGGGAGAACGAAAACCTCTTTATGGTTGAACTTTCAACACCTCTAGGGTAGTTTTGAAACTAGAGGAGCACAATGGCACCTACATTGGCTAAGACATAGCAGAGTCCAATAAGACCCATATAGGCTACTTTTTTTTCATAGGAAACAAACTTTTATATTAGTTAAAAGGTATTACAGATACAAAAGTGAAAGTTATGTAATCTATAATAATGGAACCAAAATTACAGTCCAAATAGCTATCTCATCCCTCACACACATTAGTCATTCTCATCCCACTATGGATCTCCAGTTTCTCATCCCACATAGGCTGGATTGTATTGCTTCTTATCAAAATAATATAAGGCTTTTAGCATGAAGGAGAATTTCTTATAAATAGGGAGTGCAATAAACCCATAGTACAAAAAACAAAACACAGATCTTGGCCAAGGATGCATACCATTTCCTTGTTCACCAATCTGTTAAACAAATCCACGATTTCGAGAGCAATTGATATGTGAAATGAAAAAACAAAGAAGGTATTAGCGCTTTTAAGAGAAAATATTAGTAAGTTTACCATCTACAGAAACAAAATTTTTGTGAGTTCCATTAAACAATACCCTATCAATGTTGTAATGAGCCCTTACTGATAAATTCACCCACCTATTCTTTAAAAAAGTTGATGTACACACCCTAAAAGATAACGCAATCTTCCCAAACTACCTCTACGCTTAAGCTTTGGAACGGCCCCACAACGTCAACAGCGATTTTTGAGACTGCAAAGGTAATGTTGAACGTAGGAGGCGAGATGGTGGTGGTAGGGACAGAGCCGACATAGAGGCAGCAAAAGTGAAGAGGATGGGAGAGGAAACAAATTATTAGAGCTAGGTGGTAGTGTGAGTTAGTTGGAGGGGGACGTGAGAGGGTGGGGTAATTAAGAAAGATTGCATTCAAACTTTAGGTTGATGAACTTATAATAAGGGTCGTTATACCATCGATATGGTTGTGTAATCGAACTCAATATAAACCACCTTCTCAATAGAATGCGTAAGAAGTATGGATCCATGTGTTCCTGCATATTACAGACCATGCTGGACTGCCACCAATAGTTAACCGCAATGGTTAGTTCATCACTATCCACTTGGTGGTACCTGTAAAAAAGAACATTGTGATAAAAACCACCGGTCCATTCTCATAACATTACAAAACAGCATTTTAAAAAACTAAATTAATTTCTTCCAAAAGAACTCAAGGAATAGAGTCACGATATCAGAATATAGATTGACATCTGTAGCATCTAGGTTATGAACCTAGTCAAAATTATAATGCAAGTCACATAGATTGACATCTCAAAATGCGGTACATAACAACTACAAACAATGTTTAAATAGTAAAAACAAAAATGACTACATTCTGTTGTTAAATAAAAAAAAAAAATTTGAGTCTGGAGGAAATTACAAATTAGAACATTAGAAGTATACAATAGAGTCAAAAAGTGTGTCCACTACGGGAACAAGCATGTGCTAGGATACGTTGATTCCTCACATATGCATTCCCACTCGAGTTGTGACTAATTGAACATGCCGTAAAGGCTTTAAGTTGAGTAGATCTAAAAGCTCAAATACATGCACTGGGAGTTCACGAGCGGTAGAGATAAAGATAGCGGAGCGGTAAAATTAGAAGTAAAAGTTTCTAAGGTGAACCACTTTACATATTCAGGATCAATCACATACAAAAGGATGGTTACATTAAGGATGATGTTACGTGAAGAATTCAAGTTGGATGCAAAAAGTGGAATGCAACATGTGTTATGTGATCAAAATATCCTTGTTAACTTAAAAAGGAAAATTATATAAGACTACAATTAGGTCATCAAGGTTTTATGGGAGTGAATGTTAGGTGGTAAGAAACAACACACATAAATGAGTATAGTCAAAGTGAAGATGCTTAGGTGGTTGTGTGGATAAAACTCATAAAGATATAATAAGAACATAGATTCAAATAGAAGTAGCAATAGCACCGATCAATGCAAAAATTAGGGAAAGATGATTGTGGTGGTTTGTTGATGGATAACAAAACCTGGCTAGTTGTTAATGTGGTCAGTGTAACGGCGCGCATAACCAATCCATATAAAAAACATAGAATTTAAAATATCCATACCTCAGTATATTAAATTAGTTACTATATTTTAGAAGATTTGATATTATAGTTTATATATATAATGAATCGGTTAGAGAATTATTTCTAAATAGATGGGGCTCATAGATATTTTAGAAATTTTATAGCTATAGATATTTACCTTATTACCAAAGTTGCCATTTATTGTTTTATTTCTCTTGCCTATATATAAAGGCTTGTTGACATTATATAAGGTGATTTTGATTTGATTAATAAAGAATTTAATTTCTTTTTAAGGCCCTGAATTGATTTTTCATGGATTTCAATTTAATCGATTTGGAAGACTTCCGCTACATTAGTTTGGTATCAAAGCCTTGATTCAGTTCGGGTGGCAATGCAACTGAAGGTGGAGTTTGCTTTTGGTGAAGAACCAAAATGGGAATATTCCGACAAGAAGGAATTTGTATTAAAAAAAGAAGATGTGATTCTTTTTCTTTGCGGCGACGGTAAAGTAGATCCAATTTTCTTCAAGGATGACTTCGACGACTTGGACGAGGGGCTAAAGTTCGACGATGATGGGCGCGACTTCGTGGAGGACAAGATAGTCTATGGAGACGACGTGTTTGTCATCGAGGTAGTTTCCTAAAAAAATCCTCAGGTACTTGAAGTGGTAGTTTGTAATACGGTCGTCAACAAGTCTTCCGTAGAGGACTTCTCCAACTATCAGAATTTTGTTGTTAGCTTCTCAAATGACGAGGTCAAGCCTATCTTTGAAGATAAAGTGATTCCAGATCAAAAGGTGTGCGAAAGTACGAAAATTTGAGGACGAATTTTTTCCAACAAGGGAAGAATGATGGAGAACAAAAATTGGTTAGTTGTTGATGTGGTCGGTGTAACGACGCGCATGACCGATCCAAGTAAAAAAATAGAATTTAAAATATCTGTACCTTAGTATATTAAATTAGTTACTATATTTTAGAAGATATGATATTATAATATTTATATATATAATGAATCGGTTAGAGATTTATCTATAATGAATCAGTTGGAGATTTATTTCTAAATAGATAGGGCCCATAGATATTTTAGAAATTTTATAGTTATAGATATTTACCTTATTACTAAAGTTGACATTTATTGTTTTATTTCTCTTGCCTATATATGAAGGCTTGTTAACATTATGTAAGGGGATTTGATTTGATTAATAAAGAACATTGTTTCTTTTTTAGGGAATTAGGGTTTTTAATTCTTAAGGCCCTGAATTGATTGTGATTGGATTCATCAATCGATTTGGAAGACTTCCACTGCATCAATTTGGTATCAAAGTCTTAATTCGGTTCAAGTAGCAATGCAACTGAGGGTGGAGTTTGCTTTTGGTGAACAACCAAAATAGGAATATTGTGATGAGGAGGAATTTGTATTTGATAAAGTAGAAGATGGAGTTCTTTTTCTTTATGGCGACCACGAAGTAGATCCAATTTTCGTCAAGGAGGACTTCGACGACTTGGACGAGAGGCCAAAGTTCGACGATGATGGGGCGCAACTTCATGGAGTATAAGGTAGTCTTTGAAGACGATGGCTTTGTCATCGAGGTAGTTTCCCACAAAAATCTTAAGGTACTTGAAGTGATAGTTGGTATACGATTGTCAACAAGTCTTCCACGAAGGACTTTTCCAATTATCATAATTTTGTTCTTAGCATTTCAAATGACGAGGTTAAGCCTATATTTAAAGATAAAGTGATTCTAGATAGAAAGATGCCCGAAGGTACGAAAATTTGAGGACAAATTTTTTTCCAACAAGGGAAGAATGATAGAGAACAAAACGTGGCTAGTTGTTAACGTGGTCAATGTAACGACGCACATGACCAATCCATATAAAAAACATAGAATTTAAAATATTTGTACCTTAGTATATTAAAATTAGTTACTATATTTTAGAAGGTTTGATATTATAGTTTATATATATATATATATATATATAATGAACCGATTAGAAATTTATTTCTAAATAGATTGGGCCCATAGATATTTTAGAAATTTTATAGTTATAGATATTTACCTTATTACCAAAGTTGTCATTTATTGTTTTATTTCTCTTGCCTATATATAAAGGCTTGTTGACATTATGTAAGGTGACTTTGATTTGATTAATAAAGAATTTGATTTCTTTTTAGAGAATTAGGGTTTTAATTCTCAAGGCCCTGAATTGATTTTTCTTGGATTTTGATTAATCGATTTAGAAGACTTCCACCAAATCATTTGCGCACATCCAAAAGCAATATGCCAATAGGGATGAAGCAGGTTCAAACAACAACTAGTGTTAACACAGTCAAAGAGTGTTCGAACATGTTTTCATAATAGACCACAACATTGCCCAACCCCGTATTTATTCAAAGAAATTGGACCCGTTTTTGTATGTTTTAAAAGTAATCACCCTAATCGAAAAACTAGAAAATCAACCCTAAGTCACGCAAGGTGCAACATTTATTTATGCATATAGCTATGGGTGGTTACAATTTGAGGCCAAAATACATTTTCATATCACCCTTCAAGCCATTTTCAAATTTCAATAAAAAAACCCTATAAATAAAAAGCTAAATTTTGTTTAAAAACTTTTATAATGGATAGTAATTTTGTTTTCTCACGTGGTATTAGCACCAATCGCACCGACTAATCCACACTCGAGCACTATCGGGCCCCTTACAGGAGATGGCCCTCCCAACCCAGTTTTTTTCATTCACAAGACTCAAACTCGAGACCTCGCTTAAGTAAAACCAAGTCTCTTGCTACTCAGACCAACCAGTTGTTGGTTAATGGATTGTAATTTTAAATCTGTAACATATAAGTTATAAATTCTAAAGGTCAACTGTCCAACGGAGAAGTAGACTATGAAGATGGAAGAGGATGAGTCATCCATGCATATCAAGGTTTAAAAAATCGACAAACTATGTCGAACTTCGGGTGAAGTTCGTCAATTTTGAGCTGAGCGAAGCGAAATTCAGAGGCAGTAGAAAATTGCAAAAATTCAACTCAATTTCGGCTAACTTCAACCGAACTTCGAAAAAATCGATGGAAGTTAATAAAATATGAAGTAAAATTGTTATATTTAGTGGAAGTTGAGCAAACTTCGACTAAAGCTTTGAGAGAGCGGGCTAACAGAGAGATCGACGAAGAAGAAGGGAGATGAGAGCGGGCTCAGAAAGGAGAGAGGGCTGACAGAGAGAGGGCTCACAAAGAGAGATAGAGAGAAACGACAGACGAGGAAGGAGAAGAAGAGACATGAGAGAAGGGTGACAGAGAGAGCGACAAATAAGGAGAGACGAGAGAGAGATGGCTCGAACGGGGACATGAGAGAGCAACGAAGAAGAAAGGAGAGGTCAACTGTGAAGAAGGGATGAGAGAGAGGGCTGATGTAATTATGAATCGCGATTTATGTTTAGGGAAGGGAGAGAGGGCTTGAACTGTGGGCATTTTATTTGGCATTTTATTTGGGCTTGGACCATGGGCATTCGCCTATGCTAGAAATATGCTTAAAATTTTGAATATCCTCCAGTGACATAAGTTTTATGCATTATTGTTGCATGATTAAGTATATTTTTAGCATCTCTACGAAGAAACTTGAGTTTTCTAGAATTTAAAGTGAAATTTCGTAAACTTCCGTACACCGGCAAATTTTTGTCAAACTTCCATCGTCGAAGTTAACTTCCTCGAATTAATTCTGAATTTTAAGTGAGCGAAATCACAGGCAAAGTTTAATTTTCGAACCTTGATGCATAGATAAAGTAAGGTTAAAAAGGAGTACCAGATTGAATTACTCAAAGGTGAACTTCACATTATCATTGACTCACTACGCTTCACATTGTTGTCGCCCAAAAGAGGAAAGATAAGTGTTGCTCGGTTGCCTAGCGCTGAAGTCGAATAGATTGGAAAGGTTGAGAGAGATGGGGTAGCAGTCGATTGAAGATGAAAAGCGGCACAAACTCCCTAAAAAGGTGATATTAATTTTTGGTTTTCATACATTTCATGAAAAATGACCTACAACAACATTTCATGAAAAATGACCTACAACAACAACATAGCCTCAGTCCCAAATGACCTAACTACCGTTAAAATTAATCGGGTATTGGCAACTCGTTTTTTCATGTCTATTGTCGTACTACCTAGACCCGCTTTTGAAACAAACAAAATTTTATGTTAGGGCCCACTTTATTTGATGAAAAAATGGGTTTGAACCCGTAAATTATTTTACCGGTTTGGACGACAACAAACAACCATTAAAGTCGAGACCAACATCGCCCTAAATTCACTATAGAGCCAATTACCAATAAGAGCCATTGGGACCTCCTCTAGAATTGATTAGATCTCAATGTTCTTTTTTTCAAAGACGATCAAAAGCGAAATCTTTAAGGAGAATCTGAGGGAAAATAATGACCTTGAAACTTATCGAATAAAGCATATAAATATAAAGCTGCAACGAGTTAAATTTAGCATTTAAAACACCATATTTACCATGAGGATAATACATTACCAGCCTTCCGGAATGAAAAGAGCATCTCCTGCATGAAGACTCACTTCCTGGGAATAGTCCATTAATCGTTTCGCGCTTGGATGAATTGAAAAGTCAGGGCTTCCTAAATCAACGGAACTACCACAAAAAATGAGGAATGTAAGAAGAAAAGCACAAGATCAAAATCTGAAATAGGCATCAACATTTTGCATATTTCTTCTTTAAATTTTTGTACGTATTTAAGTCGAAGAAAATGTGACTAAATATAAATGATTATGACCTAGATAAATAACTTTTATTTTACAATAAATATAGTGGTAGCATACCTGTGATTAGAAGCCTCTCCATACACAGGCATTGGATATAATAACGGACCTGCAGAAGGTGACCACAAAACAACTGAAACAAACAAAAACCTTTTTAGTAAAAATGATTATTTTGAAACAAATGACGAACTATAAATGTAAAATGTAGAATGAAAACCTAAAATGATCTTTCTACAAATAAAAAGAAAAATTATAACCAATCTTACTAAAAACAACAACTAAGCCACAATCCCAAATGAGTTGGGGTTGGCTAACAAGTAACAACTAACCATAATAATGAGGAAAATGCACATAATTATGTTTCTTTCTTCCATAAAGAAAGTAGGGTTTCAGAAGGACGTACTTGAAAATGCTACAAACCCATAATGATAGTACTCCTTAAAAAAACAATGCAGGAACCAACCTAATGGTGGTTACCTTACACTTATAAGCTGATAAAGATTTTTTTTTCTAATGGATTAATACACAAAATATTCCAAACTTGATACAATTTGTTAAACCTAGCAACAAAATAAGGTCAGTCTCAAAGATATTACAAACTAAGGTTTATGTTTCAATTTACATAAATTCCATGCGAAATTGAATTTTGAAGGTCATATTCTTGCTTGAATTGCATGACACCATGACACTATCCAATAGCTTAGCAAAAAATGGTCATAAATGGGAGAAATGCGACTCCATACTACCAAATAGCTTCAACAACATCCTCCTCTTTGCTCTACAATATGCAGTTTAAGCAGAAATTGACACTCATATCTACGTGGGGGTAAAATTGAAAAATGAGAACCATAATTTGAGATATTTGAATGTCATTACTGGTGCACACAAGAATTCTCTTGCTTGAAGTTGATAAAATTATTCTTGTTTGTGCTACAAATTAGATCTAATAAATCGAATAAAGATTGAGACAATTTATTGGTTCAAAAAGAGAAAAAGAAAATGTGAAAACAATATAACCATCAAAGTCATCAGATCATGTTCTCACTAGTCACTATCATTTTCAAATTCAGGTCAATATGCAACATATAAGCAAGGTGGTCAAACTTCAATATCTTATTAATTAAATAAGGCCAATCTACCCACGCCCAGGCTTCTAGCATGTATAAAATTGTGCATCTTTCCTTAAAGTACTTAATAGGGAAGCTAGCATATGCCTTAGCTCAATCGCACCTAAAGCAACCACCCTCATACTTATTAAGATTTAGAATTCTTCTGCCTACCAGGAAAAAAAAAGTAAGTATTTCTTTTGTTTTATTAGTTGAGTCAGTAAGTAAAACCAAATTAAGTTTCCTAAAGCAATCTTCTAATAGGATCCCACATAGAGTAAAATAGAGTTAGCTAGTAGGAATATTACAAATAAGGGTGTGTAGGTTGGATTTTGACACCTTGTTGTCTTGATTGTTATTGGGTAAACTCATTAAAGTTTTAGGCTAATAGGGATTTGGGAATCCTATCTATAGGGTTATTTTCGCCAAATGCTCGGAACTGTTGTTCTACCATGACAGTTGAAGCGAACCCTCCATGTTGAAGGAAGAATTCGTCAAACCTTTGAGCCAAGCCTCTGAACACATTCTTCACTTCAGATATGAGCTCTTCAATTGACACCTCAATGGATGATATCTTCTTCAGCTCTTCTTCCATCTTTGAAGGTGTGCTCTGATACTACTTATAGAAATTTTATAATGATCGAAACAAGAACACAAAAGTAACCCAGAGAAAGGATTCCCAAAACCCTTTCAGTATAAAACTCAAAAGAGTTTACCCACTAACAATCAAGAAAATAAGATGTCTAATCCAACTAACACACCCCTATGTATCATATCATCTTCATAACAAAGTTTGATCATTAATTTTTTATAAGAGATATACTAGGCCACATGATCAGATGTGGGGGGAGCAACAAAACATAAATCTCTGCGGTAAAGCATTGGTCATCAACAATCGCGTGAGAGAACAAACCTTGTTTGCATCCAGCAACTATGCACAGAAGGTTATGATGTGGATCATAGTGAGTACTGGATCTAGATTTAGCATTATTCATCCACAAGTTGATAGAAGTTAAGACTTTTGACTTCAAAATGGAAGGCTGCACCAATCAAGCAGAAGTGAATGAAAATCAATAGTAAATCTAGTTAGAATTTTAGCATCAAAATGTATTCCTAAGCTAATCTGCTCCACTATTGTACCACTAGTTAGGAAATCAACCTATTCTCTTTTTAACTATAGGTCTTTTCTCAGCCAAAGAAGAGGTAAAAATTAGGGGTGGTCAGTGGTTTCCATGAAACCGCCCAAACCGCACAAATCGTCCAAATCGCATGGTCTAGTGTGGTTTTTAAAATCGCGGTTTGGAGGTGATTTAGAAAACTTGAAAACTGCGATTCCACGATTTGGTGGTGATTTTCATATATGAAAAACCGTGGTTCACCAAACTGCAAAATCATCCCCAAACTTGGAATTGAGTTAAAGCTTTTAAATGTTGTTTTAAATTTGAAAATGAAGTAAGACTATAAGTTTTGTTGCATCTTTGTTAATGAACATGTACGGAATGCGTGGCATTTTTTATTTTTTATTTTTTAAACGTGTCGCAAGAAAACCGCAAAACCAAACTGACCAAACCGCATAAACCGCGATCGATTTGGTTGGGGTTTTGAGCATTCGCGATTTGTTGGTGATTTGCAAAACAACCAAACCGTGAACCTCTGGTTTGGTCACGGTTTAATGGTTTTCACCATCAAACTGCGGTTTGCCCGCCCCTAGTAGAAATACAAAAGGGGGCACCATATCAGAAAGATAGTAGCAGGAAAGTGATGGATGGATAAAATATTAACAAGTTACAAGTATGATATGCTTAAGACACATGGACAAACCAGTTGAATATCTTCTCTTAAGGTTTCTAATTGAGACCTTTCCTTGCTATCAATGCTTAAAATTGGAACCTGCACAGAAATTGAAATCGAATAAATAAGAATTCACTGATAGTTATTAAATAAATGATGGAAGCTATGTTACCCAGACTCACATACGGGTTCATATCTAGGGATCGGACCTTCTATTCTCTAAGTTAAGGAATACAAGGACTCGGGAGTCGGCTATAAATGTCCAAATATTTGGACAAGGGTACTCAGACAAGGTAAAGACACAGCCGTTGGATTTGATCCAACGGTTGCCATCTTTGACAAGTTCAAAAGAATAAACAAGGGTTCACCTGCTATTGCAAGTTAACTTTTAATGCAATTTACAATTCCAATGTCTTAAATGAGCTTTTGCTCTGTAACCAAAAAAGAAAAAAGTGAGCTTCTGCTCACTCCTCTGCATAAACCATAGGACGGAATCCTCTCGAAGCACCTCCGCAACAAGAAGACCCTAGTAAAGGTGGTCATCATCCCAAAGAACCGTTACCACAGCAAGACCGCGGGGTTCTCGGCCCACTTGATGAAGGAGATCCACAAGGGGCCCAATAAAAGGCATCTCTCTCAAGCTCCAAGAAAAGGAGCATGAGTGCAGCAGGATGGACCTCGCCCCCGACAAGTCCGCCATCAAGACCAACCTCATCGAGGCTAACAGGGAAACCCTCGACATGCTCACCACGCTCGGCACGTCTGATTGGCATAGTGTTGGTAAATAGATCGATCCCACGAGCATTGCAGCGCATGCGTTCGAGCGTGGTGCTTGATTAAGGTAGAGGTTCTGAGTCGTAGGTTATTTGGCGATGTGCAAGTTCTGATTTCGATGAGATCAAAGATTGTTGGCAATTGCTTTAAAATAATGTTTTTGTGGGTATTGTTGGATATTTTATTGCTTTAGGGTACATGGGATTGGTGATAGAAGATTACTCTAAAATATTGATTATTAGTGTTCGCTTCAGTTGAGATATTAAGCTAATTAAAAGAGAGGAACCTTTATTTGGGTGTTTTTGTTGATTTGGGTTTGGGAGCTCTTTGTTGTTGGTGGGTTTGAGAGATATGATTGGTTCAGATATGAATTTGATCACTACGGTTAGAGGGCCGAGATGAGTGCGACTTTCATTGTGTTTGTGTGCACAAGGTTTATGTGTGAAGGGTTCGAGAAACCAATGTAGTAGCACTACCAACATCTTGGGACTAATTAGGGTAAATTCCCTCTCTATCTGAGAAAACTATTAATCATAAATGTTGGAATCCAAACCTTTAGTTTATTTAAATATGTTATATATGTGGAGCTTCAATGTTCTTTATATTAGGTTACACAATAAATTGGATTGCTAAAGGCAACGAGAGAGAATACTCATGCTTCTCACTTACATTTTAGTAATACAGTAGTTGTTCTAAAATGTAAAAAAAAATAAAGAAAAATTTCACTGTGCTTAATGACCTAGAAATTCAATAATCTGAAGAATATCTTCAATTGACCAAAAAATAAAATTAAGATACATTTGACTTAGTGGGATAATGGGATAGTTACAACTATCATGAACAACTCTTTCACCGAATAGATTGCAACGCCGACCATTATCACTGGATTGTGCTAACTTGGTTGTAGCTCTACTTCAATAAATATTTTTCGTTTTTGACAACCTTCCCTTTGTTGTCTCAATAACTGAATTTTAATAGTTGTTGAGAGGTCCTCCATTTATTCGTAATGAACAACTTCAGGATTATTATCAACCATAGCTTTAAGTTCTATGAGCAAAGCACTCATCCATTTCATTGCCTTCTCATATTCTTAGCATAATATGCAACTAAATTAGCTCGAGTCGTCAAACAACCAAATGTAGTCCGTTCAATAATATTAGGATGTGGAAATGATGGCCCACTACCTTATCAAAGATGACTTAATTTCTTTTACATTTGTTAGCCATCTGTTATTGACTAAATTTGAATGATATTAATTCACTTGCAAATGCTTTAATGTTGCAAATATGTGTACGAGGCATACCTTTAGTGTCAAAATTGAAGCAGTCACAACTAATATATCTTTCCACATTGCTAAAGATGGTTTGACCCTTTGCTAGTCCACTTCTTGTGTGTCTCCCATATTTCGCAATCATGCACATTTCTTGGTCATTCTCAGAATGATGTTGGACAACTATAGATTTATAGTTGCGTTTCATTTCATTCTTCACCTTTAAAAATGTTGCTCTTGTGTATATTGAGGGTACAAAATCGCTCTAATTCTTAAGAAACAAAAATATAGGACCACATTAACAAACAAAAAAAGATAAGGTGAAAAAACAACTAAAGTTACTAATCATACCACATTAACAAAACACAGAACCATACTAGATTCAAATCTATTTTTTTAACATTGACAAAAGTCATCCATCATGAGACCACGTTGACATTGACGAAAGAACTAGACCATACTATATAATTTCGCGTCTTCACTCGATGGTAACTAAACCATACTACATAATATAAAAACAAAATCCACAACCTCTTTTTTTTTTTTTTGCAAAAATCCACTACTAAAACAGCTAAAACAAAAAATAAAACCTTGTGAGACATAATTGATTTTTCATGTTTCCATTTGTTTCTTCCATCTTTCCCTTTGAGCTTGCATAAGACTTCACTGCAAACTCGGTTGATTTCTTTCTTTAACTGGAAACAAGCCATCGCTTGTTTTGCCACATTACAATCAATAGAGTATTTCTCTTTGTTTGCTACATCCCACTTTATTCCATCCACCAGCTAGTTCTATAAAAAATTGGTAAATATGACATGTTCTAATACCTTCTCCATAATAGAAAGCAAACATGATTGCTTTGTTTTGGGAAAGATCAAGAGCATTGAAAGTCTGGTTCAGGAGCTTCCCCCAAATTGATAATTTAAAGCCACACACATGCAAACAAAAGTAATATGAACGAACATGGTAGAACCAAAATGATTTGTGCACTCACTTAACGCACTTAATAAAATTTTACACTACCCATATAACCCATACAGATGCAAAGACGTTACACTCGATTATGTCATCAATGAATGTAAACCTCTATTAGAGTTGTTCCAATTAATTGCTAGTGTTACATAACGCAGAGAGAGAATGGTTCATTCTCTCAATTGGGTGAAAATGTTGAAAGACGTTGCAGTAGTCACTCTTTATGTATGGGTAGTTATATAGCACTCAACTACGAGAACACACTTTATAGATAACACATCTCGAGGCACAACGAAGGGATGCCCACAAGCAAGTGTCATGCATGTCCCAACACAACATTAGCAGGGTCTAAAAAAAGCACCTTTTCAGTTTGGGGGAACCTCCTGAACTAGACTCTTTATCTTCTCACATCTCTCATTTCCAACACGACAATCCCTCCTTCCTAAATCTACATCGAATGCTCTTGATCTTTCTCGAAACAAAGCAATCATGCTTGCGTTAAATTATGTAGGTGTTAGAACATGCCATATTTGACAATTTTTGATAGAACAATCTGGTGGATGTAATAAAATGGGATGCACAAAGACCGATTTGTGCATCAATCTAGCAAACAAAGAGAAATATTCTATTGATTGTGATGCGGCAAAATCGGTGGCTTATCTCCACCAAAAGAAAGAAATCAACCAAGTTTGTAGTGAAATCTTGTGCAAGCTCAAAGGGAATGATAGAAGAAACAAATGGAAACATGAAGAATCAATTTTTTCTCGCGAGGAAAAACATCACAAACTTGGTTACTGAATTACCGTACTAAATAACACAAAGTATGAATTGAGGACTGTTCTTGTTTGTTTCAAAATGGATGGTATGAAAAAGACATTAACCGATGATGCGGAAGAGTGTGAGACAAAGGTGGTGATAATTTATTGACCAAGCTTAAGGTTTTATTTCTATTTTAGTTGTTTTAGTAGTGGATTTTTGCTAAAAAAAATTGTGGGTTTTGATTTTGATATTATGCAATATGGTTTTTAATTACCGCATAGTTAAGGCGCAAAAATTATGTAGTATGGTTTAGTTCTTTCTTCGATATCAATGTGGCCTCACGATTAGAGGTGCAAACGGATCCAATAAACTCGGAACCTGTCCGATTATTGCAAATTGGATTGAATTGTGTAACTAGTTGGACTAGATTGAATTGCAAGACTGCCAATCCGCACGAATCAGATCGAAATTACGGATTTTATATGCAAAATCCAGTGAATCCAATCTGGTTTGATCCGTCAACATTAAATACATGCACTTTATACTTTATAAGTACTACTTTTTAGATCTCGAGATTCATATTAATGGTTTGGTTATATAATTTTTGTATCAAGTTGATTCAAGTCTAATTTGTGGTGTAACCATGCACTTTGTTTTGTACATGTTGTTTAATCAAGGCTTTATCATGCCAGATTTGAATGTTATGTTTATTTGAGACTGGGGAATTGTTCTGAACCAAAGTGCATATTATTATGAGAGAACTATATGATGATAATTCGTGAACTTGATTCAGTCCAATCAGAAATTATTTAAATTGGATCGAACTGGTTCAACAAATTAAATAAACTAGATCAAACTGAGATTTTTCAATCCGCAATAATTGGATCGAGTTACAATTATACCTTAACTAGGTCCAATTTGTGTACACCCCTACTCTCGATGGATAACTTTTGCTAATGTTAAAAAAAAAATATACATTTGAATTTACTAATAAATTAGTAGTACGATTGTGTTTTGTCAATGTGGTACGATAAATGACTTTAGTTGTTTTTTTGCACCTTATCTTTTTTGTTTGTTAATTTGGTCTTATATTTTTGTTTCTTAAGAATTAGAGTGACCTGTACATCAATATACACAAGAGCAACATTTTTTAAGGTGAAGAATGAAATGAAACGCGGCGATAAACATATAGTTGTCCAACATCATTCTGAAAATGACAAAGAAATTTGCATGATTGCGAAATATATAGGCACACAAGAAATGGACTACCAAAGGGTCAAACCATCTTTAGTAATGTGGAAAGACATTAGTTATGACTGCTTCAATTTTGAGGCTAAAGGTATGCCATGTACAGATATTTGCAACATTAAAGCATTTATATTGCATCTTTGTGTGATTGAACGGACAAGATTTGATGGTGTGACGAATCAAGCTAATTATATTGCATATTATGCTAAGAAATCGAAAGTTGCTTATGAGAAGGCAATGAAAGGGATGAGTGCTTTGCTCTTATGACTTAAAGCTATGGTTGTTGATGATAATCTTGAAGTCGTTCATTATGAACAAATAGATGACCTCTCAACACCTATTAAAGATCCGATTATTGAGACAACAAAGGGAAAGTCGTCACAAGCGAAAAATATGTATTGAAGTAGAGCTACAACCAAGTCAGCACAATCCAGTGATAAGGGTCATTGTTGCAATCTATGTTGTCAAAGGGGAGTTGGTCATGATAGTCGTAACTGTCCCACCAAGTCCAATGTTTTTTTTTGTCAATTGAAAATATTCATCAAATTCTTGAATTTTAGATCATTAAGCACGGTGAATTTTCTTTATTTTTACATTATGCGAAAATGTAAGGCCCATATTGGAGAGATATTGACTTTTTTCATCATCTCTCTCGCAAATAAGATGTGGAGGATTTGGGGTAGGTTAACCTTTCATGAATCCCTATGCAGAGATTGGGACGGGGAAGAAAATATCCCCACAGGGCTCCCAATGGGGATCACTCGGAAATCCCCATTGGGTATCTCCACGAGAATCTCATGGAGATCCGTATATATAAATTTACAATATATACAGCACATACCATATGATATACTATAAATAAATTCATATATTATATGCATATTATAGTGAATGGTTTTGTTGAAACTTAATTACAAGGGTTAGAACTTTCATTGCATGATATTTTAGTATTTTATTTAGACGCTTTTAATTTTAGATTTTTTAGGAAAATCGACGCCTTATTTTTAACTTGGTTTAGACTTTAAAAATAGATTTGAATAGAACTATAAATTTATAGTCGATATGTATGCTTTATTAGAATTCGATTATCGGTTTGTTTAAAAGTAGATTGTTTTATTTCGTAAACATGGGGATTAATCCCTAAAGGGAAAAAAATTTCTAATGGAGATTCCTCACAGGGAAAATAATACAAAATTACCCATGGAAAATTAAATGGGGGGATTCCCCATCCTCATGAAGATTAGATGGAGACAGGGATGGGGATGAAAATACATCCTCATTCTCGTCTCTGCCCTACTGACATCCTAGTCTGGGCCTACGATCACAAATTTGTCTCTCTTTAGATGTTTCACATCCTAGTCTGGGGCTACGATCACATATTGTTGCAAATATGCAACACTATGTTGCTTTTGCTCCCTTGTTGCAAACTTGCAGCTCTACAACTCTTTGTCACTCTCGTTCTCTTGCTGCAACCCTGTTCCTATTCACCGAGAACTTACTATGTCCAACCTTATACCTACCATTTCAACACATATCCTATGTTTAGATCTTTGCAGGATTGTGTTGATGCGGGTGTTTTGGTCAGAAGTGTCGAGTCTAGGTAACCTGGATGGATGCCAAATTGCACATTCTCATCTACACCAAACATTTTTTTTACATAAGGTTTTCAATCTGTTTGTTTCTTTAGATGTTGGTTCTCTAGCTATTAATGTTGATCCCAGATATTTAATTTGTAAAAGGAAAATGTTTCTCTAACCTACTTTGGATGCCCACTTTGGGCACCTAGTGGGCGTCCTCCATGTGATAACCTCGAAGTGTTACGCACACACATCGAGGTGTATCGCACAGTCGAACACCCACTTGAGCCCACTAGGTCCCGAAAGTGGGTTACTCTTGCATCTTCCTGTGGAAAAACACATTTATTGAGTGGCATTAAAATGATTTGTATTCCCATACCATTAATGTTCAACGTTATGACTTCTAACACTTCATCAACTAAAATTAGAATTCCTATGATTAAGAGCTTCTTACTACTGATTAATCGATACAAAGGAGATTTACTTTGTGGTGCTTTTAAACTATTTTCCTCATATTCAACATTCTAAAATAAGTATGAACTAAAATGATAGAAAATATACAAAAGCGTTGAGATTGTGCTCAGTTCTGAATCCCAATGTGTTCCAACAATCAAGAAAGAACTCTTATGTGTGTCTCAGCCTACAAGGGATAATAAGGTTAAACTTAGGCTACATTTGGTTAAGGGAGGTTGGAGGAGGAAAGAGCACTTCGAGGAAGTTGTCGCTTCCCTTGTTTGGTTGACGATTTCATCCAACTTCTCGAGAACTGGAGGTTTCACTTTTTCCCGAGGGAAAATGCACTTCTTAAGAGCAAGGGGTAACGAAGTGCGACTTCCCCAAGGAACTGCTCTAATTTGACAAGTGTATTATTAAATATTAACATTTTTAAATGCTTATTATAGTTAATCATTGCAATTTAATATTTTAAATATCTAATCTCCTTGGAAGTGGGAAACTTTAGGGGCCTCATTTGGTTCAACTCCCCTGAGGAGTACACTTCCTATGAATCAATAAAAGTGTTTGGTTAAGTTTTATACTTCCTAGGAAGTATGATAATTAAAAATAATAAATTGCAATGATTGACTATAATAGCCACTTAAAATTTTAAAAGTTGATTTAAAGAGAAGTCATACTTATCAAACTAGTGCACTTCCCTAAACAAGATTCACTTACTTGGCCTTCTTTAAAGAAGTGCACTTCCTTCAAAAGGGAAAATTTGGCACATCCACTTCTAGTGAAGTTGGCTCAAAAAGCCAACCAAACAAGAAAAGTGGCAAGTTCCCGCAAATTGCACTTCCTCCCTCCCAGTTCCCCCCAAACCAAATGACACCCAAATAAACATGTTCATGGGCCGAGCTCGATCGAGTCCAAGTCGAGATGTGGCTTTATGCATTGGCCCAAGCCCAACCCACGTAAAAACAATATATATTCGAGCAAGAAAATGATGTAGCTAAAATAGTAAGCATCGTGCAATGTGTTCATTAAATTTTCAGATCAAATCTCACCTACAATATTATTTATTTTAAAATGCATTAGTTATTAGCTTATATTCGAGTCGAGTAGGACTTGGGTTTTATAAGGTGGCCCAGGCCCGGTTCAATGTAAAACGGGCCTAACCAAGCTTGAGTCGAGCCGAGCTTTTCTATGAAAAGGGTTGCAAAGCCAAAATAATTATTAACGGGCTTGGGCGGCTCTGAAGGGCCCCCTAACAAGTCACACCCAAACGCATCTATCAATTTTTCAAGAAGTGTACTTCCTTAGGATTAAACTTCTTAAAAGTATACTTCACCAGAAGTTAAATCAAATGAAGCATTAAGTAGTTAAGTTTTACGTTGATTATTGTCTAGTGAAGGATGTACACACCAAATAGGTCCTACTTAAAAAGAAACATAATGGACTAATTTTTCTAGTGAAGGATGTACACACCAAATAGGTCCTACTTAAAAAGAAACATAAGAGATGGAATCATCAGTTTTTCAATCCACCTTTAACATAGATAATAAATTTGATGCAATTTTGTGAGGAACGTTACCTCGCCCTTCCAACCTCACTTTTTTGAAGATACAACCACCTTGAATCTGGTTTACGAACATTGGGTGAGTAGAGAGAAAAACTTCTATTCGATTGGTGGCTAAACTCTTGAATTGAGTCTATTGCAACTAAACCCTACACCACGCAAATTATACGGCAACAACATCTCAACATAATTGGAGCGGCAACAGAAAGCTTCTTGAGCTAGCGATCAAGCACATACCTAGATCTCATATGCCTTGCAAGTCTTTGTTTGCTTTATCGAGCTCTGAAACCAGCCTTCCCGGCTTAAAGGAGTTAATAATATTTGCCTACCTGCTGACTTACTGGTTCCCAAAAAAAATATCATTCGTACTTATAACTAAAGTTGGATAATTCTCAACGAGTTTAAAAGAAAATCCTTAGGATTTGGCATTTCATTTATTGAGCTATCTCGAACCCCCACTCCCACCCCACTCTCCTCGTCTTGTTTCAAATATATTTTTTTTCACTTTGCCAGAATTCTCATTGAAGGTGCCCTTACCAGTAACTAGAATAATAGGGATGATCCGAACCCCCAACCACCCGTATTCATACTGCATTGGAATACCCAAACGCTCATTGTGATTTGTGAGCAAAGACCCGGCCCATTCCACCACGCTTTTTATTAAGCATCTTGCCTAGTGGAAATACTACATCCAGTACTGGACCAATAATTTGTGCAACACGCCCCGATATTTTTACTTCAAGTGCGAAAAGCCCCTGACTAGAAGTAGTACGATTGATTGTCATAATAATAATAAAGTAAAATATGTCGAAATTCTTTTTGCAAACTGAATTTAAAATAAAAAATGTTTGATAGAAAATTGTAAAATTATCTGGGCTTGTGCAACTACTTTCAAAGAAAAGCCCAGCCAAGCGCGAGCCCGATTAGGCCGCTTTAAATTGGGCTGGGCTGGGCTAAGTTGGGCCTTGTAAAACCCAAGGCTAACTGGATATAAGCTAACAATATATGTGTTTTTTGTAAGTGAGATTTGATCCTAAGACTTAATGAAAACATTGCATGATGCTTACTATTTGAGTTGACGCACTTGAGGCAACATTTGCCTAAAATGCATGAGGCGCGCGGCAAAGCGCACGCTTGAGTGAAGTCAAACATATAAGTATATGAAATATTAGGTGTAGATTATACGTGATGATATTGCATTTTAAAATGGTGTTTCTTCATTCTATTCTTCCCATCATTATTCCACCTTAAGAACTTAATCTTTTTTTTTTTTTTAGAAAACCTAAAAAATGAAATTGAAGGATCAAAAAGAAGTAAAGCAAAATAGAAGATGGAGAAAAGAACAAAGAAGGAAAAAAAGGCAAAGGGAAGAATGAAAGAAAATAAAGATTATGAAAGGACTAAAAAGATGACTAGGAATAGGAACTTCTTCCTCATTATATTCTTTCCAACTTCGATTCAAAATTTCTAAAATTTTCAATGCAGATTTGTTCCAAATTCCTCTCTTACTATTTTTCCACTTATTTTCTTTCCATTATAATGGTACAACTAGATATACAATGTTACCAACAAATGTATCTCGATTTAAAAAAATAAAAAAGAGAGAGAAATAGAAGAATAACTCATAGAATAGAAACTCTAAAAGATAAGCAACTCCTACTTTTTCTTTCCAACTTTATAGACCAACTTCTTCAAATTTACACCTTCAAATTCATATTCTAGCTTCGATTCTTTATTATTTTTACTTTCTATTTTTGGTATATGAAGATGCGGCTATATTATTTCTTACCAAAAATTTGATTGAATTAAAAAAGGCAACTAAAAACATTCATTTTCGTTATTCAGATAAAGAAGACACAACCCAAAAATATGCACTTTTCATTAAGGCGCACAAGGCGTGTGCCTTGAAATTGCTTCAAGGAGCACGAAGGCATGTGTCTCATTAAAGCACCTGTGTCTAGGTGACATTGAGATGCAAAGGCTGCACCTCACCTCAAGGCGCACCCTGAGTGCACCTCAATAAATAGATATATGTATATAATAATTTATTTTTTACATTTTTTAATACTATATATGAGCTTGATGGTGAAATTAGGGATGCAAATGGGTAGGAAAATACCCACGGGTGATGGAGATTTACCCTAATGGGTACAGGTATAGGGATTTTAAATGGGGATGGGAGTGGGGATGGATACAAAATCTCATACCCACACGGGTATCAGTACGGGTATAGGTAATAAAATATACCCACGGAGATCCTCTCGGGTAATCCCACGAGGATACCCATCTACCCATGAAGATCCTCATTTATCAATTTATACATCATATGATATTTATTATTTTCATATATACCATATGATATTTATATATAAATATTACATAATATTACATAATTTCCACTCTGAAACACACATACATACAACAAAAAACTTCTTGATGGATTTATAATTTTAATTTATTTGGTTAATTAATAACTATATGTTTTGTTTTGAATTGTTCGCAATTATATATATTTTTTAGAATTTATGGATCAAAAGTACTGAAAAAAGTTGATGACTTGGTGGTTTAAAGAGATAGTGACTTTTAAGGAATATTTTGAATTTGAACTTTTCGTTTTGCATATGCCAATGATTTTGTACAAACTTAATTATAATTGTTAATACTTAGTAGTTAGAATTTTTATTGCATGATATGTTGATTTTTTTGTTGGAATTTAGACAATAGTGTTGTTATGTATGTATATTTGACACATTATTTGTTACAATTCTTTTTTTTTGAAAATCCTCGTGAAGATCCCCAATGGGGAATGGAATAAGGAAAAAAAATCTCCCTTCGAGGATTCCCCATCCCCGCAAAAACCCCATGAAAATCTCCACGAAAATCCCCAATGGGTAACAAAATGGGTAAAACATTTTACCCATGGGGTTCCCCATACCCACGGGGATTTGATGGGTATAGTGATGGGTATGAGAATTCATCCCCAGATAGGTATTGGTATGTATATAGGTGATAAATTTGTTAGTGGGTATGGATGTGGGTATGGATATGGGTATGGGTATGGGTATGGGAATGAGGTCCTCATCCCCTACCCTACCCTACCCTACCCTACCCTACCCATTTGCATCCCTAGGTGAAATGAATAAATAATTTACTTTTTATATTATCTAGTAATATAGATGGGCTTGCTGGATTGAGCTTGGGCTTTATATTTTTCACATGAGCTTGGTTTATAGGCCAATACATAGGCCAGCATATATGTGGTGCGCTGGGCTACAATTCTTAGGCCCAAGCCTGACCCACGAACAAGTCTAATTGAAACCCTTTCCCTTTCTTTCTATATTGTAATGACATGGCTGAGAGGTATATGATGTAAATAAAAATCTACAAAGCCTTCATAACTCCTGTCTCTTACTATAGGAAATACACCACATAAAAGTCTTCCAGCTAATAAAACCAATGAAACTGGGCAG
Organism: Stephania yunnanensis; assembly: GCA_039657365.1. Lineage (NCBI taxonomy): Eukaryota > Viridiplantae > Streptophyta > Magnoliopsida > Ranunculales > Menispermaceae > Stephania > Stephania yunnanensis. The sequence continues at coordinate 14,451,357 of CM077592.1, forward strand.
TATAAAAATAAAACTCATACAAACTAGATATAGATTTTCTCACCAGATTGATCTACCATTACCAATTGCATTGTCACGCGAGGTTGTTCATGTTTTGGAAAGACCCCAAGCAAAAGCAAAAGACCCATTTTATAAAGAGCGAAAAAAGCTTTACGCTAGTTATCAACTTATTGCAACCCTCCCCATTTTCAAGGTATGAATAATGGGCTTGCGACCTCCCTCCCCCATATTTCGGGTATGGATAATGGGCTTGGATCCTCCCTCCCTGATTTTTTGGGTATGGATAATAGGCTTGGGACCTTCTTCCCCCATATTTCAAGTATAGATAATGGGCTTGGGAGTTGGGACCTACCTTCCTCATGTTTTGGGTATGGGTAATGGGCTTGGGACCTCCCTCCCTTATTTTCTAAGCATGAATAATGGGCTTTGGATCTCTCCCCCTTTATCCAGACTTGGGACTAGCTATGTAGCGTATACAATGTTCTACATAGATGGAGTTAAGCAAAACCAAAAGAAAAATAAAAAAAGGCACGAAGAAAGAAACACTTCCACACACCTGTGCCAAGTAAACCTGATGATGAGAATCCATAGAATCTAGACAAGAGCTAGTAGCACTAGGCTCAATCAGTTTAGAACTATCTGAGTCAGTATTAACATTACAACTGCCATTTGAATTCTGGAGATGTTGCTTGCAAGTTGTAATAAAAGCAGAAAATGGTAGAGGTATCTACAACAAAAGGTTAAAACGATAAAGACAGTAAGTCACTAATAATAATCACATGCCGAAATTACAGATTACTTGAAATATCAATCAATGAATGACTAGAAGTAGCACATAGGTATTAGTATTACCATCTCGCGGCCTCGAATATCACCGTAAAAAATAGGCCCAGACCTTGAAAGCATGGCCTCTACTATAGATGTACCCACTCGTCCCTATTATAGATCAAAGTTAGATTTAATGAGATGCACAAATTGAAACACACACATAAGTAACTCGAGCGAAGATGGAGTAGTCCGTCAGCTCTGAATATACTTAATAAGATATGGTTGCATCAACAGAAGCATTACTTCCCCTTTACTTCATTCTACAAGTTGCAACATTTGCTAGTCGATCGATTTCATTCCATCATTGGAACCACAGATTTCCCCTTGGTCATGATTAAATTACAGTTCTGTTCAACATACAAATTTGTGGATCATGTAGGGTTGGGTTTCTTCGTCTTTTAAAATTAATTCTATTGCGAAGAGCTTTATACTTTATACAGTATCAAAGGATAACAATTTCGACATTTTACCGCTTCCTCGATCTGAAACAAAATGAAATTCCCCATATTTTTCATACACACCAATCAAACCATAATTCAGAACAGAATCACCTTTCAAAGTTCAAATCACAATCAATTTCTCCAGTCAAAACAACAACTAAATCACTTCAGAAACCCTAGCTCAACCAAAACCATAAAAAACCAAAATCACTTCTCCAAAGATGAGATCAAAACCTCAAGATAGTCGAGACCGCCGTTCGAGGGCTTCCAGAGGGAGAAAGCTTTCCAGTCCTTGACGCATCCGCGAAACACCTGTATCAGAAGAAACAAAAGCACAATTGATCAACTACAGTGCGTCAATTTGGTGTTGTGAAGGAGTGATGAAGAGATGAAGATCCATGTATTCGCAAGCGCGGATGGAGACTCGACTGAGTTGATCAAATTACCGCAGGAGCGTTTCGTGATTCGAATTTGGATTCGAAGTGTTCGAGCGAGGTTAGGTCGTCATCGTCGTCGAAGTTGAGAATTCGGAGGGGCTCCTCCATTGCCCTTCCTCAACCAAGACCTAACAATGCTTCTTTTTTGAAGTTCTAACTTACAAAGATGAATTTTGGTTATTAGCAAATGTTAAGACTTGAGAGAGTATTAAAAGAAGGCCGCTATGGGCACCCCAACATTTCATGAAGGCACCCTCTTATTGAGGGCACCAATCAAATTACCAAGGGCACCCAAAAATTAGGTTCGAAATCCCGAAAATACCCCTCGTGCAGAACAGAGGCACCCCACCACCCCCACCACGGAACTCTTGAGCAACCACGAAATCGTTGATACCCGGCCATTGCGAGGAATCCCGAAAATCGTTTTCGTTTGTTCGTCTCCGTGTTTCGGCTCCGTTGTAGGAGGTTTTTTCAGTTTGAAGGCTCGGGGTGTTGGGCGGATTTCATCTCCAAATTAGGGCTCGGTTGAAGTTCGTCGTACACACACTCAATGCGCGAAATCGATCGTTTGAATGTACGTTGATAGTCTAATTAAGTTACATTTGGTAGAGTAGTTGTAATGTTTGCGTGGCGGTGTATTGAATGGTTCCATTATTGGAAATTCGTAGTTCTCGGCCACACTGGCCAGATAGTGTTTTTACTGTCTCGGCCAAGCATGGCCAGACAGATGGTAAATATTTGGGAACTCGTCACTCTCGGTCGGGCAGGCCAGAAGAGTTCACACAGTCTCGGTTACGAATGGCGAGATTAATTGTGTTATCTCGGTCGAGACATCACGAGAGTAACCTTTAGTGTTAGTCAATGTTGTGTCGGTGGTGTAAAATCGAGAATGTACTCTATCTCTCGGTTGTACATTGCCGAGACGCTTAGAGTCGACTCGGTCTGCACATGAAGAGAGTAAGGTGAATTGAATAGGTTATGCCATGTCGGTGGTGTACAACTGAGAACATTGCATTTCTCTCGGTTGTACATTGTCGAGACTGTGTTTCCATCGGTAAGGAGTGAACGAAATTATGTCGTTTGTTTCGAACCTGCTTGACCAAGACAACATAAATGGATGATTTTGAACTTTTTTCTAGAAATGTACTTTTGGTTCTGTTCCAAGCGCTTAAATGTTGTTGTGTTTTCAGGTACGGCTCGTTCGAAAGCACCGGTGACAAGGGAGGAGGTTGGTGTTGAGGTGTCGAGGGGTAACCAGGGGCGAGGCGGCCGGAAACCCCCGACGGCATCTTATCGGAAAGAGAAAGAGCAAGAGAATGTGGATTTGAAGGGAAAGGGTAAGATCGGTGGAGGACGTGCGAGGGAATTAGAATTGCACGATGAGGGGTCCAACATTAACGCGCAGCAACACTCAGATCTTGTCGTTGCTCGAGGCGAAGACGAGGCGCATGCCTCTGAGTCATCTGACCCTAACAGTAGTGACTCATCAGCATCGGAGGACACCCGTAGTAGTGATCGTAATGTGGGTGGGGGTACTAGTGGTGGAGGTGCCCAGAATGAGGGAGAGTCACATGGGCAAGGGGAAATGTGTGCTCCTTTCCCAGTGGTCCCGAAGATGGATCGTTGTTGAAGAGCTTTAAAGATCATGTCGCCTTAGTGATATGGAGTAATGAGGTACATACATTTCTCCGTTTATGGTCATTGGTGTAGTTTAAAATTTTGGGTGTTCAATTAGTTGACGGAATGTTTTTTGTCGTTGCAGGATCGGTCGACACTCAAGTGTATCAATCACGGTGCTTAGATCCAAGAATGGGAGTTACAGTCCTACCACCCTGACACCGCGGGCCTTCAGAGGATTATTCAGCGGTCAGGGTTGAATACCCTGATAGACCGCTCATACCGCAAGACCAACAAAGAGGTTATATCCGCCTTTGTGGAGCGGTGGCAGCCGGAAACGAACACATTTCACTTACCATTCGATGAAATGTCGATATCCTTGGAGGATGTGAGCATGCTGCTGAAGATTCCTGTCACGGGCAAGGTGGTGGCAGTTGAGAACTTTGCGAGGTACACCGACGAATCTCGCTCGGATGCAATTAAGCTGATGTCGAAGCTACTTGGTGTTAGCTTTGAAGATGCTGAGGAGGAAGTGAACATCAACTAGGGGCTCACCATCCTAAAATGTTGGTTGAAGAGTCGATGGCGCCCTAAAGCAAGTGCGAGGAACACCACTTACCCTCCTGTAGAGTGCGCAACTCGAGCTTACTTATTGTACCTACTATCTTGGACCCTATTTGCGGATAAGAGTGGATCTCGGGTGTCTATTGCGTTGTTAAAGTTCCTCCAAGATCTGGACGACGTGGGAAAGTATGCATGGGGTGCAGCTGCATTAGCGTACTTATACCGACAATTGGGCTCGGCCACCAGAGTACAAGTTTCTCAAATTGTCGGTTACCTCACATTACTTTAGGTTTTATACTAAATCGACCTGAATTATTTCATTTGTGATTACTATTTTGTTCCTCTCTAACTAGCGTTGTATATATTCGCAGGGATGGGTGTACGAGCATTTCAAGCTTGGGATCGCCACACCAAATGCAAAATACATGGACTACGTGCAACCTCGTGTCTGCAGATGGGTTCAAAGGCACGAGACCGTGATGAGTCAAGACAAGGTTGGGTCCATTAGGCGAACATTGGACGGGTTGCGCCCAAGTGAGGTGAGACTATACTCCATTGTTGAAACTGAATCAGTTGAGAACTTACGTTAAGGGTTTTTAATTATGTTTGTATACGTTTCATTAGGTTACTTGGGACCCATATGTTAATCACCAGGAGAATGGCGTTGTGCACGCGATGGCCTTCTACAGTGGCACACTGAAGTACATGGATGTGGTGGAGCCTTACCATCCGGAGAGGATTCTGAGGCAGTTTGGGCACGTGCAATCTATACCAGATCCTCCGTACCGGCCATTAGAAGCACATAGAGGGCCTTCAACACTAAAATACTCGGTGAAGTATGATTTCCAAGTAGACAATTGGGAACGTTGGCGCAACCATTTGTTGGCCCCCGAAGTGCGCGGTGAGAAGGCAGAGTTCGAGTTTCTGGCTACACTAGACTATCTACCTTGGTTCCTGAAAGTCTCTCATCCATTGCTCACCAACTCGAGGTACTTCGATGACGACGCGGTTGCGACGACTATCGCGGACAACGAGATACTTGAGGTATTGCCTGTGGTATAAGTATTAGGTAGAAGTGTTAGAAAAACCTTCATTTCAATTGTCGATATGTGTTCTATTAACGGATTTAAATTTTTTTCGATCAGCGTAATAGGAGGGCGTTGGACCCGGCGTTAAGGTGGAAATTATTGTCGCCGGAGTTGTGTACGTTGGAGTCTGCAAGGCAAATGGCAAGTGACATCATCAATTTCCTTTCGAGGATGAGTTTCGGTCCCACGACCTCCACTACGACACCCACCACTGCTATAGGCGCCACCGACCCATCAGTTCCTACCGAAGCAGGCCGTAGACAGTCCCAACACGATAACACTTCTACGCACTCCACACCAACTAATGAATCGCACGGGTCGATCGCCTCTCGTCCCCCAAAGTGGTTGCATGGCAAGGAATACCAACGAAGGAATATCAAGAAGCCAAAGGAATGAAGCCACATTGACATCGACATTGCTATTGTTGGCTCCGTTTTCCTTCTATCGATGAACAATTAATTCATTGTTTTGTTTTATGGTTCTTGAACCGTTACTATATGTGGCATGAAACTTGAGAGAATGATGGAATATTTGGCACTGTTTCACTTCTGTGTTGTTTGGTGTTGTAAAACTGTAATTGTTATGTTTGGCAGTTTCACTGTTTAGGCTGGAATATTCGGCAGTTTCATTGTTTTCACTGGAATATTTTGGCAGTTTCAATGTTTTCATCGTGTAGCATGTGCTTCAACAGTTGTGGAAAATGTGCTAGGAAATTGAACTGTCCCGAAACTGAAGTGTTTAGTTAGTAAACTATGTTTGTAATGTTTTTGCATGTGAAATGTGGAAAATTGTGGCATAAAATTGGTGTCGGTCGTTCAGGACCGAAACCAAGATATTGGTCTCGGAATGTTGGGGCCACCCATCCAGTACGGATCTCAAGTTCTCAAGTGCCCAAACAAAATTTGCATGACTCTTTGATGATATGAAAGCAAACCTAACGGAGAACGTCAAATGCGTAGAAGTGATGCCAACAATCTCCAATAACGACATTCGATACCTATTTGTTTTGTACGTGCAATCCATCAAAATTACCGAAGGAAAACACCTTAGCAACTTGATTGAATCAGGATGTGCCCAAAACAAATCAGTGACGACATTCGTATCGGGATGCTTCCTGTGACATGACATCCACTTATTCTTCTCCAATATGTGCAACAGCTGTTGCATTTGATTCCTCCCACCCGTATCCTCAATTCGGACTTTCTATCTTGCATTATATATTGTCCGCATTGTCGATACGTTTGTTACATCTCTTTGCTTCAACGTATTGAGGATGTCTCTTGGCTTCACATTACCCTTTGTCATCTACACAACAACCACCTGCTCCCCCTTATCCAATCTTCCAGCATATGAGTGGTCGTCCAAGTTTTTCGCGGGCGCGTGATTGTGCCTCCCACATATGACGGTAACATACTACAAAAAGTCAGCATTTTACTTGATGTTAATAAGGAAAAGGCATCCACATTTCTTCGTACCAGTTTGAGTCCTCCTCTTTTCTTCTTCTTCTTCATTTCTTGGTTCTGAAGAAATTTTGGCCGCTTTCCCCTTCCCAACTCTTTGAGACATTCCCCTATAAGTTCCAGACCTCTCGCGCGCAAGTTTCACCCTTCCTCTGCGCTTGATTCCCCCGGCATCAGAGTGCTTCGTCACTAAAACAAACGTGTTCTCCCGGCCTATCATTTGAAGCCATGAAATTGTCGCTTCTCTAGAGGGGAATGGCCTACAAGGTGTAAACGTATCCTTGTAGTCTTGAAATAAAGTAGAGACCGACATTACCTGCAATACGAACATTGTAACATTATGATCAACCGAAATGCACAGTTAATTCACCAAAACCCACCCTAAAACCACATTTTCGGTTGTACATAACAGCGAATATATGCATAGTGCCGGTTATGTCTGACCGAGACCTACAACATTGTCTCGGTCGATCCCTACCGAGATTATGCCTTTGTTAGGTTCACAGCATGACGTGAACTACGACGAAGTCTCGGTTGACGTGGACCGAGACGTTTCTATAACTCTCGATCCTGCGAGGCCGAGACATTCGCACCCGTGCAAAAATCGACTTAAAATTTGAGAAACCGCATATATAACACATTAATTTTCAAAAATTACCTCTTGTTCTACCTCCTCTTGCACCAATGAAGTACAATCTTCCATTTTATAGTGCAAACAAACTCGGATTGCTCGAATTTACCAAGCCCTACGTTGACAAATCAAACCATCATTTTTTCAGTTTTTTACCGAAATTACAGTTCCTACAAAGCATCATTAGGTTGGCAAACATTGTTACCTCGATGTCGAATGATGTCAAGCCGCAACAATCGATACGCTCAGCAAACGCAATGTGGCTTTATGGTTCACTTGTGAAGAAAATAGTGGTGGTGGGGTGCCCCAGCTTCATTTTCAAAATGGTTTGTGGGGTTCGAGTCAATATATAATAAGGGGCAAAATGGTCATTTCCATTTTAGCTGGGAGAATTACAAAATACTTGGGTGACTTCATGAAATGGTGGGGTGCCCATAGCGGGCCTCATATTAAAATTGGAAAATGATTTTTTTTTTCAATTTCCTTTTCCTACACACATTTGATACACTATTGATATTGATATGGAATTTGGTAATGTATATGGAGTGTGGGACCCACCAACAAAAAAATTCCTCCAAATTTACTTTTTTTATATTTTTGTTTTTGTTTGATTAAAATCAAGAAAATGATTAATTTACCTCCACCTCCCCCGCACCCACTACCACCACTACCCTCCTTTCTTGGTTGCCATTGTTTTGCCGCTTCCGCCGATCACCACCACCCTCACCTCTACCAACCTCCTCTTACCACCACCCTCCTCCTGCAACACCCCCACCACACCACCCTCCTCCCTCCACCACCACCACCACCGCCCTCCATAATGGGTCTAAAATTATTTTATATTTGTTCAGCGAGGTATACTATTTATGTATATTCATATTGCGTGATGTTGAAGCTTTATTGTCGATAGTACGAGTGAGGTTTACCTTGAGATGTATGCACACGTGCATTGGGTAAGTCATGGATTTGGTGGGCCTTAGGCGAATTTGATGAACTAGCTTAAGTCATTAATTAAATAGATTAAGTTAATTTATATGGCCAAATCTAGCTTAGTGAATTTAAATGAAATTAAATTATTACATAAGCTATATATTCATGAAATTAATTAGATCCGCCTAAGAATGAATAACATGTATCAAATCAAAGTGTCTAATGTTTATCAAAATGCCTAATGTCTATTTGAAAATGGGATGAGTGTGAGGGCTATATTATTCATTTGGTAGTTCAAATTTGAAAAAAAAATTAAAATAAAATTATGAGGTATCACCTATGGGTGGGTTTGAAAAAATCAAGTTTATATTTTTGATTTTTTAAAAATGGTTAAAAATTTTTGTGGTGGTAAATGTTTCTTTTTCAAACGAGCAAGTGAATTCGTGAAATGATAAAAACTTTGGAGTGAGAAGCTTTTGTTGTTGTAGAGTATAGGATAGAATGAAAAAAAGATGAAAGAAAGAGAATGAGAAGCCAAGCTAAGATTCTCCATTACTGAGGTAATCATTAAATTTTTAGATCTACGTAATTGTTTAGTGTTGTTAAATTTGGAGTTTATGATTTAATGTAGATTTATAGTTAAAAAAAATGGGGAAGCCACTGCTGTGCGACAGGGGGCAAGCTAGCCATTCATGTGCATTCACGCAAATGAATGGGCTAGGCTCATTGACAAAAAGCAAATAAAAAATAAAACATTATAATTTATATGATATTATATGATATTCTTTTGAAAATATAAATAAAATTATATGATCAAATGCTAATCAATAAATATAGGAAAAACATAGTAAGACAATTTCGAGAAAATTGGTCGACCCGATACACGGCCAGTGTGACCGCAACAAGAAAGCCTCATAATTTTAAAAAATTGAGCTAAACAGAAAGAAAAAAGAATCAAATGAATCGTTATATGAATTGGAGCTTTTGTAAGGGTTCTTAGGCAAGGTTTCTTTACACCGTAAAACATGTTACCAAATCAATTACACCGAAAATTGAGATTTTAATTTCGAACGCGTTCTAACACGTCTAAAATATGGAATTTAAGTAATAAGAATGACCATCCATTGAGAGTCAAGTATGCATTACGAGGCGTGTGGGAACCATTTTTGTGTTTATTTTCATGCGTTAAAGGTAAGTAAACCAGTTAGGTTCTCATCATGATTTTTATTGTGTTGTTGTGTCCTTTATGAATCGAATCAATTAAATTATTCCTTTTATATCTGATTATGATATCCTTGTTAAGTTATTTGTTGTGCATTCATTTGGACTTCGTGATGAGTGGCGTGGGGTATAAGTTGGCAAAATGGTAGTTATGGACTTGGTTGAAATGCTTTATGTCCTCCACCATGACTACACAGACTGTTGGACTTACTTAAGCCCATAATTTAGGATTGAGGAAAAACAAGTTGGTAGAAAGTGGTTGTGGTTGTGGTGTGCTATGGTTGATGAACGACCTAAATTGTCAATCAAGTGACTTAGCAAAATCCACCGACTGTCTTAAAAGTCAAGTTGTGGCACGTGCGCGCGTCAATAAAATAAAGTTTCATAAACCAACTATTTTGCAGAATAATGCCAAATAGTCAATCCCATAAAGATTGGTGGTCTTTCTAAGGTTAAAAACAACGAAAAAGAAAAATCGGGGGTTTTAAATTAATAATTTAACTAACTAATCTAACTAAACTAAATAAATAAAATAATTAAAATAACTTTGAAAACAATTAATGAACACCTAAGTAACACCTAGGTCTACAGTTCTACAAATCAGAATCAAGATTCAATGGCAGTCATGGTCTTCAATCTTTCCCAAAAAGTCATTAATTTATATTCTCCTAGATTAGCTATAGAAAATCGGCATCCACTAGAAATTCTTCGTTCATCTAATCTCGATAGCCAGCACGTCTGTCACTAACTATTTCCCTAATTATTGTATAACCCTAGACATCCGCCAATCAAGTTTAACACACTAACCGCAGTAATATGGATATGTGGGAACACTAATTCTAAATAATCGGATCACATCCGGTTCCGATTTAACCTAGATTCAATTGTTGCACACTGAATAACCGAAAGGGTTTTACGACAAACGGGTGAGTGTTCGTCACTAATGGTCCAAATAATTATAGGTTGTCCCCCTTAAAGCATGCACTGACATGCATACCCTAGATTTAAACCATATTCCTTAAAAGCAATAACAATGAAATAGGAGAATTAAATTAAATTAAATAATAAAATAAAAGATCTCACATAATATGTCATAAATCCATAATCCCGACTTATTTCCCCACCGACCTAGTCAATCGTCGAGAGAAGTCGATGCTAAAAATATAATAGTCGGTGTTCTGAAATAATTCCTTAAGTTTCTAATATATAAAACTACTCAAAATTGGTCCCGAGAGGTGAGAGAAACTAATTTTGGGTGTTGGGGAGGTGACTCGTGTGCCGAGGACATTAATATGGTTGTTTTTGGGGTGAAAATCACGTTTTGTCCTCGTGTCGCGTATTGATTGGTCGTTTGGTCTGTCGTGTTCTAACGTGGCGTTGTCCCATTGGTCTAGACCGCTGTTGATGACGTACTATTAGGTGTGGAGGGCGTGACACGTGGCAGCAAGAGGCGGTGAAGAAGGCTCGCACATAATCAGTGAAGATGTGGGAGACCGCACAGATACGAATCCCGAGAAAATCGAAGAGCTGTTAAATGAGGAGAAGAAATGGTTTGTAACGTTATGTAATGTGATGGTGACGTGGAAACATCTGATTGATGGAGAAAATGGAGACGCTTACATGGCGCGTTCGGATTAGTGGAAGAAGTTGTTGTGACGTGGTGGACACAAGAAACGAGCTAGGCCAATGGACGACTGACATGTGGCACGTTGAGGCGAGTTGGACCAATAGTATGCTGCCACGTGTTAAATGGTATGTTGATCCTCTATTCTAACTACCGCGCAACACGTAACTCGAGGCAAATAGTCCAACGTCCGATCAATGCATGTAAATACTCTATTTTGAGTATTTTTTCACCATGAATTCAACCGCGCACTCCATTTCACCTGAAAATGACCAATAAATATAATTAAATATATATTTTAGAGACTTTCTATATTTAAATATATTAAAATAAACTACTAAAAACCTATAAATACCGACTTATCGTTTATCGCACTTGATGGACTTGGAGTGCTTAAATGTCATTGCTTTGTGTATTAAACACTCAATTATTCGTTAATATCTCTGGTAAATCGAAAAACAAGCTTTATTCATTATTTCATAGTAATTCGTGCATGATTATTCGACTAACCATTTATTTGATATTTGAAATACTATTAAGACTCATCTGCTTTACTCACTGAAATTATCTCCATTTTGGTGACAATTACAGTTCACTTTAGTAGCAAGGCTAATGAGTCGATACTTTGTGACTTCCTCTGTGCTTCCTTTAGAGACAACTTCTACTTTTGCTACTCGTAAATATTTTTTGTGTAGATGTGTATGTATCGCTTTGGTTTAAAACTGGTTAATGGGTTGAGTGAACACTTGGATACATGTATATGATATTTCCCTCATTTTTGTCGCATGATATGCATGAGATCTAACTTGCATGGTTTTTGCACATAGGTTTGTCTCATCATCATTTTAAATTAAATTATTGTCGCTTTAATTCTTTTATTTTCCACTGCGCAATTCATTAAGACTTGTTAAAATTAATAACGACTCTAATAAGCGACTAAACTGTAAATGAAATAGTAAAAGAGTTTGACTAGAGTTACGTTGAATCTGCGATAGTTGATCGGGGGTTCACGTATGTCTAGGCTGGGCGGGGCCCAATTTGCGGGGTATAGGGCCGTCACTATTGGGTTTTGGGGTTCATACGCAGCGGAGATTACAAAATAATTTTGACAAAAACCCCAACAGGATCCGAATCTAATTCCATTAAAACATTTAAACCAAGAAAACTTAATTATACCTCGGTCGCTAAATACCTTTCTAAAGGTTCATCAATCTCTAAGGCGCTGCCAACGACGAACGCCCTTTACTAGCAGTCCACACACGAACGGCGGCCGAGATTCGAAGTGCTAGCTTCAAGAGAATATCAATCCAGAGCATACCAGAATACCCTAATTCGTTTCTAAATGAAAATAGAGTTTCAGCCCTAAAATTTCATCCATGTGTTCTAACTTAAAGCGTCTATTTATACAACCCTTGTATATAGACGGTTAAGTAAATTACATATATACCCCTACCTAAAGAAGTATAAGTGTAATACACGACAATGATGTTTCTGTCATGAATTTTATCATATAAAATTCATTTTTCTGAACCATCTTAAAATCTTGCAAAACCATTCTTAGTGTGCGACCCAATAGGCTCATACAACGTTGGCAGTGTACCAAAACACATTTTGGTATACAAGTCATAAGCAGCCTCTAGCAAGACATTATGAATACCCAAGTTGTATGAATATCAAATCGATACAACCTAATCAATAGTGTATACAACATCATTTTGTCACACGATATCCTTTTGATCAAACATAAGGCATGGAATTGTCATCCAACATGTTCAATTGTACTAGTCTCGACCTCTAGGTAGACTGAAAACATCCAAGTGACATTGATTAATATCAATTCACTTAGACTAGGCCTTTTAACAATCTAACATATCGAGGGATCCACTGGATATCTCTCTTTATATGAGAGGGACAAATTATATCTCGATTACACAACTTCATCACATTGCTCACACAATAACCAATCACAACCTTTATAATCGTCCGGTTAAAGATAACGCTTTATTGTGTCAAATCATTGTGTTCCTAATGTTGAAGTCTCTGGTAATCTTAAGTTAGAGGACTGAAAAATATACCTATCATGAGAAACAACTATGACTTAATCCATGTGATGTTCTCATAGCGGGTCATTTCAGTACTTTGTTCCCTAACAAGTACTCGTGATCTTGATTCGTATCCCTATACGTATAATCATCATATGATCATCAATCAAGACTCACACTAGTCTTAATTCATTATAGTTCCCAGTATAATGATCGACTAGGGACATTTAAGATATTTCTGTAAATACCTATGGATCTTATTATAATGTAAACATGCAAGTTAATTATAATAAACAACAAATGAAATCCTCTATTTTATTAACTAAAAGTATTCATAAAGACAGTTAATGGATTGACCTAGGGCACATGCCCAACAATATTAATACCACTTTAAGTAGGTTTATAATGGTAATTCACTTACTCGACTTTATACAAGGGTTGTATAAATAGATATGTTAAGTGAATTCACATTACGAGAGAAATTAGGGTTAGAGTCTAATTTTCATTTTTAGAAAACGTGTTAGGTTTGTCATCAATTCCATAGTTTTTAGGGAGAATAGATAATTATTTTTGCGCTCTTTTGTAGGCTAGCACTCGGATTCTTGGCTATCCTTTATGTGTGGATTTCTGATAGAGGACGTTTGTTTCTAGCTGCATCTTAAACATCGATCATTACAGAGAAGCAAACTAGCATTTAAGGTACAATTTACTTTTGTTAATTAGTTTAATGGAATTCAGATAAGATCCTACTGGGTTTTGAAAATACAATTTCAAAATCTTCGCTGCATTTTTAACCCCAAAAATCTAACAAATTCGTCCCAGAAATGAGGCGCCTGAGATTTCTTCCCAAACAGACCATCGTTGAACGTCCTCGACCTATCGATATAACTCGACTACAGTGCCCCTTCCCGAATTTAGGGCACCGCCCAACCTAATTCCGTCATTAAACCTTAAATCACTTTACGTAAGACTTAACAATATATTAATTAGCCTTTTGTCTTATTTACCTCGTTGTTCGTGTTTAGGATAAATATTATTCAAATCTCGATGCTTGTGATTTTTAGAGTTAACTAAAACTTTTTAATAGTTTATAAAATTTAGCGGAAGACTTAAACAAATTTGCGGAAGCATTAGTAAAAAAACTCCTAAGCGTGGAACCCAAGAAATAACGATTACATGCGTATATATCAAAAGCGGCGATAACTAGTGTAATAAACATGCGTCATGTCGGGGAGTCTAAGTCTATAAACCCAATATACAACCCAAAATATGAAAGACATAAATATGTAAATACGAAAAATATAAACAAAACCTATAAAATAGTGAGAAGTAGCATGTCGAAGACTCAGAGAAAATCGCTGATCTTTTCCTTCATTGGTTTGCTATTTGAAGGATATGCACCTACCGTCACAAATAAGACAGTGAACACAGTAAGTGAAAGTAAATCCTGAAATCACTTGTCCATATTTCCAAATATAATAGAAAGGCATTTAAAAGCATTTAAATAGCGAGCAAATGCCGAAACAAGAATATGCTAAAAGATACCACAATTAAACAAAGTAAGACTGACACGAGTATTAATAATAAACTAGGTCCGGTTAGCCGTGTGTCCAACACATCGGCCTAGGTATTACCCTTTTGGTTGTAAACTTAGTCAAACCAACCTCATGTATTACCTCAACAAGTCGTGCATATAGGTACTACCCTTATTGGTCATGAACTATGACATATCGACCTCATGTAATTGGTTGTGAACTTGATTGGCCCTGAAATCTCAGATTCAACATCAACATTGTAGAGAACTTTTAGACATGAAAACATTCGAATTTCAAAACCTTTCAGTAGACAAAAGTTATTCCCCTTTGAGGTAGATTCCAAATGCCCCAGAATGAGTCTATTTTGATTTAAAATGGGGAAATTATGACCAAATTACAGAGGCTAGTTCATAACAACAACATGCATAATTTCCAATTTTGTTTTAAATTTACAACTTCATGAACTTGAGAAATTCATAACAAAATCATTTCTTACTTAAAGTTAAAAACCCAATATAGTAGTCTGAGTGAAAAAAACAAGTAATCCAAATATCCCATTTGTTTTCAAAAACCAAATCATTTTATAGATCAAAATTCTCAATTTCAGTTTCATGCAAAATGCCCCAATTTGGCTAAACTTTACAATTTTTGAAAATTGATTTGGGCAACTCAAATGTGGTATCTAATTGATAAAAAAATAACTAAAAAGACCTCCTAAACCCTTAGAATTTAGAATCCCTTTGATTTGAAACCAAACTTTAACGAATTGATGTATGAAACTTGAAATTCTCACCTAGGTTGTGATGGTGTGATCCCTAACTATTATATACCAATTTGGGTTGATGAAACTTACTATTTTAGACCCTGATTTCTAGTAAATTTAAGAGTGTTTAGCACTTTTTTTTCTTGACTTTGCATCTATGAGCTTTGGAGAAGAAGGCTCCTATTTATAAGTCTTTTAGAAGGCTTTACTTTGGTCCACTTATATCTTACTACATGCACATTTCTATGTACATCCAAAGGTCCATGGTAAGTCCTACCTCCACTAATTTCATTGTGTTAACACACATTTTAATACAAACTTCTATTGAGATTCGTTTTGTCACACATCTCGAGACTTATCTTAAGGTTTTGGATTATTTTTAATAACTTGGGCTTGTAATTTGATTTCAATTATCCTATAGCCTATGAAAAAGTAAATAAGTTGGTTAAATTAATTTAATCAATACTTCGACTCACCATATCACTCTCTACTCGATCCCACATCGGCATGTATTTCAATGCGTGTCCTCGTTCTTGTCTCGACGCCTATAAACAAGTAGAGACGACTTAATAGGTCTATACATATACAATACACTAGGCGTCCATCAAATCACAAATACAATAATACTCGATCTCTAAGCCAAGTGTTAGGACTGTGCACTCATCATCAAGCCATGTCATGGGTTGGTAACCTTTAATTACGGACAAAGTCGCTATTAGCGACTTGGGTCGTTAAAGATGGATTAATGACATCATGTGAAGGCCACATGTGGGTAGATGGCTATCGCTAATCTGATCAACATGGATCAACGACGCACACTTAGATGCTTTCACATTTTGTCTTAGATCTGTCGCTGAGTAAATCTATATATACATGAATCAAACCATCTTCCCTATTTGCTCCCCCGCCCCAAACCAGTTCTCCCCTACCACTTCCCCCCGTCGTGCCCTATCTCTGGCTCCGCTATCTTTGGCGCAACCTCTATCTCGGTCTTTGTCTCTACTTCTTGTTGGAGTTTTCACCAAAAACTTTCCCTTTGCGTCAAGCTATTGAATATAAATAAATAAATGATTAACTAAAGTGTGAAGCATGCCTGGATTCTCCATTAGAGATGCAATGATTGAGCCGGATCAGGTCTTCCAATTGTAACTCTATCCTAATGAGTTATCTTGATGGGGATAGAGAAACACATAATCAACTACAAACTGGGGACCATAACCTAATAAATAACTGATTGGGCAGTTATTGAGTGATATGCCAACTCTGTCCCTCATTGAGTTGCACATCGATACAATATCTACACTAACATTGTTTCATGACCATAATTATGCCCATTAGCCAATTACATTATACATTAGTAGATCACTTTAATTAGGCTAAATCAAATAAATGGTGTTACACATTGTACATTGCATGTGTGGCCCTAATAGATTATTAGATTTTTTTAACAATCTCCCACTGGGCCGCATATGTATCATGATAAATGTGTTATACTTTATGAGCTCAAACATTGCCATCATAACCATATGACATACCAAACAATCTCGTCCATTAATTATATCAACATAGGACCAAAGAGGCTTTCGTTATATTAATCATAACTAAACCTATCAATGATCACGAATATTAACATAACCAAATGACATAGATTGATCATGAAAGTGTAGCATGAAAATCACATAAAGGTGATCTATACATGTCGATTTTCAACTGGTCATACATAAGTGAGATCATTGAACATTATCGTACAAAGTGTAATTAACCAAAACCAAACCGTATTTCTAATTAGAAAAATGTCTGAAAACTAGAGCATATGATCATAAAGCCAAATTTGTGTGCATAAGACATAAGTGACAAACTCCCACTGAACCATATAAACTTTTAAATATGTATAACCCATTTGAGTAATATACTCACGAAAGACCTTGGGTGGGAAAACCCTTTACGAAAAGGTCTACTTGGAATTTGTCCCTAATATGCTCTATAGTAATCTATCCACTTTGTACCATTCCTTTAACAACTAAGAACTTGATGTCAATTTGTTTTGGTTGAGTCAAACTCCTATTGTTGTTAAAGTGTAAAATATTTGATTTATAGCCATAATATATCATAAATGATCTTTCAATAAATATCATAAATCACAGCCTCGTGACAAAAGTCCATTAGCAAAATTTCAAAATAGGATGCCTCATAATGATATGCTATAAATTCTTATGGTGAAAGTTGCAACATACCTTTCTTGGTATTGTACCAAAAATAACTAACACCTCCAGCCAACAGATAAATATAGCCTTAATTAAATTTTATATTTTATTGACATCCAACACGATTGGAGTTTGAGTAACCAGTGATCTCCTAATGGTTTCACCTCTTATATGCGAGTACATAATTTATTGTTCTTTTCAAATACATTAAAATTTTGCTACTTTTCAAAGATCCATAACTTGTTTGCTTGAGTATCTGCCTTACATTTCAACAATGTGCACATAGTTTAAATGCATACAAAGTTGAGCATACATAATATCTCTTACAACTTATGCATAAGGAGTTTTCTTTTACATTATATGAACCTTAATATTTCCTTTAGGGCATTAAACGAGGCTGAATTTGTCTCTTTTAGTGACAGGGGTATCGCCGAATTTAAATTCCTGCATGCCAAACATTTTAAGCACCTTATCTATATAGTTTCTCTATGACAATCCTGAAATTCCTTGAGATCACTCTCGTTAAGTTTGGATCCCTAAAACAAATGAAGCATTCCTAAGATCTTTCATTTCGAATCTTTTTTAGATAGAAGTCTCTTGGTCTCATGCAGCGTGCCTATATCATTAATGATAAGCAATATATAATCAACATACTCCCACTGAATCTGTAATATACACAATTATCAATATATATTCATCTCGCAACTGAATAAGAGAATAATATTGTGAAATTTGTAGTATCATTGACGAGATGTGTCTATAAGTAGATTTTGTCAATTTTCTAATACCGTCTTGACAAATCCATCTGATAAAACACTAAATCATAATCATAATATGCAGCAAGAGTCATGATTGTCCTGAAAGAGTCCTTCATTAAAACTAAAGAGAAGTCACTTTTCATAGACTTATATTCCTCATTTATTGCTTCAATCCATTTTTTCGAATTAGAATCTTGCATGTTATTTCAAAACTCTATTGAATCGTCATCCATTATGTCATTATTTTCTTAATTGGTCAAGTGAATTTATGCAAAAGTTTATCTCTTGATGCACCAGTTATTGAAGATGTTGAGATTGCTCTTAACGAACACTTCCTCATCATAAATGAGTGAAAGAACGACAATATCTTGTAGAGTATCAAAAAATTTGTTTCACAAGAAACAACTATTAAAATCAATTTAAAAATTATAATTGATTCTTCCTCAAAGACAAAATCTTTAACCTCATTTCTTCCCCAACCTCAATATATTAAAAAAATGTTTATTCTCGTTTGAAGAAAAATGGGATTATAAAACTTAAGAAACCCCTAGATCACTAAAGATAGCCAAATAAAATTGCAGATACAAATTATCATCATAGTATTAACATAAAACATAAGAATACCAAATCCAAGAACATTTGAGTTAATAGATAAGCTAAACAAATTGTTTCTAAAAGAACAATAATAACCAAATTTGTCCAAATGAGAAACATAAACATAATTCCGCCCAAAGGACCGAATAACATAATGATCCATTAAGTCTTAATAATATGTAATACTTAATAATAATCTGCGATGTCATAATGTCTCTCCTCCTACCGCTTGGTCGTCTCCCATATAAATGCATCTTTTAGCATCATTTGGCCTTTTGGTAGTGGTTCCAACCATGCATTGAAATATTGATGTTAGTCACACCAAATATTTCCAGGTATTGATATTAATTTATAACCTCATAACAAACCATATATATAAACATACCCTTCTTTGCCCTTCAAACGTGATAATGGATATAATCTTTTTTAATTTGTCCAGGTTTTTGATAGAAATGGTAGCCATTATGATTCACATTCTGCTTCTTCTAATGTGGAACATTAGCATCTTCATTCATCCTCTTTTTGCCCTTATCTTTAAAGGTATTAGCCTTATAGGTGCCCGTCTTGAAAGTGCTTGCCAAATAGCACTTTCAGTATTTTCCTGCTTGATTCTCTCTTCCTCTTGCACACAGTATGAAATGAGCTTGTGAAGAGACCATTTCTACTTTTGACAGTTATAACTAACCTTAAACTAGCTAAACTATATAGGAAGAGAGATTAATACTAGATGCACGAGTAAGTCCTCAGACAACTCAAACTTTAATGCCTTAAGCTTAGATGCCATGTTGGACATCTCCATAATGTATTCCCTGATATTTCCTTTACCCTTATATTTCTCGAAAATCAAGCTTTGAAGTAATGTGCTAGTTTTTGCCTTATCGTTTTCAATCTCAGCAAGGAAATCCTTGGCATTGGTTATCTTTTCAGATACTGCACCTCTAAACGCTTCCTGAATTCCGCGCTTAATGATCATTAGACTTATGCGATTAGAGCGGTCCCATTTCTCATGATTCTTTCTCTCAGTTGAGGAATTGGAGTCTGTAATGGAAGGGTGGCTCCATCCGAATCGCATAGTCTAGATCCATGCAGCCCAGAACAATTAGGATGTTTTCTTTCCAATCCTTAAAGTTGGTACCATTAAGGACTGGTACCGAACTCAAATTTGCAAACACTGTAGCAAGACTAGCTGTCAATAGAACAATTTAAATTATATTAATGTACTCACATGAATTTTTTAAATTCATCATCATAAATTCAAATAAATAGCGATCACATCTCAAAATACCTAATGCCACATCAACATCAAGTCTTTGGACAATAATATTGATTGCTAGTGGTACTCTTGTTGTAATGATCAAACTCTGACAATAATGCATGTCAAACAATAAGCCTATCTTTGGATCGATTCATTGTTCACATATAAAACCAAATAATTGTCATAAGTTTACCATCACAGATATGTAAGCAATCCTGCTAAGTATTAATCTTACTTTAGGACGACTAATGCCCGCATTGATATACATACACAAAAAATTTGACATTTTTCATGGACAACCTAGACAAGAGAGGTCACTTTGGCAACTTCTTGTTTCAATTAACCCACTTAAAATGTCAAACAATGTACTTAATATTTTATCCGTAGCCATTATTGAATTATGATTATAAAATCATATTTAAAAAAATATGTATGTGGGGTTTCTAAAATATATGTGCATTATTTAAAAGATTTAAAAACTTATAAACATATGCACATTAATATATCACTTTAAAATAAAATCATAGAATGAACAGTTGCACAAGATGTTTAATTTAATTTATTTTTTAATGAAAATAATGGGACCCACAAATTTTAAAGATCAATAATAACAGACCACTATTGCATAATATGTTTTGCCCTTAATTTTTGTTTAATAACCTATAGTCTTACGGTTTGTGTATCACCTTTGCATGACGTATATAAGCTTAATTATAGGCGATGATTTTGGGTGGTGCTATGTGCACCCCAGTCATTACTCATGGTACCCCATTTACGAGGGCACCCAAGAAATTTGTCAGGGCACCCCTAATTTTGACCAAAATACCCCTGGAAGTAACCGTTGAGCACCCCAATTAGATTGAACAAAAAGCTTTGGAAACCCTATGCATTTCCACATTATCGTTTCTCCATATTTCAAATTTCTTAGTTTTTTACCTTGTTCCTATCTGCGCAGTCCATCTAGCGAGTTGTGTGGGTGTTAACTAGGCAGTTTTTGTGCTTGGCGTTGTTAAGGTTCGTAGACGTATTCAGATTTAGTGCTTGCGTGTAATCGAGGGGAAATCTGTGGTATGTATGCATTGTAGTTCATTTTTACCTAGATTAGGGTCGTTATTATTGTTGGATGCCATTAAAATTTGAGAAATAAGTGTTTTTTCTCAAATCCCGTGGTCTTCGTCTACATAAGTATTGGGTTTTGGGGTTCATACGCAGCGGAGATTACAAACAATTTTGATAAAAACCCCAACAGGATTCGAATCTAATTCCATTAAAACGTTTAAACCAAGAAAACTTAATCATACACAAAATACTTTTCTGAAGGTTGATCGATCTCTAAGGCGCTGCCAACGACGAACGCCCTCTACCAACAATCCACACACGAATGGCGGCCGAGATTCGAAGAGCTAGCTTGAAGAGAATACCAAACCTTTTTGTTTCTCTCCAAATGGTCCAGAGCGTACCAGAAAACCCTAATTCGTTTCTAAACGAAAATAAAGTTTCGGCCCTAAAATTTCATCCGTGTGTTCTAACTTAAAGCATCTACTTATACAACCCTTGTATATAGACGGTTAAGTAAATTACACATATACCCATACTTAAAGAATTATAAGTGTAATACACGACAAAGATGTTTCTGTCATGAATTTTATCATATAAAATTCATTTTTCTGAACCATCTTAAAATCTCGCGAAACCATTCTTAGTGTGCGACCCAATAGGCTCATACAACGTTGGCATTGTACTAAAACACATTTTGGTATGCAAGTCATAAGCGGACTCTAGTAAGACATTATGATTACCCAAGTTATATGAATATCAAATCGATACAACCTAATCGATAGTGTATACAACATCCTTTTGTCACACGATATCCTTTTGATCAAACATAAGGCATGGAATTGTCATCCAATATGTTCAATCGTACTAGTCTCGATCTCTAGGTAGACTGAAAACATCCAAGTGACATTGATCAATATCAATTCACTTAGACTAGGCCTTTTAACAGTCTAACACAACGAGGGATCCACTAGATATCTTTCTTTATATGAGAGGGACAAATTCAATCTCGATTACACAACTTCATCATATTGCTCACACAATAACCAATCACAACCTTTATAATCGTCCGGTTAAAGACAATGTTTCATTGTGCCGAATCACTATGTTCCTAATGTTGAAGTCTATGGTAATCTCAAGTCAGAGGATTGAAAAATATACCTATCATGATAAACAACTATGACTTAATCCATGTGACGTTCTCATAGCGGGTCATTCCAGTACTTTGTTCCCTAACAAGTACTCGTGTTCCTGCCCTATACGTATAATCATCATATGATCATCAATCAAGACTCACACTAGTCTTAATTCATTATAGTTCCCAATATAATGATCGACTAGGGACATCTAGGATATTTCTGCAAATACCCATGGATCTTATTATAGTGTAAACATGTAAATTAATTATAATAAACAACAAATGAAATCTTCTATTTTATTAACTAAAAGTATTCATAAAGACAGTTAATGGATTGACCTAGGGCACATGCCCCCACATCTCCCACTTGCACTAGGTCCAATCATAGATGCATCTAATGCCTAATGATCTGACATGACCATCATGTTTTGCTTGTGGAAAAGCTTTTGTCAATGGATCCGCAACTTTGTCTTCAGTAGGTACTCTGCAAATCTTCACGTCTCCCCTCTGAATAATTTCTCTGATGAGATGCACTTTGCCATCCATGTAAGTTTTCTTCTTGAAAACCCATTTACATCCAATAGTCTTACCACATTCAGGTAAATCAACCAAGTCCCAAACTTGGTTATCATACATGGATCGCATCTTAGAGTTCATGGCATTTAGCCATTTATCTGAGTTTGGTCCAAACATAGCCTCCTGATAAGTGGTGGGATCATTTTGATCCATAAGCAACATATCACGACTATCAGTAATGAGAAATCTGAATCACTCTGGCTCATGTCTTACCCTACCAGATTTACGTGGGCCTTGTGTCACTTGTGGAGGTTCAACTGGTTCAGAACGTTGTTGAACATCTAGTAGCGGTTCAGGGTTTATCAGTGATTCTTGAACTTCTTCAAGATTTATTTCTCTCCCCTTTTGAAATAAACTATTTTTTGATAAAGGCACCATACCGAGCAACAAACACTTTGTTGTCAGCGGGATTATAAAAGTAATATCCTTTTGTTTCCTTAGGATACCCCACAAATAAACACTTGTCAGATTTAGGTGCTAGTTTTTCTGAGACTTGTCGTTTTACGTAAGCCTCACAACCCCAAATCTTAAGGAAAGACAAACTAGGTCTCTTCCCATACCATATCTCATATGGTGTTTTATCAAATGCTTTAGAAGGAACTCGATTTAGAGTGAAAGCTGCAGTTTGTTATGCATAATCCCAAAAGGATAATGGAAGATCTGTGTAACGGCCCGAAAATTTGACTTGTGCCACGTGTCAAGTCAAGGTCGTATGTAGGACCCATTCGTCGAAATACGTATATCCGAATCCAATTTGAGATGATAATGCTAATTATGCGAGAAATTCGGTGAGCCGAAACACGAACGGGGACGCGCCTCGAGTCGAGTGCTGACGTTGGATCAAAATGATATGTCTCGTGATGTGTGTAGCACGAGTATCAAGATTTTGAAATGAGGCGGGTTGGTGCCTCGAGGTGCGCGCTGCGCGGTTGTTGAGTTGCCTCGAGATTCGTGTTGCACTAATCTCGAGGACACTTTTGATTTGAAATCAAAAAGAAAATGTATATTTATAATATATATAATATATATGTATATAAAGTTGATTTGGATAAGAATCAAAGAAGAGAGAGAAAAGAAAAAAGAAAAGTAAGAGAGAGAGCGAGAAAAACCAGAGAAAGAAAAAAAAAGATCAGGAAGCAGAGAGGGAGAGAGACAAACCGGCGAGGAGCAGCGAGCCGGCCGGCAGAGGCGGTGTGGGCGGACGGCACGATGCGGAGACAGCACCGGCTCCAGATCGGGCGAGCTAGCGCGGCCATGCGGTGGGGACGGCGACCAGCGGCGGCACCGACAATGCGGCTCGGTGGACGCCGACGACAGCAATGGCTCACGACGCGCGAACCGAGCAACTCTCGGCGGAGCTGCGACTCCGGCGCGACAGCGGGTCGAATCGGCAGCGACGAACCAGCACGAGACGTGACGCGACTCAACGCGGAGGAAATTACTAGTAGTGGCGGTGGCGCGCCGGCGACGGCTGCGCAATAGCGGATCGGCCCCGACGGCACGGTGGAGCGTTGTCAACCGGTCGGATGCGCGATTTCGACGAAATCGCGACGACGCGGTGGAGGTGAGATGCACTTCACCTAATTTTAATTTCGATTTGCATGATTTAGTAACTTAAATGTACAAATGGACATCAGGGACATATGAGTCGGGTGTCGGGTGCGCAAATCGAGACGCGAGCGACGTTTTGAGGTTCCCGTTTCTCGAGGTAAGTAAACCAGTTAGGGATTTATACAGTATTTCATTTCTCTCCATTGACTGTTGTTGTTTACTGTTATGAGATAGCTTTATTGTTGTTCACTGCTTTGTGATGATAACTATCTGTGGACTTGTTATTGATTGAGTGGGTCCATCTGCAAACGAGTCGTGGTTACCGTTTATCTGCGATATGAGCTCGTATCCGTACGCCGTCGATATCTCCCAATTAAGTGTACGTTGGGGGCTCTTATCCGGGATGTAGATATCTCATAGTCGCAAGGGTTAGGGCTGGGAGGCATGGGGCTCGTCCTAAACCCGAGTCTGCTGGGATTTTTTTTCTCGACTCAGCGACTTTTTGGTCGGGACTCCTTGTTATTTGACACCACTCATCGATGGATTGTTTACAGTCTGTTATATTCATGCGTTCTTTATTCCTTTCGTTCTATTTGCATGAATTCGACTGCTTTGGATATCGTGAACTGTTGTCTTGGATATTGTGAAATGTTGTGTTTATGTCCTACTGGATTTACTTACTTGGGCTCGTCATTCTTATGTGTGACTGAGTGCAGAGCCACAGACGAGTAGCAGAGGGAAAGCTTCATAGCTAGGTGAATTTTTGTATATTTTATAATTACTCTCCTATGATGATATTTACTGGGTTCCACAATTAGGTTGCCTAACTCCCTGATCTTTTTGTTGAGTTATTTAATGTAGTAATTGGTTCCGCTAAAATTGTAAAACTTGAAAAATATTAATAACTCAACTGTAAAATGTGGAATGTGCTGAAAATGATGGATTGAAAGGCTGACTAGGCTCGCGTTGACCTTGCGAGATTGGCTCGGGGGTCCACGTGAGTTTAGGCCAGGCGGGGTTGTGGAAAATTGGGGCCGTCACAATCTGCATGACTCATCATAGATCGAACCATATCTAATTAGGTTCGATTTCTCCTTTCAAAAACCCATTCCACCGTGGAGTTGTTGGTGGAGTCAATTGGGAGACAATCCCACAATTTCTAAGATGTCATCAAATTCTTGGCTCAAATATTCACCACCTCGATCTGACCAAAATGTTTTGATAGTTTTACCAAGTTGATTCTGCACTTCATTTTGAAACGTTCGAAACATCTCAAATGATTTAGCTTTATGTTTCATTAGATATACATAACCATATCTGCTGAAATCATCGGAAATGTAATGAAGTACTGATAACCTCCTCTAGCCATTGTGTTTATAGGACCGCATACATCAGTATGTATTAGACCCAATAAATCACTTGCCCTTTCACTGTGTCCAGTAAAGGGACTTTCAATCATCTTGCCTCGTAAACAAGATACGCATGTTTCATATGTTTCTAAATCAAATGAATCTAGAAGTCCATCTTTACGGAGATTCGTTATGCGTTTCTCATTTATATGCCCGAGATGACAATGCCAAAGATAGGTTTGATTCAAATCATTTGACTTAAATCTCTTTGTATTTATGTTAAAGACTGGAGTATCAGTGGACCTTTTCATGCTTAGAATATAAAGACCATCACACAAATCAACATTTGCATAAAATATGTCTTTACGAGAAATGGAACATCTATTATTCACAATAATAAAATCAAAACCATCCATATCCAAACATGAAATAGAAATGATGTTTCTACTCAAGGCAGGCACAAAATAACAATTATTTAAAGTTAAAATAAGTCCACCAGGTAAGACTAAGTCATATGATCCAACAGCTAGGGCAACAACTCTTGCTCCATTCCCTACGCGGAGGATGACTTCTCCTTTCTTCAAATTTCAACTTCTGGTGAGTCCCTGCACATTTATACAAATGTGAGATCCACATCCGATATCTAATACCCAGGAATCACTAGTAGATAAATTAATTTCAATAACATAAATACCTGTAGTGTTAGTCGCACTACCCTTTTTCTTCTTTAGATCCTCCAGATAGAGTTTGCAATTTCTGAACCAATGTCTAGGTGCATGGCATAAATGACAATTTCCTTCCTTTTCTTTTGGGTGTTTTGAAGCAGGAACGGGCTGTGGCTTGACTTGTTCCACCGGCTTTGCGACAGGTGCAGCAGCAGCCTTTACAACTTTAGCCTTGCCTTTTCCTTTCTTATTCATTCCCTTTTCCTTTTGGACCATTAACACATTACTATAGGGTTTCTTGATATTTTGTTCAGCAGTTTTAAGCATCAAATGCAACTCTAAAATTGATTCCTCCATATTATTCATATAGTAGTTCATCACAAATTGTGAGTAACTTTATGGTAATGAATTCAGGATCAAATCCGTAGCCAACTCTTGGCTTATGGGAAATCCGAGTCTATCAAGCTGGTCAACATAGCCCTTCATCTTCAGAATCTGAGGACTAACTGACGCACCCTCTGTCATCTTGCAAGAATGTAGGTTTTTGACTGTTTCGAACCTTTCTTGCCTAGCTTGCTGTTGGAACATTTCCTTCAGCGTTATAGCCATGTTGTAGGCTTCCATTAGTTCCATGTCCTTCAAGAAGTTCAGGGAACCATAGTTGCCAAGACATAATATATGCAACATCAGTAGAATCATGGACATGCTTATTATGCGCATCCTTCACAGCTTTCGTAGCATTGGTTGGTGGGTCCTCAGGGATTGGAGCATCCAAGACATACAACTTGCGTTCGTGCTTAAGAACAATTCTCAAGTTTCTGAACCACTCAAGAAAGTTAGTCCTAGATAGCTTATCCTTCTCAAGGATGGATCGCAGTGACAATGGATTATTATTACTTAAAGAGGCCATTGATCTACAATAAAGATTATGCAAAGTTTATTTTAGTATAGAGGAATAGACTCCCACTAAATTAACAGCCCTCCTAAAACACACTGTTTATTTAAGGGACTAAAATCCATATTTCACCTAATTCTATGACAAATATGGCATGAAACACAAAACTAGATTATTTAGGTAGGTAACAGTTACCAATTACATCTTATGTAATTTTAGATACTTTTATGAGATACGGGACATCTTATGTCTTATCATGTTTTTATCTCATCATGTGCCTAAAGCTCAAAACTATTTTGATAGCTTTATTAAGTCGGGCCATTTTAAACATTTAGGTAACTCTTATCCAACTTGTCTCACCAAAATAACACAATACACCTAGCTATGGCTGAAACTGTATTAGCGTGATCGAGGCCTTGACAAGTGTTTAAAATGTATGACATGAGACTTAAAATCTAATAGAGGGATTTTATTCAGTTTTAGTGATTTTATGTAAACAATGAAATATCATATATTTTATTGATTTGCTAAATCACTAAACAATTTGGAGATTTTTATACTGTTCGCTAATAAAAGAATTTCCGTGCGCTAAGATTAGTTAGACGATTTTTTTTTAGAAGAATAATTTCAATTTCGAAAGTTAAAATTCGCTAGAGAAAATCATATTTTTCGCTGATTTTATTATCCTAAATTTACCCCTTAATTTATCCAAAATTAAGTCAATTAAAACATTTTTAATTAACCCGGGCCCACATCTAACTAATCATCTTATCCTAATCCAATTAGGACTTAAGATATTTGAATCCTAGCATATCACTAATAACGAAATTCTCCATATTTATCTCCTATCCAATGGGGATAACGAAACCGATTTTGCTAATATCTATTAATCTAATTTGTTATCTATCTCTTATCAAATAGAAATTTCATAACAAAATAGATATAAAGAGATAAATAAACAATTTTGAAGATTAATTATTTGCAATTTCACTCCTCATACAAATAATCACAAACATGTCATTGAATTATGAACTACTATCCCAATTGAACCTAATCATACTAGTTTCGAATTAATATTCAGACTTATACAATTTAAGAAACGTAAAACAATGTAACCTATATATGCAAACTAAATTACGGAGATTTCATCCATGCATCAATACACGAAAAATAGAGATTATACCTAATGGTGTCATGGATCACATAACACGAAATTCAATTCATTAAAATTATTCGAATTAACCTTACATGGTTACTAGGATGTATGAAACTGATTTCAATTAAATCACGAATATATGTATCATATACACAAAACATGATAATAAATCTTACAGAAAACTTATGTATATCACATATACATCAACTATTAACATGCTTTCAATCATATATCATGTATATATCAGAAGAAAACATGCAATGTTTTTAATAGAATCGAACTCGAAGGCTCTGATACCACTGTTGGGTTTTGGGCTTCATACACAGCGAAGATTACAATTTTTTTTTGACAAAAACCCCAACAGGATCCGAATCTAATTCCATTAAAACGTTTAAATCAAGAAAACTTAATCATACATCGGTTGCAAAATACCTTTTTGAAGGTTGATTGATCTCTAAGGCGCTGCCAACGATAAACGCCCTCTACCAGCAGTCCACACACGAAGGGCGGCCGAGATTCGAAGAGCTAGCTTCAAGAGAATACCAAACTTTTTGTTTCTCTCCAAAATGATCCAGAGCGTACCAATAATTCGTTTCTAAACGAAAATAGAGTTCGACCATAAAATTTCATCCGTGTATTCTAACTTAAAGCGTCTATTTATACAACCCTTGTATATAGACAAAAACCCCAACAGGATCCGAATCTAATTCCATTAAAACGTTTAAACCAAAAAAACTTAATCATACCTCGGTTGCGAAATACCTTTTTGAAGGTTGATCGATCTCTAAGGTGCTGCCAATGATGAATGCCCTCTACCAGCAGTCCACACACGAACAACGGCCGAGATTCGAAGAGCTAGCTTCAAGAGAATACCAAACCTTTTTGTTTCTCTCCAAAATGATCTAGAGCATACCAAAAAACCCTAATTCATTTTTAAACGAAAATAGAGTTTCGATCCTAAAATTTCATCCGTGTGTTCTATCTTAAATCGTCTATTTATACAACCCTTGTATATAGACGGTTAAGTAAATTACACATATACCCCTACTTAGAGAAGTATAAGTGTAATACACTACAAGGATGTTTCTATCATGAATTTTATCATATAAAATTCATTTTTCTGAACCATCTTAAAATCTCGCAAAACCATTCTTAGTGTGTAACCATACAAAATTGATAGTGTACCAAAACGCATTTTGGTATACAAGTCATAAGCGGCCTCTAGCAAGACATTATGACTACCTAAATTGTATGAATGTAAAATTGATGCAACCTAATCGATAGTGTATACAACATCCTTTTGTCACACGATATCCTTTTGATCAAATATAAGGCATGGAATTGTCATCCAATATGTTCAATCGTACTAGTCTCTCTAGGTAGACTAAAAACATCCAAGTGACATTGATTAATATCAACTCACTTAGACTAGGCCTTTTAACAGTCTAACACATCGAGGGATCCACTGGATATCTCTCTTTATATGAGAGGACAAAATTCTATCTCGATTACACAACTTCATCACATTGCTCACACAATAAACAATCCCGACCTTTATAATCGTCTGGTTAAAGATAATGTTTGATTATGTCAAATCACTGTGTTCCTAATGTTGCAGTCTCTGGTAATCTCAAGTTAGAGGACTGAAAAATATACCTATCATGGTAAACAACTATGACTTAATCCATGTGATGTTCTCATATCGGTTCATTCCAGTACTTTGTTCCCTAACAAGTACTCGTGATCTTGATTCGTATCCCTATACGTATAATCATCATATGATCATCAATCAAGACTCACACTAGTCTTAATTAATTATAGTTCTCAGTATAATGATCGACTAGGGACATTTAGGATATTTATGCAAATACCTATGGATCTTATTATAATGTAAACATGTAAATTAACCCATGTAACCGTTGAGCACCCCAATTGGATTGAACAAAAAGCTTTGGAAACCCTATGCATTTCCACATTTTTGTTTCTCCATATTTCAAATCTCTTAGTTTTCTAGCTTGTTCCTATCTGCGCAGTCCATCTAGCGAGTTGTGTGGGTGTTAACTAGGCAGTTTTTGTGCTTGTCGTTGTTAGTTCGTGGACATGTTTAAATTCAGTGCTTGCGTGTAATCGAGGGGAAATCATTGGTATGTATGCATTGTAGTTCATTTTTACCTAGATTAGGTTCGTTATTATTGTTGGATGCCATTGAAATTTGAGAAATAAATGTTTTTTCTCAAATCCCATGGTCTTCGTCCACACAGGACCATTAGTTCATATGTTGTCTCGGCCACACGGTGCCAAGACTGAAACCCTTGTCACGGGCATAAGGTAACCAAGACATATCAGTCCCGTATCATTTAGTATCTACTGAGACCAGTTGAAGTGGTCTTAGTGAGCCTTTACCGAGATAATATTATATTGAAATTATGTTGTTATGGTCTCGGAACCTACAATTCGAGACTACATGTCTCGGTTGTGTTATACTGAGACCGTAAAAATGATTTTGGTTACGCTTAACCGTGAGTTAATTTTTTGTCTCCGACTTGCTTGACCGATACATTGTGTTTTTTATTTTTAATTAATTTTTTTGAATATCAGTGAAATGTGCTTAACATTCATTTTCTAATCAAATATGTCCAGAGTGAAAACAACAATATCGAGGTAGGATGTAGATGGTGAGCCGATAAGAGCACAACGTCGGACCGAGGCGGCAACGACATTTACTAGTCCTTTTGCCCACGCTGACCGTGGCAAGAAGAGGCCACATACTACTTCTTACCAGAAGGAGAAGTAATTGATTACTCGGACTTTGAGTATACGTGGATGCCCATCTTCGGGAGATGCAGTGTAGGCCGAGGCATCTAATGTCCCTGTGGGGAGCAGGAGTAGTAGCGAGGCAGAAACCATTACATCCCAATGGCAAGCTAGTGGTGGTGGCGACCGGAATGCTGTGGAGTCCGAGCATGAACGATGTGCTCCATTCCCCAGTGGTCCCATTGATGGGTTTTTACTGAAGAGCTACAAGGATCATTTTGCGGAATCAATTTGGGATGGTGATGTATGTTTTCGGTGTTTACTTTCATTTGATTTTTCAACAATTCTCTCAATTCATAAATGATAATGTATTTACTAATGACTTATTTTTTGTTATAGTATCGTCCGATGCATAATTGCTTTAATCATGGGGCCCTAATGGCTGAGCGGGGTCTCCATTCTTGCCACTCCGATACCTAGGCACTATAGAGATTCATTCAGAGGTCTGGTTTGGCTCCACTCATAGACTGTTCCTATAGGAAGGGAAATAAGGAGGTCATCTCACCATTCGTGGAGCGGTGGCATTCAGAGACTAATACATTTCACCTACCTTTTGGTGAAATGTCCATCACGTTTGAGGATGTTAGCATGCTTTTGCGCATCCCCGTGGTTGGGAAGGTAGTAGCGGTCGAGAATTTTAGCCGATACACAGAGAAGTCTTGCATGGAAGTGATCAAGATTATTTCCAACTTGCTTGGGGTTGGAATTGATGAGGCCGAGGAATAGGTTAACTATACGAGGGGTCTAACGGTGCGACTAGCTTGGCTGAAGAGTCTTTTTTGCCCACCAAAATCTTGTAGTAGTTCCACTTCTCGCACGTACCCTAGAGTGGAGTGCACTGTATGGGCATACTTATTGTATTTGCTTGCGTGCACTCTATTTGCTGATAAGAGTGGGACGATAGTCTCGATTTCATTGCTAAAGGTTCTAGGGAACTTGGATGAGGTCAGGACCTACGCTTGAGGTGCTGCCGCCTTAGCTTACTTCTATCGTCACCTCAGGTTAGTATGTAAAGCAGAGGCCTCACAGATTGCAGGATATCTAACTTTACTTGAGGTACATATTTTGTGGTCCTTGTGGCTTTGTTATGTTTTGATTTGGTCTTGTAATTGTGTTTTTACTACTTAATTAAGTTAACTTAAATTTGGTCATTCGTATTTAGGGATGGATATACGAGCACTTCACTCTTCAACTCGCATCGTCTAATGTGAAATATTTCAAACCCATACACCTACAGGTCTTGGGGTAGATACAAAAGCATAATACGATAGCGAATGTGGATAAGGTCAGTGCCACTCGCAGGACCCTTGATATGTTGGACCGAGTGAGGTGTGTGATTATTTGGTTATTTTTAGTATACTAATTTATGACGAGTATGTTTTAATGGTGTTGTTGACTTCATTGGTTTAGGTGACTTGGGATCCATACTCTGATGTCAGGCCTAATGGTGTCGTTCTACCCATAGTTTTCTACTCATGTACGCTAAGTACATGGATGTGGTGGAGCCGTACCATTCGAAGATGATCCTTCAGCAGCTTAGTCATGTTCAAGGGATATCACCGACTCCATATCGCCCTATCGAAGCGAACCAAGGTTGCTCTGCATTAAAGTACTCGGTCAAGTACGGGTTTGTACCTGAGAATTGGGAAAGGTGGCGTTCCCATTCACTTGCAATTGAAGACCAATGCGAGAAAGCGAGGTTCGACTTCATGGCCACACCAGAGTATCTGCCATGGTTCCTTCGAGTCTTGCATCCTATCATTGAGAACCCAGAGATTGGCAATGGAGACGATGATATAGTAGCAGACTATGAGTTGTTGGAGGTAAAATGCTCAAATTTAATATTAACTTGTGACTATTTTGTTATGTATAGTTTTTATTGACATTTTGGGTTTTCTATTGAACAACGTAATTGGCGTGCCTTAGACATCGCGTTGGCATGGCTAAACTTGTTGGCGAGAGTGGCCAAGATGGAGGTGGTGAAGAAAATAACCAATGATATGGTGGACTATCTGACGGGTAGAGGTTTTGGCACTGCTACCACAACCACCACCACGACACCGACCACACCTATTAGGGATTCCTAGCGTGATAACACTACCATGCCAAGTTCCTCCCAGCCACCCAAGTCACAACGTACATACATTAGGGACAAAGATATGAAAAAGGCTAAATTTGTTGGATTTGCGAATTTGGTTAAGTACTTGTTGAATTTGTGATTGAATGGGATGTTGTTTTAGTACAGTTTGTTGTGAATTTTAATGCATTTTTCTTTTGTTGGTCTATGCACTCATGGGTTTCTTACTATTCGGTACATGTTTTGCTAATATTTTGGTATAGAATGGTGGTAGGCTTACTTTATTTGTTTAATTTATTGAGAATTGGAAGTTTATTGTGTCAATAATTTTGCTAATAAAGTCTCGACCAGGTAGGTTCGTGATTCATCACAATGTCTCGGTTAGGCATAGTCGAAAGAAATGAAATTGTTTTGGTTATAGCCCATCAAAACTTGTATTCGTATTGTACGTACTCAGGTTCTCGGATACGCACATCCGAGAATTCTGCCAAATTACGAAACCCTATGGCCGAAATGTTGTACACTATTTCAGATATATGGTACCAACATTATCTGAACGACCCAATTGATTTGATTAAGGCACCACAATAGATTTCGATTGTAAAGGGTTTCGGTAAACCATGCACGTTATTTTGCTACAAATCTCGATATAGGGTGAGCGAGACTCGACTAGTG
The DNA here is from genome assembly GCA_039657365.1 of Stephania yunnanensis. Classification (NCBI taxonomy): domain Eukaryota; kingdom Viridiplantae; phylum Streptophyta; class Magnoliopsida; order Ranunculales; family Menispermaceae; genus Stephania; species Stephania yunnanensis. Next base: position 14,485,300 of record CM077592.1, read on the forward strand.
ATTTCGGTTGGGCGTATCCGAGACTAATGCGTGCTTCTCAGACCTGCTTGGCTGAGACAATATTTTCACATGATTATTGGAATCTACTGAAGTGTGGGGACTTCCCACTATGATATTAAAAGAGCAATTCATTGATTATATTGTTGTGTTATGTTTTTGGACTTGGTACACAATTGTACAAATTAAGTTGTGGGTTTGGACTTGGTACACAATGCAATAGAATCAAAAAATCGGCAACTTGATATATTTCACATGAAATGATAAGTTGTTACGACTTCATGGATTTGACAAAAAAAACAACATGAAGTTGTTACAATTAAGGGGAGATAACCAATAATAATGTGCAGCGAATACAACAAAGGTTTTTCTCCAACAATAAACAATGAAGTGTTAATGTGTTAAGGTTCCGCTAAGTCTATAACTGTAGGTGTGCCTAGCTGCGAAGTTGGAACTAAAATCCGTGGTTGGATGTCATTACTAATACCCTAGCCTTGAGCATCAACATCCATGAATATAGGACCGGTGAGTATTTAATTATTGTTTGTTATCCCTTATTATTATGTTTTTTCTATAGATATATAAATTAAAATGAGAACTAAAATCTTTATAATAAAGTATTTTAATTAATTGAATTGTTATTTATATCGTTAGGCTTATTTAAAAAAAACATATATCCATTTAATTTTTGGTTTTTATTTGCATAAAATTCGATAATTGCATGCATCTCAATGTAAAAATGGATATTGAAGGTGTTAATGTTTAATGTTAATGATAATTAAGTGTTATTCTTCAATGATATTTAATAAATAAATAATTAGTTTTATAGCACAAATCTCATGTTTGTGCAATACTTCAAAATTTGTATGACTATAATTTTTGAATGCATGTCTGTAATTGATTTTTCCTAATTTCTAATTATCTTTCACTATCTTTGTACGTGTGTATATAATTTTTGAACGCATGTCTGTAATTGATTTTTTCGATTATCTTTCACTATCTTTTGTGTGTGTGTGAGCGCGCGCACTCGCTTATGTCAAAGAAGTAGTTAGGATTAAGTTAAAAATACAACTCGACTAGGTAAAACTCGACCACCAGTTAATGAGAAGGATGAGAACTTGATTAACATTGCAAACTCAATTTATAAAGCACAATCGACTACAATATATAATGAACATCGATCATTTGAGCTTGACTTAGCAAACTCAATATGTACGAAAACTATTACCCGCACTTATTCGTTTTATTGACAATCGGAGATTCGAATGAGTTTTGAAGTTTGTGTAGGTGTTTAGGAGATGTCGGCATAACAAATCAACATGAAAACTATCAAACCTCTCATCATAAAGGCATTTGATTGACCTAGATTATCCGAAAACTACTAATAATCTATTTAACCTCTAAACTCTTTGATTTATTTCATTTCAAATAGTAAATTTATGTAATCCTCGAGATATCTATTTATTTTCAAAGTTTTTGTTTTCTTAACTGTATCAAATTAGGAAATCATTTAATTTAAAATATTATTTTTTAATAAAAATCCGGCATAGTCTTCCCGGTAAATAGGGTTGTCCAAAATCTAAAAACATGATAAACAATAGTTAGAGAAGACATAAAAAACTCGCATCTTTACCAATATCCACAATAGTTTATATATCAGAATTTATAAATCATAATAATCCACTCAAACAAATTTATTGATTCTTACGCCATTTCACAAAAGCATTTAACCAAAGTTCAAGTTTGCAGTCATCATTATATTTACTGTAACCAACATATACTTCTTTGAGAAGTCTCAAAACATAAAATCGGCTTAACTTGCAACCTGATCTTCAAATATAATAATAATCAAATTGTTATACATAGAAAAAGAAAAACATAAAAAAATCACCATAATACTCGAAACTGCTCTTTCCTTCATTCAAGTCTATTGATTTGACAAATCCCAAAATTTCTATAGCGATAATTATGGATAATCAGAGATTATTGGAGACTAATTATGGTTTAGGCTGCGAGTCGGGAGCTAAGGACCAGATTTACAAGTAATCTTATTTTCATGTGAAGTTTGCCTAGTGTTGTATACTATTATATTATGTTATTTTACAAAATTCAAGTTGAATGAGTAAATTTAAAGTTCACGAGGTTTTAGCTTGAGATAGTGTCGAAATGAGTCTCAGGATAATGAAGATGTTGACCTGAGCTTTTATTTAGAATTTCGTGCGAGTGATGAGTGTTGCAAGTATAACAACTAGCTTGTAGTGATAGTGCAATCAACTTAAGTTAATCACAAATATCATCCATAGGGAAAAGTTTTTGCACAAGTTAATTACCTATTTAACTTCAAATTATTGCTAAGGAAATCCCTTTTTAATTGAGTTTATACTAAACTAATCTAACAAATCAAATCAAACTGTACTTTAACTCTTATATTAAGGATATTTTAGTTTACAACTTCATCTAGGTAATTTAAAGTATTTTTTTCAACCAATTTTACATGTCAATGTGTTAGGTGCAATGTCCAATTAGAATAGAAAGATTTCTTTCAAATCCACTCTATCCCACTATCGTGATGGAAAAAATTCTAATGTGCAAACTTAAACTCCACCTATCGGTGTGAATAACGTAATCTTCATATTGCTTTAAGTCCCAAATCTTTGAATTTAAAACCAACTAAGTTTACTATCCGTGCCCACTAATCAAGCAAACTATCGCTCGATGTTGTATATTTTATGGCTGTACCATTCATGTCTGGATTAAAAGCTTCAATGGCTATGATAATTTCTAAAACCGAAGTTAAGAAAGAAAGCATTAATCATTAAACATTCGTATAATCACGAGAAAACCCTAACCTACACCAGCCAGTAATCGATAAATCAAATAGGAACCACATATATGCTTACAGGCTGAAAGTGGCTAAATCCCAACTTCATAAAATGACATGGTCCCTTCCTGATGATGTTACACATAAGGACCACCCTAGTCCCTCCTGACAGTCATATATATATATATATATATCTATTACCATCGACTCGAGCACTATCACAAGTAACCTGTGCATGCGATTTAGCCACAACCAATATATATGCACACCAAAATAGGAGTGAAAACCTCATATGGGCCCACCAGTAGTCACACATGAACGGTGAAATTAATAAACCAAATCATAAATTCTGTGAGGCATTCCAATGGGTTTACGCAACTCAATCCACGCCTCGACTTCCCCAGACTCCCGTATTCGACCCGACTAGCTCCCCAATGCCCGAGCTATGGTCCCTTAAGTCCTTGAAGTCCAATTTTATAAGTTTAAGTTTTTTTACAAGTGTTTAGATGTGTATTAAGTGGAAAATAATTAAAACATACTTTTTATATTTAGTTTCTGTTTGCTGTTAGTGCGCTATGGGCTTGGTGTAGCACACAACAAAGAACAGTTGGCAACCCAAAACGATTAGCACGCTGCCTAGCCTATGTGATAAAACTCTCAAGTTGAGAATTCTATTTTTTCCTTCAAATTTAGCTACCTAAGCCTATCTAACACACTTTCCACATGAATTTAATCAGAATAACACCGAAAACCAGTGACCAACCCTTCATATTCGTATTTGAACAAAAACACTCAAAATTGGGTTTATTGAAAAAGTAGAAGATGTATATAATGATTACCTAGGTTTGGATCCTCAAATTGACCTCTAAGGTGGTTGAATTCCAACTTGAATTATCTTCCTAATCTCGTTTTCTCTGATCTTGCATGAAATTGTAAGTAGTTTAAATAAAAATTCCACTAACTTTGCTTTATATATGTTTGGTTGGAATCAAAAGTGCGTACATATCCCGAGGATTATCTTATGGTCCACATCTAGCCACTTAGCCCACTCACTCAGTCCATGTGACATCAATTTTCTACTCACCGGGTTCCTAGATGTGTCCATGCACATATCTAGACAAATCATATAGTTCCTAATTAATTTAACTAAACTGTAGGCCTTGATTTATTTGATTCAATTACATTAGCTTAGGCCCATTATAATATATATGGTTAGTGTTTTCATTCACCAAATTGACAAATTTTGTGTTCTCACTAACCCTCGACTACCCGACACTCGATGCCCTGCATTTTGACACGTAATTCGAGGTACGCCATAGCATATTATTTTAATTGGATTTTACTTGCCCTATGGTCACATTACTCATTCTAATTAATTAACTAGTCATCGTGACATAGATTAGTCTAGTTTCCCTGTGTAACCATAGTTCGCCTATTCGACACTCGCATTTACACGCCTTTTGAGGTGAACACCCGTCACAGAAACTCACTCGATAGCAACATACACACATGCAGTGCAATATAATAATAATAATTTTTTAAACACCACATATACACAATCACCATCCATAAATAACATATTTCCTCGGTTCTCGTCTCCAAGTCAACCACGTTGTCCATGTAATGCCCGAATTACGACCGTTAATCTCTGAGATTATCACTAATCATAGTTTAATTAATTTGGGTCATTACAATTCTTCCCAACTAGGATAATTTTTTCCTAGAAACTTGAATCTCAAGTAAACTTTGATGTAACTATCCAATCCCCGTGTGACCACGCCTCACACCTTAATAGTCCCTCTCTACAGTCCCTTGAACACCTCCACTACTCCATCACAGGGATCGTATTGTTACCCTCAGACATGCGCGTGTTGCCGTGGTGGTCAAAATTAGTCACTATCTTCCTAACATCCTAACAACCTAATCTCAATTCGATTTCCCTGTTCAAGTTTCCCTAACCCAGTTACCTAACACCAGTAACTGTAAACCTCTCCTATCATGTGTCCCTACATAATAGTCCTAACCAACCATCACATACCCTGACAATCCCATGCCACGCCATATCCCCCCTTACTCACCATGAAAATCTCATGCCATGCCATGACTTACTCTTACTCACCATGACAATCACATGTCTTAGTACGACCTATCCTTACACACCATGACAATCCCATGCCACGCTACGACCTATGGCAATCACATGCCATAATATAATGATCTACCATTATACTACCATAGTACCACCATTTATACATGAACTTAAACTGTAATTATTAAAAATTTAAAAATCACATACCCTAAACCTGTTGTTGGGACATCTCTCGGCTTGGCTCAGTCACCACGTGCACCAGCTCTTGAGTCTACAGTGGTGTCCCTATTACTCGAGTCATTAATCTCTTGGGAAAATCTCTTTTGATGTGCCCTTCTTGTCCACACTGCCAACATGCAGTCAAATAACCATATCCTAACCTCCAGCCCTGACTCTGCAATCTCTAATCCCTGCCTTCCTGGCCATGTATTTGTCTTAGTGGCGACGCTAGTAATGTAGGTACAACATAAGCTCTAGCTGCCTGATCATCATCCCTACGGTCTCCACTGTACTGTCTATCCTCTCTATCATCTCGATCTTTTTGTCTCTTCTGTCCAGTCTATACCTCAGACCCAGTAATACACCTACCATCTCTCTGCATCAAGAAGGTCTCATGTACCAAAGCTCAATCAAATATCTCCTGCAAGGAGCGAGCTCCAGATGACACCACTGCCTCAGCAATCCTGTCATCAGCCTCTCGTGTGAAGTAGTATATCTATAATCCCTCAGTCCCGGTCATATCCATAGCGAACTGAAGTAAATATCGGAATCGCTCCATATATGGTATCGACGTCTGACTACCCTGTCTTAGGGTAAAAAACTTGCAAACGTGAAGTCTTTAATGTTTTCTTCATACAAACTCCTTAATACTCAAACTCAAAGTAAAACCTATGCTAAATTACTATAATGGTGGCTAATAGTTGGTATATTATGAGTTTACCACATCCTTATACCTATTTATACTCCCTAATAACAATTAGAAACCATACTTTACAATTTAACTCGAATTAAAACTCTAACTTTCTATTTCCTGCGTGTTTGGCGCTGTCACTTATGTCCCGGCGTCGTGCCTTATAGCCCACTGTGCCACCACCGCATATGTATTTTTTTACTCTTTGGTGCCCTGGTGCTGTCATTTCCATACTCGACACTATCCCCTTTACTCCATAGTGTCGCCACTGCGCCAGACCTCTAGAGTTGGTTTTCTTCACTTTTCATCTTTCACATGTCGTGCCTTTCCTTCCCAAGTAGCGCCTTATGTTTCCACATCGCCAACATGTATGGCCACAGTGCCAACCATATTTTTGTGGGTTTTTGCTTCGTTTCTTCTATTTTTCCTTAATTTTTCATTTACACCTTAATTCCCTGAAAATGCAATAATATCATGAATTAGCACTCATTTAAGGTTATTTATACTAAATATATGACTAAACTAACCCTATATATAAGTATAATCAATTACTTATCAAATACCATCAAACTTAGAATTTTGCGCGTCCTAAGCAAATGTGTATTCTACTAATCCTCCTAATAACTAATTCTTATTCAATTTACATCATTCATGGAGTATCCTTCAATTCACTAAGATTCAAGTTAATAATCCACTCAAGAGTTTTTCTGTACAAAACTTATATTTTTAAGACATGTAGCTTTAACAACACATATAACTTCATTTTTAAAACACGAGTATATCGCAACCAAAAACCATCACTACTTATAAGTTTATTTTATCACAACACTCAAGTATCAAGTATGCAATTTCATGATTTCTCATTAGGTTCAGGAATTAACAAATAAGCATAAATCAAACTCATCTTTTTATAGACTTGAGCACTTCAAGAGTCTATAGGACTTAACATAGTTGGAATGGAAACTTAACTCAATTAGTTACTCGTACTCGAGCTAAATCTTTTATTTGAAGAATCTTAGTTTACTTCTGCCTTCTTTTCTTTATTTTTGTTTTTCTGTCATTCTTCTTTTTTTCATTTTTTATTTAACAGTCCATGCTCCTTTTTCTTATAGACTTCATTATTCCTTCGTTTTTCCAACAATCGAGTTCTCTACCCCATTTCCTATAGAACTTATGGGATTCTCCCATTTTCTTTAATTTATAAACCTCATGTTAGCACTTCTCACTTTCACTAAATCAAGTAACTCTAACTTTTAATTTACAATGCCTATTTCTTCCTCTGTTTGCACTAAGTCTTTATTTGCTTTTTATTATCAAGTAAGATTCATACTTATTATGAAATTCTTAGAGATCTAAATTTTTCTATAAGAAGTGTTATAATTCCTTGCTTTATTTCAAGTTCAAGGTCTTTCCCAACTATAGGTTTCTAATCATGAAATCACACCATTGTTTGCTACATTTCATTATTTTCTTCTTCAAAATTTTAAAAAATACTTTCTTGAGTTTTATATCAATAAGATCTTATAATCTACTCATCCACAATCAAAGTATGAACATGCAAATGACCTACTTATTCATTACTTATTACTATATATATCCTAATCTATACTACCTAAAATTCATATAGTATATACAATGAAAAATTTATACATTACCATGTTTTCCTCTTTAACTTCTTCAAATTAAAATTCAAATGATCTTAAATGCAATTCTTATCCTTATTTCTTAGCTTATCTTACTATTTTTCATAGTGTAATATAATGTCAATGCCTCTAAACTTAAGCTAAACTTTATCCTCAAGGTGTAAAAGTAAGTGTGAAACATTAAAACACTAAAGCACACAAACATATGTAATAACACACCTTATAATAACTAAACTAAAATAAACATAGAATTGAAATAACTACATAGTTAACAAACTATCTCAAATGTTAACAAAATTAAATGGTATCGAAGTCACTCTCGACTACCCAGGTATAAAGGATTCCTATTACACTGGCTTTAGGACTGCATGTCATCATCATCATCTGCATCATTAGCTCCACCGTAAGATGATGTCAAAGGACACTCCGCCCTCTTACTCTGCACCAAATCTAGATGAACACGTAGTCCAATGCTATTGGAAAGCCTAATGACTTATTAGTAGGTCTTGTCTGTATGCTCATCTTATACCTAGTTAAGTATCTCTGATGATTAACAAACAACATGAAATTATAGTGTCGGTTCCATCGGTGTTGATCTCTCCTCTCCATGTCTCGCTCTTATCTCAATACGGTTGCCTATAATTAGCCCTGTCCTCTTGGTATTATCTCATCATCTTTACTATCCACAACCTCTACTCCCATGGAGTTAAATCCTCTAGCGGTGGTACGGGTGCCTGTGATGGAGAAGGTGATGGAAAGACTTCATGACCGTGGAAGTCCTGCTGTCTTATCTCTGGGTCTACAAACTCTTAGCGGTCACAACTTAAAATTTTTAATCACGTTTTAATCTGTAATTTGGATCATCTACCCGTGATGTGAGACCCACATCATGATATGCACATTGACTAAGGTACATGGCCGAGGTATATTTTATATTTGTCTGATGAGTTTTTAGTGTATCATATATGTGTAGACTAATAAGTCACATCTACTTGTTATTTATAGGCGTTGATATGTGAGTGGGGACATGCCTCGAGATGCATGCAATCATGAGACCGAGTAGAGATTGATATGGTAAGCTAACATTAAATTAATGTCGCTCATTTAATTAAATTTGATGTGGCTATAATTGATTTACATTAAATGTAGCATAAGTTAGCTATATTAATATCAATGGCTATTAACCAACCTTATCAATATATATGCATGGTATGAACATGCAACTCATTCGCATTTCATAACTTAGAGAAAAAGAAATCTAGAGAAGGAAGAACTAGAGAGAAGATCAGTGAATCGAGGTGAAAATCTAGTAGATTTAGAAGAAGAAGATCAAGCTATAAGTGTTAAACAACTAACTAATCCAACTTACACTAGTAATTTAGTATAAATTATTGAATTTGAGGAAAATTATGAAGTGCTAGTTGTTCTTATGATTGTGGTGGAGGTTTTAGGTCTCTGGTGGGGGAGAACAATGATCTAAAGGTTTTGGAGTTTGCCATGTGGAGAGAAAACTCAGAATTCAAAGTGGAGAATTCTGGGTTTTCCTGCACATACCGCGTTAGACGTGCGAGCTAGCTCGCCACCTATGTGTAGTGCACTAATTAGTATGGTAGCAGGTTAATGGAGTCATTAGCGCGCTATATAACCTAGTGTGTTAGGTGCTTCGACATCACAAAAATTAGCACTTTCTCAAAACACACTTTACTTACCTAGCCTAGCCTAAAAACCTAAACTAAGGGTTTAAACACACTCTAGCACATACTAAATTATATTAGGAGCTTAGGGAAGGCTTTTGAGAATTCAGGTACGCATTTTGGGATGTCGGGAGGCCAGTTAAGCTAAAGAATACATTGCATGACTTGTAAGTAATCTTGTCGAGGTTCTTATTGACATTTCATTCCAAATATGCTATGTTTAATAGTTTATTTAACTATAAAATGTCTTGAAATCTGATATCATGAACTTGTTTCATATTCTACTCATTATATGGGTGTTTTTAACTCCACCTATGTTGTACACTATGTGCGCTACATAGCCGGTCCCAAGTCCGGATAAAGGAGGAGGGTTGCGATAGGTTGACAGCCAGCGTAAAACTTTTGTCACTTTTCATGAAATGGATCAAACATATATAAACGTCGGGGCGTTCCCACCTAGCGACGCGCTGCATCGGAGCCCGGATGTAGTGAAAAATGAGCAAGGGTGTGTTTCACATCGTCGCCTGGGTGTGAAGAAAAATGAGCAAAGGTTCCCACACATAGGACGTGTGTGGGTAAATAAGCTAGTCCCTTCACATCGTCGCCCGGATGTGAAGAAAAATGAGCAAGGGTTCCCACACAAAGGACAGTGTGGGTAAAGAAGCTAGTTCAAAACAAAAACGAAAACAAAAACAAAATCATAGATACGAACACTAGACCTTTTAGGCAAAATAGAAATAGAAAAGAAAAACAAAGACAAAGGGGAGAAAAAATTCGTTTAGGAACATGGAACATAGGAACACTTACGGGGAAGTCAATAGAACTAGTAGATACCATGATTAGAAGGAGAGTCAATATTGCTTGCCTCCAAGAGACAAAATGGGTAGGAGAAAAGAGTAGAGAAATAGGAAGCACAGGGTTTAAATTGTGGTACACTGGTATAGATAGAAAATGCAATGGAGTAGGAATTGTGGTGGATAATGATTATAAGGATAAGGTCGTAGAGGTTAAAAGAATGGGGGATAGATTGATTCTAGTTAAATTAATTATTGGAGACGAAAAAATTAACATACTTAGCGCATATGCACCACAAGTAGGATTAAGCGAGAGCATCAAACACAAGTTTTGGGATGATATGGATGGATTTATGCAGAGTATACCATTAGATGAAAAGGTTTTTATTGGAGGAGATTTAAATGGGCATGTCGGGGTAAGTAACGATGGGTTTGAGAGAGTTCATGGAGGTTTTGGTTACGGTAATAGAAATGAAGAAGGAGAATCAATTTTAGAATTTGCTTCGGCATATGATCTTGTCTTAGCAAATACTAGTTTTAGGAAGAGGGAGTCGCATATAATTACTTTTAGTAGTGGTCATAACAAGAGTCAAATAGATTTTCTTTTAACAAGAAAAATAGATAGAAAACTATGTAGAGACTGCAAAGTAATACCTGGTGAAGCACTTACTACCCAACATAAGTTAGTAGTACTTGATATTAAGCTAACAAAAAAGAAAAATATGAATAAAAGAGTTAGCGACCCTAGAATAAAGTGGTGGAACCTAAAACATAGTAAACAAGTAGAGTTTAGAGAAAAACTACTAAAGGAAAATGTTTGGAATCTTGACTTAGATGCTAATACAATGTGGCTAGAAATGAGTAGTTGCATAAGGAGGGTGGGATCAAACATATTAGGTATATCTAAGGGCTTGGGACCTACAAAGAAGGAAACATGGTGGTGGAACGAGGATGTCCAACGAGCAATTAAGACTAAAAGAGATATGTATAGGAAAATACCTAAGTGTCAAGATGAAGATGCGTACAATCAATATAGAGAAGCTAGAAAACAAGCTAAAAAAGTAGTTAGTCAAGCTAAAACAAATTTCATGGAAGATTTATATACAAAGTTAGGTAATAGAGATGGCGAAAAATATATATATAGGCTAGCCAAATTAAGAGATAAAAAGAAACAAGACCTAAGTCATGTAAGATGTATTAAGGACGAAAATCAAAATGTTTTAACGCGCGAGGAGGATATTAAGAAGAGATGGAGAAGTTACTTCGATAGTTTATTTAATGATGGCCAAGTTGATGCTATAATAGATAAAAACCCACACCAAGAAAGAAATGTAAACTATACACGCAATATTAGAATTGTAGAAGTTAAAGAGGCATTGAAAAGAATGAAAATAGGGAAAGCATGTGGCCCAGATGAAATACCCATAGAGGTTTGGAAATGCTTAGGAGAAATCAGATTGACTTGGTTGACAAAGCTTTTCAATAAAATTTTAAAATCAAAACGGATGCCAATGGATTGGAGAAGAAGCACGCTTGTGCCAATCTTCAAAAACAAATGAGACATTCAAAGTTGCTCAAACTACCGGGAATTAAACTCATGAGTCACACTATGAAACGTGGGAGAGGATAATTGACAATATGCTAAGGAGAGAAACAACAATATCAGAGAACCAATTTGGTTTCATGCCTGGGAGGTCAACTATGGAAGCGATTTTCCTTGTAAGACGATTGCTAGAAAAATATAGAGAAAAGAAAAAAGATCTTCATATGGTATTCGTAGATTTAGAAAAAGCATATGATAGGGTCCCTAGAGATGTTCTTTGGTGGGTTCTAGAAAGAAAAAGAGTGCACGCTAGATATATTAGACACTATTAAAGATATGTACGATGGAGTAGTAACGAGTGTAAAGACATTTGGAGGAGCTACAAAAGAATTTCCCATTACGATAGGACTACATCAAGGATCGGCTTTAAGCCCATATCTATTTACTTTAGTTATGGATGAATTAACTAGACATATTCAAGAGGATATACCATGGTGTATGCTATTTGCAGATGATATTGTCTTAGTGGATGAAACTAAAGATGGAGTGAATAGGAAATTAGAACTCGGAGAAATACATTAGAATCTAAAGGCTTTTAGTTGAGTAGGACGAAACCGAATACATGCACTGTGAGTTTGGAAACACTAGACATCGAGATGACGGAGTGGTAAAATTAGGGGAAGTATAAGTGCCTAGGGTAAACCACTTTAGATACCTAGGTTCAATCATACAAAATGATGGTAACATTGAAAATGATGTCACACATAGAATCCAAGCTTTGGATGGAAGAAATGGCGGAGTGCAACGGGGTGATTTGTGAACGACATGTTCCCACTAAGTTAAAAGGAAAATTTTATAGGACCGCAATTAGGCCAGCTATGCTCTATGGAAGTGAATGTTGGGCGATAAAGCAACAACAATTACATAAAGTGAATGTAGCAGAAATGAGGATGCTTAGGTGGATGTGTGGTAAAACCCGTAAAGATAGAATAAGAAATATAGAAATTCAAAGACAAGTAGGAGTAGCACCAATTGATACAAAGATTAGGGAAGGGCGGTTGCGATGGTTTGGTCACCTGCAAAGACGGCCTACAAATGCCCCAACTAGAAAACTTGACTCAATAGAAACTGTAGAAATTCGACGAGGTAGGGGTAGACCAAAGTTAACATGGGATGCATTAATTAAGAGAGATTTGAATGGTTTGCAAAGCTCACCATCAATTGCACTGAATCGAGCACAATGGAAAAGTTTGATCCATGTAGCCGACCCCAGTTAATTTGGGACTGAGGCTATGTTGTTGTTGTTGTTGTATATGGGTGTTTTTATCATAATATCATTTGCTTATGGATTCATTGATTCTATTCTCATGTTCTACATCTTTCTTACGATTTTGATGAAAGTGTGATCGAGAATAGCATGCTATTAGGATTAGAGTAATGAAATTGGAGTGTATATGGACTTGTATTTTATGGTTATTGGCATTGAAGCATGTTGCCTTGTCTTGAAATCCTTAGTGCGAGTCTTTTTTGATATTATAAAGTAGTGATAGAATCCAGGATCCATTACATGATATGGGATGGGTGGCACATAGGGTCATTAGACTACCGGGGTTGTCGGCATTCACCACTACACTTGCGCATCACACTGGTCAACTAGACTTGGGGTAATCAACAATAATATGTAAATGAATGATTATGGAGGTGTAGAACTTAGCTCCAACCTTTGATAGAGGTGTAGAGCAAAACTTCATCCTGAGATAGTGGAATAAAGGCCTATGTGATAGGGCTCACAGCTGACTAGACCTAGATCATTACTACTTAGCTTGTGTCAGTCTCATTTTATTTGATTGTGGTATTTTCTAGCATATTCCCATTTCAGCACTTCTTCACTATATTTATACTTTTAAATACCAGTTAATTATGTTTGGAAATGTGCATAAGAATCTTTAGAAATTAATTTATTACATACTGTACTCACAGTCTTTTTATGAATATGGGTGTAGATCCGTTGAGCAGAAGGCGGGGCAAGGAGAAGATCGATAACTATCTTTGAGCATTCAACGACTTTCTACTTCCTATCTTATAGGGCTCAATATTTTAATGTATTATCTACTTTATGTCCTTACTGTACTTTTTTGGGGTGTATATATTAGGTTGAGCATGTAGTTCCTCATCTTGAAACTTTATTATCATACTGTTTCTTATCTTTTGATATTTATATGCATGTGATTGTTTCTTGATTTCCACATTTAAGATTTTTAATAATTGCTTCTGCATGACCGTTAAGACTTCCACTGGGTATTTTTCACTGTAAAAAAATTTAATTAACTCTAAAACTTAATAATAATATGACATGTGTATTACTCATCTTGAACACGTTTAATGAGGAGAATATGACAAAAAGTTTGACTAATATGTAGTTAAGTCCTATATGGCTAATATTAAGGCTTAATTATGGGATTAGGCCGGGTGGTGCCCTGTTTTAAGGAATGGGTCATCATAGTTGATATCAGATCCAAGTTCTCGATAAGTGTCCCATAAAATTGAATAAAATACAAATTTTAGATGTGGAAATCAGATGATCCTTGCTTAGAAATCATTAGTTGGGAAGTGAGTGAAAGTGATATGGGGATTTCTTATATGTACATGTTAGTTTCTATTTGTATATATATGCGTTATCTACATGTAGCTGGTGTCTTGAATGTCATCAACTTGCAGATTTCGATGGTTAATACGTGAGATGGAGGAGATTCGGAGGCCAGTGGCAGTCAACCTCCGAGTATTGCAGAGGATTCTCGAAGGCTGTCTGACCGAATGACAACTCAAGGCTAGTAGTTGACTGACTTAATCACTACGATGATCGCCCGATTAGCTCTACTGGCTCAAACATCACCCCCATTACTACTACGCCTACATTACTAGTACTAGAGACTACCGCAACACCAATAGTTCTAGTGGTACAAACTTTGCCAGTAGTGACAATACCTGGATAGATAGCTCAGATTACACCGTTCCCCACACCTACATCGTCTAGTACATCAGTCGAGGTTCAGCTAGTGAAGGACTTTGTTAGGCTGAAACCAACATACTTTGATGGGACAATAAACTTTACGAAGATGAGAAGTGGGTGTTATCCTAAGAGATGCGGCATAAGATTTGAGGATTGATGATAGACTTCGGGACGAACTATCGACTTACACACTGAAGAGAGAGAGACGTTGACGTTTGGTGGCATGCTGCGATAGCTACTCATGGAGATTTTGAGACTTAGAAGTCTTTCAAGAAGAAGTTTTATTAGCAGCTCTTCCTCCCGCAGTTATAAAGAGGTTGAGGAAGGAGTTTATGAACTTGAGACAAGGAGCAGAGGAGTCAGTGATGAGCTACAGAGACAGAAACATGTTTTTAAGGGAATTTGCTGGGACTTAGTGAGGGAATATTTTGATGCATATTACTTTAGTAAAGGACTAAGGCTCAACATTAGATATCATGTGGTTATTACAAACATCAGGACATTTGGTGAGATATATAAGCGCCTATTGTAATATGAAACGTACTATTTGGGCAGAGTTACCAGTGAGACAACATTTAGTTTAGTTTTATAATCAGAGCAGATTACCGAGTATGAGAGGAGGAGACAAAGGGGCAAGGGATAGAGGAGATGGGACAAGAGTTCTCAATAGACATGGAAGACCACATATCAGACACCGACCATACCCTACACATTATATCTCTCCCCAGCTCAGGGTTCAGGAGGTAGACCTTCCTTGCCATATTTGATCAAGCCAGCATTACCAGATCTCGATAGATTAGCACTTCCAACACCACCAGCTCCACAAGCACCATGCCAACAGTAATAGTGGTGGTCAAAGTCGAGCCAGAAGCAAAGGCCGAGATGGGTCCAGACATGGATAGAGATTTGTTCAGGGTCAGGCACAGGATCAGTGCAGGCTAATTACATGTTATAGATATGGACATGTAGGACACATCGTGAGGGATTGTCTGCAACTAGCAGCAGTATATGCACAACCAGGTTGAGAAGGAGGCCACATGGTTGCGTAGCTAGACGCCAACATCATATGAGTTCTCATCGAGGGTACGATTTCTATTTATGGTAAATTTTATTTAATTATGGATCTACTGTATCATTCATCACTGGTCGTGTGGTAGACATCCTAGGGTTATCACGTATTAAAATTAATGTACACCTGATGTTGAGCACTACTGCAGAGATAAAGTTTATCCTAATAGCTTATGTATGGGATGTCTAGAAGAGATTTATGGGGTAGTGTTACCTACTGATTTTAGAGTCCTCGAGATGTTAGAGTTCGACGCACTAGCTAGGGATGGATTGGTTGTTAGCATACCATGCTTACATAGACTCTTTCGGTAAGACAATGATATTTGAGATCCTAAGACATCCGATTTCACATATAGGGGCAGTACATCGAGAGCCAAGAGCATAAGAGGCCGACTTGTGACTAGTGAGGAAATGAAAACATTAGTAGCATTGTATATAGTGGCAGAAAGTCAGGGACCCAAATTTGAAGAGATTCTAATTGTTTATGAGTTTTCGGATTTCTTTCTAGAGGACTTACCAGGACTACCAACACCACCAGAGGTAGAATTTATCATTGAGTTGGTACTGAGCACCAGATCGATTTCTATACCACTGTACCGCATGACACTGAAAGAGTCGGAAGAGTAGAAAACTTAGCTTCAGGACTTGGGACATAAGGGATTCATCACACCCTTTATGTTGCCATGTGGAGCACCTATCTTTTTTGTAATGAATAAGGATGATGCTTTGAGATTGTGTATCGACTATAGACAGTTGAACAAGGTCATAGTCAGAAATAAATATCTACTACGACAGATTGATGACTTATTTGATAGGTTGACAGAAGCACGATACTTCTATAAGATAGACCTGAGATCAGGGTATCATCAGCTTAAGATCATGGAGGAGGATAGGTCCAAGATAACATTCTACATGAGATATGGATAATATTAGTTTACGGTCATGCCATTTGGAATGACCAATGTCGTCACCCTGTATATAAATATGATGCATCGGGTTTTTAAATTATTTCGTGACTGCTTCATGATAGTCTTCATCGACGACATATTGATATATTTAAGGGCACAAGAAGATCACGAGCAGCACCTCAGGGAGACTTTACAGACTTTGAGGGAGCACCAACTTTTTGCCAAGTTTAGAAGGTGTGAATTTTGGCTTTCGGAGGTTCAGTTTTTAGGTCATGTTGTTGGGGCAGCAGGGATTGCAGTGGCTTAGGCCAACATTCAGGCTATCATGGATTGACTGGCACCAATATTAGTGACAAAGATTAATAGCTTTCTGGGTTTAGTAGGGTAATACCATCAGTTTATTTAGGATTTCTTGAAGATCGCTTCACCAATTACTAGATTGACAAAGAAAGATGCCACTTTTCAGTGGACAAAGGCCTATAAGTAGGCATTTGTAGAGTTGAAGAGATTGTTGACTACTGCGCCATTATTGATATTACCAGAGGTAAGATAGGGATTTCTACTGTATACATATGCTTCTCATATGGATTTAAGCTGTGTACTGATGCAGGGCAGATGAGTTGTTGCTTATGCCTTCAAACCACTAAAGATACATGAGAAGAACTATCCCACACATGATTTAGAGTTGACATCGATTATATTTGTGCTGAAGGTGTGGAGACATCATCTGTATGAAGAGAAAATCATACTCTTTTCCGATACTAAGAGTCTAAAATATCTGCTCACGCAAAAGGAGCTGAGTATGAGACAGCCGTAGATGGTAAGGGTTTCTTAAGGACTACAACTTTTCCTTAGAGTATCATCTAGGAAAAGAAAACGTAGTTGCAAAGGCACTAATTAGGAAATCGACTAGAGTTGATAATATTATCAGATGTCATATGATGCATGAGTATGGATTACTCGAAGTAGCGACGTCGACGAGTCAGTCAGATGTTCCTACCGACACCCAGGCTATGATTTGTGTATAGATGAGATTACAGACTATGTCTACACAAAAAGTGTCTGAGCGTTAGAGGACTAGCATTTTATCTTCGAGATTCAGTGAGTTAGCGCAGAGTACAGAGTTTACAAACTAAGTAGAGACTGCAAATCAGTGTTTGAGATACATGGGTAGATTATGGATACCAGAAGTACCGAAGCTAAAAGATCAGATTCTTCAATATTCACACTGTTCTCATTTCACAGTTCATATAGGAAGGACTCAGATGTATCACGACATGTAGAGACATTTTTTGTGGTCTAGGATCAAGGCGAATGTATCTGAGTTCATTAGGAATTGTTGGATCTATCTGCAGGTAAAGGCTGAGCATTGTAGATCTAAAGGGTTGTTACAACCTTTTCCCTTTCCATGATAGAAATGAGAAAACATCTCTATGGATTTTGTCAAAGGATTGCAGAAGACTGCAAGGAGACATGATTAGATATGGGTGAGTTGATAGACTGATGAAGTCTGCTTATTTCCTATTAGTAGCAGTGCACTACACATTTGATCAGTTGAGTATGTTATTTGAGATAGAGATTATCAGGTTGTATGGGATACCATTGATGATCATGTTTGATAGAGATGCTATGTATATGTCCAAGATGTGGCGGAGTATGCAGGAGAGGTATGGTACGTACCTTCAGTTCAATACAACTTTTTATCCTCAAACTAACGGGCAAACGAAAAGCTTGATAAGGTCTTCAAGGACATGCTTCAGGCTTGTGTATTAGAGTTTGAAGAATCTTCGGAGGAGTACCTATAGTTGTGTGAGTTTGCTTACAACAATAATTATAAGGCCAGTGTTGATATGGTATCATTTGAGGCTTTTATAGTAGACCATTCACTCGCCATCGTGTTGGGTTGAGCTAGATGATCGAGAGATTGTATGGCTTGAAATTGTTGTTGACCACACAAAGAAGGTCAAACTGATACATCAGAGACTCAAGGTTGCACATGAGAGACAAAAGAAGTATGCAGACGAGTATTGCGGTGATCTCAGATATACCGAAGAAGCCTTTATCTACTTAAAAGTCTCATGTCAGAAGGATCTTCGAAGATTTAGGGTGAAAGATAAGCTTGCACCGAGATTCATCAGGCCTTCAGGATAAAGAAACAAGTCAAAAAAGTTGATTACGAGCTTGGTCTGCATTCACAAATGTCAAAGATTCATCCGACTTTTCATATATTGATGCTACGACTAGCTAAGTCCAGGGCAGTTGACTTGAGTCAGATCGACCTGATTGAGGACACATTACTTATGAGGAGTAGCTTATTTAGATCTTAGATTGAAGGGTACAACAATTCAGGAGCAAGTCTATCCCGAAAGTACTTGTTAAGCGGTAGTTCGATAATGATATGTAACTCACTAGGGAGCGGGAAAACTATATGATGGACAGATTCCTGTACCTTTTCAGGTATAAACTTAACCTGAATTCTAATTTTGAGGACGAAATTTTCATTAGTTGGGAAGATTTCTCATGGCCCAAAATTTCTAATCGCGTTTTAATCCGTAATCAGGATCGACAACCTGTGACGTGGGACCCACATCATGATATGCACACTGACCGAGGCACGTGGCCGATGTATATTTTATATTTGTGTGATGATTTCCTAGTGTATCATAGATGTAGACTAATAAGTCACCTCTACTTGATACATGAGCGAGGACACGCCTTGAGATATGCGCAATCGTGAGACCAGGTAGAGATTGATATGTTAAGCTAACATTAAATTAATATGGCTTATTTAGTTAAATTTGATGTGGCTATAATTGATTTACATTAAATGTAGCCTAAGTTAGCTAAATAAAACATTAGCCATTTGATGTTCCTAAAGATATGTATGTACATCATCACAATGCAATTTGTGTTAAGGTTGGTATTATCAAGGGTGAGTTAGTAGAATGTGAAACAAAATGAAAGCCATTAGATTAGTCTTGAGATGTGTGTACACATCAAGATCAATGGCTATTAACCAAACTTATCAATATATACATATGAACGTGCAACTTATTCTCATTTCATAACTTAGAGAAGAAGAAAACTGGAGAATGAAGAACTAAAGAGAAGATTAGTGAATTGAGGTGAAACTCTAGTGGATTTGGAAGAAGAAGATCAATCTATAGATGTTAAACAACTAAGTTATCCGACTTACACTAATAATTTAGTATAAATTATTGAATTTGAGGAACATTATGAAGTGTTGGTTGTTCTTATGATTGTGGTGGAGGTTTCGAGTCTCTGGTAGGGGAGAATAGGGATCCAAAGGCTTTGGAGTTGGCTATGTGGGGAGAAGACTCAGAATTCTAAGTGCAGAATTATGGGTTTTCCCTTACGTAGTGCGCACTTAGCACGCTAATTAGTATAAGTAGTACGCTAATGGAGTTAATAGCTCGCTAGGTGCTCTAACGGCATAAAAATCGACACTTTCTCAAAACATACTTAACCTACCTAGCCTAGCCTAAAAACCAAAAATAAGAGTGTAAACACACTCTAACACATACTAAATTATACCAAGAGCCTAGGGAAGAGTTTCTGGAGTTCAGGTATGCGTTTTAGGGTGCCGGGAGGCCAGTTAAGCTAGGGAATACATTACGTGACTTTTAAGTAATCTTGTCAAGGTACTTGTTTACATTTCATTCCAATTATGTTTTATTTTAAAGTTTATCTGACTATGAAATGCCTTGAAATTTGATATCATGAACTTGTTTCATACTATACTTTTCATCATGGTATTATTTGCTTATGGTTTCATTGAATCCATTCTCGTGTTCTATTTCTTTCTTACGGTTTTGATGATAGTGTTATCGAGAATAGCATGCTATTAGGATTAGTGTAATGAAATTGAAGTGTATATGGGCTTATATTATATGGTTGTTGGCTTTGAAGCATATTGCCTTGTCTTGAAATCCTTAGTGTGAGTCTTTCTTGATATTATAAAGTAGTGATAGAATCTAGGATCCATTGCACGATATGGGATGCGCGTCACACGGGTCAACATGACTCAAGGTAGTCGGAAAGAATATATAAATGAGTGATTATGGAGGCGTAGAGCTCAGCTCCGACCTTTGATAGAGGTGTATAACACAACTTCACCCTGAGATAGTGGAATAAAGGCCTATATGATAGGGCTCACGGCCGATCGGACCTAGATCATTACTTCTTAGCCTGTGTTAGTCTCATTTTGTTTAACTGTGGTATTTTCTAGCATATTTTCATTTCAACACTTCTTTGCTATATTTATGCTTCTCAATACTAGTTGATTATGTTTGGAAATGTACACAAGAACCTCTAGGAATTACTTTATTAAATGATGTAATCACCTTCATTTTTATGACGATAGGTGCAGATTTGTCGAGCAACTGGCCGACAAGGAGAAGATCGGTGACTATCTCTGAGCATTTTACAATTTTCTACATCCTATATTTTGATGTATTTTCTACTTTATGTCATTACTGCACTTTTTTGGGTGTATATATTGAGTTGAGCGTATAGCTCCCTGGCTTGAGATTTAATTATCACACTATTTCTCATCTTTTGATGTTTATATGCATGTGATGTTGTTTCCTAGTTTTCACACATAAGATTTTTAATAATTACTTGTAAGTAACTGTTAAGACTTCCTCTGGGTATTTTGAACTATAAAAAATTTAATTGACTCTAAAATTTAATAATAATGTGATATGTGTATTACTTATCATGAACATGTTTAACGAGGAGAATAGGATAAAAGGCTAAGTAATGCGTAATTGAGTCCTACGTGGTGAGATTAAGGCTTAATTATGGGATTAACAACTCGGCCTTAAGTCTAACTCTTGGGTTACTTCTGTTGTTGCCTAATCCTCTTATCTTTTGGCCAACAAATCACTATAAGCCTAGTTCACTTGGCCCTTTCTCTCTTCTCCTTGGAGTCTTGGTAACCAGGTGGTGATTTCAGTTTGAGCATGAAAGTTTCATCCATAGTTGGTTACTCCTATATATCAAATTCTTTAATGTTTATCAGTCTCTCCTCGGTCATTAAGCGCATATGCGTAATCAAGATAGGAAAGAACAACTTGTTGTCCCTTTCAGACATGATTGACTCCCTCTAATTGTTGTGTATGATCTCATCGATGTTGATCTCCTCGCACTTTGTTATCTCATAAAGACAAGTCGCTTTCGGCTTCTTGATCTCGCCCTAATGAGAAGTGGGGTATAACGATGCAACAAAGAAATTTTGCCACATTCTGTAAACTTTTCTAACACTCCTTTCTTTATGTGCTTCGGCACATTTTCAGCTCCTATGACCCATGCTTGTTGTCTTGGGACAACCAATGCGTTCTCTGTAGCTCTACAAGGGTATAAGTTATAGAGACTTTTGTATAACATCATTGGGAAAGTTTGTTCGGATCAAGACAAGCTCAATTCCATCAACCCATGAAAGTATTGATCTCACAAATATCCAAGGGAACAAATATCTCTTTCACCTTCACTGGCTCATCCTTAGTTGTGAATTTTACATTAGCACAAAATTCAAAAACAATCCCACTCACTCCCTTAATGTCATTCTGTGACGGCCCCAAATCCCGAGGCAAACTGGGCACCGCCACGTTGCCGGACACTTCACCAAGCCATGCCACGTCACCTGCACGCCTGTCTACGATGGCCCGCGAACTTACCACCTAATACTCCAAATTAGTAAATTTTAACGTTTAAATGATTATTTTAGCAAAATATACTAGGCTATAAAGTTTTATAACTTAATTCATTTGTTTTGATTTATTTAAGTTGTTTTAGTACCGGACGTCTTAATAACATGCATATAATTAATGTAAACAAGTTATGCAATATTTAACAACCTATGGGGTGGAAACCCAACAAAAAGATACCGTGTATATCAGTTAAGGCGACAAAAATGTATAATAGGTGTCGATATACATGTATCAGGTAAAAGTCTCTCTAAAAAGATAAAAAAAACATGTATACATATGTAAATAAAAACACCTACGAGTAAGCTAGTGGAGGCGCTCCAAATCAGAGGTAGTCGCCAAGCACCGCCTTCCCCCGGCTCGTCGTAGGATCTGTAACTTGCCACCAACAAACAATGAAAAGTTTCAGGTGAGTAAATCCCAGAGAAATTCAGTTAGTATTCACAAGAATCCAAGAAAACGGCTACAACTCATGCATATAAAGTAAATGAACAGGAATGTAAAGCATGAATATAAGTCGTGAGATAATCAAGAATGTGGAACGCGAATGTGGTGTATAGCTATCGAGCCCTGGGACAAAATACTAAATCGAGAAGGCCCTGGAGGTGAGGAAATCCACACCCCCTCTTCACGGTCGAAATGAGGAACTCTGTTGTTCGGAAGGTAGACTTCCGCCCAACGCCTCAAAAGAGAGGAAATCTGTGACGGAGGTGGGCCTCACGTCAACTCACTTTCGAGATCATCGAATCGCTGAGAGAAATCTCACGCGTAATCTAGGGTATGACCAACACCGTAGCAACAATCGGATCGTCATCAACGAGAGAGCCGGAAAGGGGTCACACCGTCCCTTCGACCATACACAGACACATGCTGGAATAGAGTAAACATGAAAACTGAACTGACGAAAAGTAATGTGAAATAAATATTTTACAAGGAAAATAAGTAAATTCTAAACTGACTTTCTCGTGGGTTTACTTACCTCAAACGAATCGTAAAACGCCTTCAAAATGTCCCGCACTCGCCTCGAGATACGTACCCGACACCTGACTATAGTCTCCTAAATTCTTGGTGTCCAATTAAAACATTGTTAATATTTTTTCCTGATTTTTCTGGGTTTTTCCCATAATTTTCCATCTATTTTTCTTATTTTTCTGTAATTTATTTAATTTAAAACTGTTTATAAATTAAAAATTAATATTATATTATATAAATCGATGGGTGGGTCCCTGGAACGGGTTTAACCCAGTCAAACCAGGTCGGCCTGACCCTGTTCGGCCCCACCCGGGTCAGGTCCGGTTGGGCCTGGACCGACCCAACCGGTCTTGGGGGGTGCACGCATACATCTTCTTCCCAGAGACAAACGTCTCTGGTTGCTATTTTTTTTTTCTTTTCTTCTGGTTTTGGTTGGGGTTGCTCTCCACCCCAACCCTGGTGGACTCGATGGCAAGGGGAGACGCCCCTGCCATCTCCACCCCTGACCTCGGTTCGGCCACCATGGCCGAACTCCCTTCTCGGCCACCATGGCCGACGTACCAACAACAACCAAAAACAACAACTCACCTCGACCGTGACATCTCCACCTCCTGATCTCCTTCCCGGCACGTTCCTCCTTCTCCTCCTCCTCTCCTTTCCTTATTTTCTTCTTCTCCCTCTCGGCCTCCCGAACTGTGTGACGGTGTGTGTTTGTGGGTGTGAGAGGGTGATGTGTAGCTGAGGGAGAGTGACGTGAGGGAGAGGAGAAAATGATGATGGAGTGTGGTGGAGTGTAAATGGGGGTAAGCTAGTTGACTTGGTGTCCTTAACTCATAAGTGTGACACCGCTGGGACTCTCGCCTGTGTTTGTGGCCGTTTCGACGCCCGAATTTCGTGTCCAAATCGCGATATACGCATACCGCCGCATCACTAACCACCCAATATATATTTCATAGTAGTTATTTGACCAATTTTTAATTTAATTTGTGTGTTTTAGTTTCCCCGATTAGTGTACCCACAGTTCGCTCTTCGGTACCCGTCTTGACACGTTTTTTCGATGCGAACACCCGTTACACTATCTTGCTCGATTCAATGATATAAATACACACATGCGATGCTAGGTAAATAACTTGATATACAACATCGCAAAATAGGTGAACAATCACACAAAAATCACTATTTACCTAGTCGGTGTGCCCTGACCTATCTACGGCGTCCACATGGGTCTGAGCTTAAGGTCTTAACCTGTAATTTGTTAGTTAATTGTGATTAATCAGTGCGGGTCGTTACAATCTTCCCAACTAAAAGGAATTTCATCCCGGAATTCAAATTTAATGAAATCCTTTCCTTAGAACAAATGGGGGTATCGCTCTCGCACGGTAGACTCTCTTTCCCAAGTGAGGCCCTCGTTCTTATGATACTGCCATCGAACGAGTACAAGTGGTATTTTTTTCCTTTTGAGAGTTTGTACTTTGCGATCCACTATCTCAATGGGGTGATCTTCGTATGTCACATCCGGTTTGACCTCAATCCTTGTCATATCCACCATCGGTCTCGGTCCTGATCTGGCTAGTCTCAACATAGAAATGTGAAAAACATCATGCACCCCTGCCAACTGGCTCGACAATTTCAACTGATAAGCAACCTCCCCAACTCGTCGGACAATCTGAAACGACCCAATGAATCTCGGTGCAAGCTTTCCCTTAATCCCAAATCTCTGGTGACCCTTCAAGGAAGAAACCTTTAGGTAGACCCTATCATCAACTTCATAACTCAGCCCATCGCGGTACTTGTTCGCGTACTTCTTTTGTCTATCCTGAGCAGCCTGTAACCTTTGACGAATCTGCCTAATTTTCTTTGTGTGATCTACGAAAATCTCAGGCCCAACGGCAGCTACATCCTCGGGCTCTGCCCAGCAAGCTGGTGATCTGCATGGTCTCCCGTATAGCGCCTCAAAAGGTGGCATCCCAATACTAGCCTGATAGCTATTGTTGTAGGCAAATTCACAAAGTGGCAAAAACTCCTCCCACGACCCTCCAAACTGTAGCACACAGGCTCTGAGCATGT
Source organism: Stephania yunnanensis (assembly GCA_039657365.1). Classification (NCBI taxonomy): domain Eukaryota; kingdom Viridiplantae; phylum Streptophyta; class Magnoliopsida; order Ranunculales; family Menispermaceae; genus Stephania; species Stephania yunnanensis. The sequence continues at coordinate 14,510,545 of CM077592.1, forward strand.
CTTCAAGAATTTGAATAAGTCTCTCAGACTGCCCGTCAGTCCGCGGATGAAAAACCTTGCTGAACTGCAATCTAGTACCATATTGCTCCTGCATGGCCTGCCAAAGCTGCGAAGTAAGTCGACTGTCTCTGTCTGACACTATAGATACTGGCGCTCTGTGCAGTCTGATAATTTCTCGTTCGAAAACCGTGCTCAGCTGTGGGAAGCTATATTTCATGGAGATTGGAATAAAATGCGTTGATTTCGTCAGTCGATCCACAACTACCCAGATGGCATCGTGTTTGCGCAAAGTCGTCGGCAACCCACTGACGAAGTCCATAGTGATGTGTTCCCATTTCCACTGTGGGATAGGTAGTGGCAAAAACTCCTCACATACTGGCTGACATTTGCCTTCATCCCTGGCCACCAAAATAACCGCCGCATATCATGGTGCATTTAGGTCCTGCCGGGATGCACTGTGTACCTGGATCTGTGAGCCTCATGAAGAATACAATCGCGTAAGTCTGCCACTGCCGGAATCCACAATCTACCTCGGTGTCTCAAACACTCATCAACGGACTCGCGCCAATCTGGGTAATCTGGACTTTGTGCCATGTCCCTGAACCTCTGATACATCATATCAGCTTTTTGACACTCCAAGACACGCGGAATAGATATTGTTGGTACTCTAATATGTCCGCAAATATGTGCCCCTGCAATATCTGGAACCTCTGACAAACTCATAGCTGCTGCCGCCTCGAGTAAACCAAACTCGTGAGTAATCTTGCAAACTATTGTCTCGCTGTCTGATCCTCTCCTACTAAGGGAATCTGCTACGACATTCGCCTTCCCAGGCTAATAATCGATGGCGAAGTCGTAGTCTTTCAACAATTCCTACCACCGTCGTTGTCTCATATTCAAGTCTTTTTGGGTGAAAAGATACTTCAAACTCTTATGATCTGTATACAATGTGAACTTCTCACCATAAATGTAGTGTCTCCACACCTTCAGTGCAAATACAACCGCTGCAAGCTCCAGGCCGTGCACTTGATAGTTCCTCTCATGGGTCCTCAACTGACGCGATAAATAGGCTATCACTATATCTCCCTGCATCAGTACGCAACCCAATCCGGTTCCATAAGCATCCGTATGAACAGTTAATTCTTTACCCAGCTCGGGCAACACTAACAACGGTGCGGAAGTCAACTTTTTCTTCAACTCTGTGAAGGCCGCCTCACATTCGCTGGACCAATGGAAGGTCACATCCTTCTTGGTCAATTTAGTCTTCGGCGCTGCAATTTTGGAGAAGTCTTGTACAAAGCGTCGATAATATCCTGCCAATCCTAAAAAGCTCCTAATATGTGTCACGCACTGTGGTGTAGGCCAGTCGATGATAACGTGAATCTTACTCGGGTCCACCGAAATACCTCTGTCGCTAATTACGTGTCCCAAAAATCTCACCTCAGAAAGCCAAAACTCGCACTTACTAAACTTGGCGTACAATCGGTGCTCCCTCAAAGTCTTCAACGTCTCTCTAAGATGTCTCTCGTGGTCCTCATGGGTCCTGGAGTAAATCAAGATGTCATCGATGAAGACTATCACGAATCGATCTAAAAACGTCCTTAAGACTCGATGCATCAAATCCATAAACACAGCTGGCGCATTCAACAACCCAAACAGCATGACAGTGAACTCGAATAACCTGTAACGTGTGCTGAACGCCGTCTTAGGTACATCCTCATCTATGATCCGTACCTGATGATATCCAGATCTCAAATCAATCTTAGAGAAGAACTGTGCTCCGGCCAACTGGTCGAATAGGTCATCGATCTTGGGCAAGGGATATCTATTCCTGATTGTCACCTGATTTAAATTTTGGTAGTTTATACACATCCTCATACTACCGTTTTTCGTTCTCACAAATAAGACCGATGCTCCCCAGGGTGACATACTAGGGTGTATGAAACCCTTCTTCGATAGATCCTCTAGTTAGGCTCTCATTTCCTCGTGCTCTGGTCGTGACATACGGTAAGGTCTGCTCGCTACACTTACTCAATGATAAACCCCACCTGTCTGGCCAGAGGTAATCCAGGTAGATCCTCAAGAAAAACATATGGGAACTCGCGTGCTATTGGGACATCTTCAAGTCTGGTCACTGGCCCCTCATCGGACTCAACTATCCTTGCGAGTATTTCCATTTCCTGAGTGGTAGCTAACCTACCTCTCGTGATCGAAAGTGACGTCGCGACTTCGGTAAAGGTGAAATCAGGAATCCCTGGTATTTGGAAAATGAAAATTTTCTTAAAACAGTCCAAATGCGCGTGGTATGCCGCCAACCAATTCATGCCTAAAAGTATATCGAACTCTAGGTATTCTAATACTCGGAGATCTATGGGTAACTGATGACCACCTACCTCGACTGGAAAATATCTACAAATCCGATTAGGATATATCTTATCCCCAGCGGCCGTGCTGAAATTTGGTAGGTGCTAACGCTCTGAAGTGTCAAACCCAACTCTCCTACCATCTGTCCCGAAATAAATGATAACGTACTACCAGAATCTATCAATGTATGCATAGGGCGACCAAAAATAATCAACGTACCCTCGACGAGCTACCGAGACGCATCACGATCTGGTGCGACAACTGCGTGCTCCTGCTCCCTCGCCTGCACTGGCTGAGCTGCTAGTGGTGGTGCTGGCTCCCCAGTACATTCACTCTTGTAGTGCCACTTCTGCCTACATCTGAAGCACGTGACATTCTGCCTATGTCCAAAGCCCTGACCCTGTTGTCCGCTAGCCCTATGGCCCTGTCCCCGCCACTGCTGACTCCCGTCTCTGCCTCTCTAGACTTGACCCTGTTTTTGCAGCTGCTGGACTACCATAACCTGCTTTGGCTGTGCCGGTACAACTGCATGTGCATTGATCGTCTGACCGTCATCATATCTGCGCTTATGTCCCTTCTGATCTCTCTAATCGTGATTCCTCTTGCCTTTCCTGTCTGACCTCCCATGGCCTCTATGGCTGTCGTGACGCATTGAAGCGGGGATGACGTTGTTCCACATCAAAAATGTCTCGTAGGCCAACGCCCTTTCGTAAACTTCTCGTACAATCCTGGCTTCTATCGACACAATCGCGCCCCCAATCTCTGGTCGGAGTCATCGAATAAAATAGTGGACCTAAAGTCGCTCGGTCCCAGCTACGTCCATCGCAAAAGTAAGCAGGTATGTGAATTTCTCCAAGTATTGCGACACCGTCCGGTCACCCTGCCTCAGCGTCAAGAACTCCTCCCTTAGTCTCAGCTGAATCTCGATCGGGATATATCGATCATAAAAGAATTTCTTGAACTCTGCCCAAGTACTCGGCTCTCCGTGAGCAGCTGTATGGGCGGTCCAACATACTATAGCATATCCCCTAAGCATAAATCCAAAAATCCTAGCCTGTATGTTGTCGTGAATCCTCAAAAGTACGTGAAGTTTCTCGTGTGAAATGATCCACTTCCCAGCTACCTCTGGGTATCCGCCTCCATGATAGTAGCCTAGCTGAAAACGAACGAAACTCCTTAATCAACTTCGCCTCAGCTGATAAGAATGTCTCGAATGTGATCTCCAATGGTGGAATCAGTGTCGGTGCCACGATCGACGTAGTCAATGGTGTAGTGACTGCCGACAGTATCTCGGTAGTAGTGGTCATAAGCGAGGTCGCCAGAACGGTCGGTGCGACAACTGTCTGCTCTACAGTAGTGGTGACGGCTAGTGTGGCAGAGGCCGGTATTGCCGCTGCATGCGCTAGAAGCAATCGAACATCTCCTCGAGCTGCAAACTATGGAGTGCAACCGTGTCGCACAATATCTGATCCGAGTTAACAGGTGTCGAGCCGCTCGGCTGGCCTCTATAGTACGTATGAAGAATTGGTCGTCCATCCATGTCGAATTTGCAAATCGCGAACGTCCGTATTAGCCTTGTATACGCGTATATACTATTACACATCAAAATATATAACGTACAAGCCTTGGCAATTCCCGTCCCATGTTCACTTCCCAACTAAAGTTCTAAGACAAGTACATCGGGTTTCCACATCTAAATCTTGTTGCTAAATTTTATTCGGTTGTATTAAACTTTTCCCCTAGGTTCGGTTGTATTAAACTTTTCCCCTAGGTTCGCCTGAACCTAGGCTTTGATACCAACTGTGACGTAGGTATCACAATGTCTTAAGCCATAAGATTTTCAAAACTTTCCCCTAGGTTCGCCTGAACCTAGGCTCTGATACCAACTGTGACGGCCCCAAATTCCGAGGCAAACCGAGCACCGCCACGTCGCCGGACACGTCACCAAGCCATGCCATGTCACCTGCACTCCTGTCTATGACGGCCCGCGAACTTACCACCTAATACTCTAACTTAGTAAATTTTAATATTTAAATGATTATTTTAGCAAAATATACTAAGTTATAAAGTTTTATAACTTAATTCATTTGTTTTTATTTATTTAAGTTGTTTTAGTAGCGGAAGTCTTAATAACATGCATATAATTAATGTAAACAAGTTATGCAATATTTAACAACCTATGGGGTGGAAACCCAACAAAAAGATACCATGTATATCAGTTAAGGCGACAAAAACGTATAATAGGTGTCGATATACATGTATCAGGTAAAAGTCTCTCTAAAAAGGTCCCAAAAAATATGTATACATATGTAAATAAAAACACCTACGAGTAAGCTAGTGGAGGCGCTCCAAATCAGAGGTAGTCGCCAAGCACCGCCTTCCCCCGGCTCGTCGTAGGATCTGCAACTTGCCACCAACAAACAATGATAAGTTCAAGGTGAGTAAATCCGAGAGAAATTCAGTTAGTATTCACATGAAATCCAAGAAAACGGCTATAACTCATGCATATAAAGTAAATTAACAGGAATGTAAAGCATGAATATAAGTCGTGAGATAATCAAGAATGTGGACGCGAATGTGGTGTATAGCTGTCGAGCCCTGAGACAAAATACTAAACCGAGAAGACCCCTAGAGGTGAGGAAATCCACACCCCCTCTTCACGGTCAAAATGAGGAACTCTGTTGGTCGGAAGGTAGACTTCCGCCCAACGCCTCAAAAGAGAGGAAATCTATGACGGAGGTGGGCCTCACGTCAACTCGCTATTGAGATCATCGACTCGCTGAGAGAAATCTCACGGGTAGTCTAGGGTATGACCAACACCGTAGCAACAATCAGATCGTCATCAACGAGAGAGCCGGAATGGGGTCACACCGTCCCTTCGACCATACACAGTCACACGTGGGAATAGAGTAAACATGAAAACTGAACTAACGAAAAGTAATGTGAAATAAATAATTTACAAGGAAAATAAGTAAATTCTAAAATGACTTTCTCGTGGGTCCGCACTCGCCTCGAGATACGTACCCGACACCCGACTATAGTCTCCTAAATTCCAGGTGTCAAATTAAAACATTGTTAATATTTTTTCTTGATTTTTTTGGGTTTTTCCCATAATTTTCCACCTATTTTTCTTATTTTTCTGTAATTTATTTAATTTAAAACTGTTTTTAAATTAAAAATTAATATTATATTGTTTAAATGGATTGGTGGGTCCCTGGATCGGGTTTGACTCGGTCCAACCGGGCCGGCCTGACTCGGTTCGGGCCCACCCGGGTCGGGTCCGGTTGGGCCCGGACCAGCCCACCCAGGCCGGGTCCGGTTGGGGCCGGACCGGCCCATCCGGTCCAGGAGGGTGCACGCACGCATCATCTTCCCAGAGATAAACGTCCCTGGTTGCCCTTTTTATTTCTTTTCTTCTAGTTTGGGTTGGGGTTGCTCTCCACCCCAACCCTGGTGGACTCGATGGCAGGGGGAGACACCCATGCCATCTCCACCCCCGACCTCGGTTCGGCCACCATGGCCGAACTCCCTTCTCGGCCACCATGACCGACGCACCAACAACAACCAACCCTCATTTCTCCTTCCCGACGCGTTCCTCTTTCTCCTCCTCCTCTCCTTTCCTTCTTTTCTTCTTCTCCCTCTCGGCCTCCCGAACTTTGTGATGGTGTGCGTGTGTGGGTGTGAGAGGGTGATGTGTAGGTGATGGAGAGTGACGCGAGGGAGAGGAGAAAATGATGATGGAGTGTGGTGGAGTGTAAATAGGGGTAAGCTAGTTGACTTGGTGTCCTTAACTCCAAAGTGCGACACCACTGGGACTCTCGCCCGTGTTTGCGGCCGTTTCGACGCTTGAATTTCGCGTCCAAATTGCGATATACGCGTACCGCCGCGTCACTAACCACCCAATATATATTTCATAGTAGTTATTTAACCAATTTTTTATTTAATTTGTGTGTTTTAGTTTCCCCGACCAAGTATACCCAAAGTTCGCTCTTCGGTACCCGTCTTGACACGTTTTTTCGATGCGAAGACCCGTACACTATCTCGCTCGATTCAATGATATAAATACACACATGCGATGCTAGGTAAATAACTTGATATACAACATCGCAAAATAGGAAAACAATCACACAAAAATCACTATTTACCTAGTCGGTGTGCCCTGACCTATCTGCGGCGTCCACATGGGTCTGAGCTTAGGGTCTTAACCTGTAATTTGTCAGTTAATTGTGATTAATTAGAGCGGGCCGTTACACATTATTTATACAATCTTGAGTGAGTTGCTCCCAATTTCGTCGCCTAATTAAACTGTTCACTCTTTCATCAAACTCGGCCAGCAAATTAATCCCCATTTCATAAATGAACTCTCTACGTAAGATTTTCTCATAACGATCGTTAGCCTCTCTACAAATGAAAGATTTGAATTTAAAATGTTTAGGCTCTTCTTCATTGGGGCTTCTAGAGTAGATGCCTCAAAGTTATTTGCTTTAGTTAGTTAACTTGTTTACTTGTTCTTACCATTTCTACAAATTCAAGCAACTAGGCAACAACAATACAATGCGGCTCGGTCTTCAAATCACCTAAAAAATTAAAATTCATATAACATGGATCATGCATATGGAAAATAGTGCAAAAACCTCAACTAAGTCTCCATGGTAACATTACTGCTCAATATTCACACGATCTTGCAAAACATATCTTACAACCTCTAATCCACAATTTCATATAAAATCATCAAAACTTTCAAAATTCAAAGCATAACTAGATGAAATTATAATTGTACCTCAATGCCGGATTAGTTTTTGGTGTAGAACACTCCTCCAAGTCTTTTTCAATTTAAGCCCTCTCACTTTTCTCACCAACTAGAACCTAGTTTTCCTTGAACTCAAAATCCAAATCCAAGCTCTAGTTCTTCAAATTTTGCAATTCCATAATGCACTTGTTTCTTTCAATCTCAATTACTAGGAAATCTCTTATGTCACTTAGAAATTATCAAACTTTGGCTCTAGAGGGATGCATGCTTGATGGTTATAGTGGGGTTTTAGTGCAAGTGAGAAGAATGAATGAAAATGGTGGTTTAAACCACTTAAATCGACCCTGGTGCCGCTATTGCGTCAACGATGCAGTGGGGTTTTTATCAATTTTCTTGCCTACTGCCATTTTGGCGTTGTGGCCTACATTGACAATACCAACAACATCAACTCATCTGCTAACATCTTCGCGTACATTTTTTTGCTAGCTCTCCTCCGGGGTTCCTCCGACTATGTGTATAACTAACACAAGGTGTCGTGACCGCATGCATCCATAAAAAATAAAAAATTATTAAATTTACATTCGATTCACCCATGCACCTTACCTTCACCACTTTGAACTTCTTCGCTATTTTTCACAATTTCAATGAGTTCGCGAGATATTTTCATTCTGATGAATTATCACCTGAGGAATGGTCTTTTCTTCGCGTTCGATATAAATTTTCAAAAGTTAGAACTAAAAGTTGTTAATTGTAATCATTAACTGAATAACTTGCTACTAACTAAAATTTAAAAACCCCTGGGCTGCCTCCTAGTAGCGCTTAATTTAACTTCATTAGCTTGACGTATGCACCACGACTCTCAAATGATCACCATGATGCACCAAGGTTACTTCAATGATGTATCCTTGCGTAGTTCCTCATATCCACTAATCATTTTATACCATGCTACCATATCCTTCAGAAACTTTGTGTAATTTAGCACGCCTTGCCATTCTTTGACCAAAGGGATTATCTTTGTAATCTTGATAAGTCAGTATTTTATCAGTAATTAGTAGTCAATTTTAGTATATTATTTATCGAAGATATTTAAATATTATATTAAATAATATGTTTTTGTCATTTCTAGGGGAAACGGAGTGCGCGGTTGAATTCGTGGCGGAAAAATACTCAAAATGGAGTATTTACTTGCAATAAACGGACGCCGGACAGTTTACCTCGAAATACCCGTGGCGTTGTGCGTCAAATAGCGGATACAATGTTCCAACCAATCGAGAAGATGCCACGTCGCATGAATAGCCATAATCGACCAATCGACGCGCTGCCACGTGGCATCGTCCACCGATATCCGCGTCATTCAGCTAATTCGGTCCAATCGTTGCGCGCACGTGGCGTACACAAAACGTCTCCACTAATCACGTACGGCCCACGTGTCGAAGTCTTCTTAGTCAACAAGCTGCGGCTGTTCAATCCCATCGCGACACGTGGCGGTCTTCTTTGCCAACAAATGCGGCTGTCCAATGGCATTGCGACACGTGGCGTACTCGTGGCGTCCCTCACACCAAAGCACGTCACGCGAGCAACCTTCCTCCAATCACCGCGCGCCACGTCGGCTCACCGTCAAAGCGGTCAAATCATTTGCGGACACGTGGCGCGACTCACACACACCAAGACATTCTCACCAGTGCCCTCCACTCACTTCGCGCCACATCGGCGACACGGAAAACGGTCCAATGACACGCCGACACGTGGCACATAAATTTCCTATAAATAGGGGATCGACAGAGAGGGTTGGGGAGATTTTTTTGGTCTTTTGAAAGCAGAGTTTTGGATGGGGATCATCTCGGCCTCTCTGGCCGAGACTCTCGACCCATATATTTTTATTTGTTCTTTCATGGGAGGCTAAAACCTCTAGTCTAGGCAAGACTGCGAGGGAGGTTCGACTGCGCGTATTAATGGATTTGTGAGATTTATATATTTTAATTTCAGTATTTTCATTATTATTTTATTTTCTTTGGTATTGTTTTAACAATCGAGGTTAAACACTTGTTTAAACTTTGATTTATTTGTCGGTGAGTCGTAAGCATCCGTACTTGTGCAATAAGACCACACTAGTGACAATTGACCTTACCAATTGATTAGTCTCTTTTGGGACCGGTTGAATACCTTAGAAATCTGGGCTAAATCGGACACACTAGTGATCCCATTGTCTAGGTGTAGTGCCTTCGAAGCTCAATGCGGTCAACACATTAAACCCAATTCACTTGAATTGTGGTTATGTGTTTGATTAGGGAAGTAGTCACCGTCGTACCTTGGCTATCGAGATTAGGAAGTGCGAGGAACCGCGTGCGTCACCGGGTCTATAGCTACACTAAGATATTTTGATTTGCATATTTTACATAAATCGACGACCAAATCCAATCTTTTACCGAACCGAACTTGTATGTCTTGACCTAGGTATTTTTATTAATTATTTGATTTTCAATTTTATTTCCTTTGCTTTCATTATTTTATGATTAGATAATTAAATCATTCTCTCAAAAACCCCGATTTTCCCTTTTTGTTATTTTTGACCGAAGAGAGAATACCAGTCTCTGTGGGATCGACCCTTTGCCACTATTCTACAAAAATAGTTGGTTTAGGTTTATAAATAAATTTTATTGACGCGTTCGGCGCGTCAATTTTTGGCGCCGTTGCCGGGGACTGGTCTCTTTCTTTCTTTGGTCATTTTTTATTTCTTTACTTATTCATTTTTTTTTTTAAGTTTGTTTATAGCCCTTTGTTCTCAACATGTACACTGGCGACTCCACAATGGCCTCCTACCCCTACATTTATGATCAATTCGAAGACTCACATTACTATAATGTGAATGAGGTAGGAATGTTATATAATGAAAACCAATTTTCTAACGTGTATTCTTTTGTGCAACAAGTCGAGTTTTGCGAAATTTGTGACGATTATTCCCATTCCATGTACGATTGTCCGTACTATCACAAGAATTATAATTGTCCAAGTTATGCATCGCAACCCGATTTTTATGGACTTATGTCAAGTCTACCGATTCCTCAACAAAGCACCTCTTTAGAAGATATGATGAAACAATTACTAGATGGTCAACAATGGGTTTCACGAAGAGCTTCAACAATTTCAGCGTGAGTTTCCAAGCTTGCAAAACTTGGAAAATCAATTAATTCAGTGAATGCCACACTCCGAACATGAATGCCGAGAAAGAGTTGTGTAACACACAACCAATTTCTTACTTAGTGGAGGAAAATGTGGATGTTGATACATTTAGTAATGTTGAGGAAAACGAGGATACATCGGTGGAAGATTATGGGCGCGACGCAACGCAAGGACTTGAAGTCCTTCAAATTGAGTCGAGACATGTCCATTGCACAAAACGACAATGAAAAAGTTGCGATAGAAATTGAAATCGTTTCAAGGCCGGAGGAGCCGCAGATTGAGAACAAGGAAGACCAACCTCTCGGTGTTGGTCACACCACCCACCTTCCCTAACATATTTGTCAAATCTTATGCGGGGGTGGAAGTACGGGAGCATTCGCGAATTTCTACACTCCTTGACACCTCTCGTGTCGGATAGCCTTAATATGACAAACTCGTATATGTTAGAGGTCTCGAATGAGCTCCCAATTCTGAAGGAGGGCATGCATGCAGCACTGCCCAAATACGTTGATGCGCCATTTGTTGTGGACATCTCCAAGGGAGAGGGCATCACGTGATGAATCACAATGAGTCTAGCCAAAGACTTATAAAGAAAGGCGCTCGTTGGGAGGCAGCCCAGCTTTATTTTATTGCATTTTTTTATTTATTAGTTTTTGACGATTTTTTTTTTTTATGCATGCTCTTGTATCATCTTCTTATCCTATTCATTTTTCACCACTATTCTTTATCTTTTTGTTGCATGGATCCCCTTAACTTGTTTTGAACCTTGAGGACAAGGTTCGGAATAAGTTTGGGGGTACATAAGGATACGTGGACTGAGACTGAGCTGGATGGGTTTCAGGTGAGATCGTTTAAATTTTTTCAATTCTATGCGATCGTCGGAAAGTATTGGTGGTGTCATACTCACTAATTTCTTCCATTTCTTTTCCTCTCCGTACTCATCTATCTCACTTCATTAGGAGTTGATAGACTTTCATGCATGTATTTAGTATAGTTTTTATTATTATATTGTTTAGAGTCACCCGAAACTTTGTTTCATGCCTTTGGTTGTGGATGAGTAATTATGGTTGCCTTTTTGACTTGAAACTTAGGAAAAAGTAGGAGAAATACACAATCGAGTCCGCACTTAGCATTTTTTGATTTCATGATTAGGGATTTAGTATGATGGTTAAGCCTTGTGTCGGACACCAAAATGGGTAGAAAATTGAAATTATGCAAGTAATAAGACTTTGGGGAATTTGCTTAATTATAGTGAAAGTGAGAAGGGCTAACAGAGTTTTCTTAATATAGAGAGTCCCACAGTTTCCACAGAAATGGAGCGGGAAACTTGTGGTGGGAAAAAGTGAGAAATCGGTCCATTGGAAATGGAGCAGGGACCGTATCATAAAAAAAAAAAGAAGGAGAAAAATAATAAAGAGTATACAGTAAAGGCGAAAATGTATGAAAACTCCTCAAATAAAAAGATTTAGCTCGAGTGCTTTTAACTGATTAAGTAAAGTTGTAAACTTGCATAAAGTTGATGGTGTTTGTCTTAACCATATCTTTGTCTTAAAAATGTGATCTTAATTGTGTTCGGGTTGCGCTTCTTGACATATCATAACTCAAAATTTCTTGAGTGATTGGTTAACTTGGCAACTATGTAAATCAAGGGAACTCCATGAATTTGGGTCGGGTATAGGATTAATTGAGTTGGTATTATTAATAAGTCTAGTTGCGTTTGTGTTTTCATTTACACCTTTGCTCGGGACGTGCAAAGTCTCAAGTTTGGGGGTATTTGATAAGTCAGTATTTTATCAGTAATTAGTAGTCAATTTTAGTATATTATTTATCGAAGATATTTAAATATTATATTAAATAATATGTTTTTGTCATTTCTAGGGGAAACGGAGTGCGCGGTTGAATTCGTGGCGGAAAAATACTCAAAATGGAGTATTTACTTGCAATAAACGGACGCCGGACAGTTTACCTCGAAATACCCGTGGCGTTGTGCGTCAAATAGCGGATACAATGTTCCAACCAATCAGAAGATGCCACGTCAGCATGAATAGCCATAATCGACCAATCAGACGCTGCCACGTGGCATCGTCCACCGATATCCGCGTCATTCAGCTAATTCGGTCCAATCGCTGCGCGCCACGTGGCGTACACAAAACGTCTCCACTAATCACGTACAGCCACGTGTCGAAGTCTTCTTAGTCAACAACTGCGGCTGTTCAATCCCATCGCGACACGTGGCGGTCTTCTTTGCCAACAAATGCGGCTGTCCAATGGCATTGCGACACGTGGCGTACTCGTGGCAGTCCCTCACACCAGCACGTCACGCGAGCAACCTTCCTCCAATCACCGCGCGCCACGTCAGCTCACCGTCAAAGCGGTCAAATCATTTGCGGACACGTGGCAGCGACTCACACACACCAGCACATTCTCACCAGCTGCCCTCCACTCACTTCGCGCCACATCAGCGACACAGTAAAACGGTCCAATGACACGCTGACACGTGGCACATAAATTTCCTATAAATAGGGGATCGACAGAGAGGGTTGGGGAGATTTTTTTGGTCTTTTGAAAGCGAGTTTTGGATGGGGATCATCTCGGCTTCTCTCTGCGAGAGACTCTCACCCATATATTTTTATTTGTTCTTTCATGGGAGGCTAAAACCTCTAGTCTAGGCAAGACTGAGGAGGAGGTTCGATCATTGCGTATTAATGGATTTGTGAGATTTATATATTTTAATTTCAGTATTTTCATTATTATTTTATTTTCTTTGGTATTGTTTTAACAATCGAGGTTAAACACTTGTTTAAACTTTGATTTATTTGTCGGTGAGTCGTAAGCATCCGTACTTGTGCAATAAGACCACACTAGTGACAATTGACCTTACCAATTGATTAGTCTCTTTTGGGACCGGTTGAATACCTTAGAAATCTGGGCTAAATCGGACACACACTAGTGATCCTAGGTTGTCTAGGTGTAGTGCCTTCAGGAAGCTCATGCGGTCAACACATTAAACCCATCTATAGCTACACTAAGATATTTTGATTTGCATATTTTACATAAATCGACGACCAAATCCAATCTTTTACCGAACCGAACTTGTATGTCTTGACCTAGGTATTTTTATTAATTATTTGATTTTCAATTTTATTTCCTTTGCTTTCATTATTTTATGATTAGATAATTAAATCATTCTCTCAAAAACCCCGATTTTCCCTTTTTGTTATTTTTGACCAAGAAGAGAATACCGATCTCAATGGGATCGACCCTTTGCCACTATTCTACAAAAATAGTTGGTTTAGGTTTATAAATAAATTTTATTGACGCGTTCGGCGCGCGTCAAATCTTCTCAAATATCATCGCATAAACCTCAATTGTCTCACCAACTCATTGCTCTTGCTATTTTTGCTGAAACGGTAATGGTGATACAACAACATTGATTGTCCCTTGCATAAACTTTGTATTATGTGATCTCAAGTCTTCCTTATTTCGTTACTCATTATTATTTCAAACTTTTCTAGATTAATACAACTATCATTTGGTTTAATATCCTCGAGAAGAACTCCTTTCTATCATAGTCAAGTAAATCATCTGGCTCTGAAGCATCAACAACGTTTCTATTATCTTGACTGGAGTTCTCTACTTCTTCATATGTTTCATGACATGCTTCTTCAGTCATTAACAACTCCTCAAATTGGTTCTCCTCGAACTCAACTACAACCTCTTGTCTTGAATTTATAAATTTTGCAATTTCCTTTATATTTTTTTCCAAACTCAAGAACGTTTGATCATCTTATTCATCTTTTATATTAAATGATTACGTAGAAATCTCGAATCTTTCCTCATACTTTTTGAGATCGTACTCGCTCTGCTCAGCCATTTTTCTCATCATTTGCTCTAAAGATGTAAGCGATGATTGTTCATCCATCTTTTGATCTTTTCGTGATTGCCATTTGTCCTCAGAAATCCGTGATGGTTTATAGACATTTTGATCGTGAGGATTGCAGAAGCTTTGATAATTGTGCCATGATTCATTCCTTTATATTTAGTTGCAATGCTATTGACTTCCTACAAATCTTGTAAGTCTATACGGGGTTAAAATATGGTTGATAATATGTCGTCCATGCCAAACTACTCACGATTAGTTGTGCTTGGTATATAGTATTATCTCGAACAGCTTCACTTTGATAAACCAACCTAGAGAGTCGATCAATAATTTTATTGTTGATTCCCTAACATGATAGGTATACATTCTTTACATCCCTGAAACAACAAAAACAAAAGAAAGTAGATCAAGTACAATAGGGTTGATTAATTTAAACGTTTTATTATTATTACTTTTTTTGTTTTAATAAAATTGAAAGTAAAATACTTGAAATAAAACTTAGCAACTTTTTAAAATAACTAAGTAATACTAATGACTACCTATCCCCGGTAACGGTGCCAAAAACTTAATGCGTGCCGTAAGTATAAGGATTAGCTTGTAGTAATAATGCAATTAACTTACGTTGATCATGGATATCATCCTAAGGGAAAAGGTTTTGCACTAGTGGTTTACCTATTTAACTTTGAACTATTGCTAAGGAAATCACTTTTTAATTGGTTTTATACTAACTAAACTATTCTAACAAATCAATGTAAACTTTACTTTAACTCTTATATTAAGAATATCTTAGTTCACAACTTCACCTAGGTAATTTAATACTATGCTTTTCAACCACTTTTGCTGCTCAACATGTTGTGTGGAATGCCTAATTAGAATAGACTGATTTCCTTTAAATCCACTTCAACCCACTGTCATTACAGAAAAGATTCTAATGTGTAAACTAGAACTCTACCTATTGGTGTAAATAACGTAAGCTCCACATTATTTTGAGTCCCAAATCTTTGAATTCATAACCAACTAAGTTTACTATCCATGTCTCTTTAATCAACAACTATCGCTCGATTTCGTATATTTTACAGTTGTATTGTTCATGTCTAGATTAAAAGCGTCAATGACCATAATAACTTCTAAAGCCTAAGTTCATTAAACACATGTTCAAGATGTCTAAAGCATTACAATTATAATCAATACAAATTCTAACCCGAGCACTTTTTATGTTCAATTTTTATTCATATTCAAAGCATAACATTCATAGTATAGGATCCATTGATCCCTAAGATAAATAGACTACTCACACTTCATTGAACACACATATCATAATTTATAATGGGAATCATTGAAAATTAGAATATTTATACTAAATATACAACTAAACTAACCCTATATATAAGTATAATTAATCATTTATCACACGGCGTCGTGACATCACCACCACAGTGTCGAAGACGCAGTGGTGTGTTTTTTCTCTTTATGCTTGCTGCCATCTTGGCATTGCAACTATTCCCCTACCCATGGCGTCGATCTATCTGCTAACACTCTAATGTGCAATTTTTTGTTAATTCTTCTCTGGCTCTCCTCCGACTTTGTTTATCACTCATACATGGTATCATAACCGCATGAAATCCATGAAAATACAAAACTTAATAAATTTCACTTTTGATTTTCCCATGCACCTTATCTTCACCACTTTGAACTCCTTCGCTATTTTTCGCTCTTCATCTGAGTTAGCAAGACATTTTCATTCCGATAAATCATCACTCGCAAATGGTTTTTATTGCACATTTGACACAAATTTTTTGAAAGTTAGAACTAAAACTTATTAATAGTAATTATTGAATTAAATAACTAACTACTAACTTAAATTTAAAAACTTAAAACTTGAGATTTTAGAAACCTCTAGGCTACTTCCTAGTAACACTTCATTTAACGTCTTTAGCTCGATGCCTACACGCCAGCTCTGAAATGATCACCGTGATGCACCAAAGTTGCTTCTATGATGTATCCTCACGAATTTTTTCGTATCCTCTAATCATTTTCGGCCATGCCACCCTATCCTTCATAAACCTCGTGTAATTTAGTACACCTTTCCATGCTTTGACAAAAGGGAAATTCTTTAAAATTTTTCCATATATTATCACATAAACCCAAATTGTCTCATCAATCCGTTGCTCTTGCACTTCTTTCCGAAACAATGATGGTGATAAACCACGATTGATTATCCCTTGCATAAGCTCTGTACTATTTAATCTCAATTTTTCCTTGCTTTCGTTACTCATTATTATTTCAAACTTCTCTAGATCAACACCACTATCATGTTGCATACTATCCCTTAGATGAATCTCCTCTAACATGGTCAAGTGAATTATTTGGCCCCGAAGCATCAATAATGTCATAATCCTCTTGATTGTGCTTCTCTACTTCTTCATATAGTACATGACATGCTTATTCAGTCGTTAACAACTCATTGACTTGGTTCTCTTCGACTCTACCATAACCTGTTGTCTTGATTTTATAAATTTTGCAATTTATTCCAAATTCTTTTCCAAACTCGAGAACGTCTATTTATCTTCTTCCTCTTTTATACTAAATGATTGTATAGAAATTCCTAATCTTTCCTCATAATTTTTGAGATCATACTCACTTTGTTTAACCATTTTTCTTATCATTTTCTCTAAAGATGTAAGAGACGATTGTTCGTTTATCTCTCTATTTTGTCGTGATTGCCTTTTGTCCATAGAGCTCCGTGATGGTTGATATACATTTTGATTGTGAAGGTTGTAGAAGCCTTGATAATTGTACTATGATTCCTTTCCTTGTAAGTAGTTGCAATGCTATTGACTTCTTACAATTTTGTAAATTCATACGAGTTATAATATTGTTGATGATATCCCATCCTTGTGAAACCACTCGCGATTGGTTGTGCTTGGTATGTAGTACTATCTCGAACAACTTCGCTTTGATAGACCAACCTAGAGACTCGATTAGCAATCTCACCGTTTGATCCCCTAACAGGATAGCTATACATTCATCACATCCCTGAAACACCAAAGACAAAAGAAAGTAGATAAAGTGTAATAGGGTCAATAAATTTAAAATTTTTTATTTTTTTATTTTTTGTTTTTATAAAATTGAAAGTAAATTAGTTTAAAATAAAACTTAGCAACTTTTCAAACTAACTAAATAAGTCTAAGTGGCTACCTATCTCTGGCAATGGCACTAACAACTTGATGTGTGCTGCAAGTATAACGGCTAGCTTGTAGTAATAGTGTAATCAACTTATGTTGATAACATATATCATCTTCAGAGAAAGGTTTTTGTACTAGTTTATTACCTATTTAACTTTGAACTATTACTAAGGAAACGCTTTTTTTAATTGGTTTTATAATAAACTAATCTAACAAATCAAATCAAACTGTACTTTAACTCTTATATTAAGGATATCATAGTTCACAACCTCACCTAGGTAATTTAATACTATGCTTTTCAACCACTTTTACATATCAATATGTAACATTCCCTATCCCGATTATGGCAATGCCCAGCCTGAAACTTTAATTAAGCCTCGTATACCAATCAGACTCAATTAAAGTAACAGTACAACTTTCCTTCATACTTGATACTCACAATATAGTATATGTATATCTACTAAATAATTGAAAATGTAGTAGAAATTAAATTTCTTTGATAAAACATGAGATATTAGTACTATACTATTTCGAGTCCAAAATCGATATCAACCTCAGTTCAAAAAATAACCCCAAACCCTGTGTTAATACCAAACAGTAATTCAATTCAAATAGATACGACAATCGAGAAATTAAATCACTGTAAAGAAGACTATAAACTCATAATCTCTATTTCTGGGTCGAAGCACATGTTGGTATTCATGAAATGTTAATTGGGATGAGCGCGCCAACTTGCTCAGTAAGTGACTTACAATTACAATATCGAGAGTCTATCTAATAATCAAGGAATATGAATAACAAAATGAATCCAACAATATCTATAATGACATATAAATAATATAAACAATGGACAAATAAATGCATAGTCTGAGTTCCATAGCCCCTTCACAAGTGACTTTAATTACATTTCGATATACGAGAGTCTTCTCCCAGTTATCCAAGAGTACCATTATTGAAATCCATACACTGGCTTAATATGTGATTTCATCAGTGTATTCAAGAATAAATCACTCTTCGCCCTCTTAGGATAATGAGTAGTATATATATCGCTCGACTACCACATGAGAAGGCGGGGAAAACATAGCCTAGCTATCACCTGTCGTCATAGGGAGAGGTTACATCCTGGGTCACCTGTCGCTTCGACCCATACTCGGAGACATAAATTTACTTATTTCTTCACTATTTTTAGTGTGTTATGCTTGTCACTGTGCAGTGCTCCCATTCTCAATCCATAACTACGTTAATTAGATATATATACTGCGATATATAGCACAAATGATAAATGTAATTGAGTCCCTCTTACCTGCGTCGAACTTTCCTAACTTTATACTAACTTTTCACACTTTCTATGAGTGTTCGCCGAATAATCTACACAAATTGTACTAATATATATTTGTTTTTGTCTTAGACTAACCCTAGTACCTTAGCCTAAGTCTCGTTCAAAGTCCCACGACCCAAATCTTCACTTTTCAAATATTTAAAGAATTGGGTTCACAACTTGTTGCAATTGAAGGTAATTGCAATAGTTGCAATTACAACAATAGTATCAATATCAAATAAAGTTGCAGCAAGTTGCAACTGCAACTACAATATCAACAGTAACATCAAATACAACACGTTTTGCAGTTTTCCTCTTTTTTTAATGGTTGAATACTCTTCTGTTGAACTCCGTTTAATAGCTTCTCCAATATCCATTTGCTTTTCCTATCAATTTATCTTTCTTTTTTTGAACAAACACATCAATATCAATGCGTGGAAAACATATATTAATGAGTTCATTATCATGCTTAGGTTCTAATGAACCTATTTGATCCAACAAACTAGTTCAGAACTGATCCTAGATCAATTACCATACAAAACCCACAGTTTCTATTAACCAAGAACCTTTAAATTGAATAAAAAATGAATATGAAGCGATGACACTTACCAACTTAGCATTAACAATAAATGTTTATCTAAATTAGTTGTTTCTTAAGGTCCATCACGTTTTTTCACTAATATCTTTGCTGACCTACTACTCCATCTTCACAACACCAAGCGTTCTAATCTTTTAATTCATAAGAATCATCAAGTTTCTTGCCTTACCATCGATTCCTCTCACCCTTGATACTTTCTTCTCCTTCGCTTAACATTTCTCTTTTTTCTCTTACTCTCTGGCCGACTCGATTTCTCAATGAAGAAATGAAGTAGAGAAGATACGTTTGAGTTATCTTTATATATATATATACACACTAGAACATTTTTGGCCTTTAATAGAGGTTTTAAAACCCTTATTAAATAGAGTGCTATTAAATGTCATGTGAAAATATGTTATGTTTTAATTTTTAATACATGCATTACATAGAGGTTTTTTAAAACTCTTATCAATTAGGTGTTATTTAATAACACACCCTTTAATAGGGGTTTAAAAGCCTCTATTAAATGCCGAAATTGTTCTAGTGATATATATATATATATATATATATATATATGTACACACACACACACAAGTCAATAGGCACGCGCTCTGCGTGTGATGCATAAACAATAATTGCGTCATGACACATGTGCGAATGCCAATATTTATACATATTTTCGTGGTATTTTTTGCTATTTTTTTAATCTTAAAGATGTATAATTCATAACTTATAATGAGAGAGTAAAAAATACTCAAGATTGTCTTCCAAAAAAAATTGATCAAAAGTTTTAGTGGGTAAAGATTGTAACAACGAATTCGAGGCATACAAAAAGATTGCCTCAAAATAGAGCTAAAGTTCACAACCACAACTACTTAACCTTATCGTGTGTTATGTTAGGTCTCTCAATTATTTAAGCAATCTAAAACAATTATAAATTTGATAGTTTGCTTTTACGTAATTAAGAATAGAATTCCTTGATTTAAGGAATATATGTTTACTCATTTTTATTGCTTAGCAATAAAACATTTGGGGAGCCTCGATTTTGTTTTTTTGTTTTTTAAGTTAACAGTAAAATATTGTAGGATATTGTTTCTTTTTTTAAGCAATTTTGAAAAATCTAATTTTTTGGTTGAAAAATAAGTGGCGATGAAACTCCTAAATTAGTGGACGATTAGTTGACCATTAGTCAATGATTATTATGCGAACTCTTAATTTAGTGGAGACTTTCAAATGTAGACGTATTTTGAGTTGAAAAACAAAAGAAGCATGTGAACCCTTAAATTAGTAAACGACTTTAATATAACTCTATCTCAACAGTTTACCTATTAAATCTCCTTTTTAGGCAATGAAAATCTTTTATTCAAGTTTTCACAAAAAGTTTCCTAAAAACTTGATTTATTTAACTATTTAACTGGGTTTGACAACTAAAATTTCATTATAACCGTATTTCGATTTTTTTTAGGTAGTAAAAATGCTTATTGCTTAGTTAAATTCTAGGTTTTTACAATTGTTATTTTTTTAATTGCATTGCACGTGAAGTGCATTATTATTATTTTTTTGGATGTAAGCTGGCGAACAAATAGTCTCATAAATAGTAAGTTTTTGCGTAGGGACTATTGATTAATTTGACTCTCAATGAATCAATTGATTCAATCTTCTACGCCCAACTAATTTTATTAATTTATCGTAACTTAGGAATGGGTTTTTCATGCCAAGTCAAAAGCCTCCACAACCATGAATGGCTTCGGTCATCACTTGAGCATTAATAAAATCCCATAGTATAAGTGTTTTATCAAAAGATTTACATTTTTTTTAATGCAGTGATGCACATGACAATGTTGTAAAAATACATGAGATACACATTGATTAGTACACTTCCAAACCTCTAGCATAATACAGAGAAAACAATAGTCTTTACAAAAAAAGGTCCCAATAGTAATACATCCGCATCAACCTAATGTAACTCTTGCTTTCAAAGGAGTCACATAAGTATTAGATCCGCATCAACCTACTGTAGCTTTTGCTTTCATGAGAGTCACAATAGTATTATGTACATACACATAGATTAGCACATTGTAAGTCTTCCAATTTGGTCTTGATATTCCACTGTTGAATACTTCCCCAAATATGCCAAATTGAATCAATAGTCTCTGATTTTCGGTCTAGCGATTTCTAGGTCTCTCTGTTGGTTGAATCCATTGAAGGGATGAAGATGAACTAAAAAACTCACTTGTTGGGTACATCTAACAACATATATTGAAACGATTTCACTATAAAGTGCTTTGCATGATGATGAAGACTTCTTAAAGAATTAAAGAAGATAATCAACACAACGGGAAAAAAATAAATTTTACATTTACCTCACCTATTATAGCTTGATAGAGAATGTTGAGTGGCAATTGAAGAGAGGAGAGTATGGTCGTGTATATAATAAGAATACGAAAAAGTATAAGAGGAGACAAAGATACAATGTATATATGGGAATAAGTAACTGATCCTACTAAGCTGGATCTAAAATCGAGAAACGTGTGGGGGTGAACCATGAATGGATACAAAAGAACAGTTTTAGAAACTACCAATTAAAATCACTAAATATGTAGGGAGCCAAAGATCACAAAATTAACATCGCCAATTTAAAGGATTTTTTTGTTAAATTACCATATTACCCGTTATTGAAACCTATTTGGAAACTACCAATTAAAATCAATGACACAAAATTAACATCACCAATTTTAAAGGGATTTTTGTTAAATTACCACATTACCCTTGAAACCTATTATTTTGTTTGGGTTAACTGGCACCAAAAGTGGGAACTATTATTAATTTCAAAAATTGAAATAAATGCAGGATTAGTTGAATCAAGTTGACACAAATACCCCCTCAGTGTACTTTTTCAAATAAATTTTCATCCAATAAGATACTAGCATTTAAGGGCAATGTTGGAATAATGTTAAATTTTGGATTAATAAAAAGATAGGGAGGATTGAAATTATATATAGTATAAATATTGGAACAAAGATACCTATGGCATGAAGACTTCTAAAGTGACCTATAGGAGATAATGTTGGTAACAAAACAATTAATGAATGTAAATCTTGCATTGGAACTTTCAAAAACATTTAATGTAAGCTTGACTTATATTTTTTAGAAGAAAAAGAGAACTAGTTAAGTCATACCACTTGACATATTAGATTGATAAAAACTAAGAAAATAAATTGTTATTATAGTGAAAGAATATTACATGATTTTAAAAATTAACACTTAATTCAAGTTATGATGTGTATTTCGTTTGCATTCTTTTTAAAATTATATATATATCATTTGTGAAAATGATATAATAAAAAATACAATATTTTAACATCAAAAAGATATGCAACACTCGAACTTAATTTCTTATTTTGATTTTCAATACAAGAATATTATTTGTTGTGAAAAATAAGAATATTATTTTATTTCCGTTTATAATCATGTATCTATGAAGTATTAAATTATTAATTTTTGTTATGATTGATGTTTATTAAATTAAAATATTGTAGTTTGGCAAATATACATATCATATAGTATTAAAAATTATATATATATATATATATATATATTTGCTTGTTTTGGCCTAAAAAAAACTTGTGTACATTGTTTATCAAAAAGAAAGCTTGTACATATTGAATAAGATTACAAATCTTGATTAATTTTCTTTACATGTCATTTTGAGTTCTTTTAATATTTTTTAAGTCCTTTTAATTTGTTATTGTTACATTATTATTTTTTGAGAATCATATTGCATTATTAATTATTGCAAAAAATGAACCATAATTTTTACTTTTTTTTTTCTCAAAGTTAAAGACCATTATTTAAAAAAAAATAATAGATTGTACATTGTTATTGATGTCATATAGTTTTTAAATTGCATGTATAAACATGATGTTTTTAATAGTGACACTGACACCATATATTTTGTTATTTTGTATAATAATAATAATAATAATAATAATAATAATAATAATAATAATAATAATAATAATAATAATAATAACAATAATAACATGAATTCAGCCTCTAATAAATTAGGGTCGATTCTTACGTATTCAACGTTTCATTTAGCTCGATTTAATGCAATTGATATTTTTTTGAACTCCCTTTGTGATTGGTGATACAAATTGGTAATCTTATAAATTTTAAACATTACTAACTTATCCTTTCAAATTCATTCATTTTTTAACATTAATTTTTTGACTAAGTTGTTAATATATGCATGTATTTGGACGTTTCCATATAATGATGAAAATTAATTGTTAAATGTCTTAATTTTTTTTTTTACTGCTAAGGACATGTTTGATTACAAAGAAAATGTTCCATAGGAAAAAAACATTTTAGTCGAAAGTTTTCTCAAGTAAATATTTATAAGAAGTTTTTTCTAGGTGAGTTTGATTGTACATATAAAAAGTTAAATTTTCCCTCAAAACTCGTCAACAACGAATTTTCAAATATACGAAGAAAACTTAATATATATTATTTTTCATATTTAAAATATAAACTTGGTACGAGTCTTAATATGGAAACTCATTTTCTCAAAAATTTGATTTGTCCACCTTAATAAGTGAAAAAAATATATATCTTAATATATAAAATTGTCAATTGTGAAAAAGTATTTTGCGATAAAATTTTGGCTATCAAACGTAATAAATTGTTATTTTATCACGGAATTTACCATTTCTCTTGAAATATTTTTCTTTTCCTACCAATTAAACATAGCCTAAACTCATTTTTAGATTAAAGTAATCAAACATTATCGTATATGAATTACGGATTTTATAATATTTATTAATATAATATTACGTTTAAATGTATTTATATACTCTTATAGCATAAAAAAACTCAAATTATGTTAACAACAAACGGGTTAAGGTGGTTGACATTTTATATTTTAGTAATTAAAACATCATTAGAAATTTAGTTTGTATATTAAGCTATTTTTCGTATGTTATTTATCAATACTTCTATTGTAAAAACATGCAGTTGGAATAATATGTTTATCATTTTAAATTTAATTTGGGTTAATTATCATTTTGTATTTCAATTTTTAAATAAAATAATTATGAGAAAAATTATATAAGGTCTGGAAATATATATATGGAAGAATCTTACTTAAATTTAATTAATTTTAATATATACTTTTTATATTTTATATTTTTAATAATTTCATAGCTTGTTCCACCAAATTAATTATATAAGTATATGGTTTGGTATTAATTAATAGTATATCTAAATAAATTTCGTTTTGTTTAAAAAAACAAATTTACATTTTTGTTTAGAGATTTTTGTTTTCTCTCTCTATCAATCTATTCTATGTTTAGTCAAACTTGTACATTTATTAGGTAGAATAAGTAATTAATGGGCATAATTATCTATGCATTGTATTTATATGCATCAATTGTTGATTTACAAAGACAATAGGTTACACAATTTTTAAATGTAGAATTTTCATATATATATATATATGATCTTTTTGTTGCCCCCTCAAGCTATCTAATGGGTCTACCCAAACCCTCTTGCTCTTTGATTTACATCGAGACCGAAACACATATCTCGAGGCACACATTGGCACAACACACCAACGACCCACATTTCTTGCTTAAACTACTTATCCCCACGATATTTATGTCACGCGTATCTCGAGGCGAATCCAAGATTTAATATTTGATTTAATCTATACGATTCATTTCTTATATATAAAACTGTATTTCGCGCCTATAAATGCATCATGCACGCTAACAAGCACACTCAAGCATGCACACTATTGTACATCCCACACATGCCACCCTCGACCCCTGCGTGTCACTAGGCGCCTAATAATTATTAATTATTTCTTTCTTTTTTAATATGTATTTACATACATATAAATATATATGTACGCCTATAATTTCACTGTGCGCGCCAACGAGTACACTCGGGCGTGCATACTATTCCACAATTGTGTACGTCACTCTTGACTCACACATGGTATTAGACGTCCCATAATTATCAATTATAAGCTAATTAATTCCAATCATTTCCATAATTAATAATACATGCCAAATAAACACTAAACGACACACAAATCGACGCACATGCTAATCGAGAAAAGTCAGGCTTAACCACGAGCCTAACTTGGGTTAATTAAAGTTTGAATTAACAGTAATCACCTACTTAAACTAACATGTCATAATGGTCATTACAGTTTCCCCAATTTAAGAAAATTTTGTCATCGAAGTTAAAAGAAACGTACAAGTTACTAATTGTTCCGAAGAGAAATGAAATTTGCTCTTCCATTTATAACTCTCGTTCCTCGATTATCTTTTTTTTTTCATGGCACAACTATTTTACTGTAATCCAAATCTATAAGGCCCTTTCATAGATGAAAATTTTAAAAAGCATGATGAATTTTTCTTTTAAATTCTCCAACAATACATGATGCTTGACTCCTAAACATTTTTATTTTAACCAAGTTGTAGTTATATATCACTTAGCTTGCCATACCCTCTATGTTTTGCTCTTTATTATTTTATTTTCTGCAAAAGCTATACTCCAATCTTACTTATATACCTCAATATATACCAGATTGAATATATCTATCTTTATTATTCTGCAATGTAATCCTCCTAATCACCTTTATTACCAAAAAAACTCACACAGATGAATCTGTTTTCTTTTAGCGGTTAAATATTATGAGAGACAATCTTAAGATATGTATTCTTTAGAACAAGGATTAGCAACTCAGTCTCTTTGTCAACACAAAGAAAATATACTGGACTGAGACTAATAATGGTTTTCATTGATATCAATAACTTCTTCCACCGCTGGAAACAAGTCTCGATTCTCCATTCAGTGAATTAAATGCTGAAACACCATATCATCTCACATCTCCATATACATATATCTTGTTCAATCCATCAAAAGAATAATATAACATCACTGACAAAAATTTGCAGACTTCAGCTAATCCACCAACTACAACTTCCATTATATTGCGCTGATGCCAAAGTCTAGTTAATTTCATTACATAACTCCCCACTTATATTATCTTGCTATCATTAGATATAGATAAGAATTTACTTAACACTTCAAGTTTTTATTGTCTAGTCTCAACATACTGAATAACTCTCACGTCTCTTTATAAATTCAACAACATATATCATCACCTCAAACAATTCATAATCTTCTTATATACGTCAATACGATATGGCATTGCCTATGTAACCAATATAAAGAGGTCCTTAAGGTCATTGATGTAATTCTTGCTTAAAATTCCTCTGAACTAGAATTTCATTTCATAATCAGACTTCTTAATCACTTTATCACTCAGATAATCAAAAACTCGGCTCAGCTCCAATATGAGCATCAAAGAACAGACTTGTAATTACTAATTCCAACAAATCAGTTAATGATGTGCCTGCTGGAGTTTATTTCATCATCATTATGACACCTCTCTCTCTCTCAAGAGATAGTACTGGGAAGTTCCAATTATAATTAGTTGGTGTTTTTTTTCTCTATTCAAAGTTTTGATGACATCGATCACTTTGTGTGGGTAATTTCTCAGAGTGAATTCATTATATTCATAAATTTAGTTTACTCACTTCATCTCTAATTTCTTTCACTCTAACAACTATACTTTTCAAACTCTCATAACTTGAAGATCTCCAATCATATTGCACCAGCCTTTTGATTTTCATACTTCTAATTTACCTTTTAGTGTTTCCTATAGGATTCTCTAATCTTATGGATAACTAAAAGACTTTCCAAAACCCTTTCACATGAGTATATATGTATTTTAAACCCTAGGAATGAATGAATTTGCTTAACCTATTTAATGAATAGAATCACAAATAAGGTAGGAGCTACACCTATAATTCATAACCTTAAGTTTCAGCTCTATGACTTATTTTTGCAATTCATTTCATTCATTATTTGAAATACATTTCAAGTTTTTATTCTACAAATGATGCATTGAATTGTTTGGTACAACTACCAAAATAACTTTTTTACAATAGTTATTCTCAAACTTCCTTGAACTATATTATAGTATAAACTACGATCTCTTGCTTCGTTGTCTCAGCACACAGCTACCCGAAGTAAAGTCTTAGGCTAAACCTTATACTTTTCAATATTTCAAGTATAACCAAGCAATTATTGTAGTGAAACTAATTTTCAATTTTCCTCGAAAGGCATCCTTGCGTCATTTATAATTTATCTCAATTTCACTCTCGAGTTAATTGAATATACAATACAATGATACCACAAATCTTTGTATACCTTGATTTTATCATTCAATTACTTTGCAATAACACTACTTTTCCCACTTCTATGTTAAATGTAAGACAATCCTCTAATTATCTCAATCATAGTCAAATCCATTGACTCATAATTAGCATTCAACACATATCCGAATGATTTATACTTAAAGCTCAGTATTTGCACTCGCAATCTTTGGTGTAAACCAATTTATCTTTAGGGCTCATAATTCTACGATATTGCTTATGTTTTTCCTAAGTTTTCAACCCTTTTACATTACCATTGACAATACAATGATAATCTTATTCTAATAGAGTTCAACAATCTACTCTTCTATTTATGAACATAACATGAGTTCTAGTGAGTTTTCATGGTTTTCACCACGATTTCTAACATAATCAAGCCATTGCTTGACTTCATTTTCATATATTCCTAACTTTAATCTCAAGTTAATGAAACCAGATCTCAACCAAATCTTGAGAACAAGTGCTTTCATGTAATTAACTAAATGAGTTATCGATTCTGAGCAATGAATATTCATTCTTAATTTAATTTAAATTAATGTTATCACTCGAGTTGAGTTCTCAAACTCATACAATCTCCATAATACACTAAGTGAAATGAAATTGATCATTGGTTTGGCCTTAAAAATCAAGTAATTGATGAATTTAAATACTAAATGGTGGAAATATTCTACAAAAACCTGATAAACAAACTTCTTGAAACTTTTGAAAACAAAATTTTTATTCATCATGCTTGAATTCTCATCATGAACTTACCATTATTCTAAAACAAATTCAATCACTTGAATCTTGAGTGATAGCTTTATTTTCATGAATTACTATTTGTAGAAATTTATAAATTTATAAAATCCTTTTATTAAGAGTAGCAGTTAATACCAATCTCTTGATATACTGCTTAGTTATTCATTCCCAGTATCATATGGTCTTCCTTCGATGATCAAATCCTCAATTTCATTAACAACTCATTCTCCCAAATTTAGACTATACTAGTCTAAAAAATCAGATTAAGACATCTTACTAACTCACTTTTATATTCTAACTTGAACTATACACCTTTTTACAAGTTTGAAACTTTAAGTTTTCACATGAAATTACCATAAAAGTGATAGAAGTCCAATAGATATGATAGAGTTGACTATCAACGTGGATTTTCTATAATCTTTCAACTCTTATCTCTTGTTGTAAATCTTCACTTTTAATTTAATTTCACAACTAAACTTATTTTCTAATATCCCAACATTGATCTACACATCAATCCAGTAATCTGATGCTTCATAAAACATTTATGTAATATACGTTATTTAGTGGTTTTTTTATTTAGCATATGTTCTATCAATGATCACTAGTATCGTTTCCATTAATTGAATGATTTTCCTCTATATCCTCTGCTTTTAACTTAACTATTATCATCTCTAGTAGCATGGAACATCTCAAAGTAAATTATCAACTTTGAGTTTTAATCAAGTCATCCAATTCTCCATTCGCATTTACTTAAGTTTACTTGTCTTTTTGTGTGTCCGGATCCACCATAACTTCACCTTTTTCTTTTATTATTGTATTAGCGAGTGCGGTTAATGATAAATTTTTTCTTATTTTAACTTTACCTTCAGTATGCGCGATTACACCAAAACTATACTGTCGGGCTTCTTCTCATTATTCTAATATGAACTAGTACTATATCTGGAATCTTATACTTCATAATAACTCATAAAGTATGCATACACTAGCAGTTATCTAACATCAACCAGGTTCTTATCATTATTTACCACTAATTTTCTCATTGAACAAATTTTAAAACTTGTTCAACAAGTCTTAATATTAGTATATATTTCATTCAAGGTGAATAATCACCTTTGAGTTTCATTGAAAATCACTTTTCATTTCCTTTATTTCTTAATTTCCATTATCCTAACATTTATTTCAAATTCCAAGTCCAATCGATCCTTCTTCACTAACTATCATTAATCAAACAACATAAGTGAAAATAAAAACCATTAGAGACTATTAACTAGGATAAGAGTTTATTTTTTCTCTTTGTAACATTTCTTATGTATTTCCTTTTTCCATATACTATTAAGACTTAAAGTTTCTACAAATTCAATTCTCGATAGTTTTTCAATTCTTGAGACATTAATGGATACAAACCATCATATTATATTTATATTGTCTTCTTTTGTTGGAACATCCTTAAAGTCTAGATTCCCTAAGAACCTTTACCATCTATTTATTGGACTCCAAGATAAAGATGGGAGATAAGACTATCAAGATAACGTATAGGAAAGACATTATAGTTATATCTATCGCATATATACAATACATCACAACATATAATATAACTCAAGCTTTTATCTTTTATTACCTCCCAAAGCATCGAAAAAAGCAATTTATTAAGTTCTAGGTTATCAATAACTTGAGAAACAATCTCAAAGTCATAGAACCTAAACTTTTATTCAGTTTACAAGTAATGATTTTAAGTTTTGACACTAAATTGTATTAGAGTTATTATTAATTCTAAAAAAAATTCAAGAATATGAAAGCTCGCTCTGTAAGCTAGGCTCTGATACCAACTGTAATATTCCCTATCTCGATTAGGGCAATGCCCGACCTGAATCCTTACTAAGCCCTAGTACATCAGTCAGACTCAATTAGAGTAATAATACATCTGTCTTTCATACTTGATAATCACAATATAGGATATTGTATATCGAATAAATAATTGAAAACGCAGTATAATTAAAGTTTTTTTTGATAAAACAAAATATATACTAAACTATAGTATTTCGAGTCCAAAACTGATACCAACCTCGGTTTACAAAACAACACTAAACCTTGTGTTCATATAAAACAATAATTCAAAATATATAAGACAATAGAGAAATCAATTCACTATAGAAAAGACTATAAACTCATAATCTTCTCCGTTTCTGAGTCGACGCACATGTCGGTATTCCTGAAATGTTAATTGGGATGAGCACTCCAGCTTGCTAAGTAACTGACTCACAATTACAATATCAATAGTTTATCTAATAATCAAGGAATATGAATAACAATATGAATCACACAATATCTATCATTACATGATAAGTAATATAAACAATAGATAAACTGATGCAAAGTCAGTTCTATAGCCCCTACACAAGTGAATTTAATTACATTTCGATATACAAGAGTCTTCTTTTAGTTGTCCAAGAATACCACTACCAAAATCCACACATTGGCCGAATGTGTGATTTCGTCAGTGTATTAAAAAATAATTGAGTCTCCACACTTTTAGGACAATAAGTAGTATATATATATATATCGGTCGATGGTCGTATAACGAGACATGGAAGTCATAACCTAGCTACCACCTGTTGTCATAGGGAGAGGTTCCATCTTGGGTCACCTATCGCGTCGACCCATACCCGAAGATATAAGTCTACTCATTTCCTTATTTATTTTTAGTTTGTTATGCTTGTCACTGTGCTACTCCACCTATGTTGTACACTATGTGCGCTACATAGCCGGTCCCAAGTCCGGATAAAGGAGGAGGACTCTGACGCCCATTTTTTCATATCAAAAAATGGGTAAGGGAGGTCCCAAACTCACATTCATACCCGAAAAGTAGGGAGGGAGGCCTCAAGCTTATTTTTCATTCTTGAAAAATGTAGGAAGGTTGTGATAGGTTGACATCCATCTTAAAACTTTTGTCACTTTTCATGAAATGCTTGTCACTGTGCAGCTCTCCTATTCCTAGTCCATTACTACTGAATGAGATATAGTACGATATGTAGCACAAATGATAAATGTAATTGAGTCTCACTTACCTGTATTGAGCTTTTCTGACTTTCACCGATTTTTCACACTTTCTACGAGTGTTCACTAGATAATCTACACAAATTGTATTAATATATATATATATATATATATTAACTTTTATCTTAGACTAAACCTAGTACCTTGCTAGTACCTTAACCTAAGTCTCGTCCAAAGTCCCTAGACCCCAATCTTTACTTTTTGGATTTTTAAAGAATTGGACTCATAGCTTGTTTCAATTGAAGTTAATTGCAACAGTTGAAATTGCAACAATAGTATTAAATACAGTCGCAACTTGGAACATTAGTATCAAACACAGTTGCAAATGCAACTACAACACCAATAGTAACATCAAATACAACACGTTTTACAGTTTTTCCTCTTTCGTTAATTGTTGAATACTCTTCTGTTGAACTCCATTTAATAGCTTCTCTAATATCCATTGCTTTTCCCATCAATTTATCTTTTTTCTTGAACAAACACATCAATATCAATATATGGAAAACATATATATACTAATGAGTTCATTATCATGCTTAGGTTCCAATGAACCTATTTGATCCAACAAACTACTTCAGAAATAATCCTAGATCAATTACCCTACAAAACCCATTGTTTCCATTAGTCTAGAACCTTTAAATTGAATAAAAAATGAAGCTGAAGTGATGACAATTACCAACTTAGCATTAATAATAAAAGTTTAGCTGAATTAGTTGTTTCTCAAGGTCCATCACGTTGTTCTAATATCTTTGCTGACCTACTGCTCCATCTTCACAACACCAAGGGTTCTAATCCTTTAATTCACAAGGATCGTCAAATTTCTTGCCTTACCATCAGTTCTACTCACCCTTGATCCTTTCTTCTCCTTAGTTTAACATTTCTCTCTGGCCGACTCAATTTCTCAATGAATAAATGAAGCAGAGAAGATAAGTTTGAGTTATCTCAACTTATATATATTTGTAACATCTGAGAATTTTATAAACTTGATTAGGTGGCTAATTAAGTATTTTCGGATTTAATTTCGGATTTAGGTATCCAAGGTGGGTGGTCACGTGTCGTGCGTGCCAAATATAACCTGCAATCGAGTTACCAACCACAAAGGTGTAGTAGTGGTAAATACGGGGTCAAATCCACAGGACTTGAGTTTTAATCCAAGTTAACTAAAAATGGGCGGGTTTTCAGAAAATTCAATGAAATAACTAACTAAATTAGCACAAATAAAGAGTTTCGCAAAAATATTATTAATGAGAAGAAATCATCTAAGTTTACGGTTCCACAAGCAAGAATCAAGATTCAATGGCATTTAATGGTCATCAATCATCCCAAAAATTATTAATTCAATTTCTCCTTGAGTAGCTATGGAAAATCAACATCTGCCAAAAACTCTCAAGAACCGAAAGGGTTTGAGGGCAAACCGGTGAGTGTTTGTCACTTTAATAGTTTAAAAGCACAATTACACGGATACTAAAGGCCTAAATAACTATAGATTGACCACTTAAAAGCATGCACTGGCTATATACATACCTTAGATCTAAACCATATTTATTAAAATCAATAACAATGAAATAGGAGAACTTAAATTAAATTAAATAATAAATCATAGATCTCACATAATATGCCATTAATCCATCATCCCGACTTTCTTCCCCTCCGACTTAGACAAAGAGTTGATTAGCTAGACAAAGAGTTGATTAGCCGAACATCGTCGTTGAAAAAAGTCGATGCCAAAAAAATAATAGTCGATGTTCTTGATAATAAAACCTAAGTTCCTAATGTATAAAACTACAAACAATTGGTCTCGGGAGGTGAGAGTAACTAATTTTAGGAGGTGAATCGTGTACCAAGGAGCATCGTAGGGCTATTTTTGACTTGAAAATAGGCGTCCGCCAAGTGTCACAGTGCCATCGGTTCGTTTGGTGCTGTCGCGCTGACGTGGCACTTCTTAATTGGTCGAAACAGTTGGCGATGACTCGTTGGGCATGGGTGGGAGAGCCATATGGCACTTTCTAATTGGCTAAGAGAAAATGTTATGACACGTTGTGCTAATGTGTGAGCGCCACGTGGCACGCATGGAGGCGAAGGAGAATCATGTGAATCGGATGAAAATCTAGGAGTCTGTGCGGACAACCATCTTAAGGCAGATCGAAGAGCAACTAAAGTGAGGAGAAGATGTGCGGTGTGACGTGGCTTGTGTGATGCTTATGCGGTGACTGCTGATTGGTGGAGCTGATTTGTTGACGCTACGTGGCAACTTGTAATTGGTGGAGCGGGCTCTAATGAATGCTCGCGTGACCTGCGAACCCACGTGTCAGCTATTGTGATGAAAACTGTTGATGTGGCGAGATGTAATTGGTCGAGAGAAGATACGCGCTGATGTGGCAGCCCCTAATTGGTTGAAATATGTTGTCTCCAATTCTACCCACTGCGCAATGCTTAAATCGAGGCAAAATGTACTGAAGGTCACCCAAGAGGGGGGGTGAATTGGGTTACCGAGTAGTTATTGCCCTTTTAAAAACTTTATGCGCAATTTACAACTATGATGTATATATAAGCTATGCAAGTAAAAGAAATGCAGGAAATATAAAATGACACACGATTTATAGTGGTTCGATCCAACGATCTACATCCACTACCTAACCTCCCCGGTTAGGATTTCAACCCCACTTATATTACCAATAAGTGTTACAACCTAAGCCTCACCTAGGATTTTCCCACCTAGCCGCAACTAGGATTTTTCCCACCTAGCCTCAACTAGGATTTTTCCCACCTAGCCGCAACTAGGATTTTCCCCACCTAGCCTCAACTAGGATTTTTCCCACCTAGCCTCAACTAGGATTTTTCCCACCTAGCCGCAACTAGGATTTTCCCCACCTAGCCTCAACTAGGATTTTTCTCACCTAGCCGCAACTAGGATTTTTCCCACCTAGCCGCAACTAGGATTTTCCCCACCTAGCCTCAACTAGGATTTTTCTCACCTAGCCGCAACTAGGATTTTTTCCACCTAGCCTCAACTAGGATTTTACCCACCTAGCCGCAACTAGGATTTTCCTTTTCGACTTAGATTCCACTAAGTCTTACAATGATTCAAATACAACAATTTTGCTGGAAATACAAAGATACACTTTACAACAAAAGTGGTATCAAATTCAAACACAAGCAAGCCACCTAGAGCCTAACTCTTATGCATGCAAGTGTGAGTATAAATGGAATATGCAAATATGTTACTGATGTTGTTGCAAATTCCAAATCTGAAATCGTTTCAAAAACTTAATATATTTGTGTGAAACCGATTTCGAGTCTAAGAACAAAAGTTTAGTAAGGATCAAGTTTAAGTGCAATACTTTTGTTCAAATGAATCTCGAGTTTGATAATATGAATTTAAGTGCAAAAACTCGTAGAAGATATTGTTGCAAATTCCAAATCTGAAATCGTTTCAAAAACTTAATACATTTGTATGAAAACCGATTTCAAGGCTAAGAACAAAAGTTTAACAAGAATCAAGTTTAAGTGCAACACTTTTGTTCTAATCAATCTCGAGTTTGATAATATAAATTTTAAGTACAAAAACTCGTCGGAGAATATGTTCAAACACACACAACAATGATTTTCAAATCAAATACTCAAAATATGTAGATTAAGCACAAGTAAGATTTTAGATTTAGAAATTTCTTACAACCGAAAGAATGACAAGAAGAGATCAGCTCGAGTGATTCTTGAACTCCTTTTGAAAGCCTCAAATGTGCTCGGATATGTGAACTAAAGAACAAGGAACTAAGATCTCTCTTGTTTCTTCACAAAAATCTGATTTCTACCTTGTAGATCTATTGATTTTGAGTGTGTTTGCTCTTCTTGTTTAAAACCAAGTTTGAGGTGGTTTTATAGTGGTAGGAATTCCAATATAGCCGTTTATGGCCGTTCTAGGAATCCAGGAAATCAAAAATTCAAATTCAAAGCTTGATTTCCAAAAGTCAAAAATTGCAGGCGAGTGCAATTAGCGCGCTAATATCGTAAGTTAGCGCGCTAACATCTGTCTTAGCGCGCTAATGACATTATTAGCGCGCTAACTCTAGGGGGGACTTCGAATAATTAATTTATCCCTTTGTGTTAGCGACCCTTAAACTTGTCCTGGGACCTAACCAACCCTTATATAACATGTTATACATGTTTATTATGAGTCATTAAGCTTACTTGGGTGGTCCTGGATAATTTTACAAACCCCGAAACGGAAATTCAAAGTTTCACAACTTATTAGGGGCTTTTCTGCAAATTTTCAGTTTTCTTTTTGAATACCTTTGAAAAACGAGTTTTCCTTTTTCAAAAACATTTATAATGATCTTTAATATGCAAATGACCATTCACACAAAGTTTTCACATTGTTTAAACTCATAGACCTAGTTATGTGTTTAAATTCCACTTTGAAACTTTGAAGTAAACTTATAACTTTGAAAAATGATTTAGGAAACTTGATGTATGCATGAACTAATGCATTTGGCTTGCGTGAAAGAATTTGTATACCTTACATTGATATTACAAATTGCGGTTTGAACTTTTCTTCTTCATTTCTTCATATATGCCGAGTCTTGAACTTGTATTTCTTGAATACTCTTGAAGTGTTGTATTGCATCACTTATTCCAACAATCTCTCCATATTTCTTGAGTACTCCTGATGTGTTGCATTGCATCCTTTAACACAAACTGAAATACTTGATTAGTACATTTTCACCTTGTTTGTTTCCATCAAAATCTCGGTCGGAATGTGAATGACTAACCACTTAGTCCAACATGTACAGCATCCTATCACTGCATGTAAATCATCAATTTTGAGTATTTTTTAGCTACGAATTCAATTGCGCACTCTGTTTCACCTAAAACAACCAAAAATATAATTAATATATAATTTAGGGACTTTGCATATTTAAATAGACTAAAATAAACTACTATCTATAAAAATACTGACTTATCAAATACCCCCAAACTTAAGACTTTGCACGTCCCGAGCAAAGGTGTAAATGACAACACAGACTAAACTAGACTTCTAACATAAATATGCACTGACTCAACTAATCCTACACCCGACCCAAATTCATGGAGTTCCTTTGGTTTACATAGCCGCCAAATTAACAAGTAACTCAAAAAATTTCAGAGTTATGATATGTCAAGACTCGCAACTGAAACACAATTAAGATCCCACTTTCAAGACATAGATCCAGTCAAGACAAAGGCCATCAACTACTCAAAGTTTTCTTGATCTATACATTCAAGCACGCAAGTTTATAATTCTCATTTAATATAGTGAAAGCACTCGAACTAAATCTTTTATTTGAGGAGTTTCACAACTTCTACCTATATTCATTATTTTTATTTTCTTTTCACATTTTTGTTCTTTTTTTAACAAATACGGGCCCTACTCCATTTCCTGTGGAAACCTGTGGGATTCTCTATTTTTTTTTTGAAAAACTCATGTTAGTACTTCTCACTTTCACTATAATTAAGCAAATCCCCCAATGTGGGTTAAAATAACATCACTTGTACATATTTGACCGTATACTCATTTTCATTATTTAGCACAAAGTCCAGCCAACAACTAAGTCCTTAATCATGAAATCATAAAAATGCTGAGCTACGAACTCGACCGAGTGTTTCTCCTAATTTTCTCTAAGTTTCAAGTTAAAAATGCAACTATAAATTACTCATCCACAACCAAAGGCATGAACAAAGCTTCGAGTGACTCTATATAACTAAAGAAATATATATATACATATATACTAAATACATATAAACATGAAAGTGTATCAAATCCTAATGAAATGAGAGAGAAATATGAATGGACATAAAATGAAAGAAATGGAAGAAATGATACAAAATACCACCATTACCATAAGATATTTGCATATAACTGTATAAAAAAATAAATGATCTCACCTGAGATCTTTCGCAAAAAATCCATCCAAAACAATCCACAATCCTTAAAACACCCCCAAACTTATTCCAAACCTTGTCCTTAAGGTTCAAAATAAGTCAAGAGGTCCACACATAGAAAACAAACAAGATGGTAAAAGAACATGATAAATATAAGATGAAGGAAACGATTCAAATTCATTCAAAATGATAAAAAAAGGAAAATAAATAAACTAAATGATACTTATCAAAGTTTGGGTTGCCTCCCAATAGCGCTTTTGGTTAAAGTCGTTGGCTCGACTTGGTCTGAGTCTGTCAATTAGTATAGACTGGCGTTACAAGTGAGATGACCTCCACATTATGGCTCGGGAAGTCTTCATAGAAGATCTTCAATCTGTGGTCGTTCACTTTAAACGCATTACCAGTCTCCAAGCTCTGAATCTCCACTGCTTTGTGATCATACACCACAGTCACAACATATGGTCCTGTCCACCTAGATCTCAGCTTACGTAGGTCAGATGAGGGAGGATACCCAGATTCAAGGTAGCCGAAGTCAGTCGATCGGTTAGTGGCTGACGCTTGGCCTTTGGTTGATATAGTTACCAATAGCGAAAATCAGGACGAGAATGAATCCGAGAATCCAGGACCCGATGCCGAGCCTAATAATGAGCGGAACGAGGCCAACTAGACATTCATTCCATTGCAAAAATCTTAAGACTTGACTGAAATAAAAACACTTTCTAACCAACACGAAAAGATTTCCTAGAGAGATTGCTATCATGGAACGCTTTTGTTTTTTCTTTATAAATCGGCGCATTTTCATGTACGTCGTTCCTGATTTCATCCAATTCATGGAGAGTGAGCTTTCTCTCTTTTCCTGCTTCATCGAGCTTCATATTAAGCTATTTCACAGCCTAGTAGGATTTATGCTCGAGATTGATTGGCAGGTGGCAAGCTTTACCAAACACAAGGCGATATGGCGACATCCCAATTGGCGTTTTAAATACCATTCAGCAAGCCCGAACCGCATCATCAAGACGTGAACTCCAGTCTTTACGAGTAGGATACACTGTATTTTCTAAGATGAATTTGATCTCCCTATTAGAGACTTCGGCCTGGCCACTCGTTTGGGGATGATACATTGTAGAAGTTCAATGAATGACTTTGTACCTCCTCAGAAGACTTTCAACCATACGATTGCAGAAGCGAGTGCCTCTATCA
Organism: Stephania yunnanensis; assembly: GCA_039657365.1. NCBI lineage: Eukaryota > Viridiplantae > Streptophyta > Magnoliopsida > Ranunculales > Menispermaceae > Stephania > Stephania yunnanensis. The sequence goes on from CM077592.1 coordinate 14,549,004, forward strand.
CTGATCAGGGCACGTAGAGTACCAAATGTTGTGAAAGTCCTCGATTTGAGGAATTTACATACCACTGTAGAGTCGTTAGTGCGTGTAGCCTTAACTTCCACCCACTTAGACACGTAGTCCACTGTCAAGAGTATGTAAACATTACCAAATGACACTGGAAATGGTCTCATAAAGTCTATACCCCAAACGTCAAATATCTCACAAATATGAATCGGGGTAAGTGGCATTTGGTCCCGATGACTAAGGTTACCAGTTTTCTGACAATTAGGACAAGTCTTGGTAAACATGTATGAATCATAAAAAATGGTGGGCTAGTAAAACCCACTCTCGAGAATTTTTCTAGCCATTCGACTGGGACCGAAGTGGCCACCGCAAGCGTAAGTATGACAAAAAGCCAATACATAGTGACTCTCAATCTGAGGAACACAATGCCTGATAACCTGGTCGGAGCAAGATTTTCATAAGTACGGGTCATCCCATACATAGTACTTAGCATCGCTCCGTACTTTATTCTTCTGAGCTTTCTAAAGCTGAGGAGATAGCTCGCTCGAGATGATATAGTTCACCAAATCGGCGTACCAGGGGAGATCTTCCATAACGACATAGATGTACTCGTCAGGGAAATCATCCTTAAGAGGAGTAGGACTTTCACCATTCTCAATTATGCTGAGATGGTCTGCGACTAGATTCTCTGCACTGCTTTTATCTTTGTTTATGATGTCAAACTCCTATAATAGGAGTATCCATCTAATTAGCCTAGGTTTGGCATCCTTTTTACTTATTAAGAATTTCAAGGCAGCATGATCAGAGTAAATGATAGCCTTGGTTCCCAAGAGATAAGGCCGAAACTTCTCAAGTGTGAAGATAACGACAAGGAGCTCATTCTCAGTAGTGGTGTAGTTCATCTGAGCTGTGTCTAGAGTACGTGAGGCATAGTAAATGACATGTGAAGCTCTCATCGAGTCTCTATCCTAAGATCTCACCCACTGCATAATTACTAGCATCACACATAATTTCAAATGGAAGCTCCCAATTAGGGGCCTAAATAATCGGTGTGCTAGTAAGTGAGTCTTTTAGTGCATCAAATGTACTCTTACATGCCTCGTCAAACTCAAAAGGTACGTCCTTTTGAAGTAGATGGCATAGGGGTTGTGCAATTTTTGAAAAGTCCTTGATGAAATGATGATAAAAATTGGCGTGTCCAAGGAAATATCTAATCTCCTACACATTCGTAGGGTAAGGAAGTTTCTTGATAACATGAATTTTAGCTTGGTCTACCTCCACGCCCTTGGTTAAGACAATATGTCCTAAAATAAGACCTTGGTCCACCATAAAATGACACTTTTCATAGTCCAGAACTAGGTTCTTCTCGATACACCTATTGAGTACCTTTGTCAAATTGCTAAGTCAATTATTGAATGAATTACCATAAACAGTAAAGTCATCCATGAAAACCTTATTGAAATGCCCAACAAAATCTGAAAGGATACTCACCATATACCTTTGAAAGGTGGTAGGTGCATTGCATAACCCAAAGGGCATGCGCCTATAGGCAAAAGTGTCGAACGGACAGGTGATGGTCGTCTTTTCATAGTCTTTAGGCGCTACCGGTATCTAATGAAAATCAGAATAACCGTACAGTAAAGTGAATGACCGGCTAGCCTTTCCAACATCTGATCAATGAATGGTAGGGGAAATGATCCTTCCTGGTAGAAGCGTTTAATTTCTTATAGTCAATGCATACCCGCCATCCATTTTGAATGCGGGTTGAAACCCACTCATCGTGTGAATTGGTGACTATCGTGACTCCCATTTTCTTGGGGACCACCTAGATAGGGCTTACCCATTTACTATCAGAGATGGGGTAAATCATGCCAGCATCAAGGAGCTTCAGTATCTCCTTCTTCACGACATCCATCATGAGCGGATTAAGCCTCCTCTGGGCTTCCCTCGTAGGTTTTGACCCTTCTTCCATATATATATGATGCATGCAAGTGGAAGGGCTCAAACCATTAATATCCTCTATGGTCCACCTAATAGCCTGTTTAAACTCCCAGAGTACTCGAATGAGCATTTCTTCCTCCAAATGTGTAAGTTTGGCTGAGATGATCACAGGGAGTATGTCATTCTCACCCAAAAACATATACTTTAGGTGCTCAGGTAATGGCTTTAGCTAAAGTGTGGGAGCTTTAACCAAGGAGGGAGAAAGTTCGGCGTCAGAAGTAGGCAACTTCAAATGATAGGCACTTGGGGCAGGGGTTGAAATGAATCTAACTCAAAAACAACATCTTCGACATCAGTATCATAGGTCAGATCACTCTCGTGGATTTGAGTAGTGTTGAGATGATGCTCTAACACTACTTTAACATCATCGCCACTTGTGAGCAAGGTCTGCTCAACAAATGGATCCATACAGTCCATGGTACACACCACAAACGACACATCATTGTGGTATCGCATCGTGTCATAGATGTTAAAATTGATGACTTCATCATCAAACTCCATGGTAAGAGATCCATCATCAACATCTATCTTCGTCTTCATCGTTTTCAAAAATGGACGTCCAAGGAGTACTAACGAAGCATTGGGGAATGGCTCATCCTTCGTATCTACCACGTAGAAGTCAGCAGGAAACACAAACTCGTTCACTCGGACTAGAACATCCTCGAGAACACCAATAAGTCTGACAACGAAACAGTCTGCTAATTGAATGACAATACATGTCTCCTCTAATGGGCCTGCATGCAATGTCTCATAAATAGACAATGGCATGACACTAATGGAAATGTCAAGGCCGCACATAACCCTCTAAATGCTTAAATCACCTATAACAAAAGGTACTGAGAACATCCTAAGATCATTGCATTTAGGAGGCAACTTCTTCTGTAGAATAATTGCGACGATTTTTTCTATTTGGACTTTTTCGTTGCCTTTCAGTTTTCCTTTGTTAGTGCTAGTTCCTTAAGATACTTTGCGTACCTAGGGACTTGCTTCAGAGCATCGAGGAGTGGAATATTGATTTCCACTCACCGAAAGGTCTCAAGAATTTCTTTCTCTTCTTTTTTTTTCTTATCTAGGATGAGTCATTATGAAAAATGAGGTTTGACCTTAAATGTGGGTGGTGATACCTTTTGAGTAGGTACCATCTATTTAGGGACAAACGGAGTCACTACTACTTCGTGTTCTTCCTCATTTGCCTGGTCTTTGGCATCACATGACCTATTGTTCCTTTTGGGTCCCTCCAGCTCTTTACCACTTCGGAGTGTAACTACGTTAGCATCAAATTAGGATTCGGGTAAGGTTGCGAAGGCAACTTTCCTTTATCCTCGAGATGTACATTCTGCTATGTCATTTGGTCCATTCGAACTTGAAGAGTTTGGATAACTGAATTGGTTTCGATGATGGATTTCTCGGTGGTAGCCCTGAATTGGGCCATTTCACTCATAAATTGGCTTTGTTGATCCATAAAGGCTTTCATCATATCCTTAAGTAAAGATGAATTATTGGAGGGTGTAGGCAATGGTTGACCTCTATGGATGAAGGTTTGAAGTTCTGGTTTTGAGGGCTCTAGCTTAAGTTTGGGATGTTCCTTGATGTTGCATGATTATATGTATTCCTAAATGGGACTCTAGATGGTCCCTGGAACTGATTACATATGGCATCGACCTATTGACTGTCCTCAAAGAGTGTAGGACATTCATCAGTTGCATGATTTGTGGCATAATAAAAGCCACAAGCTTTAACTAGTACTTTGCCAGAGGAGAAGAGACGTTCCATCATGGAGGTTAGTTGGTCAGTTTTTTGGTCACTGGAACTCGAGACACTCCCTGCAGTCAGACTTCGGTAAGCAGTAGCATCAAGATCATCATAAAGGCGTAACTACTATGCGATGTCCTCATACAATTGCTTCATTTTGGCTGGAGTTTTACCTTGAATGTGACCCCCACACGCATTATCAATCATGCGTTGTTCTATGGGTGACATGCCAACAAAAGAATCGAACTATGGCCTTCTCAGACTGGCCATGCTACAGGCAACTAGCAATTAATCACTTTTAGTGATCCCAATATGCGCCAAATGATTCGCCCGAACTTATTTTGATGCTGCATATATCCTTGATGAGCTGAGGAACTCTATCCTCAGGGAAGTATTCATTCAAAAATGCGATTTCTATTTCATTCCAGGAGTTAATGCAGCCATGCGAAAGGTAGAAAATCCATTCCTTGGCTTTGTCTTTAAGGCAAAATGGAAAATATCTGAGCTTGACCATTTCCTCATCAGCATTGGAGGGTTTCATTAACTTGCAGGTAGTATGAAACTTCTTCAGGAAAATGATAGGATCTTCATTCTCGCCACCATGGAAGGATTGTAGGAGATGAATGAACCCTGGCCTCAACTTAAAGTCTCTGGCATTATTCAGATAGTTAATGCAGAGGGGTTGTTGCGCCAAAAGAGCTTGAAACTCTTGATTGGCATGACCCATGGTGATTTGGTGATTTGCAGCCATATTCAAATGGTTTTGGCCTTCTTGTTGCCTAAGTTGGGTCTCTCTAATCCACTTATAAAATATTCTCTCCAGTTTAGGATCAAAAGGTAACAATGAACCAGTCGATTTTGACCGAGTGAGGTGTAGTAGCATAAAACAAAAAAGAAAAGAAAAAACCTAAACTCAGAGTAAGGACTAATTTCCCGGCAACGGCGCCAAAATTTGGTCACGTGTCGTATGTCGTGCGTGCTAAATATAACCCGCAATCGAGTTACCAACCACAAGGGTGTAGTAGTGGTAAACATGGGGTCGAATCCACGGGACTTGAGTTTTACTCCAAGTTAACTAAAAATGGGGGGTTTTCAGAAAATTCAATGAAATAATTAACTAAACTAGCACAAATAAAAAGTTGCGCACAAATAATATCAATGAGAATAAACCACCTAAGTTTACAGTTTCACAAGCAAGAATCAAGATTCAATGGCATTTAATGGTCATCAATCATCCCAAAAATTATTAATTCAATTTCTCCTAGATTAGCTATGGAAAATCGACATCCGCCAAAAATTTCTAATTCCCCTAATTTTAATAGTCAGGACGTCCGCCACTAACTATTTCTCTAATTAATTTATAACCTTATACATCCGCCAATCAGGTTTAACACACTAACCATAGTAATATGGATATGTGGGAACACTAATCTTAAATAACCAGATCTCATCCGCTCTCGATTTAACCTAGACTCAATTGTTGCGCACTCAAGAACCGAAAGGGTTTGAGGGCAAACGGGTGAGTGTTTGTCACTTTATTGGTCCAAAAGCACAATTACATGGATACTAAAGGTCCAAATAACTATAGATCTAAACCATATTCATACATACCCTAGATCTAAACCATATTCATTAAAATCATATATATACCCTAGATCTAAACCATATTCATTAAAATCAACAACAATGAAATAGGAGAAATTAAATTAAATTAAATAATAAATCATAGATCTCACATAATATGCCATGAATCCATCATCCCGACTTTCTTCCCCTCCGACTTAGGCAAATAGTTGATTAGCCGAACATCATCGTTGAAGAAAGTCAATGCTAAAAAAATAATAGTTGGTGTTCTTGATAATAAAACCTAAGTTTCAAATATAAAAAACTACTAAAAATTAGTCTCGGGAAGTGAGAGAAACTAATTTTAGGGGTTGGGGAGTGACTTGTGCACCAAGGAGCATCGTAGGGCTGTTTTTGGCTTGAAATTGGGCGTCCGCCAAGTGTCACATCGCCATTGGTTAGTTTGGTGCTATCGTGCTGACATGGCACTTCCTAATTGGTTGAAACAGTTGTCGATGACTCGCTGGGCATGGGTGAGAGAGCCATATGGCACGTTCTAATTGGCCGAGAGAAAATGTTATGACGCGCTGTGCTGCTGTGTGAGTGCCACATGGCACGCATAGAGGCGAAGGAGAATCACGTGAATCGATCGAAAATATGAGTCTATGTTGACACGTATCCCGAGGCAGATCAAAGAGCAGCTGAAGCGTGGAGAAGATATGTTGTGTGACGTGGCCTGTGTGATGCTTACGTGGCGACTGCTAATTGGTGGAGTTGATTTGTTGATGCTACGTGGCAGCCTGTGATAGGTGGAATCGGCTGCGATGAATGCTTGCGTGACCTGCGAAGGCCACGTGTCAGTTGTTGTGATGAAAACCGCTGACATGGCGAGACGTAACTGGTCGAGAGAAGATATGCACTGATGTGGCAACCCCTAATTGGTTGAAATATGATATCTCCAATTTTACCCACCGCGCAACGCTTAAAGCAAGGCAAACTGTCTGGCATTCGATCACTGCATATAAATACTCCATTTTGAGTATTTTTCCACCATGAACTCAACCGCACACTCCGTTTCACCTAAAAATAACCAAAAAAATATAATTAAATATATATTTTAGAGACTTTTCATATTTAAATATACTAAAATAAATTACTAAATATATAAATACTGACTTATCAGTGGGACCCACGTGTTACGGATCGAAGATCATAAATTTTAATATTATTTTTGTGTGTTGTGTGTCTATTTGATGTATTATACACTATTTCGACGTGAAATAGGGTCAACTGGAGTGTATATGGGGTGTTTGTGAGTTCCGGAGCGCGTTGGGGAAATTTCTCCAATTTTTGGTATTTTTTGGTTATTTTTCAAAAATTAATTTAGAGTTAAAAACAAGAGATAATCATGAAATTGAATAAAATAATAAATAAATTGGTGGGCACTTAGTGACTCACTGGGTCGAGGGTGACAGGCGAGTGATGTACACTAGTGTTAAAACTATTTGATATGCCTCGAGATACATGACAAATATCTCAAGAAAATTGAAATAATTGATTTCATAATGAGTCGGTCAAGAGATGGTGTTTTCTAGTTGATAGACACTTGATTGACCTCGAGATACGTAACACCTATCTCGAGGAAGATCAATATATAAAATAAGTGAATCATTAGATTTATCTCGAGATTTGTGCAATGTAAATCTCAATGAAGTCTTAATATATATTCTCTAACCAATATTTTGCCTCATTCAATTGCTTTGAGACAAAGATTAACCTTGAGATAAGTAGTACATATTTCAAGGAATATCGAATTTATATTATAATCTGTGACTATTAGATTTGTCATGAGATTCACGTTATGCAAATCTCGAGAAAATCAAATATAATATTCACAAACAAAACATAATTGTTTTGTTCATTATGGCAGATTGAATTATGGGAGAGGGGAGACTGAGAGGCATAGAGGTTTCGAGATTGTGAGTTCGAGATTGAGTCCATGAAAGGAGAGAAATTGAGACCCAATATGAGTTGTGTGTTCATTGTTGTTGGGTTGTCATTGTAATGTTGGTGTCATTATTAATGGAATATGCGCTGAAGGAGGGGACTCGGTGGTCTGAGGGAGGAGACGACTTAGATGTCGTCTCCCCTCCCAAAAGTGTCCTGGGGTTGGGGCTGAACCCAACCCCAATGAACAAAAAAACTGATTATTAGGAGAGAACATGGGCTCGTGAGAAAAAAAAAGGGGTTGGTCCCTCGAACCAGATGAATTGGGTTCAATTTTGGGATCAAATCCTTCATAATTGTTTTTAAAATAATGCAGAAAATAGAAAGAAAATCTAGAAAGAGTAGTAAATAAATAAAAAATTATATTTTTGGACAAATCAATAGAAATTATGTATTTCTATGAAAAATAAGGAATTTGAGATTTTCTCAAGGATTTATACTTATGTTTTTCTTTGTAAAGCGTGCTACGATATCTGAAAAATATTTGAAATTTGAAAAATCGTTTTAAAGCGTAATTTTGATTAATTTTTTTACTCCGAGTCACAATTGGAGTCAAAATTGGAATCCCGATATATGAGAAGTTGATCTAGAGAGATTATGGGGGTTTTCTGGTTGAATAGGGCTTATAAATATATAAAAAATTAGAAATATATATATTTAAGCCTAGACAACATAATTTTCGAAGTCGAACTATAATTTTGAGTGAAAAATGAAATTCCAGCATTAGAGAATTTATTTTGGACGTATTTAAAGGGATTCAAGATGCGATTTAGTCAATTAAATTGCAAATAATTGAAACAAATGGTGAAGTTGTTGTGGAGGCTTATTAGACTTATAAATGAATTGTAGGACTGCAATTGGAGCCCCGTGTGGACTATTTTATCGACCCGAAGCGTAAGGGAGTTGTGATATCGCGTTTATAAGGTTAATTAAATCTCATAGTAACCCTTACATTGTATGATTATAATTTCGTATAAATTGCATTGATCCTTGATTTTGCATTTTTGTTGTACATGCATACACTGTTTGGGAAGATAACGTGATTCGAGTCTCCTTATAGTGTACACTATACCGTGGTTATAGAATACTATATTATGCTCAAGGGGTTGGATTCACTAATACTTCGCATCACGTGGTTATCATGAGATGATGTTGAATCTGATCATACTCCCATAATCTAGAGGAACGAGACTCGTTTGATTATTCTCCCCGCTTATGAGACTTTAGTATTGTTTACTTACCACTTTCGGAGAACGTTATCTGATTGTGGTCAGATAACAAAAAAAGGATGGATTTCCTTTGTATTTAAATTCCTTGAATTATATATTTTGTCTAATTTCTTGGATTATGACAAGTTTTAGCGGCGATAAGGAAAAGGGAAAGCTTTCCGACTGTATATAACTTGCTTAGTTTTTTTCTCTATGTATGTATTGGTTTTTGAACATATTATATTGTATAAATAAGTTTGTGGGTTCGAGTATGATTAAGATCTCCTTTGGAATGAGTGAAATGGTTTTAGGATGAATTGAAATAATTTTGGAATTAAGGTAATGCTAGTTTAAGAATTTTGATAATTTAAGTCAAGTTAGAATGAATATATAATTTAGTTGATGCAATATATATTGTTATGGGTGGATTGTAAATCCTTTGGCCTTTCCAACAAAGCCGAGCAAGTTTTGTTGAAGATGTTTGAAGGCCAGAATTTCTGGTTTAGGCTAAAAAATAAGGGAGATGCTGTTAATAAGTTTTTACAAAATTTTGAGGATAATGTTATCAGTCAAAATGACCTTAGAGGATTATATAATTAATTTTTAGGGAACTTTAAGGTTTAAGATTTACTTTAGAATCCTTTAGTGGATGATAATGTTTTATAACTAAAGATTACAAGATCTTATTCTTAATTGTTTATTGATGGAGAGGTTAAGGTCGCTATATTATCAAGGGATTAAAGTAATCTAGGCCAGTCAAAGGCCCTAATTAAGTGAGACTTGACAATGTTAGTATCAAAGCCTAAAATTCTGAAGGAATCATGTGATTGAGGATAAATGAGTAATTAGTTAGGAAATAACACGATGAAATGAGGTTAAAAAGTCTAAAAACTTTATTATTGTGTTATATTTATGTTGTATCTATGTATTATCACTAGATATGCGATAAAAAGTTTATTCTCATTATTTGTTCGATAATTAACTCATAAAATTGGACGAGTAAAATTAGAAATGGAAAATAAAAAAGAGAATAAGTTTGTGAAATGAAACTGAGCGTAAATGGATATGAAATAGACTTGTGAAGTCCGAATTCACAAGGTGTTGTGAGTAGTTCGATACTAATATAACTGATGAAAGTGTCAGTTATGAAACCAATAAGAAATTGGTTGAAAGAGAAGTTTAAATGATTCATATACGTTTGTTCTGAACATGGATTTCTTGAAAATTGAAAGTATCGAACTATTATAATTTTTAAACCGCTCAGGAAAACATTAAAATAGACTTAAATTAAGTCTCAAGCGATTGAGAATCGTTTGAAAAATGTAATATGAAATTGGGACTTTTGGGAAGCACATGATATGGATATCTCGGGTTTTATAATAAGGTTAGTACTGGTTGGATGGTTAACTCGGGAAGACCAATTCTATAAAATATTAGTTTAATTCATAACCAATTGATGGTTGCTTTTGAAAATAGTCTCAACAAATAAAAAAGAGTTATCAAAAACTTTGAAAAGGAAAGTGATTAGACAAATTGAATCTTGAATTGAAAATTACAATGAGATTGTGATATGATAAGTCAAGTTATCTAAGTCAGTTGCTATGAAAATAAAATACTTCGAAGAAAATTATTCTCCTTTCAGAAACGAAAAACAAATTGAAATGAGGAATTGAGAAGTTCTTTAAAATAATCAATCGACTTCTATATAGAAGTAATGAAAACTTTGATTGTTTATTACTCAAGTTACCTATCTATAAGTGATGTTAGGTATAGTGGTTTTATGAATCGAAGAAAGAACTGATAAAATGAATGAAAATATACGAGTTAGAAGTAATCTTTGTTAAAATCGAATTAAGTGTTGTTATGAAATAAAGATCAACGAATTTCTAACTTGAAGATGAAAATTTGTAGTGATAAAATCAATAAGTTAGAAGTTAAGGTGTTGGGGAAAATGGTCTAATAATATATTGGATTAGCTATTAAACATCAACACAAGTGATTGTATTTTGAGATTAAAAGTACCCAATAGTCACTTCTAATCGAATTAAGTAATGATATTTTATCGCTACGACTTAAAAACATAATAAATGAATAGATAGACGTATTAATTGAGAATCCGTAAGCGATTTGTATAGGACGTCGGTATGAATTCCTATATTGCGAGAATTTCCATTTGTAATACTTAAAGGATTGAAATAGCATCCTTTAATAATTTGATTAGTTATTAAATTAATCGGAGTTTGAAAATTCAAATTCTTCTATCTCTTCAGTTGAATAATAATGGAAATGTGAATTCATCAAAAGTAATTTTAATGAACAGTAAGATAGAAAGTTATCTTACACATACTCTTAAAATGTACTGAATTTCTTTTTGAGAAAAAAAAAGTTGGGATTTTTGAGATTAATGGAAATAACGTAAGGCAATAAAAAAACAATTTAACTGTTTGAGCCGTAAAGTTTCTCTATTTCAAATTAAGATTAGCTAAGGAAGACTTCAATTCATTAAATGATAGTAAGAAGTCGCACCATGCTTAGCTAAGTGTTCGAAAAGAGAAGAGATATAGATTGCCTTTCTTAGTCAAAATTAAGGAGCTGTAAGTGGTTTGGTTTCTAAATGAAAGTCGTGGTAAGTTTATGAAGGGACAAAGAATTGAGATCAATGTGAGAATAGTTAAGATTGATAAAAATTGAATGGAATAAACTTAATGTATAAAATAAAATGAGATGTTGAGATGACTTGTGACTGCTGGAAGTTACACAAACGGACTCCTTTAGTAAATGTAAGGCACTGAAGTAGTTGTGCATGATCAAAAGTGTAAGTAACTCCGTTTCATAATCACGATTCATTTATAGTGTAGAAGATCGGTGTGATGCATCCACCCATATTTGAATAATTGAATGAATTGGTGACAGTCAGTATAAAAGAGTCTATGAAGTTTCATCGGAGTCAATTGGAGGCCGAAGTATAGGCAACTAAATGGTCGATTTAAGGCACCGAAGTAGTTGTGCATGATCAAAAGTGTAAGTAACTCCGTTTCATAATCACGATTCATTTATAGCATAGAAGATCGGTGTGATGCATCCAACCATATTTGAATAATTGAATGAATTGGTGATAGTCGGCATAAAAGAGTCTATGAAGTTTCATCGGAGTCAATTGGAGGTCGAAGTATAGGCAACTAAATGGTCAATTTATTCTCACATTAGTATGAAAACGAAAATTTTAGGATCAAATTAGAATATCAAACTATAAGCTTGATGGAACTTAATATATCTTCACAAGGTTCTTACAAGGAATCAAACTCCAAATGTTGAAAGTTTTGAACCAAAGTAGTGTACAGCTAAGATCGGTGAATATGTTGTACATTGGTTCAATTGTAGTGCTAAACCACTTGATTAGTCGGTGGTGAAGTTTAAAGCACTAATTATTGTAAATTGGAGATGATGTAAGATGCTTATATGTTGGTGAAGAAATAAATGAAATGAAAAGAAATGCGTGATTTATAGCTCAGTCGGTAAGCCTTATCTTGGTTTGGTAGGAAATATTGAATAAAGTACAGTGTATCTGACTTGATAAGTTTTAAGAAATGAATATTCTTCAATTATAATTGAGTAGAGATTAAGAAAAATAACATATTTATAAACTTGTATGAGATACAAGTTAAAAGTTATACTATGAGAGTATAATCATCGAATATGTTGATTTTTCCATTTAGAAGTATATGTCTACTCAAGTTAAAGATAACTGTCTCTATTTAGACAATGAGAGAAGTTGGTGAATAGTAAATGATTAAGATGTGAGTTTATGGGAGATCTTAGTAAAGTGAAAAGAATGAAGTTCTTGATGAACTCATCATTAAAGAATGATTTGATGAAGTTAGAAAAGCCGATAATTTTTTTACCAGTCAAAGAAGAAGTTAAGTGAATTGGCTGATGAGTTGGAATTGGTAATTGCTTTTTGGTCCATAATCTAAATAATATTGTGAGTAGATAATTAGAGAATGAGTGAGAGTTGCACGATGTGTCGTATTTCTATTTTTGATTGAATTGAGAATTTGAGATCTCTTGTCATAAGATGATAGATGTGTTATGAGGTCTATAGTCATGGTATGACTTGTGTAATTCCAAGTTTCTGGTGGGAACGCTGGAATGGTGATGGATCTGATACACACACAACTCTATTTAGTATCTAATGTTGTGCTCAAATATCATTTGAATCAATATGCAATTTTAGACTGATGATAGTGTAAGAGTTAGTCAGTCAATAATTCAAATAAAAAGGGGTGATTAGTGATGAGGAAGTAAAATGGGATGTGTACAAGAGTTTGGGTGGACATGGAAAGAATTAATAATGGTTTGTCGAATATTATTCAAATTAGAATAAGAATTGTGTTATGAAAAGCAAGATAGGCTAGGTCTTGCTATGTATTGATACTTGAATGTGATTCAAGGTATGAGATGAGAAATGAAGTAAGGTTATCGAATATTCCACAAAGTTGATTGTTTAACTCGTCAGAAATTCACAAATTGTCAAGATTGGCAAGATAATAGAGATAACTTTTCATTAAACTAAAATTTTAGTAAATTAAAAGTTAAAATGGTTATAATTACTACCACCGAGTTGTTGAATACAATGAAAGTGACTAGTTCCACTTATCTGTTCACCTTGGATATTGTTTTACAGGTTTGGTTTAAAAGAATTGTATATGCATGATCATTTTTTTCGAATCTCTTTTGGTTCAGTAATCTGTAAATTTAAATTTTGAAGACGAAATTTTTAATTAGTTGGGAAGATTGTGACATCCGAGAATTATATAAACTTGATTAGGTGGCTAATTAAGTATTTTCGGATTTAATTTCGGACTTAAGTATCTAAGATGGACCCACGTGTTACGGATCGGTGATCATCAATCTTAATATTATTTGTGTGTGTCGTTTGCCTATTTAATGTACTATATACTATTTTGATGTGAAATAAGGTCAAGTAAAGTGTATACGCGGTGTCCGTGAGTTCCAGAACGCGTTGGGAAAATTTCTCTAATTTTTGGTAAATTTTAGGTATTTTTCAAAAATTAATTTAGAGTTAAAAACAAGAGATAATCATGAAATTGAATAAAATAATAAATAAATTGGTGGGCGCCTAGTGACACGCGGGGCCAAGGGTGACCACAGGGGATGTACAATAGTATGGACGCCCGAGGTTGGTCGTTAGCGCACATGGTGAATTTATAGACACGGATATATATATTTGTATAGTATTTATATATAATATATTTTATATACAAATCAACCTATAGTTTGAATTAAATAAAAGTATACCTTGGATTCGCCTTGAGATATATGTAGCATGAGTGTCGAGAAAGAGAATGTTGGAACGTGCTATTGGAGATAATCTATCCACGCCTCGAGTTGCGTGTTGTCCAATCTCGAGGGGAATCAATGGTTTACGATTTTTAATAAAACCATTTGATCTGCCTTTGAGATATGCTATACATATCTCGAAGAAATTAAAATAATTGATTTCACAGTAAGTTGGTTAAGAGGTGGTGCTATTTGATTGACCTCGAGATACGCAACACTTATTTCGAGGAAGAACAATATATAAAATAAGTGAATCATGAGAGTTTTCTCGAGATTCGTGCAATGCGAATCTCGAGAAACAAATCTTGAGAAAATCCTAACATATATATATCCTTAAACCAATACACTGCCTCATTATTCAATTACTTTGAGACAAAGATTGACCTCGAGATATGTACTACGTATCTCAAAGAATGTCAAATTTAAATTATGATTTGCAAAAATTAGATTTTTCTTGAGATTTGCATAACGAATCTCAAAGAAATTAAATATAATATTCATAAACAAAACAAAACTATTTTGTTCATTACAGGAGATTGAATTTTGGGAGAAGGGAAACCGAGAAGCAGAGAGGTTTCGAGATTGTGAGATTGAGATTGGGTCCGAGGAAGGAGAGAAATTGAGACCCGAGATGATTTATGTGTTCGTCATTGTTAGGTTGTCGTTGAGATGTTGGTGTCGTTATTAACGGAAGATGGGATGGAGGAAGGGACTCGGTGGTCCGAGGTAGAAGGCGGTTTAGATTTTGTTTCCCTTCCTAAGAGTGCCCTGGGGTTGAGGCTAAACCTGACCCTAGTGAAAAAATATTGGTTTTTGGGATAGAACAGGAGCTTGTGAGGATGAATAAGGGGATTGGTCCTCCGATCCGGATGAACTGGGTCCTTAAAAAAATAATGCAGAAAATAGAACGAAAATCCGAAAAAATAGTAAAATAAGAAAAATGATATTTTTGAACAAATAAATAGAAATTATGTATTTCTATGAAAAATAAAGAATTTGGGGTTTTATCAAGGATTTATACCGAGGTTTTCCTCGTAAAGTGTGTTATCATACCCGAAAATACTCAAAATTTAAAAAATTATTTTAAAGCTTAGTATAGGTTAATTTTGATTCTGAATCACAATTTAGAGCCAAATTGAGATCTGAATATCTGAGGAGTTGATTTGGAGAGATTCCGAGGTTTTCTAGTCGAATACGACCGATAAATATATAAAAATAAGAAAAATTATATTTAAGTCTGGACAACGTAATTTTCAATGCCGAACAATAATTTTGAGTTAAAAATGAAATTCGGGCATTAAAGAATTTATTTTGAAAGTATTTACGGGGTTTCGGGATGCAATTTGGTCAATTAAATTGCAAATAATTGAAAAAATGGTGAAGTTGTTTTGGAGGCTTATTGGACTTATAAATGAATTGTAGGACTGAGATTGGATCCCCGTGTGGACTAGTTTATTGACTTAGAGTGCAAGAGAGTTGCGATATCATGTGTGTAAAGTTAATTAAATCTCATAGTTACCTTTACATTGTATGATAATAATTTTGTATAAATTGAATTGATCCTTGATATTGCCTTTTTGTTGTACATGTATACACCGTTTGAAAGGATAAAGTGATTCAAGTCTCCTTATTTTGTAGACTATACCGTGGTTATAGAACACTATATTATGCTTGAGGGGTTGGAGTCACTAATATTTGCATCACGTGGTTATCATGAGATCATGTTGAACTAGATCATAGTCCTTTAGTTAGAAGGAACCGGACTATTTTGATTGTTCTCCTTGCGCGTGAGTCCTTATTATTTACTTACCATTTTCAGAGAACATTATTCTGATTGTGGTCAGATAGCAAAAACATGATGGATTCACGATTGTATTTAAATTCTTTCAATTATATTCTTTGTTTAATTTCGTAGATTATTATGTATTTGATTATTACAGGTGTGCTGGATATTGTGGGATTCACTTATCTGACATTATAGAATTTTTATAATCGGATAATGAATGGTTTTAGCAGCGACAAGGGAAAGCTTTCCGACTGTATGTAACTTGCTTAGTTCTTTTCTCTATGTATGTGTTGATTTTTGAATGTATTATATTGTATAAATAGGTTTATTGGTTCGAGTGAGATTAGGATCTCCTTTGGAATAACCTGAACGGTTTTATGATGAATTGAAATAATTCTGGAATTAAAGTAATGCTAGTTTAAGAATTTTGATTTTTTAAATTAAGTTAGAATGAATATATAATTTAGTTGATGCAATATATATTGTGGTGGGTGGATTGTGAGTCCTTCGACATTTCCACCAAAGCTTAGTAGGTTTTGTAGAAGATTTTTGAAGGCCGAGATTTTTGGTGTTGGCTTAAAAATAGAGGAGATGCTGTCGAAATTTTTTACGAGATTTTTAGGATAATGTAATCAATCTAAATGAACTTTGAGGATTATATAATTAATTTTTACGAAACTTTAAGGTTTAAGATTCACTTTAGAATCCTTTAGTGTTTGATAATGTTTTATAACTGAAGATTACAAGATCTTATTTTTAATTGTTTATCAATGGAGAGGTTAAGGATGCTAGATTATCAAGGGATCAAGGTAATCTAAGTCAGTCAGATTCCTTAACTAAGTGGGATCTAACAATATTTGATCTTTTTGTTGCCACCTCAAACTATTTAATGGTTCCACCCATACTCCTCTTGATCCATTGATTTACATCGAGATCGAAACACATATCTTAAGGCAAGGCACAACACATCAACGACCCACATTTCTTGCTTACACTATTCATCTTCTTGATGCTTACGTTATGCGTATCTCGAAGCGAATCCAAAATTTAGCATTTAATTTGATTTAAAGTATAGGACTCATTTCTTATATATTTAACACGGTATTTCACGCCTATAAATTCATCATGCACGTTAACAAGCACACTCGGGCGTGCACACTATTGTACATCCCACGCATATCACCTTCGACCCCCGCGTGTCACTAGGTGCCCACTAATTATTAATATTTCATTTATTTCCATATATATATATATCATATATATAAATATATATATATGGCTATAACTTTGTCGTCTACACCAACGAGTACATTCAGTAGTGCATGCTATCTCATAACTGTGTGTGTGATCCTTGACTCACACATGACATTAGGCGTCCCATAGTCATCAATTATAGACCAATTAATTCCAATCATTTCCATAATTAATAATACAAGCCATACAAGCACCAATCGACATGCAAATCCACGCACACGCTAATCCAAATAAGCCAGGTTTAACCACGAGCCTAACTTGGGTTAGTTAAAGTTCGAATTAACACTAATCACTTACTTAAAGTAACAGGTCCTTAACTCAATATGTTATGTGCAATGCCTAATTAGCATAGACATATTTCCTTCAAATCTATTTTAATATACTGTTGTGAAAAAAATATTCTAGTGTGCAAACTAAAACTTTGCCTATCGGTGTGGATAACATAAGCTCCACATTGCTTTAAGTCCCAAATCTTTGGATTCATAACCAACTAAGTTTACTATCCTGGCTCCCTAATCAACAACTATCGCTCGATGTTATCTATTTTACGATTGTACCATTCATGTCCGGCTTAAAAGCTTCAATGACCACGATAACTTCTAAAACCTAAGTTTATTAAACACATGATCGAGATGTCTAAAGCATTAAGCTCAGAATCAATACAAACTCTAACCATTGCATTTTTATATTCACTTTTTAATCATATTCTAAACATAACATTTATACCATAGGATCCAATGATCCTTAAGATGTATAAACTACTCACACTTTATTGAAACACACATATCACAATTCATTGTGGAAATCATTAAAAATCAGAGATTAATATAAATGAATTACCTTCAATAAAACCAATTAAACCAAACTTTAATTGTAAACTTGAAGTCTACAATATTTTCTTCACACAATATTCCTTAATACTCGAACTCAAAGTAATCCTATGCTAAATTACTCTAATGTAGGCTAATAGTTAGTATGTGATGGGTTTACTACGCCCTAATACCTATTTATACTTTCTAATAGCAATTAGAACCCTTACTTTACAATTTAACTCGAAATAAAACTCAAACTTTCTAATTTTTGTAAGTCTGGTGCTATCACTAATGCCCCAACGCTATGCGTGTTAAGCCACGGTGTCGCCACTGCGCCACCACTACATACACTTATTTTACTCTCATGTCCACCCGATGTTATCCCTATCTGTCTTGGTATCGTCCCTTGTGTGCCACTGCGCCGCGATTGCACCAGACCTCCAGTGTTGACTTCTTAACTTCTTTTACTCTCCCATGTCATGCTTTTCCTTCCCATGCCTTCCCATAGCATCACCATGTGTAGTCATGGCGCCAACTATATTTTCATGTGTTTTTGCTTCGTTTCTTTTCGTTTTTACTCATTTCCTTTCTTTACACCTTAATTCCATAAAAATGCAATAACACTATGAATTAGAGCTCATTTAGGGATATTTATACTAAATATACTAGTAAACTAAACCTATATACAAGTATAAATAATCACTCATCAGTGAGAAAAGTTATTCGGGAATTTCGGAGCATATTGGTAAAATTTTCAATTTTTGGTCGAATTGGGGTATTTTTTGGGGTTTAATTAGGACATAAAAATAAGGAGATAAATATGACAAAATTATTAAAAAGAAAAAGTCCTGAAGGGTATTGTTGTTGTAAAGTTGAGGATAAAAATCAAGGAGCATATTGGTCATTGGTCACATACCTTTTTAATTAAAAATTGAATCAGCAGGGGTCTTTTTTGCTTCATGGGTCCCTGTGCACCATCTTCACTATTCTTTATTGTCTCATTGGATTATCGTATCTTTCATCCTTACTGTGCCATTTATAGTCTCTCTCATTTTTCTTTCTCTATTGTCACTGTTGTTGTGATCAAATAGAGGAGCTGTGACTGTTGAGTGTTGGTGGAGTCAAAGGTGAGCTTCAAATTGATAGTTTCAATTTTTGGATTATGGTGTATAGGGAATGTTAGGAAGGGTTATGGATTTGATTTGAAGAGTAGAGTTGAAATCAAACTGGTTTACAGTTCTTTTGAGAAGGATATGACCAGGATTCATCTCCTCTATGTAATCGACTTTAGGGGTCTGGGCAAGGGTGAACCATGCCCAGACTCCGAACATAAAAGAAAAAATTTAGCAGAACATAGCCTCTACTCTATTATGTAGGGAGAAGAAGAAGGGGAATTTGATCCCCCAGACTAGACCAAACCAGATCGGGTTCAGGAGTCACACCCCTCCTCATAAATAAATAAATATGTTTTAATTTGAAAAATTAAATAAGAATATCCCTGGAAATTAGGAAAAATCTCAAAAAATAAGATTTGTGGAAAAATTAATAAAAATTGTGGATTTTTATAAAAATATCCCTTGCCTATTCGCTTCTTCACTCTGAACGGACCAATGAACCTCGGTGCAAGCTTTCCTATAATCTCAAACCTCTTGTGACCCTTCATCGAATAGACTTTTAGATACACGTAGGTCCCGACATCATACTATAACTCGTCGTGATACATATCATAATATTTTTTCTACCTCTCTTGTATACCCTTCAGCCTCAATCTGATCAGTCGTATCTTCTTTGTGTGATCTACTACAATCACTGGCCCAATAATTGCTATATCATCAGGCTCCACCTAGTAAAATGGAGATCTGCACAATCTATCGTAGAGTGCCTCAAATGGTGTCATGCCAATACTGGACTAATAATTGTTATTGTAGGTAAACTTACACAAATGAAAATACTCCTCTCATGATCCACCGTACTCTAATACACATATCCTTAGCATATCCTCGAGAATCTGAATTAGTCTATCTGATTGTCCGTCAGTATGTGGATGATAGGTTGTACAGAGATCAACCACGTGCCGAACTATGTCTTCATGTTCTACTAAATTTAAGATGTAAATTACGGTCCTCCGTCTGACACAATCAATAACGAAACGCCATGTAGTCAAGCAATCTCCCACTCGTACAAGTTCGCCAACCTATCCACTCGATGTATGGTAAAGATTGGTAAAAAGTTTGCAGACTTCGTTAACCTATCCACAATAGTCTAGATACTATCATGTTGTGAAGGCCATACCCCCACTGGGGGCTGGGACCTCCAAGGTAGGTGTAGAGTCTAGCTCAATGGTACACGGTTTGTGAAATTTGGGCTCTTAAGCCTCCAGGACCCAAGTTCGAACCGTGGGAGGCGAAAGATTATGCCCATATTATGTATTGACCCAGGCGTATGGGATGTCCTGTGTGGTGCCCTACGGTTGAGGCGCGACTCGTGCATAATATGGGGGGGACATAAAAGGTGTAGGGGGCCCTTGGCCTTGGTGGGGGGTTCCTCTACACCTACCTTGGAGGTCCCAGCCCCCAGTGGTGGTATGGCCTTCACACATGTCCACACTAAGATCGAGGTAGACTACTAACGAAATCCATGGCAATATGCTCCCACTTCCACCGAGGGATGGGAAGTGGCTGTAATAACCTACCGGGCCTTCGATGCTCAGCTTTAACTCGCTAGCATACCTCACACACTCTAGCATAATAAGAAATAGTGGTCTTCATCCCCGACCACCAAAAAAGACGATGCACGTCCAAGCCGGATGAACCATAAAACGTGAGCGGTGAGCCTCATCAAGTATCTCATCACATAACTCAGTCATTGATGGAATCCACAATTGACCTCTAAATCTCAGGCATGAGTCTGTCGACTGACTCCAATCTAGATGATACAAACTTTGAGCAAACTCCAAGAACCTCTGGTACTGCTCATTCGCCTACTGACCTTTAAGTACACTCTAAATCGACACTGTTTGAGTCCACATCTACCCACAAATCAAACTCTGGTACTAGTCGGGATATTAATAGAATACATCGAATCAATTGGCTCGAGTAACCCATACTTGTGTGTCATGTGGCAAGTAACAATCTCTGAGACTACACCTTTACGGCTCAATGCATCTGCTAGAACATTGGCCTTCCCGGGGTGGTACTCCAATGAGAAGTCATAGTCCTTGAGAAACTCAAGCCTACGTCTCTGTCGCATGTTCAACTTCTTTTAGGTGAAGAGGTTCTTCAAACTCTTGTTGTCAGTAAACAACACAAACTTCTCTCCGTTAAGATAATAACGCCAAATCTTCAAGGCAAAAACAACGACTGTTAACTCTAAATCATATGTAGGGTAGTTCTTCTACTGAATCTTCTGCTGCTGGGACACGTAGGTAGTCACTCTACTGCCCTGCATCAAAACACGGCCCAAACTGACATTAGAAGCAATGGTGTTCACCTCAAAACCCTTCCCTGACTCAGGTAGTACAAAAACTGGTGTGGTAGTCAATCTTTCCTTCAAAGTCCTGAAGGCTTGCTTACAACTATCATTCCACTGAAAACTCGTATACTTCCTCGTTAATTGCGACATTGGTGTCGCAATCTTCAAGAATTCTTGAACAAAACACATGTAATAGCCTACCAACCACAAGAAACTACAGATATCTGTCACTGATCACGATATAGGCCAATCTATCACTATTTTAATCTTAGTTGGGTCCACCGGTACTCCGCTGGCTCCAACGATGTCACCAAGAAATTCGACCACTGTAAGCGAA
The DNA here is from genome assembly GCA_039657365.1 of Stephania yunnanensis. Classification (NCBI taxonomy): domain Eukaryota; kingdom Viridiplantae; phylum Streptophyta; class Magnoliopsida; order Ranunculales; family Menispermaceae; genus Stephania; species Stephania yunnanensis. The sequence goes on from CM077592.1 coordinate 14,570,559, forward strand.
AACTCACACTTATTGAACTTTGCATACAGTCTGTACGCCCTCAAAAACTGCAAAATCATCTTAAGGTGTTCTTCGTGATCCTCACGAGTCCTGGAGTAGATAAATATGTTGTCGATGAACACAGTGACGAACCTATCGAAGTACTCTATTAACACTAGATGTATGAAATCCATGAACATCGTTGGGGTGTTAGTCTACCCAAAAGGCATGACCGTAAACTGGTAACGTACGTATCGAGTGCAAAAAGTAGTCTTCTCCTTGTCTTCTGCTCTAATCCTCAACTGATGGTATGTAGATATCAAATCAATATTTAAGAACCACTGTGCTCCTGTCAGCTAGTCGAACAAGTCGCCAATGCGAGGAAGTGATACTTGTTCTTCACTATAACCCTGTTGAGCTGACTATAATCAATGCATAATCTCATGCTACCATCTTTCTTCTTAACAAAAAAAACTGGCGCCCCAAGGTGGGTGACATGCTAAGGTGGATGAACTCTAACTCCAACGACTTATCAAGTTGGCCTCTTGGGTCCTCTAACTCCCTCGGAGCCTTTCAGTACGGCAGAATAGATATAGGTTTGGTCCCCGTGACCAAATCAATGATGAAGCCAATCTCACTAGGCAGTGGTAATCCTGGTAGCTCTAAAGGAAAAACATATGGGAACTCGCACACTACAGATACCTCCTCCAACCTAGTCTCGACTCGAAACACTAGCGAATGTCTCAACATTCACGCTAGAAGTAACTCTACTTTTGGTAATTGGTAAACTAGTCAAAGTCCCCTGAAAACTGAACTTGGGATGTTTGAAATTCTGAAACGTAACTCTGTTGCTGAAACAATGGATCCGTGCATGATGAGCACTCAACCAATCCATGCCCAACAATGCATCGAAGTCTAGGAACTCCAACACCTTTAGGTCTACTGGTAAAACATGACCGTATATCTCTACCGAAAAATCAACACATAACTAGTTTAGGTATATCTTTTCCCCAGCAATTGTGCTAAGGATCAAGGGTCTATCTAGTCTAGTGGGTTTCAAACCCAACTCATCAACTATGTGACCGAAAATAAAAGATACTCTAGAACCAGAATTCAGTATAGTGTACATAAAATGACTAAAAATGTAAATCATATCCTCAATAAGGTTATGGGTACCAGTCGGATTCGGTGTGGCAACAACATGAACCTGCTCCTAGTTCTGTTGTGGCTGCCCTCTGCTCAATTGTGGACACGTACTGACGAAGTGACCTCGTTGTCAACACTCCCAGTAAGTACGCTGAAATCCCAAACTAGATGGAACACTCTGTCCTCGTCTCTGTACCTAATTGAAACTCTAACCATGTCCATACCTCTACCCCTGACCACTGTCTCGGCCCCTTCCACTACCACTGCCCTCAGCCCTCTGATACTACTATCGCTGAGGACCTAACTATGCCGGCTGCTGTGGTGTACTGGCATAAATCTGCACTGAGTCAGATGGTATTGTCGTAGTATGCGCTATATAAGGTGGAGATGCAACAGATCCTACACTTTTAGCTCAATCTCTCGTCTTCCATTGTTTTCGTCTTTTTTTACTCCTGTCACCTCCAGGTTAGATAAGTGCAATGGTGGTAGAGCCGTAACTACTACACCGGTGTGCATGGTCAAAAAGGTCTCACTGGTCATACTCCTCTCGTAGGCCTCCTATAAAGTTCCTGGAGCTGTGGTCACCACCATAGTCCCGATCTCACACAGCAAGCCATGCATGAAATAGTAGGCATGATCAGCATCTGAATCAGCTATGCCCTGGCATACTTCATTATCGACAAGTACCGGCCCATATACTGCATCATTGTCTCATTAATAGCCCGTCGGGTATTTTAAAACTCGGTCCTCTTCATGTTCCTAACCAATGAGGGAAATACTTTTGGTTGAGTTTTTCCTTGAACTAAGCCCAGTCCTTGGGCTTCCCTTTTGTAGCCACCATGCTACGCCACCAAACATCCGCCTCTTTGAAAAACGAAGCTAACGAGATGTCAGCCTCATTTAATCTGGTGTAGCCAAACATCGTAGATCTTCTCGTGACTCATCATAAACTTCTTTGCCACTCTGAGATCCATACAACCATAAAACGTCTTCGAGTGATGTCTCCGAAACTCGCGAGACTAGCTCTCCTCAGCCATTGCCCGAGTACTTGCATATGTGGGCCTGCTCGGCGTATCCTCTGCCAGTGTATTAGGCATAGGTAGTACTCTCTCGACCTGAGCCTAAACCCCCTCAACAATCACAGGTTTTGTCGGTGCTGCAGGAGCCGTAAGAGTGTCCACAGTAAGCGCACTCCCATTCGACTGACTGGTGTTGCTGGCGCAGAAGGCGATCGTGTAGCCTCGGCCCTCAATAGTCGAAGAATATCCTGAAGCTACTGGCAATGTGATGCGACCAGCTGGGATACCTTATACAACCTCTCATAAATGCCACCCGAACCGCTATCGTTGATCTCAGGCTGATTGATCATCGCAATCTGCAATGAATGTAATTTCTCGATCAGAATAAAGCTAACGATAGTAGTAATATACAACACATCAAATAGTTCATATAGTTTAGTTTTAATTTCGCCAACTCTCCCACTTCCCTACTAAGACTTAAGTCAAGATCATAGGGTTCCACTCTAAGTTCCAATCATTGTCCTAAGTACTTATGGGTTTATGTCTTATGCTAGTTATGAGTTAATCAAAAGTTTCCAAACTTAGCTTTTTTAAAACCGTCTCTGATACCAGCTTTGACGGCCCCAGTTCCACAACCCAAACTGAGCCTCGTCCGGCCTAGACTTACGTGGACCCTGTCTCAATCCTCGCGCCGTCAATGCAAGCCTAGTCAGCTTTCCTAACCATTATTCATTACAAGGCAACATGATTTAACATTTATAGTGAGTTAATTAAATTTGTAAGTTATCAAAGGTTATGCGGAAGAGATTTCAACTTAAGCAAATCTAAACAACTCTAAACCAATCAGTTGGGGCATCCTAGAGTGTGGAAACCCCGCATAACACTTTCAACGTGTATAATAAACAAATGAAAGAAAAATCATATCATATACATATCCTAAAGTATCTCACAAACCCATATACCCCATGTGGTAAAAACAATATACATAAGCAATAGAAAACCTATAAAAGCACGAGAGGGAAGGCCGCTCCAAAGTCCTCACAATAAATCTCCCAGTACTAGCTTATTTTCCTGACTCGGCTGCGGATTTGAATTCATTCAAACATAAGAATGACGAGCCCAGGTAAATAATTCCAGTAGGATACTAAACAACATTTCGAAATAAATAAATCAGTTTATATTCATGCAGATAGAAAGAAAGATATAAGGACGCATGATAAATAAAAGACTGTAAATGAATCAAGAGCAATCGATACATGAGTGTCCAAGAATGAAAATAAAATAGGCGAAAGCAGTCCAGACAAACAAGTTGTTGAATCTTGGCAAACCATCAAGACTCGGGTTCTAGGGCTTGGTGCAATCACAAGTCCTGGAATAAACATGCTAAGAACTCACACCCAGATGAGAACAAGTATCTAGTGTAGTGCATCTTGAAGTTATAACTCTGGTATGTTACCTTAACCAGCCACTCCTTTCAAGGATCACCGTTAACTCACTTGCCCTCGGATAGCTCAATCAAAATGGAATTTCAAGGATAGATAGCAAAGCAATAAACAACAATATTCAATAGCTTAAAATGAAATAACAGTGCAATTCCTAGTTGGTTTAATTACAACCAAACCAAACCAACGTTGGTTATGAAGCCTTACACAATGTTCCCCCAACTTTCACGCACTTCAACAAGTCATATTAAATCAAAATTTCACATTTTAAGATTTATAACTCTATTTGATCAATCAATCAGTACCATTCATTTTATTAACAAATTAATTTAGTTCATTAGTTTTGGCCATTTACACAATTATTTTTCACCAATTTAAATATTGTACCAAGGTCCGAGCTTAGGTGCTACTCAAATTATGATATATAGGGATTTTAAAATTTCTAACCTTAGTTAACTTGGATAACAAATACCCATTTAAATCATTACCCAAAGTTGCTAAGTCGCAACTAGTCATAAGTGAACAGTTTTGAACCATATAAACATACTATGTTCTACCTTGTTTTTCATTGACTAAACAAATTTCAATGGCCACAATCTTTATTGATCATCAAAGTAGGTTATACTGAGATTCAAACGAACATATTCGCAAGTCAATTGGATCCCATTTGATGTCTCAAATCAATTCATCAACATGCTTACTCAAAACCATAAAAAATAATAGTGTAGTCCAATGTTTCAAGCTTTCTTTTCGGCCTCCAAAACCTTTCAAAACCTACTCGGAAATCAAATATGATTTGCAGGGGTTGATTTTGATATATAAACACGAAAACCCATAAAGTATTTTGCTTAAAAACATTTGTTTGATTGCTCGGATCATTACCTCAAAGTTGCCCAAAAATTGGACTGCAGTACTGGTTCCACAACACTAGTTTTTATGCCACCAATTCGACTTCAATAGACCTACGAAACCATCTCAAAACCTCAAGCTGATTCTAAATGACCTAATTTGATATATAAACATTAAAACTAATGTGTAAGTTTGACAAAAATTAAATGTTTAATCCCTCAAAACAATATCCTAACATGACATGAAAAAAAAACTACAAAACATCAACAACACACATCAATTAAACACCACCAAAACCACAATATGACACCTTGAATGATCACAAAATATCACCCAAGATCAATGTTAAAAACTCAAAAATTCAGTGACCATGTGTCGTCCTCAAAAATCTCGACGAAAACGCGCAAAATTTACGCTAAAACGGCGAGAATCGAACGACTAACCAAGATCGCACCTTAATTCACGTTGTTGGTCGATCCCTTGGCGTAAATTACCACTTGAAATCTATAAAACCCACGTCCATTTTCATTTTTTTTTAGAGAGGAGAGAGAAAAAGTGATGAAACACCCATTTTTGTTTTTACTTTTATACTTCAAATGTCATCTTGACCCATCTACCAATCCCAATACACATCTTATGGCTCAAAATCATTCCTTCCAACTACTTTTATGACTTAATTGAGTGACTCCTTGTTAACTTGGTCTTTGATCTTATCCTTTTGAACAACTTAATTGACCTTTCACAGGCTTAAATGCGCCCGGTCGGACACAACTCACTTCGTCGTGCCTCGTTACAAATTTTGTCGATTGAAATATATTCTCACACTAATTATTATTCATATTTCATTTTCCATTTTGTTAGTGCTTTATTAAAATTATCCCCTCCGGATTTTCGTATTCCCGCAATTTGTTCGCTTGGTACTCATTCGCACACATTTTCCCTTGGCAAACCTGATCCGAAACTCTAACATGTACATGTAAACATCTTCATACGTTTGGACAATTGGTTTCACATTCGGGTAATAAATACATAATACAAACACCAAACAAAAATAGTATACCTCGGTGTCGACGCCCAAAAATTGGACATGTGTATCATCGCAACTGGGTCCTACGTACGACCCTGAAATGACTTGTGGCACGAGTTATATTTTACAGTCGTTACAATATTTTTCGTTTAATCTCTTGTATTATTATGCATTTTATTACTACATGTGGCATGTATAGTGTGGGATTTACTTATCTGATATTATCAAGTTTTTATAATTGGGTAATGAAAGGTTTCGAGCAGCGATAAAGAAAATGGAAAGTTGCCGGGTTTTTTGTGACTTGCTCAATTTCATTCTCTATATATGTATTGTTTTTTATATGTTATATTTTATAAATGGGCCTTTAGGTTCGCGTGGGGTTAATATCTCCTTTGAAATGGTTGTAACACTTTTATGGCAGATTAGGATAATTGTGGAGCTAACAATGGTTTGATTTGAAGTTAAAACTAATTTTGATTTTTTTAAATCATGTTAGAATGAATGTATATTTTGTTGATGCAATATATATTGTTATGGGATTATGAGTCCTTTGGCATTTCCACCAACCCGAGAAACTTTTGTTGAAGATTTTTGAAGGTCGAATTTTTTTGTGTAGGCTTAAAAATAGATGACTTATTGTCGAAAATCTTTTACAGAGTTTTAAAGATTATTTAATCAATCCAAACAAACTTTGAGGTTTCAAATTAACTTTAGGATCCTTGAAGGTTAATAAAGTTTGATATTTGATGATTACAAGGAATTGATTTTATTTATTAATTGATGTAAGGTTAAAGCTGACCAGATTATCTGGGAATTAAGGTAATCTAGGCCAGTCAGATACCCTAATTAGGTGTGGTCTGACAAATCGAATCCATCATAATTTAAAAATTTAAACGAAACAATAGTATTTCAAGAAACCGTAAATAAATGAGAATGCAATCCATCTTTTTTTATTCCTTAACTACAATCATACATCGACTTCTGAAAGTACTAAGAGAATAGTAATGAGGAATCATGAGTTTGATAGGAAGTCCTTTTAGAAGCCACGCCTTCGACTATTAAGAGATTATGATCTTAGCCAGCATCACTTTGACGACCTAAACCCCAGTGGGTCCAGGTCGTATTGCCTATATCATCGTCAAACCCCTCGAGATGAACCAGTGAGTTGGGCAATGATCTAGTAAGCTCTAAACTTGTTGAATATATCAAGATAATCTACAAATTGACTAACAAGGTGATGAAGTGCAGAAATAAAACCTTCCAAGTTTAATAAGTGCATAAATAAAACCTTTCAAGTCTAATAAGCGCAAAAAGATAGTAGAAAGTCTTACAATAATATCCAAATTGAAACTATAGGTTTTAGGTCTATCTACCCATAGGAGTACCCATGTTTTATTATGAAAGAATTTCTCAAAACATAATAAACATAAGCTTGCAAACAAGAAAATAGCTTATATACCATGGTCTTGCCCTTTTCTTTATCTTAAGCTGTAGCTGAGGTACTTGGAGGGGGAAAGAAATGGGTAGGCAATAAATTTGAGCAAAGCATTGACTCGAGAAGCGAACATGATGCATTGAAGCCGCCCTACGACCTTTCCTCCTCCATGACTATTAAATATTGATGCTCAAATCACCAAAACCATTTTAGGCCTTGTTTGATAGGAAAAGAACATTTCTTAAGAAAATTTTCTTGAGTAAATATATTCATAAGAAACTTTTCCTGCATTTGTTTGATTGCACATGTAAGAATCTTTTCCCTCAAAATCCACCAACAATAATTTTTGAAATAAATATGAAAACTTACCATATTTATTAAATATATTAATTTTTATATTTAAAATATAAGTTTAGTGCGTCTTAATATGGAAACTCATTTTCTCAAAAATATAAATATGAAAAATTGACAATTATAAAAAAAATGTTTCGCCAAAAAGTCTTTGCTATTAAACGCAAGAAAATGTCATTTTTCCATAGAATTTATCATTTTTCTTTGAACATTTTCTTTTTCCGTCAAATCAAACAAGGCTCTAGTTTAAACAAATGAAACTTGTTGACTCCCATGTACAATTTTATAAAAAAAAATAAAAATAAAAAAAAACAAACAAGCAAACTTGACATCAAATCATGTACCCCAAAAGTTTTAAATAGGTCATGTTGTTGTTTTTTTTTAAATAGGACTTAATTTTTTTCCTTGAATAAAGTTGAAATTCCGTTAATCATTAATAGCCGACCCAGATATAGAATTAATTTCTACAATAATTCGCTCATCATATTTGTTCAAAGAACTGCTATTAATTTGGTTGTGACTGCAATTATGAAATTGAAATAGCGTGACATCAGGGACGACTCTCTACAACATCTGCAAACACATGACAATACACAAACACTATTAAAACCAGATAACGAATAACAAACTTTCAACAAGGGAAAAAACCTAAGACTTCGAACAAGAAAACTCAAACTAACTATGAAATGAAAAAAACTAAAGAAATATCAACCGAACCGCAACGAAATCGACATACAACCTTTGAGAAAGATGAACCACAACTAAGGGTGGCAAAAAATGTCCAGACCCGCTTTAAAAGAGTCCAGACATAATTTTTTCAAAACAAATACGAGTCCAGACATGTTTTTTTCTGTTTTAAAAAATGGGTCCGGACGAAGTTTTTTTAAAAACTGGTACCTGTTTAGCGATTAATTTAAATAATATTTTTTATTTTTATGGGTATTTTAAAACTTTCATGATGTTTGCATTGTAATTCCACTAATGATAATGTTATTTTTATATGGAAACTTGTAAGACTTGAATTTTGAATATGTAATGTTTTTTTTGTAGCGATAGATGAAGCGTGGCATAGTTTATATGTTTTATCTTCATTATATTTTGGCAAAATAAACCATGAATTTATATTAATCAAGGACATTTTGTGTGTAGTAGGTAAAGAAGGCGATTGAATGGCTTACGCAATTAGCGAGTTGAGGCGGAGGAAAAAGAGACCGGAGGCGAGCGATGAAATAACAATATTTCACATGGTTGGATATGTTTTGAAGATATTTGGAGGTTTCTAGATGAGAATACAAGGTTTAGGCAAGAACGACATCAATTTGGCTATGTTTCGGTGAAGTCCATTTTGACTAACAATCAGTGTTTTGGCCATAACTCTCTCATTTCTAGTCCATTTTGTCCCGGAGATCAATGGATCTCAAGTTGCTTTTCTCTCAAATTCCAATGTGATTCTTGATATGTTCAATTTGTGGTGTTGATTTGTGTTTGCTTGAACTTGATGCTATACCTGCCTTAATCAAGTAGGTGTAGAACTTAAGGTTTCAACTCACCTATGACCGTGGGTGTTCAACCCGAAAATAGAAAACACAACCCTTGAACATACAACACGTCGAGCGACGACCGTTAATGAGAGGGGCCTTAAAATTTGAAGTTGAATGCAGCGTTGCACTTATGCTAAAATCTCAATCGCTGAAACCTCGGGGTGGAGTGAAAAATTACGAAAATTCGCACATCTTCACTCGAATTAGGGATTGCAAGATGAAAATTGGATATAACGAATGCAACCTAGGTGAAATAAACTCTCTTGGACTATTTTCCCAATGTGAAATCACAAATTGAAATTCATCGCAATTAACTTAATTTTGTTTGTAAATTTCCTTTACAAACTCAAAATTCAATTCTTAACTTACTCTTTTTAATTAGATAACAAATTAGCACTCAACCGTCCTTGTGGTTCGATATCCACAACTTCAACACTATTTTAGGTCACTATTACTACCACGTTGCCATACACTTGTGCCTTGTGTCAATGGAATGCATGGTTACATAAAAATCATGCATTTTTTTATAATAATTAGGTGAAAAAATATTTTATTATATTAAAAAATAGATCTAGCCAAAAAGGAGTTGCTTTAAAGACATACGAGTCTGAGCAAAAAAAAAAAAAAAGGTGTTCATTTCAAAAACGAGTACGAGTTCAAACACTATTTTTAGTCTTTATTAAGAGAGGGAGTCCAAACCGTTTTTTGCCACCCTTAACCGCAACAAAGATGAAAATAATCTTCAAAAATCTATCTAGATATGCAGCTTATTCAGTAAATAAAATGATGCAAAAAAACGTGATTGGAATCACCGTAGATCGAAAATGCGGATCAACAGTGGTTCAAGATTTAATAATAAAAAAACAGCAAAGATAATTAGGAAAGAATTTTAGGATTTTGGAAAGAAAGAAAAGAGGTCTATTCTTAGTTTACTTTGATAATTGTAAAAAATTGTAATAAGTAGCGTTTTTTTTTCTTTTTCTTTTTTTGAAGTAATTTGTGATGAGCAGTCGATGTATGGGCTTTGACTTAAACAATTGCCTATTAGATACCAAAAAAAAAAAAAAAAAAAAAAAAAAAAAAAAAAAGAAGGTAAAAATAGAATTATATTTAAATGTAATAATATTTTCAGGCGAGTAATGAAATTCTACATATCATTTAAACAAGTAAACATATTAGCTCAGACCATACATAAAATCTATAATGATTTGGCAAAAATATCTTTAGTGAGATAGATTAGACATCACTTATCAAGGAAGGAAGGTTGAAAGCAAACGTATAGCTCCAGACCATAATGTTGCTGTTTCCTGAGAACGCCCTAATTTTAAATGGTAGACCCAAGAAATTAATTACACTGCTGAGAAATGAGAATCATCTATTCAAGTGCAGGCCTAGGAATCGGCTGCCATCCAGCACACAGTGGCAGAACCTCCTTCAAGGCTTCCTCGGGAGCTTGCACCGTCCAAGTTGGATAGTATTCACTAGGATGAAACACTCTTTCTGCTCCTGTCACACACGCTTGAGCTCCGCATAAGAAAATGTCTCCCTCGGATCTTAGGCAACCCGATGAAGCCTCTTCCTTATCCGGTGCCTGCGCAAAGTAAGAACTAACAGGTCATTTCTTAGGCAGAGAACTTACCCGGTGGAATTCCAATCGAAAATTAAAAATTTAATAAAGATCATATAACTTCTGTTCGAATTCAGTACATGCAAATAAAATTTATTTGACAGCACAAGACAAGAAATGTATGGGAAGGAAGAACAGTTGCAGGTTTGGTAAGACTGTCGAACAAATCTTTCTCATCATTTTTACATTATTCCTTCAATCAACGGCATTGAACCTTTTCTTTGGATTTTTTGTCCTTTAAGTGTGTTCGGAATTTTTTTAACGATGGGAAAGAAAAAAAAAAAAACGAAAGACAACTTCTGAATTGGAAGTAGCTTTCTAACTAGTGAGTTCCAAGTTAGTGAGAGGGAAAACCAAATGCCTCTCAAGGTCAAGGAAAGTATTCGTCCCACCCCACAATCCACATCTCTATGAGATGAGGCACGAAGAGCCTATTTGCAACTCTTATAGAAAATATCCATCAAAACTGCAGTCCGGCTTCCTCACCCAAATGAGAAAAAGCATTAATTTAGCTAAGAAAAAATAAGAGGTGAAGTGCATCAACAATACAATAAGTATAAAGCTATCTTATCTCGACAGGGAATAGCAATAATTTTTATTTTCCACAGAATATAAAAATATTGTAAAGCACTACAACATTTTCTTAGAAAAGAACACTATTCAACCATTGCAAATCATATCCTCCATTTTTATTTTTTTTGTCTACAACGGGACATGCTTTAACTCCATCTATGTTGTACGCTATGTAGTGCGCTACATAATCGGTCCCAAGTCCAGATAAAGGAGGAGGACTCTGACGCCCATTTTTCATACCGAAAAATGGGTAAGCAATGTCTCAAACTCATTTTTCATACCCAAAAAATGGGGGAGGAAGGCCCCAAGCTCATTTTCCATTCTTGAAAAATGGAGGAGAGTTGCGATAGGTTGACAGCTAGCGTAAAACTTTTGTCACTTTTCATGAAATGGATCAAACATATATAAACGTTAGGGCATTCCCACCTAGCGACACGCTGAATCGGAGCCTGGGTGTAGTGAGAAATGAGCTATGGTGTGTTTCACATCGCCGCCTGGGTGTGAAGAAAAATGAGCAAGGGTTCCCACACATGGGACATGTGTGGGTAAAGAAGCTAGTCTCTTTCACATTGTCACCCGGATGTGAAGGAAAATGAGCAAGGGTTCCCACACAAAGGACGGGTGTGGGTAAAGAAGCTAGTTCAAAACAAACACAAAAACAAAATCATAGATACGGATACTAGATCTTTTAGACAAAATAGAAATAGAAAAAGAAAACAAACACAAAGGGGAGAAAAAATTCGTTTAGGAACATGGAACATAGGAAAACTTACAGGGAAGTCAATAGAACTAGTAGATACTATGATTAGAAGGAGAGTCAATTTTGCTTGCCTCCAAGAGACAAAATGGGTAGGAGAAAAGAGTAGAGAAATAGGAAGCACAGGGTTTAAATTGTGGTACACCGATATAGATAGAAAATGCAATGGAGTATGAATTGTGGTGGATAATGATTATAGGGATGAAGTCGTAGAGGTTAAGAAAATGGGGGATAGATTGATTCTAGTTAAATTAATTATTGGAGACGAAAAAATTAACATACTTAGCGCCTATGCACCACAAGTATAATTAAGCGAGAACATCAAACGCAAGTTTTGAGGCGATATGAATGGATTTATGCAAAGCATACCATTAGATGAAAAGTTTTTTATTTGAGAAGATTTAAATGGGCATGTCGGGGCAAGTAACGATGGGTTTGAGAGAGTTCATAGAGGTTTTGGTTACGGTTATAGAAATGGAGGATCAATCTTAAAATTTGCTCCAACATACGATTTTGTCTTGGCAAATACTAGTTTTAGGAAGAGGGAGACGCATATAATTACTTTTAGTAGTAGTCATAACAAGGGTCAAATAGATTTTCTTTTAACAAGAAAAATAGATAGAAAAATATGTAGAGACTGCAAAGTAATACCTGATGAAGCGCTTACTACCCAACATAAGTTAGTAGTACATGATATCAACCCAAAACGACGACATAATATGAATAAAAGAGTTAGCGACCCTAGAATAAAGTGGTGGAACCTAAAAAATAGTAAACAAGTAGAGTTTAGAGAAAAACAACTAAAGGAAAATGTTTGGAATCTTGACTTAGATGCTAATACAATGTGGCTAAAAACGAATAGTTGCACAAGGAGAGTAGAATCAAACGTATTAAGTATATCTAAAGGCTTGGAACCACCAAAGAAGGAAACATGGTGGTGGAACGAGGATGTCCAACGAGCAATTAAGACTAAAAGAGAGATGTATAGGAAAATACTTAAGTGTCAAGATGAAGATGCGTACAAACAATATAAAGAAGCAAGAAAACAAGCTAAAAAAGTAGTTAGTAAAGCTAAAACAAATTTCATGGAACATTTATGTACAAGGCTAGGTAATAGAGATGGCGAAAAAAAAAAAAATATATATATATATATATATATATATGCTAGCCAAATTAAGAGATAAAAAGAAACAAGACCTAAGTCATGTAAGATGTATTAAGGATGATATTAAGGAGAGACGAAGAAGTTACTTCGATAGTTTATTTAATGATGGTCAAGTTGATACTATAATAGATAAAAACTCACACCAAAAAAGAAATGTAAACTATACACGCAATATTAGAATTATGGAAGTTAAAGAGGCATTGAAAACAATGAAAATAAGGAAAGCATGTGGCCCAGATGAAATATCCATAGAGGTTTGGAAATGCTTAGGAGAAATTGGATTGACTTAGTTAACAAAACTTTTCAATAAAATTCTAAAATCAAAACGGATGTCAATGGATTGGAGAAGCACGCTTTTGCCAATCTTCAAAAACAAAGGAGACATTCAAAGTTGCTCAAACTACCGATGAATTAAACTTATGAGTCGCACTATGAAACTTTGGGAGAGGATAATTGACAATAGGCTAATGAAAGAAACAACATCAGGGAACCAATTTGGCTTCATTCTTGGGAGGTCAACTATGAAGGCGATTTTTTTTTTAAGACGATTGTTAGAAAAATTTAGAGAAAAGAAAAAATATCTTCATATGGTATTCGTAGATTTCGAAAAAGCATATGATAGAGTCCCTAGAGATGTTCTTTGGTGGGTTCTAGAAAGAAAAGGAGTGCACGCTAGATATATAGACACTATTAAAGAAATGTATGATAGAGTAGTAACAAGTATAAAGACATTTGGAGGAGCTACAAAAGAATTCCCCATTACGATAGGACTACATCAAGGATCGGCTTTAAGTCCATATCTATTTACTTTAGTTATGGATGAACTAACTAGGAATATTCAAGAGGATATACCATGGTGTATGCTATTTGCAGATGATATTGTCTTTGTGGATGAAACAAAAGATGGAGTGAACAAGAAACTAGAACTCTGGATGAATACATTAGAATCTAAAGGCTTTAAGTTGAGTAGGACGAAAACTGAATGCATGCACTGTGAGTTTAGAAACACTAGACATCAAGATGATGAAGTGATAAAATTAGGGGAAGTAGAAGTTCCTAAGGTGAACCACTTTACATACCTAGGATCAATCATACAAAATGATGGTAATATTGAGAATGATGTCACATATACAATTCAAGCTGGATGGAAGAAATGGCGGAGTGCAACAGGGGTGATTTTTGATCGAAATGTTCCTACTAAGTTAAAAAGAAAATTTTATAGGGCCGCAACAATTAGGTCAGCTATGTTTTATGGTAGTAAATGTTGGGTGGTAAAGCAACAACAATTACGTAAAATGAACGTAGCAGAAATGAGGATGCTTAGGTGGATTTGTGGTAAAACTCGTAAAGATAGAATAAGAAATATAGAAATTCAAAGACAAGTAGGAGTAGCACCAATTGATACAAAGATTAGGGAAATGTGGTTATGGTGGTTTGGTCACTTGCAAAACGGCCTACAAATGCCCCCACTAGAAAACTTAGAAACTGTAGAAATTAGACGAGGTAGGGGTAGACCAAAGTTAACATGGGACGCATTAATTAGGAGGGATTTGAATGGTTTGGAAAGCTCACCATCAATTGCACTTAATCGAACACAATGGAAAAGTTTGATCTATGTAGCCGACCCCAATTAATTTGGGACTGAGGCTATGTTGTTGTTGTTGTTGTATGACGGGACATGCTTTCGTGTGTGTGAATGTATATTAGGGAGAAAAAGAAATAAGACTAAGCAAAAAATGAACAAAGAAAACAAAAAAAGGAATAATAAAGAAAACACGCACACACTCGTGCGCGCATTATAGGCATTGAACAATCACACAATCAATTAAAAAAGAAGGAAAGCCAATCCACTGCATAAAGAAAAGATTAAGGTCTTCAAGATCATATACAAAAGTGAAAGGCTCCTAACAAGTCTCTTGACATTCTTATCGAAAAAAAAAAAAAAAAGTCTGTCGACATTACTGTATCCAGCTCAACTGCAACCCTATAGCTTGCACATGTAACAACTAAACTAAGAGAAAGCTAGACAATAACTAGGGAGTCATACATTCATTTAAGATGCCTGAGGAACACTATGATTGACATTTGCCTTACTTAACAGACAGTCTAAAAACTTGAATCCTGTTATACTACATGGCTTAATCAAAAGCTAAAAGTATCTGAAAAATCAACATTAAGGATTAAAAATATGGCAAATAAGCAAAAACAACATCTAATGTTGGAATCACGCATGACAAAATAACCAAGATGAATAATGTGAACAGATTCTAGAATGCGATGTACTAGCATATGCAACCTGGTTGTGTGGCCTCTGCGCCATCTTGTTTCGTAAACTATCAGTTCTGAACCTGAAGGATATTTAGACTTTTGTTAAGTTTTCTAGCATATGAATTAGTTAACATACCATTCACTATAGAAATATACAAATGAAGATTTTTCTTTTTCATCTAATATAAATGTTAATTATCATTGTATTCTTGCCACTGTAGAGTAAATGGGACCAGCTTTTCACATCAAATTATTGACGTCTATGACACCATAGTCAACCACATTGGCCACCATATTTGAAGTGAATGGCCTTTCTACCATTTTGGGCACTCTGGCAACAGTGATTTTGACCGTTATCAACGTTTTGAAGAAGCTCCAGTTGTGTCACTTGTGTGCTTATTCAAAACACTTATACTTTGCTAAAGTACACTCTTTTCATACCCCACAAACACCAACGCGATCACACATGCAGTTGGTGTAACGACCCGAACTATTGGTGCAAGGCAATAAGGTCATTCCAATCTTGGGTGACCCAAGCTCAACCCATAACGCAGTGAGGACTCCAACAAAAGGTAATTACACGCAATATTCATGTTATTATTGTTGCTTGTTGTGAGAATATTGATGAGTAGTATATGTATAATATCGATAAAACATCACTACATAGATGACCAAGGGTGTAACATGCTTTATAAGTCATTAGTTGGACCTCGGGATGCGAATTGGATTGACGTTAATATTACGAAAATCAAGGTACTCGGAGAGAAAATAGGAAATTAATAATCATTGGAATTGATTGGGAAGTAAGTTATGGGGCCCAAGATTTTAATATTACGAAAATCAAGGAAATAGTGGATGGATAAGATACAGATCACAAGAACTAACACACAACACAAAACGAAAACCGAAATGTATGTTTGTGCGCCATTAAACAGAGAATGAAACCCTAATTCGTTAAAAGTGTGTGTGGGGCCCACCGTTTCATAGAGAGAGAGAGAGAGAGAGAGAGAGAGATGGAATTATGTGAATTGCGTGTGTCGTTTATGTGTATAAGATCAATCAAAAACCTAATTTTAAATTTAATGCATGCGTTGAGAGAGAGACACTTAGATCTAGGGCGGGCATATCTATTTTGGTTTGAAGAAAGCGTTGACTGGCCTTCACAACTAAGGATAATTCCTTTCCTACAACCATAGGTGAGTTATTGGCCATATCTCGTTTATGTTTTCACTTAATTTCGTCATGTTGCTGTTGTTGGCTATTCTTAATGCTAAATCAATTAAATTGAGGTGAAAACAGTGAAATCCCATGGTGGGATGGATCCATAAGTCATTTTTACATTTTCAGGGTTTTAAAACTTGTTTTATGGACCTAGGACTATTAATTGGACTTGGGAACCCTAAGATGAATTTCGTTTATGCAACTGCCCCTGAT
Organism: Stephania yunnanensis; assembly: GCA_039657365.1. Lineage (NCBI taxonomy): Eukaryota > Viridiplantae > Streptophyta > Magnoliopsida > Ranunculales > Menispermaceae > Stephania > Stephania yunnanensis. The sequence goes on from CM077592.1 coordinate 14,587,172, forward strand.
TATTGTTGTTTAACACCTATTAAAGTTTTTGGGACGAATTCATGGTGGTTTGAAGCCGCGACAAAGTCCCCAAGTTGAATTCCCTCATGAAATTGGACAAAGTCCCCGATGTTCTACTTATCATCGCAGAGCGAAGAGAGAGACCTACTACTTCATCAATTCGAATCTCAAAAATTGGGTTGTTCTCTAAGTCGAAAATAGACTGAGATTTAAGGGTTGATCAAGTTTAGTCGCGTCACCTTGTTTTTTGTTGGGGTTTTGCCTAAGGGCATATAAGGTTCTTCTAGGACCTATTTAGAGTCAAAATTGACTATGGAACCTTGTCTAATGTAGCTAAGTGTTGGGGCATGTGCCCTAGGTCAATCCATTAACTGTCTTTATGAATACTTTTAGTTAATAAAATAGAGGATTTCATTTGTTGTTTATTATAACTAATTTGCATGTTTACATTATAATAAGATCCATGGGTATTTACTGAAATATCCTAAATGTCCTTAGTAGATCATTATACTGGGAACTATAATGAATTAAGACTAGTGTGAGTGTTGATTGATGATCATATAATGATTATACGTATAGGAATACGAATCAAGATCACGAGTACTTGTTAGGGAACAAAGTACTGGATCAACCCGCTATGAGAACATCACATGGATTAAGTCATAGTTGTTTCTCATGATAGGTATATTTTTAAGTCATCTGACTTGAGATTACCAGAGACTTCAACATTAGAAACACAGTGATTTGACACGATCAAACGTTGACTTTAACCGGAGGATTATAAAGGATGTGATTGGTTACTGTGTGAGCAATATGATGAAGTTGTGTAATCAAGATAGAATTTGTCCCTCTCATATAAAGAGAGATATCCAGTGGATTCCTCGATGTGTTAGACTGTTAAAAGGCCTAGTCTAAGTGAATTGATATTAATCAATGTCACTTGGGTGTTTTCAGTCTACCTAGAGATCGAGACTAGTACTATTAAACATGTTGGATGACAATTTCATGTCTTATGTTTGATCAAAAGGATATTGTGTGACAAAAGGATGTTATATACACTACTGATTAGGTTGTATCGGTTTGATATTCGTACAATTTGGGTAGTCATAATGTCTTGCTAGAGGCCGCTTATGACTTGTATACCAAAATGTGTTTTGGTACACTATCAACGTTGTATGAGCCTATTGGGTTGCACACTAAGAATGGTTTTGCGAGATTTTAAGATGGATTAAAAAAACGAATTTTACATGATAAAATTCATGACAGAAACGTCCTTGTGGTGTATTACACTTATACTTCTTTAAGTAGGGGTATATGTGTAATTTACTTAACCGTCTATATACAAGGGTTGTATAAATAGATACTTTAAGTTAGAACACACGTAAGAAAGATTAAGGGCTGAAACTCTATTTTCGTTTTAGAAACGAATTAGAGTTTTCTGGTACGCTCTGGATCGTTTTGGAGATAAACAAAAAGGTTTGGTATTCTCTCGAAGCTAGCACTTCGAATCTCGACCGTCGTTCGTGTGTGGATTGCTGGTAGAGGGCGTTCGTCGTTGGCAACGCCTTAGAGATCGATCAACCTTCAGAAAGTTATATTGCGACTGAGGTATGATTAAGTTTTCATGGTTTAAACGTTTCAAAATGGAATTCGATTCGGATCCTGTTGAGGTTTTCGTCAAAATTGTTTTGTAATTTCCTCTGCGTATGAACCCCAAAACCCAACACTAAGCACGTGTTGGAGTCTACAACGACCGAAGGAGTTTGGATTTAGGAATTCGCACACGAGGTAGATGGTGGTTACCTTTGTTATCATTAGTTGCACATTATTAGTTATTGTTTAGTCATGTAGCCTTTTTGGACTGGGTATGAGAGCCATACACCGTAACAAACTTGTTTTGGTTTTCTAAAAAAAATGGGATGATAAGCATGAGTGAAAATTCGATAAAATTAGCTGAATTTTAGACGAAGTTAATTGAGGTTGAAGGGATCGAAACGAAGTTCTTATGTAGTTTAAAAACTACAAAATTTCACCGAAGTTTATGTTTAAAAATCGACAACTTTGATACAAATTGATATGAATCGTTAAAAACAAGGAGAAACTGCAAATTTTTCGGTCAAAAAATCGAATAAGTGTGTTGGGTAGTGAAGGTTTGTACTTACCTCGCATTAGTGAGAAGAATCAAGTTAGATTATCCCTAAAAAGTGATCTACCATACAAAATATGCATGACTAGTGTAAAAAAAAATTGACTTAAAACCATTAGCTTGTGAATTTTTAAGGTATAGATGCATAATTGTATTAGTTTTGACATCCCATAAAATGAGTTTTAGTTTATTAACCATTTAAATGAAAAATTATTAAACTTCTCTAAATTAGTAAATTTTTACCAAAATTCTCCACATCAAATTAAACTTCTTCGAACTAATTCCAAGTATCGAGAGGGCAAATTATAAGGCGAAATCGAAGTTTCGATCCTTGATGATAAGTTGCATGTTTCTTTGCTGCTATGGACAGGCTACGGAAATTGAGGTGATCTCCCATGGACCGGTAACATAGCATCGTACTCCTCCATAGAAGATCATGAGAGTGTTCATTTCCTAAGGTGGTTTGGCATAAAACCATGGACATAGGTAGACTTGACAAGGGGACTCGTCGACAGACATGTTTCTCTATCGACTTGCATGCCTGCATGGTTGGTCAACCATGGTTTTTCTACAAATAAAATAGTCACATGTGTATGTGCTATGAACTATGATTGCATGCTTTTTTTTAGGTCAACTATGATTGCATGCTTGATTATGTATTTATATGTTTTTTGTCCACTCAATTAAATATTTACGCTCAGGAAGTTATTTATTTGCATTTAGGTTATTAGTGGAATAATGATGGCTTAGGGGACTCCTACCTTCTTGAGCCTCCTCTACTGAGTTCTAGAACACTCAACCCCCACATTTCAGGTACCTCGTCTCGTGTGGTAGATAGCGAGGAGCAGGGATAGGAGTCTAAATATTCTCTTTGATGTGTGTGGTGGTGATTGATGACTTTATTATTACATTGTATTTTAGTAAATTGTACAAAAAGGATATTATTGGGATAAACACGACGTGTTTTGATCATGCTTTGATTTACATTTTGGAAACTTGAGAACATATGTTAATATCTATTTAATTTTGCTTCTGAATGTTTTATCATAAATGTTTTTAAAAAACCGATTTTCAAGTTATATAGGTTGTGAAATAGGTTCAAAGGCGTATTAGAACCCACTAGCTTGGACAATCTGGTAAGCTACTGGTTCTAGGCCGGGGCGAACCCAACCACGGGGGTCATCTCAGACTCGAACATGTGCTTTGCTACATTAGACAAGGTTCCATAATCAGTTTGGACTCTAAAACAGGTCCTATGAGAACCATATACCCTTGAGCAAAACTCGAACGAAAAACCCAAGCTCGATGTGAGCTTCTTGTTTAAGATGACGTTGCTCAACTTAACCAATCCCTAAACCTCAGTCCATTTTTAACTTAGCGAACAACCAAATTTATGAAATTGGGATTAATGAAGTTGTAGGTCTCTCTCTCTGCTTTCCGACGATAGGTAGAATGTTGAAAACAAACATAAAATGAGAGAGTTGTAACTATTTTACTTGACACTACGTGGTTCTCCAATTTCATTCAGGAATCCAATTTGGGGGCTTCAGGGGGGCCTACGAAGTTCGATCCAATTTGAACCACCGCGAATTCGGCCCAAACACCTTAATAGGTGTTAAACAATAATAATCAGGGGTAATTGCATTAACAAAACTCATTTTAAGGTTCTCAAGTCCAATTAATAGTTCAAGGTCCATAAAACATGTTTTAAACCCCTGAAAACGTAACAATGACTTAAATGATCAACCCCGCTAGGGGATTTCACCGTTTTCACCTCCAATTTGATTGATTTAGCATTAAGAACAACCAACAACAACATGAGGAAATTTAGTGAAAACGTAAACAAGCTATGGCCAAGAACTCACCTATGGTTGCACGAAAAGAATTATCCTTAGTTGTAGAGTTCAATCGATGCTTTCTTAACATCAAAATAGATATAGACACCCTAGATCTGAGATCTCCGACCCCTTTTCTCCTTTCTTTTCACATGGGCTGAGCAAAACACAAACAAATAAAAAATAAAATAAAATAAAACTAGGTGTTAGTGTGTGCTCTCTCAACGCACGCATTAAATTCAAAATTAAGGTTTTGGTCGGTCCCACACACATAATCGACGCACGCGATCACATAATCTCATTCTCTCACACACCGAAACACCCATGTGGGTCCCCCCACACACTTTTCACAAATGAGGGTTTCATTTCTTATTTAATAAACCCACAAACACACACTTCGTTGTTGCGCGTTATCTTGTTGTGATCTCCATCTTATCCATCTACACTTCCATTGATTTTCGTAACATTAAGATCTTAGGCTCACAACTTAATTCCTAATCAAATCCAATGGTTATTAATTTCCTATTTTCTTTCCGAGTACCTTGGTGACTCAAATAGACACTCTCTTAGGTGACTTACTCCATATCCCCAGGCATATCAATGGTTGTGGACACTTCCACCTAATTCCCTCACTTAAAATCCTCTTTTAAGTATTAATGTGACACCAATTCGCATCCCGAGGTTCAACCAACTACTTATAACGCATGTTACACCCTTGGTCACCTATGTAGCGAGGTTTTATCAATAGTATACATATACTAAACATCAATATTCACGGAACAAACAACAATAATAAGATGAATATTACGTTTAATTACCTATTGTCAGAGTCTTCACCGTGTAATGGGTCGAGCTTGGGTCACCCAAACAGGAATGACCTTATTGCACTGCACCAAAAGTTTGGGTTGTTCCAGTAGGCTTCTTAGATCATGATGCTAAACGGCCCAACAAGCATCATGAGAACTCTGTCACAAAAGCACTTGCACTAAAATTATAAGGCGTACGGTGAAACTAAACCAAAAAAGCCACCAATGAGAGCTTGTTTCTCATGCTTCAACTTTCCATTCAGCTGAAATTACTTCTCAATGGCATGCTCGAAAACTAGACTGTTTATAAACAAGTTTTAGTCTTCTTTCAATTGACCTTAGAGAAAGATGCAAGAGGCAGATGTACTTCCAAATGCCATGATTCACACGATTGCCATAATTATCATTAGAATGAAAGACAGCTGGAAATCACTACAAAGAGTTCCAGTAGTAGTGGAGATTAGAAATTGACAATCTACCTTCTCTGTGTAATATTTGAAAGTTGCCTTCTTATCTCCAGCTTCATATATATTGCACTGCGAGTATATCTGCAGTAAGAAATCTATATAAGTAAATAACCAATCCTCTCAACCTGCCAGAAGTATTGGTGACTCTGAATAACAATTGAAAGGATATCACAACGGTCAAATTCAAGGTACCTGGGATTCTACGCTGGCACAAACAGCATATATGCTCCAATTTCTGGTGTAATTGTTGTAAAGATGAACCTTCCCATATCTCACACGTGGGTGCCTTTGCCTAGTTCCATCAAAAAAGCAATGGTGAATCGTCACACGGATGCATCTGTCATCAACATGAGTTGGGTCTGCCCCAATAAGCATTGTCTTGTCATGTTGTGCAAAATGACACCTGAATGAAGGAAAAAAAAAATTGATTAGTGGAAAATAATATTTAACGGATAATTTAAATATCAAATCAAGCAGGGGACATCAAAAACTACCTCGATATCGTAATATCAGTGCTTTGTCTTGTGATATCAATTAGTCCATCATCATAATCACGCAAACTACAACGGTCTATCCAGATGTGTTTGGAGTGGGGCTTAATTTGAATTCCATCGACATCATGCCCTCTTCCACCTTCAAACTCCAGATTACAGATTATAACATGTTCACATTCCTTCAGCCTAAGACCCTTACCTGTAAACTTTATCCTCTGGCCTCGTCCATCAATTGTCTTATAAGATGAGATACTTAAATAGGAAGAGAGATGGATAGTTCCAGAAACATCAAAGATAATCCAAAATGGTTCTCTTTGGCGGCATCCAACACGAAGTGATCCAGGCCCGTCATCTACAAATAGAAAGAATTCGACATATAAAAGCAAACAACTAAAAAGTAATTGGAAAACAAAAAAACAAAACAAAACAAAAAAAGCTATGTTTGCCCAAATCTATCACTCCCTAACCCTTATAAGTTGCATCAAACTTCTTTATTGATGGAATCACTATGCTCTCTTATAGGTAAAAAGAGAACCCCAATTACATTCAAATTCTAATTCATAATTCCCATCAAGCTATAGACTTAATATTGTTATGAACCTTAATCTATTCTAAAAACTATGCAATTCAAACTGCCACAAGAAATTCAAAAATATGAATGATATATAATAGTTTTACATAACACATACATATACCACCTAGTGTTTCTGATTTTAAAAAAAAAAAAAAAAAAATACATAGGCCACATGCGAGCTACTCACCTAAGATTTGAAATGACTCAAGGAGCAACATTTGAATAATTTTCTGGGGATTCGGTTGACTCCAGGTTTTCAACCAAGGTGATGACTGGAAGAATTTCTTTATTGAACTTGAACTATGATGGTTGTGGTGATCAATTAAATGTGATATGAAGATGGATTTCAAAACATGAAATTAATTCAACAGAAGTGCTTCTAGTTAGTTTTTAAAATTACAGTTATTAATTTGAAATATTATGAGTTAGTACGTGTAGTATAATGATGTGCATAACTATTACTAGGAGATAATAGAAAAAAAAATTGATAAGTTATACAGGGACCAACCGACAAATATTAATTGGGACCAGTAAATAAATAGTATTCCTCTCTTTAGCACCATCTCACCTTGCTTGGTCAAGCAAACTGCCTAAGGCCAAATGTGTGCCTTAGCACCTTGAAGTCGTTTTGTTCGAGTCTTAGGAAAACGATAAAAAGAGAACCACAAACAAAAATCACAATGCTAAGAATCAAATCCCATTTGACTATCAGATAAAAAATATAACGATTTTTTTTATGAGAAGATGAAAATATAATGTAGGTCCCATAACAAATTAAGTAATTCCAACAAATTCCCAACATTGATAGAGACTGCAACACTATTATTCGAACCCGAATTATGAACAAAACTCAAATTTAAGAAAATGTGACCAAGAACCATTTAAAACATCAATCCCACTTAACAATTAACAACCAGGGATCAATGGAGAACTAAAAGTTTATCTAATACCTGCTAAAGTAGTGACGTGGTAGATAGAGCCATGCAAACCTCCAATTGCAAATCGGCCGAAGCCTTCGGCTTGAGCGGCTAAGCCTTTTAGGTTGAAGTCGACATGCGAATAGGGCAAGGACGTCATAGCGTTGGATTGTTGAAGAACTATCAATTGATTAAAGGAGATGAAGATATCAAGACAACAAATAAAATTTAAATGTCTTAAAACAAAAAATGTGCTAGTTATCTTACCTTCTTATTTGGGACCTATGGGATCGTTGGTGCTTCTTACAACGAAAAAGGAATTCCAGATTACCTCTACTAAGAGTAGATATCTGCATTTAAGATGACACAAACTTGAATGAACTAAGTCATTAAAAAAGATTGAGTAAATGTGGTTCTTTATTGTAATGTCTACTGTTGCTCATGGCCGTAGGAAAGCACCAATGGCACATGAAGGCCCCCTAGTCCAACAACTATAATAGCGTGAATTTGTTTAGCTTCAGTGGAAGAAATGAATCGACCATGAAGTGCAAAGCACACCGATTACTTCAATTTCTTATCTTCCATGAGCACTAATGAAAGATAAGAAACTTCAAGCTACCCAATACTCATCATTGCAAGCAAAAGAAGTAATTCCAACAAGTTAACCATCCAAAGAAACGACAAGTTAAAAATGGTAGTTAACATATAATGTCAAGCCTGCTTTCCTCCTGAAAAGTCGTACTATGATTGTATTTATATTATTTTACAACAACAAAGCCTCAATCCCAATTAGTTGGAGTCCGCTACATGGATCCGATTTTCCATTGCACCTAGTTAAAATTTGATGGTATTCACGTTCTCAAGTTAGCATAGGAAAGCAGATAATTTGGGACCTACGACCTCGCCGCGAGTATGTAATTTAAGTTTAATCCCATCAATTTTATAGCAACCTAGTAAAACACATTTATATGATACATTAATAACATCCTTTTTATGCATGCATCCATACAACAATTACTAGCAAATCCCTAAAATGCTAGAAAACCCTAATTAATGATAACAAAACACAATTTTATAGAGTGAAAGTAGCAATAATGAAATCCCAAAATCAAATCAAAGCAAAACAATTCAGCAAGAAGGGCATAATCAAGACTAAATTAGAGCGAGCAAAGCGAAAAAAGATCGAAGGACAAATCAAACTTAGATTAAGAAGGTAAAGAAAAGAAAGAATCGCATTGCAAAATCAGGTGCCTTAGATAGTTATGGATCTTCCGATCAGAATGTAGATTGTGAACCACGCGGCGCTTTTCACACGCACTTCGGAATTTTGGAGAATGGGTGGAAAAGAGTCGAGGACACTTCCTTCCGACCAAACAAAGATCTCCAATAATTAATTAATTAATTAATTAATTAATTAATTAATTATTTATTTATTTATTTATTTATTTATTTATTTATTTATTTATTTATTTATTTATTTATTTATTTATTTATTTATTTATTTATTTATTTATTTATTTATTTATTTATTTATTTATTTATTTATTTATTTATTTATTTATTTATTTATTTATTTATTTATTTATTTATTTATTTATTTATTTATTTATTTATTTATTTATTTATTTATTTATTTATTTATTTATTTATTTATTTATTTATTTATTTATTTATTTATTTATTTATTTATTTATTTATTTATTTATTTATTTATTTATTTATTTATTTATTTATTTATTTATTTATTTATTTATTTATTTATTTATTTATTTATTTATTTATTTATTTATTTATTTATTTATTTATTTATTTATTTATTTATTTATTTATTTATTTATTTATTTATTTATTTATATATGCTAAATGAATAGACTTAACTGGTCATAGTAAACTCATATAACTTATGATGCGTTCAGTTGGGGTGACTAATTTGTTAATCCTTTCGCTAACGTTTAATCTGATGTTCACTTGGGCGGACTAGGCAACGAAACATATTGCACAATCAACTATCCAGGTAACCAATGTAAGCAACCCTCACCCAACTCTTTAGTTAATCCAAAGCGAGAGACTCGATATTTGCCCATTTTGCCCATCTGTTTCGTCTTTCTTTTCTTCTTCATACACACACCCGAACAAAGTCCTGAGCCATCACACCAAACGAACATAAAAACAATATGTATTGTATTGTTATGATATTAAGTATCACTAAAATCAGCTGAACTATCATTTCAAGCAAAATAAGGAACGACTTGCAACGACTTTAAAATTCTAACTTGCGCCACGTGGCATTTCGGGAAAGTGATATGGAATTAGAGTGACGTGACGAGCTCGATCGACTCTCAGGGAGTTGACACTGAGGTATATTTTATTTATCAGCGATGTTTTGTACTATCTACCTATATAAAAGTTCAATTAAATTAATTAGAATCATCGATTTATGAGCAAGGTTCCTCAAGATGCGTGCAAGTAGGTCGATTGGTAGGACTGTGTAGTGATGAGAATTAGAAAAAAATTCTAGCTTAATTATATGCTAAGTAGTTTGGAAACCATATAACCTAATTAAGAGCCTAATTGAAGGAATTTTAGTATACCAGCATGCCAAGATAAAATAACATAGCCTAAATTTATTTAATTATTTTCTCATAGACCTAGTGGATTATGTAAGCATGGGGAAATAAGTCAATTACATTAACGTGGGACTTTATTTGTGCATGATGTACATAGATATGTATACTTATAAAACATAAAACATAGATATGCCTAAGATCCCTACATAAATATTTGTAACCACTTGATCAACAGGGAGATAAACAAGATGAGAAATCCCATGTTGATTACTGGAGAATTATGGAGACATTGTATTAACTTGATACCATTGATCCAATCTAGAGATCACAAACCTAGACCAATCCAAGGGTGTATGTTCAAAGTCTTTTACTATAAAAGGGGACTTCATGATTTTCATGCAAAGAGAGCTTCATTTGAGAAAAAAAATCCTGGAGACCAAAACATAAGAAGAGAAAGGGAGCTAGGATCTAGCTGGAAAAATAAGTTTTAGAGAGGTCAGAGGAGAAGATTTGGGAGTCCTTCGGGTACATTCAAGTTAGCTTCAACATCATCAAGTCTAGGTATGATAATCCTACCCAATTCTCTTCGATAGGAGTTCAAGAACAAGGCATGAAAAGATTAGAAAGTGAAGATTCTATGGTTATGGAGACTTGTATTAACTTGATACCATTGATCCAATCTAGAGATCACAAACCTAGACCAATCCAAGGGTGTATCTTCAAAGTCTTTTACTATAAAGAGGACTTCATGATTTTTCATGCAAAGAGAGCTTCATTTGAGAAAAAAAAAATCCTGGAGACCAAAAAATAAGAAGAGAAAGGGAGCTAGGATCTAGCTGGAAAAATAAGTTTTAGAGAGGTTAGAGGAGGAGATTTGGGAGTCCTTCGGGCACATTCAAGTTAGCTTCAACATCATCAAGTCTAGGTATTATAAGCCTACCCAATTCTCTTTGGTAGGAGTTCAAGAACAAGGCATGAAAAGATTAGAAAGTGAAGATTGTATGATCTCTGGTTTGAGTAGATCAAATGAGGTGAAGATTTGATGCTGGAATGTCAATTGGGTCCATGCTATTGAAGAAAAAACACTAGGTACCATTCTTCTCCTCCTCTTTGTGCTTAAATTGGTGTGCATGAATGTGGTTAGAGTATTGGAAGGTTGAATGAGGTTTCAAATCTTGGTTTTACTCTAGATTTTCAGTAGGGATTGGTGTATACGTTTTCAAATTGAATGTTTGATTTTCAAGAGGATTCATGGTTCATATGAATGTTAAATTTATCTTAATTTGATGTATTGATATAATTTGATGCTATGATGGACGGATGAATGAATGATCTTCTGCTTTTGTTGGGCGAATGTACCACTTATGGGAGGTTCTAGGCAATGGAGAAGGCCAGAAATGATATTTGAGGTCAAAAACCCCAAATCCAATGTTGCATGAAAAACAGCTACTCAGATTAGCACGCTAACTAGGATTCTAGGCGGTTCTGCTAGTTTTTCTCATGGGACTTTCCGAGGATCTTCAAGAGTCCAAAACGGGCCAAATTGTACAAAACAAGTTGTTATGCCCACAATTAAGTGTTCAGCGAGTTTGATGTTGTTCCGAGGTCTCTAGTCTCGTTTCCCACTCAAATTTTGAAATAAGAACTTGTGAGCCCTTAAATGGATTGAATTTTGCTCTTAAGTGACAAAAGCTATTTAAATGGGTTTTTATTGATGATCCCTACATATTTAGTGTCAGAAACACAAAGGTTTGTGTACCCGAGCCTTGTGGAAGTCTTTTGGAGTGTTTTATCTGAGCTTGAAGCCATATTGGCGATGTGAAAGTTGAGATAAAATGCTAAAAAAAAAGGAAGAAAAAAAAACATATAGTGGACTATTTTGAATCAGTGGAGTATAAACTGAAATAATTAGACTCTAACACACTTAATATCAATCTAAATGGACACGAGGGACTTACCAAACTAGAGTCATGCGTCTGGGGTGGGTTTGGAGGCGTGTTAAAGCAACGATAGAGTAGTGTTGTGTTGTATTAAGTTAAGTAATTCAGTAAGGAAATACTCAGTAGTTCATGCATGTTTACTAGTTCATTTATTCTCATGTTATCTCTTTTATGGACTTCCATTCATGTTATGAGTGTTCGAGGACCAAATGAGTCGAAAGGTGACTCTTAGGTGTGGCGACAAATTGGCTATCGGAACCACACCCCAAGTCATTGGAATTGTGTCGTGATGAGATATGTTTTATCCGGGGCACCGCCAATATCCCTCATCCACGACAGTCTAGGTTCAACAAGTTTTGTTGCAATCCTAAGACAGGAGCCTACCTAGCTTTACCGCGACTCAAGATTGTTGAGAGGCAGTTTCAGTTTCCAACAGGTTTGGACCACTTGAACTCCTCGGACTCCTCTCCTTTGACTCCATTGACACTCCTCATCTTTTTTCATGTTTCACAGTCTCACTATCATGCATTCTACTTTTATTTCCCGCTTTATTTACTTCTCGCATGATCTTTGGACTGCTTTATTTATTCATTGAAGCATTGTTTATATCCTCCTGGCTTTACTCACTGGAATTGTCTCCTTCGGTGACAATTGTAGATCCGAAGATTGAGCAATGGCAAGGCACCGATGATTGGCGACTACCTTTAAGGACATTAGAGCAGCCCTCCTCTTTGCCATTTCGTAGGTCTCACAGCCAACAGCTTAAGGAGATCCTAGAGCTACTGAGGGCGCATGCTACACCATCGCCATCTACAACAACAGCGCCCATTGCTCTTCAGGGAAGTGTGCCTACTATACAGGCCACTCCGGCGGCTCCTATCGTACCGACAGTGCCGATTATCGTGGAAATAGTACCAGTACAGACCGAGACAATACCCATTACACCCCCTACTCCGACAGAGACAGTGTCGCCCACGTCCACAGAGACAAGTAATAGGGCGACAACCAAGGTGAGACATTCGAGTGAGTTTCAGAGACAGACTGGATGAGCTTTATGAGGCAGAGATCTCGAGGATGCCGAGAAATTCATGATGAGCCATGAAAAGATTCATAGCATATTGGCTACTCCCGAGCAGATGAGAGCGATTATATTATCAGTCACTTTTTGGAAAGGCCGATGCTTGGTGGCGTAGCATGGCAGCTACCAAGGGAAAGCCTAATGATTGGGCTGAGTTCAAGAGGCGCTTCAACCAGAAGTACTTCCCGCCTTCAGTTCTAAGGTAGAAGAGAATTGAATTCCTGAGTTTAAGACAATACCCAAGAGAATCGGTCATGCAGTACATTGGCTGGTATTTATAGATGCTCGAGTACGTCGGTGGTATAGCAGACACCGATGCAAACCAGGCTCATTTCTTCATGGAGGGTTTGCTTCGAGATATTGAAGGCACAGTGGTCACCATCGAGCCGAAGACTTTACAACGGGCCTAGACAGCGGAGTTTGGCCAGAGAGACTACCTTAGTACTCTCCCAGAGGAGGCCACCACTGCTCAGGCAAGGACTCAATTCAAGCACGACGAGGGATTTCAGAGCTCAAAGTATGGGATCAGATGCCCCAGTTGGGTTTTGGGGTTCAAAAACGCAGCAGAAATTTAAAATTTTATTTTTCAAAAACCCCAACAGGATCAAAACGAAACCATTAATCTGATTATTTAAGACAAGCCATACTTTAGTCACTAGTTTCTTTCTTTGTAAGCGTTGATCGATCTTCAAGACGTTGCTAAAGACGAACGTCCACTATCAGCACATACACACGAATGGTGACCAAGATCTTAAGTGCTAGCTCTCAGAGAAAACAAAAACAATTTATGTTCTCTTAAAAACTCATAACACACAAAAACCCTAACTCATTTTTGCCAAAACAAAATTAAAATTTCAGCCTTAATTCTCTCACTTAAACATATACCCTCACTTAAAGATGGTGTTAATATATAACTTAGGGACTTTTATGTCATAAGTTTTATCACATAAAACTCATTGTTCCGAGCCTTTTAAAACCTCGCAAGACCATCCTTCATGTGCGACCCAATAGGCATGCAACGTTGGCAGTGAACCAAAATACTTTTTGCTATACAAGCCATAAGTCGCCTCTAGCAAGATATTATGACTACCCAAGTTACACGAAGATCAAATCGATGCAACCTAATCAATAGTGTATATAATATCCTTTTGTAATATGATGTCCTTCGATCAAACATAAGACACAAAAAGTCATCCTTAATGTTTGATAGTCTTAGTCTCAATCTCAAGGTAGACTGAAAACATCCTCATGATATTGATCATATCAATTCACTTGGACTTGGCCATTTATCAGTCTATCATATCGAGTGATCCATTGATATCTCTTTCTTTACTAGTTGGACAAATTATATCTTGATTACACACATTTACACATTATTCACAAGGTAATCAATCAAAACCTTTATAATCGTTCGGTTAAAGACAACATTTGATTGCGTCAAATCACTGTGCTCCAAATGTTGAAGTCTCTGGTAATCTTAAGTCAATGGACTAAATGATATATTTATCATGAGTAACATCTATGACTTAATCCATGCGGTGTTCTCATTGCGAGTCGATCCAGTACATTGTTCCCTAACAAGTATTCATGATCTTGATTTGTATCCCTATACGCAATTTTGAGCCCGCTCGTAGCGCTCGCGGGATGTCAATTTTAACAATATCATAAAGAAAATGCCAATGAACTAACATATTTAAAATTTCACAATGAGTTTACGTGTGTTTGCGGATTGAGAGTGATTCTCTCATATAATCATTCAAAGTCTAAATAATATATAAGTTGATAATTATGAATTTAAGGAGACCATCATAGGACTTTTTTTAAGGCGATTGTCAAAGCTGAATAATATATAAAGTTGATAATTATGAATTTAGGGCGATGGTCATAGGACTTTTTTTTAAGAGATGACTCCAACCAAAATCGAACCCAAGACTTCCTAGACCTTACCTTTTAGCAAGTGATGTTTCATTCATCTCCACCGGAGATGCTTTGGCACTTGCGAATATTTCTTATCCAAGAAGGCAATCCATTCAATTTTAGTAGCAAGGATTAGCCTGCGTATAAATGCAATTATCATCCACGGATCACTACTTTTTTTTTAATTCAAGTTATATTGAAATTATTTCAACAAGGTTCAATAAAATCATTGTTTCTTACTTTTTCTATCAAAAGCAATTCCATTGGAGGAAGCTAAAATTTTAACAAATCATGAAAGAAGTTTTTAGTTTTCGCGTATAATCTTTCGTTACACAGAGCATGAATATCCAATTATTATAACTATCTTTAAATTGACAATAAAAACATTCGTTCAAACGTTGTGATAAGATGCTCATCGAGTGAACTACTTATAACATTTTTATTTTTAAAGCAAAGTATATAGAACACTTGAAGAAGTAGAAACAAAAAATGGAAAATTAGTAGATGAAAAAAAAAATTGAAGTGAAAGATAGTATTTACAATCCTTCAAAATGTAGGTACAAGAGTACAAGGACCAAGCCCCAATACTTTATTAGATTGATATATAACATAAAAAAAAAAAAAAAAAAAAAAAAAAAAAACAGCAGAATCTCTCTAATTTGAAGGGCAAATTCTATTCAAATTTAAAACTTCTTTACAGTTACAAAAGATTCTATATGTTATTTCATCAAGCTTTGTCACAAAAAGTCAATTTGCATCTCCATATAAATCAAAAAGAGTTGTCCAGCCGAAAATTTGAACCCATATAACTGAGAAGTTGCAAGCTTTTGCTGCACTATTTGATCTTGGGGTGAAACACAACCCATTCACTTGGTTGGTCAAGAGAGATCATATGAAAGTAATTTTTTACGTGATTATGAAAAACATAGAAATTTACAATTTGAATACAAAAGTTTGCGAAAAACATATGTCCTACTTGAGGCTTTCTTCAATTCTCTCTTGCTTGTTCCTCTCAAAAGAAAGTAAAATATGAGCAAGATATAAGAAGTAGCATGCTATATTAGCAATATTATACATTTGATCATTTAACTAAGTGACAATATTGTACCAATTAAAAACTAAGTACTGATATTTTGCAACTCCTTAATTATAAATAGTGCAGGGGTTGAGTTTTAAATTTTTTCATGCATTTTTAGAGATTCAATAGTGTTACATTGTTAGTCATAACAAAAAAAAAGTATTTGTTTTCTAACTACACTCGTAGAGGGAAAAAGACAAACTGACGCACATTAGAGTTTGTGTTAGATTAGGATTTCTTATTTATTAGATAAGATTGTTAAAGTTTGTGTTAGAATAAGATTTTTCTTATTTATTAGAGAGAGATTAGAAAGATTTTTAGTTAAGATAGAAGTCATGGTTAGAATAGGAATTCTATTTGGAATCAAATAATGTGTTAACTTAATTAGGCCTAATATATATAAAGGCTTGATCGGTTGTTAAAAGTGGTGGATTATTATTTGATAAATAAAATTGGGTTTTGAGAGAGAGTATCTCTTTGTTTGTTTTGGTTTCTTGAACTTTGTGTGTTCAATCACAAGTTAGAAACGTGTTTCTTCAATTCGGTATTCGTGGAATCAACGAATTGGTAGAAAAGTTATCCATTTCTTTGTAGCGAGCAATTGGTAAATTCCTCACTGCATCACACATCTCCTTAACAAGGCAAAAGTTGTCATCCGCAAAAAAGAAACCAATTTAAAATGACAATTGCTACAAAGCCTAGAGGTCATGGTTCCAATAAAAGAACCAACTATCTAACAAATATTAAGATCTTTAACTATCTTGATTTACATAAAAGAAGAAATGAGGCTTTCAAATATTAACATCTAATATAGTCTTGATCTTTAACTATCTTGCTCAATTCAATTACGCAAATATTCAAAACCAATTTGCTCTTTATGATTATCTTTTAAAGCAATGTAGTAGTCCTTATCCTGGAACATAAAGTATAAGTAAATACTAAAAACATTAGTCAAGGAGCAAAAACAACAACATAGCCTCAGTCCCAAATTAATTAGGGTCGGCTACATGGATCAAACTTTTCCATTGTGTGCGATTAAATGCAATTGATGGTGAGCTTTCCAAACCATTCAGATCCTTCCTAATTAATGCATCCCATGTTAACTTTGGTCTACCCCTACCTCATCGAATTTCTACAGTTTATATTGAGTCAAGTTTCCTAGTGAGGGCATTTGTAGGCCGTCTTTGCAAGTGACCAAACCACCGCAACCGCCCTTCCCTAATCTTTGTATCAATTGGTGGTACTCCTACTTGTCTTTGAATTTCTATATTTCTTATTTTATCTTTACGAGTTTTACGACACATCCATCTAAGCATCCTCATTTCTGCTACGTTCATTTTATGTAATTGTTGTTGCTTTACCGCCCAACATTCACTACCATAGAGCATAGCTAGTCTAATTGCGGTCCTATAAAATTTTTCTTTTAACTTAGTAGGAACATTTTGATCACAAATCACCCATGTTGAACTCCACCATTTCTTCCATCCAGCTTGAATTTTATATGTGACACCATTCTCAATATTACCATCATTTTGTATGATTCATCCTAGGTATGTAAAGTGGTTCACCTTAGGAACTTCTACTTCCCCTAATTTTATCGCTTCATCATCTTGATGTCTAGTGTTTCTAAACTCACAGTGCATGCGTTCGGTTTTCGTCCTACTCAACTTAAAGCCTTTAGATTCTAATGTATTAATTCAGAGTTCTAGTTTCTTGTTCACTCCATCTTTTGTTTCATCCACAAAGACAATATCATCTGCAAATAGCATACACCATGGTATATCCTCTTGAATATGCCTAGTTAGTTTATTCATAACTAAAGTAAATAGATATGGACTTAAAGTCGATCCTTGATGTAGTCTTATCGTAATGGGGAATTCTTTTGTAGCTCCTACAAATGTCTTTATACTCGTTACTACTCCATCATACATATCCTTAATAGTGTCTATGTATCTAGCATGCTCTCATTTTCTTTCTAGAACCCACCAAAGAACATCTCTAGGGACCCTATCATATGTTTTTTTCTAAATCTACGAATACCATATGAAGATCTTTGTTCTTTTCTCTATATTTTTCTAACAATCTTCTTACAAGGAAAATCGCCTCCATAGTTGACCTCCCAAGCATGAAGCCAAATTGGTTCTCTGATATTGTTGTTTCTCTCCTTAGCCTATTGTCAATTATCCTCTACCAAAGTTTTATAGTGTGACTCATTAGTCGAGGAGCAAAACAATATATTCTTTAGGGTTTCGAATGTTTACAGACCTTTTTAAATAAACAAATTGTTAATTTGAAAGAAAGCAAGTACCTTATTTTCATTTTCCAACAATATTCCTATCAAATAATAACCAACATATATCATTCCTGATCTTTTTCCAACACAGGAAACAAATCACATCGATTAATTTCCAGATGGTGCTATTTTAAATTTCTCAAAGTTAAACCCAAATCTAATAGAACTCCGCCATATTCTACTGTTAAAAAGATTAAAGAACTCGACTATCTATCCAAGTTCATATGAATTTTAAGTCATTTCAAGGATGATATGAAGTTGTCTAAGGGATCTCATCTTTGTAGCAAAAAGGATGTTACCAAATCATTACTATGCACGTTTGAGCCCGCTCACTGTGCTCGCGAAAAGTCAAATTTTAAACACTTCTTTTCATAAAAATTTTAACACATTATTCTTATCATTCAAAAATATATATGAATTAAAAATATTTGATATTCTAAGACTAAATTAGTATGTAGTATTTTATCTAAGAATTAAGAAAGAATACAAAAAATTGAAAAAGATGTACATCTCACTTTTGGCTTTTCTAGAACTCTCTTCCGTTTTCCTCACAAACAAATAAACAAGAGAAAAATATCAAAATCAACGTGTTATAATAGTATTACATTTAAGCATTAGATACAATATTAATACATATTATCAGCAGGTTATGCTACTACAAATCGCTGCCTATTGCGCTTGAGCTATCCTAAACAAATTGAATGGGAAGAGCTGTAGTAGAAGAATTCTCAATGTCAAATTTCACATAACCAATCATCCATTATGAGGTTGTATGCAGATATCTAAATATTCCTCGCTATTGTCACATTTTGAAGCTAATAGAAGTTCATCTGAGACCAAAAGATCTCGTTGAAAAGGCAATCATGCCAGTGAGGAGAGAGTTTCTTCGTTCTCCACCCTGCTCGAGACCCAATAGTTCTAGCGAAGTTGGATAAGGAGGAGCTAATGTTGTGTCTTCTAGAGAAGAAAGCTGATGTTCAATGATTCAAATTGTTTCTACTTGCTTTGGCATGAAAACTCCAGAAAGAAACAAGTCTTTGCGTTGGAGAATAAACCAATCAAATATAGAACAATCTAAAAAACCCCAAAACAATTGAAAGTTCAAAATACTACATGTGTGATGATATTATAATTGAAAAAAAAAAAAAACTAAATTAGCAATACAACAATTGATCAAATAAATTCAAAACCCAACTTTACGAACCTACTAAAAACAAAAATTATGAAAGACACATTTTTACCAAAAAAAAATAAAAAAATATTTCTTGCTAGACGAATAAAAGCTCAAAATTAAAACAAACTTCAGTTCAACTACTCAAAATCTATCGACAAATCATACACTTGAATGAAAAAACACACCAAGATGGCTAACTTTATGTAGTTAAAAATAGTCCATAACTTACCTCAAAAAACAAATCCACAACTCGAAGTTTTTTACTAACTAACCAACAAAGCTAAACTCTAGGGTTCATTGAAGAACAAAACTCAAATATCAATTGTACTAAAATATTGGAAAACAGACAACTATTTATGCTTCATCAAAACAACAATCTAGATCATGAAGGTTATTTTAACAAATAAATTTGTACTGACCACTTCTTTTTATAGGAAACATGTTTTTCACACCACTCCAACAATAAGCCACATCTTTCCACATTGTAAGAAACATATCCACCATGCATCGTGCTGACCTTAGGAGGTGTTTATCACAAGTTTTAAAAAATCCACAAACTTTGCCGAACTTCGGTGGAAGTTTGACGATAATGAAAATAGGGAAGCGAAACTATGTGGTGATGTTAAACTTGCAAAGTTTCGCCTGAAACTTCGACAAGTTTTGCCAAACTGTAATCGACTTCGATGTTTTCCATCGAAACCATTAAAAAAGAGACAAAAAATGCAAGACTTTGAGGAAGTCAACGAAGTTTTTGGGGAAGTTAGCGAAGTTTTTGGAGAAATTATCAAAGCTACCCCTAAATAAATTAAAATTTAAAAATTAACTTCTTTTCACATCAAGTAGCAAAATAAGGTCAAAATTTATCTTATAAAGCAAAATAAAAACAAATATTAATGTCGCTTGTGTTGCGAATTGGGTGTTTATCCCAATATAACTATTTTAAAAAATTGTATTGTGATTATTATGCATTATTGTTGTATGATTAAGTATATTTCTAACATCTTTAAGGAGAAATTTGAGTTTTCTAGCATTTATAGGGAAATTCCATAAACTTCTATATACCGATGAATTTTTGTAAAATTTCTCTTGTTTAAGTTAACTTCCTCGAATTACTTCCGAATTTTACGTGAGCGAAGTTTAAGACGAAGTTGAAGTTTCGAACCTTGATTTATCATAAACATCGCACGCAAGGTCACACGCATCTATACATATGCAGTCACTAAAGACTACAAGATAGACTGCATGTCCACCTTGCAAGTGCTTAAAACCAATGGTCATTGGATAGTGGCTCTTTAATATTCACATTGATAATGAAACTTCAAGAATTTTGCCAAAGAATGGAAAAAGATCATGAGGCAGACAGTATGGAATGTGACCACATCATAAAGTGAAAGTTCCCAACTTGTCCCTACATATTAGTGTTTCATTTCAACCATGGTTTCAAAAATCGACAAACTTCGCCGAAGTTTGGGCGAAGTTTGTCGATGTTGAGGTGAGCGAAGCGAAGTGCAAGGGCAGTTGAAAAATTGCAAAACTTCGACTCAACTTCGGCTCACTTCGACCGAACTTTGAAAACTTCAATGGAAGTTCATAATACATGAAGTAAAATTATTATATTTCGTAGAAGTTGAACAAACTTCGACAGAAACTTCGAAAACTTTGATGGAAGTTGATAAAACTATATTTATGCATTATTGTTGTATGATTAAGTATATTATTAGCATCTCTACGAAGAAACTTGAGTTTTCTAACTTTAAAGTGAAATTCCGTAAACTTCGGTACACCGACGAATTTCGTCAAACTTCCGGTGCGCTATATAGCCGGTCCCAGTACGGATAAAGGAGGAGGATTCTGACGCCAATTTTTTTATACCGAAAAATAGGTAAGGGAGGTCCCAAACTCACTTTTCATACCCGAAAAAATGGGGGAGGGAGGCCCCAAACTCATTTTCCATTCTTGGAAAATAGATGAGAGTTGCAATAGGTTGACAGCCAGCGTAAAACTTGCACTTTTCATGAAATGGATCAAACATATTTAATTTGGGACTGAGGCTATGTTGTTGTTGTTGTTGTTGTTCCATTGTCGAAGTTAACTTCCTCGAATTAATTCCGAAATTTAAGTGAGCAAAGTCATAGGCGAAGTCGAAGTTTCGAACCTTGTTTTCAACAACAACAACAACAAAGCCTCAACTCCAAATTGGTGTTTCACCTCCAATTTTAAGCATTCATTAGTCGTGGCAAAGACCTCAATTGTATACCAAAAAAAGACCTCAATTCATTCAATACTACTTCATTAAAACATAATTAGGAGACAAACCATCATTTGATCTTTTATCATAAATCGATGTAAAAATAAATAAATAAAGTCAATAGAAACAAAGCATACATTAAATGAAATAATACATAATCATGAAAAAAAAAAAATTAACCTGAAAGAAGGTTAGAATTCAAGGAGAGCTCCTCCGTTGTCACCAAACTCAGAGGGGACCCTAGGACCTCTGTAATACTCCTAGTTACAAAATCTCAATTAATCTCCTTCAAAGAGAGAAGGACTATTAAACATCAATAAAACAACACAATTAACTAAAACACTCAAATATTTGGATGCCAAGTAATGTAAACTACCAATTAACTCAATCAAACAAATATATCATATCAATTTGAACTAACTGGGATGATCTAGTTATCACCCAGTGGCCGACCGATGGGCTTAACAAATTTCTTCAATGTTGCGGGATCAATTTCATATTCTTAATTCATAACCATCAAGGTCTAATAAATTCGAAAAATAACCATGAAGTAATAAACAACATTCAAACATCAGAGGCGTAAGTGCATTGAAGAAAGGGAAAACAAGGCATTGAACAAGAAACAACATATTTATTAAATTATAATTAGGAGGAACAATTGCCTAAAACATGAAATAATACTCAAATCTGATGTTCTTCATCCCTGAAACATTCTTCTTCTGTGTACTAAATTTGCATGTCATTTCTCACTTTTTGAATAGTGTTATCAAACAAAAATTAGGAGATTCTAAGACAAAGACTGAAAAACAAGATTAAGTGTCGATCACCACAAGTAGGCCTAGTGCTTTCATGTGGTTATCATGACAAATCTAATGAAGTCCAATATTTTCATCTTGAACAATTTATTTTTTAAAGTTCAAGAGCTTGAACAATTAATTGATGGTAGCCCAAGATATCGCTAGTCTTGTTTGCAGCTGGATAAAGTATAATTAAATTTATTTTTGGATCAAGTATAATCATATGTTGTTACCACTCGTATAGAATTCTATTGTAAGCATGCAATTTATTTATACTTATTAGATGTATGCGTATATATACACATGGTTCAAAACTTCGACTTCGCCTATGACTTCGCTCACTTCAAATTCGAAATTAATTCGAAGAAGTTAACTTTGACGATGGAAGTTTGACAAAAAATTCGTCCGTGTACGAAAGTTTACAGAATTTCACTTTAAATGCTAGAAAACTCAAGTTTCTTCGCAAAGTTGCTAGAAATATACTTAATCATATAACAATGCATAAAACTCATGTCACCGGAGGATATTCTGAATTTTAAGTATATTTCTAGCATAGGCGAAGTTTTAGTCGAAGTTTTAGTCGAAGTTTTCATCGAAGTTTGCTCAACTTCCACGAAACATAACAATTTTACTTCATGTTTTGTTAACTTCCATCGAAGTTTTCGAAGTTTGGTCGAAGTTAGCCGAAGTTGAGTCGAATTTTTGCAATTTTTCTACTGCCCCTGAACTTTGCTTCGCTCACTTCAAAATCGACAAACTTCGCCTGAAATTCGTCGAATTTTGTCGATTGTTTAAACCTTGTATATACATATATATATAAGTGCGCACTATATAAATCTTATGGAAGTTCAAACTAAGTAGTTCGAAAATTAATTATTTTTTTTCTAAAGTTTGCTTCTTAGCTCACTCATAAAAAAATAACTACCACAAATGAAAAAGCTACATCGTAGCAAATGAAAAGTTCGAAGTAAAGGAATAAGCAATAGTAAGTGAACTTTTGCAAATAGAAATAAAAGCTCAACATTAAGGCCTTGTTTGGTTGGAGGTGGAGTTGGGGGAGCGAGATAACTTGCAGAGGAGTTGGAACTAATCTTGTTTGGTTGGGTTTATGAATCCAACTTATCTACAAGTTATTTTCCAACTCACGAGGGGAGTTATCTCCCTAAGGACAAATTGACAAAATTACTTCTCATTGATTACATCTCTATTACATGTTTTGTTGTTTTATGGGTATTTATGTCAATTTCCATATTTTATCGCTTTTAAAATTTTCAACTTTCTTCTCAGGTCAAAGTTGAACCAAACATGAAAATATGAACTCCCCTGCGAGTTTAACTCCCATGTGAGAAAACTTACCAATAAGTTAGAAAAAATGAGCCTAACAGGGCCCAAGAAAACCATTTGTTCTAGACACATATGAAAATACATACGACTCTGTTTGACAACACTAGCTGATAGTTGATAATCTAACGGATAGCTATAATCTAGCTGACAGCTGAAAAGCTAGTAGCTGATAGTTGATAGCAGAAAGTTGGCAATCTAGCTGATCAATTAAAATTGTTTAGAAAAACTAAAAGATTGAGTAGTTGATAAATGTTAAATGACGTTAAAGGACGTGTTATATAATTCATTGCAGCAAAAAAAAATTGTAATTATAAATTATTTAAATAAAATATGTATAAGTTTTTGTAATAAAATATTTATAATTATTTTTTTTATATAACAATTTTTTATACTATGAAAAAAATTAATATAAAAAATAAAAAATAGTAATTATAAAAAAAATCATATATGTCCAATGTATAAAAATCTAGGGTTTTCGTAATATCTTATTATTCCCGTGGCAAAAAAAAAAATCTCAAAGATTCCATAAAATCGAAACAAAAAATATGGGTGAGTTAAGTATAAATTTAAGGGTAAAATGGTATGAAAATTTAACAACTGTGGTTTTAAAAATTAAACACTTGCCCACTAAGCGTTTAAGCTTTTAGAGATTTAACTAGCTTATTTTCAAAATAAGGTAGTTAACCAAACACAGCTTATTGGTAAAAGTAGCTTATAATCTAGTTAATAAGCTAGCTGACAAGCTAGCATGTGCGTGCCAAACACACTCGTAAATTGACTACCAAAAAGAAATGAATATAGACAAAAAAAGGCAAATCCTGATAGAATTTTGTTCTCAAGAGAATATATGGAAAATATGGCTAACAAAAATAAATTTGAATTGAAGGATTAGTTTGTATAAAACGACATATATGAATCTCTAAGAGAACACATCGACCAACCATAATGTTTCTAAGTTTAGATATGTAAAATCAAATAACTGAAAAACAAAAGAGTAAATGTCAATCGCCACAAGTCGGCCGAATGCTTTCATGGGGTTATCTAGTCAAGTCTAATGAAGTCCAGTATTTTCAGCTTGAACAATTTTTATTTTTTTTTCGGAGTTCAAGTGCTTGAAAAAATTGAAGCCAAATAATACAAAAGAAAGACAGTAAAGAAGAAACAAACAAAATTAAAACTTACTTGGTCATTGCGGTGGTACCTCTCTTCGATAAACTGATGAAGCAACTTGAAAATCAACACACATCAATCCTGATACTCAAAGAAGTAGTGGCGCACACACAAAACGAAAAAAAAGCCATAAAAAATCAAAATTAAAACTAACGAATTCTTCGACGATGAAGACGAAGAAGAACATTAAAACAATTAATTACCTCGATCAATGAAACCCTAAAGGAAGATTCTAGAAAGCCCTTGTGAAAGTTGAAGCTGTGTCGCAACTGGAGAGGAAAATAAGCGCAGAAAGAAGGCAAATAATCATGTGATGTAGAAAAATACAACTATCCAAACCTTGAAAACTTCTATGGCGAGAATCAATAAACAAGCACAAGTACAGAGAGTTGTACAAAAATCTTACCTGGTTTTCGATTGAACCCAAGAACGGACAGATCTGGACTTCTATCGAATTCGAGACTCGCAAATCTGTGCACATCTAAGATCGATTGAAATCATTGGATCGACGGAGCGCACAAGACTCGCGGATCTTGACTGTGATTGTGTGGTGAATTTGTTGGTTTCGTGAGTGCCCAAGACTTGATCGAGGCGTGCAGATGACTCAAGTGAGAGCTCTGTTAGGATTTGATTCAAATTACGTTTAAGGTTTAAGTCCTTAAAAGTAGGATCTTGGCAATGTTCTGTTAGGATTTGATTCAAATTAGGCTTTCTGCGTTTTTCTTTCTTTTCATAATTTTTCTTTTTACATTATTTTATAACAAATTCAAAAGGAGGAATCGTGTTCGACAGGGAGCATTAATTTTGAGCACGGCTATGGCACCCCACCAATTAATGAAAGAGTGCCGCTAAGGGCACCCCACCTTTTCATGAAGGCAACCGGTTAATGTGGGCACAAACCAATTTACCTGGGGCACCCAAAAATTAGACCCGAAATACCGAAACTACCCCTCGTAGAAATCCCTGAGCACCCCACTACCCCCACCACCACATTCACCGAACTCCTTGTGGAAGAATCCATTTGTTTTAAATCGACCAGTGAGAGGAATCCCCGAAATCGTGTTCTCCGTCCCTCGCCGTGTGTTTCACCTTCGTTGTACGAGTTTTCTGCACTTTGTAGGGTCGGGGGTGTGAGCCGATCTCGTCTCCAAATTAGGGATCGGTTGAAGATCGTCGAATTAAGTTACATTTGGTAGAGTAGTTGT
Organism: Stephania yunnanensis; assembly: GCA_039657365.1. Taxonomy (NCBI): domain Eukaryota; kingdom Viridiplantae; phylum Streptophyta; class Magnoliopsida; order Ranunculales; family Menispermaceae; genus Stephania; species Stephania yunnanensis. Next base: position 14,613,222 of record CM077592.1, read on the forward strand.
AATGTGTGTGTGGCGGTTTGTTCAATTGTAAAAAAATTAGGAAATCGTGGTTCTCGGCCACACAGGCCAGAGACTGTGTCAACTGTCTCGGCCAAGCATGGTCGAGACAGAAGCTAATATGTTTGGGAACTCGCAGTCTCGGCCACGAAGACCGAAAGAGTTAACAACGTCTCGGTTACGCATGGCCGAGAATACTTCAGTTATCTCGACCGCGACATGACGAGAGCTACAATTAGTAATAGGTAATGTGGAGTCGGTGGCGTACAACCGAAAATTTGCTCCTACTCTCGGTCGTACCATACCGTGACCTGCGTGAAACCTCTCGGTCCTCTATGATCGAGACATTACTATACATCTCGGTCCTACGAGGCCGAAACAAGCGCGCACCCAGACAGAAACTTCGGATAACCGCAAAAAAAATACAATAAATTTGCAAAATTACCTCAAGTACGACCTCCTCTTGCACCAAAGCAGTACAATCCTCCATTATATAGTGGAAACAAGTTCGGATTTGAAGAAATTACCAAACCCTACGTTGACAAACAAATCATCATTTTCACAGTTTTACACAACTAAACAGTTCTAAAAAACCATCATATGGTTGTCAAACATTGTTACCTCGCTGTCGGATGATGTTAATCCGCAAGAATTGATCGACGCTCGCCAAACGCAATGTGGCTTTGTGGTTCAAGCTTGGTGGCGGGGTGCCCTTTTTCTTTGTCAAAATGGTTTGTGGGGTTTGAATCATTATATATACATGGGCAAAATGGTCTTTTCCATTTTTGCTGGGATTTTTACAAATAAGTTAGGTGCTTTCATGAAAAGGTGGGGTGCCCTTAGCGGCCCTCTTAATGAAAGCACCCTTTTTTTGTCATTCTCCCATCTAATCACTTTGATGTAAATGACTCTAGTGCCTCTTCATATAAACTCTCTCCAATCTCACAATCCATTTTCAAACAAATTTTGGGGCACCCCACTACATAGGTCTCTCATCTCTAACTTAAAGCCACGTATTTGTTTGACGGGCGTGTATCGATTCTTGCGTTTACACATCATCCGATAGCGATGTAACACTATTTTACAACCATATGAAGATTCGAATGAACTATTTTTTTGTTCAAAACAGTGAAATTGATGATTTGGTTTGTCAATGTAGGGTTTGGTAAATTCGACCATTCCGAACTTGTTTCAAGCTTAAAATGGATGAATGTACTGCAATGGTGCAAGATGAGGTACAGGAAGAGGTATTTGTTGAAATTTATTGTGTTTTTTTTTTTCTGGTTTTTCATGTTTTCAGTCGAAGTTGCACGGGCGCGATTGTTTCGGCCTCGCAGTACCGAGAGTTATGGATGAGTGTTGGTAGAAATACGTCGTTAGTTATCCGTAAGTCACGGTCATGCTGTGACCGAAACAAATTGTATAGTCTTGGTATAAAAAGACTGAGACTATTCCATAACTCTCGGTTCCTAGTGAACGAAATTTGGTTTCGAATCGCGAACCTGTAATACCGAAAAGTTGAATTTTTTAGGTTTTTTGGTGAATTTGCTATGCATTTTGGTTGAGTCGTAATGTTGCAATGTATGTATTGCAGGTAATGCCGGTTTCAACTTTATTTCCAGACTACAATGATGCATTTACTCCTTGTAGGTCATTCCCATCTAGGGAATCGACTATTTCATGGCTTCAAATGATTGGTCATGAGAACAAGTTTGTGTTAGTAATGAAGCGCTCTGATGCAGGAGGGATTAAGCGCAGGGGAAAGGTCAAACTTGCATGTGAGAGATCCGGTACATATATGAGAATGTCATAAAGAGTACGGAAAGCTAAAGCGGCAAAACTTGCTTTAACACCAAGAACCGAAGAAGAAGAAGAATCGGGGAGAACTCAAACTATTACAAAGAAATGTGGATGCCCTTTCCTTATTAAAATCAAGGAAAATGTTGATTCTTTGTGATATGTCACTGTCATCTGTGGGAGGCACAATCACGACATCGCCAAAAACTTGGACGACCACTAATTTGCAGGAAGATTGGATAAGGGTGAGCAGGTGATTGTGGTGAAGATGACTAAGGGTAATGTAAAACCAAGAGATATCATCAACACATTGAAGCAAAGAGACGTTAAAAATGTATCAACAATGCGGACAATATATAATGCACGACAAAAATTTCAAAATGAGGATACGAGTGAGAAGACTCAAATGTAACAACTATTGCATATATTGGAGAATAATAGGTGGATGTCGTGGCATAGGAACCATCCCGATACGAATATTGTCACTGATTTATTTTGGTCACATCCTGATTCAATTAAGTTGTTGCGGTGTTTCCCATCGGTTATTTTGATGGATTGCACTTACAAAACAAATAGGTATCGAATGTCGTTATTGGAGATTGTTGGCAACACTTCAACACATTTGACATTCTTAGTTGGGTTTGCTTTCATATCATCGGAGACTCATGCAAATTATGTTTGGGCACTTGAGAACTTGAGATCCATATTGGATGGGTGGCCTAAACCTAAAGTGTTTGTTACGGATCGGGAGTTAGGCCTTATTAGTGTCATCGAAGAAGTATTTCCATCATCGTCTCACATTCTTTGCTCTTGGCACATTAACAAAGTAATATTGTCCAAGACTAAGAAGATGTTTGGGGATAACGAAGGCTTCGCTCGTTTCATGGATAAGTGGACGAGTGTATTGTAGGCTAAGTCGGAGGCCTTATTAGAACTTAGGAAGAATGACTTGCGTTGTAAGTTCGGTCATGTGAAGAGTCTTACTGATTACCTAGATAACGCATGGGTGAAGATCTACAAGGAGAAATTTGTACCAGCATGGACAGATCGAATTATGCACTTTGGGGAAACAACGACACAGATGGTCGAATCTGCGTATTCCACTTTGAAGCTACATCTTGGCAATAGTCAGACAAATCTTGAGACTTTGTGGAAAGTGGTTGATGGTCTTCTTAAGATCCAACATAACAACATCAAGGCATCATTTGAGCTCAGTTTGAATGTGGTGCAACATGAATATTTTGATGGGTTTTATCGCTGATTGTGTGGTTATGTCTCTCAAAGGGCGTTTAAGTTAATTATAGATGAATTGGAACGTGGAGAAGATGTGGGACATGACTCAACTCGTTGTGGTTGTGTGATACGTACCACGCACATTATTCCTTGTGCACACGAGCTAAACTTTCATAAATTTGCTGGTTCACTCATCCCTCTCGAGGACATTCATGTGTACTGGCAAAAGTTGAGTATGATACCAGAGAATCATGTGGATCTGTATGGGTACAATGTGAACGGTGAGATTGAAAGAGTGTTGTAAAAGTTTCATGTTTGCACTGACAATGACGATCACATCGGGATTATTCAGCAGCTTAGGAAGATTAGTCGTCATTCATCTACATCGAGATTTGTCCCACTTACAAAAATAAAGACAAAGGGAAGGACACCGGGGTCTTCAATTGGAAGTTTGTTGAATAGAGGAAAGAAGATAGGATCAAAATGGAAACACGATGAAGACAATACTTCGACGACAAGGTTGCCTAGCGGGTTTGAGTACGTAATATTGACATAAGAGGCTTCTAGTTCGAGAAAGAAGAAAAATAAAGTGGGGCTTAAAATACATCGTACATATCGGCAGACCCAAAGTGTATCTAAGATTGGTTACATAGAACCAGATTAGTTGCCATATGTTGAGAGCAATATTGATGTGATAGGCGATGGTAATTGTGGATATCGGTATGTTGTCTCTGGGCTTGGACTTCCGTAGTAGATTTAGCTTCGTCTTAGTTATCAATAGTCGTGTTCAACGTTTTAAGTTTTGACGTGTATACTTCAATGTGCCTAGAATCTTTGTGATCAATAAATATGTATCAAAGTTAATTGTTTTATAAGTTTTTAAGTGTATGCTTCTCGGTTAGCTAATATTGATATGTTATGGTTTGTAATTGTGGAAAAATTAACTCTCGACCAAGCCTGTCCGTGACTTACGCATATGTTTCGGCATTCAATAACCGGAAATTAGCCAACTTTCTCGGTATGACACTCATGAGAGAAGTGTTTCTCTATGTAATCTGGTTGTTTACAGATACACCTCATTGACCCGTGCACGACCCAACTGGAGAATTCTCGGATCCTCTAAGGCGAAACTAAACGTTTATTTTCGTTCATGCATAACCGAGACACTATCGAGTTTATTAACGTAGTTACGATGGGTTATGGTCGATACGTTACTGAGACTACTAGGTTATGGCATGATATAGCCGAGAATTTCACCATGGTCTCGGTTACTACATATCGAGAATATAATAATTCATGCAATTAGGTCACCTCACGGTATGTTGAAACCGATATTATGACATTATTTTCGTCACTAACGAACCGATCTGTGATAGATATTTTTGTTCGCATCTAACCGAGAAATTACCAAATTTCGTCGTCTGCATAACTCTCGGTTAGTAGTCAACGAGGCTCATACGAAGCTCTCAGAGGTACATACCCAAGAGTTTATGGAAGTTTCAATTTTATGGCACCGATAATTTCATCCCAGTCTCATCCCTAAAGAACCAAGACTCTTTTCTTGATCACAAAATGGACATGTTTGTAAATTATAATTATTAAAAACAAATCTCAATACTAACAATAGCACAAAAACATAGACAACGGTCAAATATTTGATGTAAAACAATACAAGTTCCATAATCCGCCATTCAACATTCAAACAACATTATACAAGTTTCTTAATCTAACAAAAACTAAAACAGTAAAAGTTCCATAATACAACATTCAACAAGTCCCTCATTGCTTTGGCTTCTTCAAATTCTTTCTACTGTATTCCTTGCCATGCATTCTTTTTGGGGGGGCGACCATCGACCGTTGGCGGTGGAGCATTAGCCGGAGTGGAATGTGTAGAAGTGCTATCATGTTGGGACTGCCTAGTGCATGCTTGGGTAGGGGCTGATGTGTTGGTGGCGGCGGCGACGGTCCCGATTGCGGTGGTGGTAGTGGTAGTGGTGGTGGTAGGATCGAAACTCCTCCCCGAAAGGAAATTGATGATGTCACTCGCTATTTTCCTCGTAGACTCTAACGTACACAACTCCGACGGAGTCCATCCATCGAAATGTCGCGTCCAATGCCCGCTTATTACGCTGATAAAAATAAAAAGAAATATGTTAATGTAAAAAATTATGGGTTTTCAAGAAATGTCAAACACTTCTACATAATACTTATAACACGTTCAATACCTCCAATAGCTCATTGTCAGCGATGGTTGTGGCAACCATGTCTTCGTCTTCATAGCTCGGGTTGGCGATCACTGGGTGAGACACTTTAAGGAACCAAGGTAGATAGTCCGGAGTAGCCAAAAACTCAAATTACGCCTTGTCACCGCAAACTTCGGGGCCAACAAATGGTTACGCCAACGTTCCCAATTGTCTTGTGGAACCCATACTTGACAAAGTATTTGAGTGCAGATGGGCCTCAATGTGCTTCCAATGGGCAGTACGGAGGATCTGGTATAGATTGCACGTAGCCAAACTATCTCAGAATCCTCTCCAGATGGTAGGGCTCCAACCATATCCATGTACTTCAATGTGCCACTATAGAAGGCCATCGCGTGCACAACTCCATTATCCTTGTAATTAATATAAGGGTCCCAAGTGACCTAATCAAACATAGACAACTATAATTAGTAACCATAAACTAAATTTAACATTTACCAACAAGATTGGCTAAGTAACTCACATCGCTTTGCTGCAACCTATCCAATGTTTTCTTAATGGACCCAACCTTGTCAATATTCGTCATGATCTCGTGTTTTTGAATCCATCTACAGACACGAGGTTGCACGTAGTCCATGTATTTTTGCATTGGGTGTAGCGAGCTCGAGTTTGAAATGGTCGTACACCCATCCCTGCAAATACATACAATGTTAGTTAGTGGGAAAATGTAAAACGTAATTCTAATTATTTAGAAAACAATGTAAGTTGATTTAAAAATATACCTCAAGTAATGTGAGGTAGCCAACAATCTGAGATACTTGTACTCTGGTGCCAGACCCCAAGTGTCGGCACAAGTAGTCTAATGCAGCTGCACCCCATGGATACTTTCCTGTAACGGCCTGAAAATTTGACTTGTGCCACGTGTCAAGTCAAGGTCGTATGTGGGACCCACTCGTCGAACTACGTATATCTGAATTCAATTTGAGATGATAATGCTAACTATGGCGAGGAATTCGAGAAATCGAAACACGAACGGGGACGCGCCTCGAGTCGCGTGTTGACGTGTGATATGCATCGTGATGCGTGTGGCGCGAGTATCGAGATCTTGAAATGAGGCGGGTTGATGCCTCGAGATGCGCGTTGCTCGGTTGTTGAGTTTGCCTCGCGATTCGTGTTGCACGAATCTTGATAACACTTTTGATTTGAAATCAAAAGAAAAATGTATATATATTTAATATATACATATAATATATATATATATATATATATATATATATATATATATATATATATATATAAAGAAGGAGATAAAAATGAAAAGAGAAAAAGAAAAGAAAGAAAAGGAAAAGAGATCGAAGGAGAGATCGTGAGAGGAGAGAAAAGAGAGAGAAAGCTAGAGAGAGAGAGAAGATCCGGCGAACGATGAGCACGCCGGAGATCGCGAAAAGCGCGCATGCCGGCCGTCAACCTGCACGGCAACACACGGCGAGCGGCGGCGAGAGCACGGCAGCGAGGCGTAGTGGCGTCCCAACAGCCGCGCGACGGAAGCGAAGCTCGACAGCTCAGCGACTTCGATCATGCGGCGGTGGCCGGCCCATGCGGACAGCGACCACGACTCCGATCTAGCGGCGGCCGGCGGCTCTCGGTGCGCGCATGGGCGGCCGAGCGGCGCGAACGACGCCAGAAAAGCCGGTAGCTGCGGACGCGCGGATGGACGAGCAGCAGCGAGCGCGATCGCAGCGCGCGCCGACGAGGCGCGATGGCGCGAGGCAACCGACCGGCAATCGGCGACCGGCGAGTAGCTCCGGCGGAGCGGCGAGCCTGCGGCGCGGTGGCGCGGTGTCGACCGGTCGGATGCGCGGTTCCGACAAAATCGCGACGACAGGATGGAGGTGTTGTTATTTCACCAAACTGAGTTGAGTTTTCAATGATTTTACATAAAATAGTCCTAAAATGCCGAAATGGACACCAGGGACGTAGGAGTCGGGTGTCGGGTGCTCAAATCGAGACGTGAGCGAGACATTTTGAGATTCGCGATTTCTCGAGGTAAGTAAACCAGCTAGGGACTTCTACAATATTTCATTTCTCTTCGTTGGTTGTCGTTTACTGTTTTGTGATAACTTTATTGTTGTTCACTACTTTGTGATGATAGCTATCTGTGGAAACGTTGTCGATCGAGTGAGTCCATTAGCAAGTGAGTTATGGTTACTGTTTATCTGCGATATGAGAGGGTTAGGGCTGGGAGGCAGGGGTCTCGTCCTAAATCCGATGTCTTTCATGGTCGTCCGTCGATATTATCCGGGTCCATGGATGGTTCATAGTTGTCGCGGGCTAGGGCTGGGAGGCAGAGGTCTCGTCCTAGATCCGGGTCTATGGATGTCTCGTAGTCGCATGGGTTAGGGTTGGGAGGCAGGGGTCTCGTCCTAAACCCGAGTCTGCTGGGCTTGTACCGCGACTCAACGACTTTTTGTCGGGACTCCTTGTTATTGGGCAACACTCATCGATGGATTGTTTTACGGTCTTGTATATTCATGCGTTTTGATTCCTTTCGTTTTATTTGCATGAATTCGACTGCTTTGGATATCGTGAACTGTTGTTTTGGATATTGTGAAATGTTGTGTATATGTTCCTACTGGATTTACTTACCTGGGCTCGTCATGCTTATGTTTGACTGAGTGTAGCGCCGCGGACGAGTAGCGAAGGGAAGGCTTCATAGCTAGGTGATTTTTTTGTATATGTTGTATTTACTCTCATCTGATGATATTTACTGGGTTCCACAATTAGGTTGTCTAACTCCCTGATCTTTTTGTTGAGTTATTTAATGTATTAGTCGCTTCCACTATAAAATTGTAAGACTTGAAAATATTAATAACTCAACTGTAAAATGTTGAATGTACTAATAATGATGGATTTGAAAGCTGACTAGGCTCTCGTTGACTTTGCGAGATTGGCTCGGGGGTCCACGTGAGCTTAGGCCGGGCGGGGCCCAATGTGTGAAAAATTGGGGCCGTCACAGTTGGTATCAGAGCCGAGGTTGTAAATACTCGACTCTTGCTTTAAATCACAAGCCGTTAAGACATAAGCCTGCGGAAGTTAGGAACCTTGAACTTAGAGTGGAACTCTGTGATCCCGACTTAAGTCTTCGTTGGGAAGTGAGGAGAGTTGAGAATATATGAACTATTTGGTGTGTTGTATTATACAACTATCAATATATATACGATGTTCACTCTTGTGTATCGCGTGAGACACGATGAGTAACTTAATTTAAGTGGATAGAAATTAAATGGAATCAGTTAGTGACTGATGTTTCATTGGCCTACTTGATTTCATGTTTGGTCAATCAACAGTTTTTCAGTTGTTTGGAACATTTTGGAAAAAGTGAAAAATGGTAGAATGACAACCTGTTTCACTTAAATGAAGCTGCGATGATGATCTTGTCTTTGCTTGACTAGTGAAGCCAATGGAAAATGAAACAATTCATTTTGAGTAAAATGAGAACTTTGGTATGACAAATGGTATGGTTTCAAATTGAAACTTAACATGTCATGTAGGACTCAAATTTTCAAGCCATTTAGATGAATTTTGATCTTTTTAGGACTCAAACGAGTTCATTAAATTCATTTCAAGTTGTCCAGTTAGTACCGAAATTGAGGATTTCCTATAAGTAGTGAGACTTGAAATGAAAGTTTGAGTCTCTAAATGGTGTTGAATTGATAATAACGAAAAGAAAAAACGAAGAGCAGACTCTAAAGAAGCAAAGTGTTGAGATGACTTAAGAGCTAACGATTTCATCATGTACGGACTCTTTAGCTTTGACGAAAGCTTTGGAGTAGTAGTGTTGGATCAGAAGCCCAAGTAACTCCACTTTAATGACACTAAACATTTATAACCTCAAGGTCGGTGAAGTCGACCACCACCTTTAGGGACTTGTAAATGAGTTACGTGTCGAAGTAGAGTCTGCGATTCATTCTAAAATTTAGATGTCACTTAAGTATTGTGTATCTCAAGGATCCTCACATGCTAAAATTTGTTTAGATGCGTTAGTAAACGCACTGAAAGGAAATTCTCGTGCAAGTAGTGCATGTTGTAAAAAAATAAAAATAAATGTGTATTTGATATTGTATATTTGTTGTGTTGTAATATCCATACGATATTGAGGCTTTGGAAAACGTGACGACGTTTCAAAAAATGATCGTGAGGCTGCAGGTTCGAGGTTTGTGAGTGTTGATGAGCTGCATATATCGCACGACTTCGAGATGTGAAATTGCGAGATTTGAGGCAGGCGGTGTCTCGAGATTCATGTTACACGAATCTCGAGGACACATTTACTTTGAACGTCAAAAAGTAAACGTGTTCGAGTAAACATGTTGAACTCGGAGCAACAAATATTCATGACGTCTTAGCCACACCAGATCATACGAGGTCGAGCATCGTATTAGTTTCGTTATTCGGCGAGGCCGATGTCTGGTTGTGCACTACGGTGGCATCGATGTGGACGCTCTGGAGTGCAGTCGGTGTTATGGTGAGTGAGAGTGTGGGAGCACACAGGTCGGAGTACCAGTCGCATTCTCGGCATCGTTACATTCAGTGCGAGGGTCTGGAAATGATGGACATGTTCCAACTATGGCCGTGTGGACAGCCAGAAATAAATTCATGCTACTGCCACGTCAAGTCCGACTGAATTACATTTCTCGTGGGCATACATCGGATATACGTATGTTAGTGATAGTGGATCATAAAATTAAAATATTAATTTGCATTCCAATATATATTGCGAGGATGCTGCCCTGACATATATCGATGGGATGAGACAGATGATGTGTTCTTTGCTTGGAGGTCTCGGAGGAGCCCAACTCGTCACGGAGGAGCCCAACTTGTCGCGGAGGAGCCCAACCCTACAGAGTAAGATGGGGGTATGGCCTTGGGCGAGTATGGCCTTGGGCGGGTATGGCTTTGAGTATTTATTCATAAAACACCATTGTCCGGTGTGATTTGTTTCAATTTCGAGGACGAAATTCTTAATTTGTTGGGCAATTTCGAGGACGAAATTCTTAATTTGTTGGGAAGACTGTAATAGCCTGAAAATCTGACTTGTGCCACGTGTCAAGTAAATGTCGTATGTGAGACCTACTCGTCGAACTACGTATATCCGAATTCAATTTGAGACGATAATGCTAACTATGCGAGGAATTCGAGAAACCGAAACAAACGGGTACGCCCCTCGAGTCGCGTGTTGACGCGGGATATGCATCGTGATGCGTGTAGTGCGAGTATCGAGATTTTGAAATGAGGCAGGTTGGTGCCTCGAGATGCGCGTTGGTCGGTTGTTGAGTTTGCCTCGAGACTCGTGTTGCACGAATCTCGAGAACACTTTTGATTTGAAATCAAAAGAAAAGTGTATATATATTTAATTATACATATATATATAAAGAAGGAGATAAGAATGAAAAGAGAAAAAGAAAAGAAAGAAGAGGAAAAGAGATCAGAAGGAGAGATCGTGAGAGGAGAGAAAAGAGCGAGAAAGCTAGAGAGAGAGAGAAGATCCGGCGAACGGTGAGCGCGCCGGAGATCGCGAAGGCAATGCAAGCAGACCGGCCGGCGCCAGACAACAACACTCTGCGAGCGGTGGCGAGAGCACGGCAGCGCGGGCAGCAGTGGCGTCCCAACAGCCGCGCGATGGTAGCGAAGCTCGACAATTTCGGCGACTTTGACGGCGGCGGCGGCCACCATGGACAATGACCACGGCTCCAGATCTAGCGGCGGCGGCGGCGGCTCTCGGTGCGGTAGTGGCCGGCGCGCGCGAACGACGGCCAGAAATCGGGCAATGCGTAGCTGCGTACGCGCGGGACGTGACGTGGCGGACGCTGCGATCACGCGCGCGCCGGCGCCGGCGCGCGCGGCGGCGCGGCGAGGCAGCTCGGCGCGGTGGCGCGGTGTCGATCGGTCGGATGCGCGGTTCCGACGAAATCGTGACAACGCGATGGAGGTGATGTTATTTCACCAAACTGAGTTGTGTTTTCAATGATTTTACGTAAAATAGTCCTAAAATGCCGAAATGGACACCAGAGACGTAGGAGTCGGGTGTCGGGTGCTCAAATCGAGACGCGAGCAAGACATTTGAGATTCGCGATTTTTCGAGGTAAGTAAACCAGCTAGGGACTTATATGGTATTTCATTTCTCTCCGTTGGTTGTTGTTGTTTAATGTTTTGTGATAGCTTTATTGTTGTTTACTGGTTTGTGATGATAGCTATCTGTGGAAATGTTGTCGATTGAGTGAGTCCATTAGCAAGTGAGTCATGATTGTTGTTTATCTGCGATATGAGAGGGTTAGGGCTAGGAGGCAGGGGTCTCGTCCTAAATCCGATGTCTTTCATGGTCGTCCGTCGATATTATCTGGGTCCATGGATGGTTCTTAGTTGTCATGGGTTAGGGCTGGGAGGCAGGGGTCTCGTCCTAAACCCGAGTCTACTGGGCTTGTACCGCGACTCAACGACTTTTTGTCGGGACTCCTTGTTATTGGGCAGCACTCATCGATGGATTATTTTACAGTCTTGTAGATTCATGCGTTTTGATTCCTTTCGTTCTATTTGCATGAATTCGACTGCTTTGGATATCGTGAACTGTTGTTTTGGATATTGTGAAATGTTGTGTATGTGTTCCTACTGGATTTGCTTACCTGGGCTCGTCATGCTTTTGTTTGACTGAGCGTAGCGCCGCGGACGAGTAGCGAAGGGAAGACTTCATAGCTAGGTGATTTTTTGTATATGTTGTGTTTACTCTCATCTGATGATATTTACTGGGTTCCACAATTAGGTTGCCTAACTCCCCGATCTTTTTGTTGAGTTATTTAATGTATTAGTCGCTTCCGCTATAAAATTGTAAGACTTGAAAATATTAATAACTCAACTGTAAAATGTTGAATGTACTGATAATGATGGATTTGAAGGCTGACTAGGGTCTCGTTGACCTTGCGAGATTGGCTCGGGGGTCCACGTGAGCTTAGGCCGGGCGGGGCCAAATGGGCGAAAAATTGGGGGCGTCACATTTCCTATGTCATCCAAATCTTCTAGAAGCTTCAACAACGCAATAGATACCTGAGATCCACTCTTATCCGCAAAAATGGTGCAAGAAAGTAGGTACAACAAGTACGTTCGGGCTGTGCATTCTTTAAGGGGATAAGTTGTATTCCTTGAATCAGCTTTGGGGCACCATCGACTCTTTAACCAACATTTTCGCACTATGAGCCCCTTGGTGATGTTCACTTCATCCTCAGCATCTTCAATGCTAACCCCAAGTAGTTTGGATACCAACTTAATTGCATCCGAACGAGATTCCTTAGTGTACCTAGCAAAGTTCTCAACTGCAACCATTTTGCCCGTCACTGGAATCTTTAGGAGAATGCTCACATCCTCCAAGGAGATCGACATTTCACCGAATGGTAAGTGAAATGTGTTCATCTCCGGCCGCCACCGCTCTACAAAGGCAGATATAACCTCCTTGTTAGCCTTTCGGTATGAGCAGTCTATCAGCGTATTCAACCTAGACCGCTTGATGATCCTCTAAAGGCCCTCGGTGTCAGGGTGACACGACTGTAAGTCACATTCTTGGATTTGAGCACCGTGATTGATACATTAAGTATCAGGCGATCCTACAACAACAAAAAACATTTCCTCAGCTATATGAAAACCATAAGCTTTTAAGTACTCCATTTAATGGAACTTTATATACCTCATTGCACCAAATCGCTAATGCGATATGATCTTTAAAGCTCTTCACCAATGATCCATCTAAAGGAGCATCGGGGAAAAGAGCACACATTTCCAAATGCCTTTGTGACTCTCATTCATTATGACCACCTCCAGCACTAGCACTCCCACCCACATTACTATCCGTACTAGTGGTGTCTGCCGGTGCTGATAAGTTACTACTACTAGACTCTGATATATGAGCCTCATCTTTGCCTCGGGCAACTACAAGGTCTTTGTGTCGACGCGCGTCAATGATGGAACCCTCATCGTGCAATTGAACATTCTTTGCACGATTCCCAACAATCTTTCCCTTTCCCTTCACATTTACCTTCTTTTTCTCTTTCTGATAAGATGCAATCGGGGATCTCCGGTAGCCTCGTCCACGGTTACCCCTCGACACCTCAACACCAACCTCCTCCCTAGTCACCGGGGTTTTCGAACGAGCCATACCTGATAAGACTTAGACATGTAAGCGCCTAGAGCGGAAACAAAAGTAAAATTCAAAAAAATAAGAACAAAATCTTCCATTTCTATAGTCTCGGTCAAGCAGGTTTGAAAAAAACAATTAAAATTTTGGCGACGCATGCCCGAGATAAAACAATTAGTCTCCGTAATGGACAATCGATAAAATTTCTCACTCTCAGCTGTACATCATCGAAAGGAAATCAACTATACACTCTGAATTACTCTCGTGATGTGGTGACCGGGAGCAACTGCAGCGTTACGCTACCTAAAACAATAATACATAAGCATAATCTCGGTTATGGAAAACCGAGGCAACAATGTGTCTCTGTTACTATGTAATCGAGAGTTTAAGCACAACTAACCTTAAACTTAAATCTCGACAAACAATGGCCGAGATTGTTAGCATCTTCTCTAACTTATGTGGCCAAGAAAAATGGGTTCGCAAATTTGCCAAACATAATCTCGGTTATGGTTAATCGAGACAACAATGTGTCTCTCGTTACCGTGTAACTGAGACTTTAAGTGCAACTAACCTTAAACTTAAATCTTGGCCATGGTTAGCCGAGATTGCTAGCATCTTCTTTGCCCTGTGTGGTCGAGAAAAACGGGTTCGCAAATTTGCTTAACCTAGCATTCGAACCACACAAAAATAATAAAAATCGAACTATAATCTATCAAAATTGAGTTCAAACATACCTATAAGCTGCCGAAAAAATGCCTCCTATGAGATTGGAACCCTAAGACCGAGCCCTACAATGTACTCAATGCAAACAACTCGAGTGAAGGTCACCCAAGAGGGGGGGGGGGGTGAATTGGGTTACCGAGTAGTTATTGCCCTTTTAAAACTTTATGCGCAAATTACAACTATAATGCATACACTATCAATGAATATATGTATGCTATGCAAGTGAATGGAATGGAAGAGATGGAAAGTGACACACAATTTATAGTGGTTCGATCCAACGATCTACGTCCACTACCTAACCTCCCCAGGTTAGGATTTTTAACCCCCACTTATATTGCAAATAAGTGTTACAACCTAAGCATACAAGCCTAGAGTGCCTAATTACAATTAGGACTTCCCACCTAGCCGTAACTAGGATTTGTGCCTAGTCTCAACTAGGTCTTCCCCTTTGACTTAGATTCCACTAAGTCTTACAATCATACAAATACAATAAGTTGCTGAAAAATAATGAGATACACTTTACAACATAAAGTGGTATCAAATTCAAACACTAGCAAGCCTCCTAGAGCCTAACAACTCTTATGCATGCAAGTATGAGAATAAATGGAATATGCAAATATGTCACCGATTTTGTTGCAAATCCCAAATGTGAAATCGTTTTAAAAACTTAATATATTAGTGTAAAACCGATTTCAAGTCTAAGAACAATAGTTTAACAAAAATCAAGTTTAAGTGCAAAACTTTTGTTCAAATCAATCTTAGGGTTTGATAAAATAAATTTAAGTGCAAAACCCAAGAAGAAGGTGTTCAAACACACGACAAAATGATTTTCAAATCAAATACACAAAACTATGTAGATTAAGCACAAGCAAGATTTTAGATCTAGGACTTTCTTACAAACAAGAGAATGACAAAAGAGATCAGCTTTGAAGAGATTCTTGTACTCCTTTGAAAGCCTCAAGAGTCTTTGGATTAGAGAACTAAAGAACGACCACAAAGATCTCCTTTTGCTTCTTCACAAAAATCAAAGTTCTTCTCTTTGTAGATTTTGAGTTTTTGAGTGTGTTTCTTCCTTCTTTTTCACAAAACCATGTTCTTGGTGGTTTTATAATGTTAGGTATTCCATCTTGACAGTTTATGACCGTTCTAGGGATCCAAGGGTCCAAAATAAATCAAGAATTCAAATTAAAGTGTGTTTTCCAAATTTGTCAAAAAAAGTCATCGAGATATGCAATTAGCGCGCTAATGCTTTGAGACCTAATGCGCTAACTCTCGCACTTAGCGCGCTAATGAAATCATTAGCGCGCTAACTGCAGGGACCTCAAAACAATTATTTTGTCCCTTTGTGTTAGCGACCCTTAAACTCGTCCGGACCTAACCAACCCTTATATAACATGTTATACACGTTTATTATGAGTCATTAAGCCTAATTGGGTGGTCCGGATATTTTTACAAATCCCGAAAACGGAAATTCACGATTTCATAATGTATTAGGGGCTTTTCTACAAATTTACGCTTTTCTTTTCGAAGACCTTTCAAAAACGAGTTTTTCTTTTTCGAAAACATTTACAATGATCTCTAATATGCAAATGACCATCCACACAAAGTTTCACATTGTTTAAACTCATAGACCTAGTTATGTGTTTAAATTCCACTTTGAAACTTGAAGTAAACTTATAACTTTGAAAAATGGTTTAAGAAACTTGATATGCATGGACTAATGCATTTGGCTTGCGTGAAAGAATTTGTATACCTTACATTGAAATTACAAATTGCGGTTTGAACTTTCATCTTCATTTCTTCATTAATGCCGAGTCTTGAACTTGTATTTCTTGAGTACCCTTGATATGTTGTTTTGCATCCTTTAACGAAAACTGAAATACACTAGATGTTTATTAGTACATTTTCACCTTGTTTGTTTCCATCAAAATCTCGGTCGGAGTGTGAGTGACTAACCACTTAGTCCAACAATCTCCCCCTTTTTGATGATAACAAACAATGTGAACTTTAAAGGTGTAAAACGTAATCTAAATGTATATCGCATTCATGATTTTATATTTCATATATGCAAGTTCAAAACACATCAACCTTTTCAAGTTCAACCACATTTTTCTCCCCCGTTTGATACCATCAAAAAGTGGGGCCAAGCATCCCCATAAATAAACACAATAGAAACAATACGAGAGAAATATACTCTCCCCCTCACTTTATGCATATCAAGAAACAATAGACGGTAGCGATACAAATGCATAGACGATAAAACATAGTGAAGCAAGAAATATCCATATAGAAAACTCAGAGATACGCAAAAAAAAAATTCATGATATAGATAGCATAAAGCAATGAGAGTAGAATCGGCAAAGAAGGGAGAGAATTGTTACCTTGTAGGAGTGGAGATCACGGTGGAGACGACACAAGGAGAGTAGAATCGGCAAGAGGAGAGGAAAAATTTGGGAGAGATGTGAGTTTTGAGGGTAAAAACGAATTTATAGACGCCTGGCCGAACGACATTAGCGCGCTAATGATAAAATTAGCGCGCTAATGGGTCGATTCATATTCTGGGCCAGTACGCTATTAGCGCGCTAATGGGTGTTATTAGCGCGCTAATTCCCCTCTGGAAATTTTTGGTCAGTACATCATTAGCGCGCTAATTTTAACTATTAGCGCGCTAATTCCTCTCTGGAATTTTTTGACAAAATTTTGGATTTTTGCAATATAGCTCCGATTCTCCTCAAACTTCATGGACACTTCACTAACACCATATAAAAAGGTTTGGAATAGCTAAAACATATGTAGAAGGTCCGATTCTCGAAACATGCCTAACTCACGCCGAATTTTAGAAAATTGTTCTCTAGGCAAAGGCTTAGTGAATATATCGGCTAGTTGATCCTCTGTGGGCACATGGATGAGTTTAACATCGCCCTTTTGGACGTGATCACGAAGAAAATGGTGTCTAATCTCAATATGTTTTGTTCTTGAGTGTAACACCGGATTTTTCGATATGTTTATCGCACTTGTGTTATCACAATAAATTTCAAAGACACCCAACTAGGATTTGATAATCCTCAAGTTGTTGTTTCATGTATAGAACTTGAGCACAACAACTCCCGGCAGACACATATTCGGCTTCCGCCGTAGATAAAGCAACGAAATTTTGCTTTTTGCTGAACCATGAGATAAGTGAATTTCCTAGCAAATGACAAAATCCGGAAGTACTTTTCCTATCGACTAGACTTCCCGCATAATCAGAGTCAACAAAACTGCGGAGTTCGAAACTCTTAGTTTTGTTGAACCACAATCCTAAGTCTTGTGTTCCACTTAGATATCGAAGTATGCGCTTTACACATTTTAAGTGGGACTCCTTGGGATCGGATTGAAATCTAGCACATAAGCACACACTGAACATAATGTCGGGTCGACTAGCGGTCAAGTATAGGAGGCTACCTATCATTCCACGATAAAGTTTAGGATCTATGGGTTTTCCTAGTTGGTCTTTATCCATTTTGATGGTGGAACTACTAGGAGTGTCACATGCTTTCGATTTTCGAATTTGAATTTCTTTAACATGTCCCTCACATACTTTGCTTGATTTATAAAAATGCCATGTTTGGATTGCTTTATTTGCAAGCCTAGAAAGTATGTTAGTTCTCCCATCATGCTCATTTCAAATTCATTTGTCATTAATGATGAGAATTCATTACATAGACTTGTGTTGGATGACCCAAAAATGATATCATCAACATAAATTTGAACAAGTAACATATCATGTTTTTCGATCAAAATGAACAAAGTGGGATCTAGCGTTCCTTTCTTGAATCCTTTTTCAAGTAGGAATGCACTAAGTCTGTTATACCAAGCTCTAGGAGCTTGTCTTAGTCCATACAAGGCTTTTTGAAGATGATATACATGACCTGGGTGTTCATGATCTTCAAAACCCGGTGGTTGTTCTACATATACCTCTTCATTAATGAAGCCATTTAAGAATGCGCTTTTAACATCCATTTGATATAGTAAAAACCCATTGTAGCAAGCATAAGCAAGTAACATTCGAATTGCTTATAGTCTTGCTACGGGTGCAAAGGCTTCCTCATAATCAATTCCTTCTTCTTGATTGTAGCCTTGTGCAACCAACCTAGCCTTGTTTCTTACAATTTCACCTTTTTCATTCTTTTTGTTTCTAAAAACCCATTTGGTGCCTATGGTTGTGTGGTCCTTGGGTCTAGGTACTAATGTCCATACCTTGTTCCTAACAAAGTGGCTTAGCTCCTCTTGCATAGCCATTACCCAAAATTCATCTCCTAAGGCATCATCTATCTTAGTGGGCTCGGTTTGTGATACAAAAGCTATATGTCCTTCATCTCGATGTAATGTGGACCTAGTGATTACTCCTTTGTTTGGATCACCTATTATTTGTTGGGATGAATGGCCAATTAGAAGTCTTGAATTCTTAGGCGCATTTGTGTCGGATTCTTTACATGCCTCAACTTCTTGACTATTTGAAGTTTGTCCTAGGGTGCCATCATCTTCATCATCGATCCTCAATTTTTCCAAGTTTTGCATCATCTTAACTTTGGGATCCACTTCATCAAATTTTACATGGATAGACTCTTCTATGGTTTTGGTTGATCTATTAAACACCCTATATGCTTTGCTTGTGCATAGAGTAGCCAAGGAAAGTACATACCTTTGACTTTGGGTCAAATTTGTCTAATTGATCCTTATCATTTAGAACATAGCAAGTACAACCGAACACCTTAAAGTAACTTATGTTGGGCTTTCGGCCTTTCCATAGTTCATAAGGAGTCTTTTTCACTTGCTTTCGGACATTTACTTTATTTATAACATAGCATGCCGTGTTAATGGCTTCGGCCCAAAAGTGCTTAGCTATGTTGTACTCATTTAGCATAGTCCTACACATCTCTTGGAGTGTCCTGTTTTTCTTTCAACAACTCCATTTTGTTGGGGTGTTCTAGGAGAGGATAATTGGTGTGTATAACCTTGTTTAGCACAAAAATCCTCCAAGTTTCTATTTACAAACTCACCACCTCTATCACTTCTAATGATGGTGATTTTGTATCCCTTTTCATTCTCAACTAAAGCACAAAATTTTACGAACACATCAAACACTTCATGCTTATGAGAGAGAAAATACACCCATGTATATCTAGTAAAATCATCAACAATGACAAAGCAATATGATTTACCTCCTAGGCTTTGTGTTTGGGTGGGTCCGAACAAATCCATATGGATAAGTTCTAAGGCTCGAGTCACATCACTTGTTACTTTCGTCTTAAATGACGATTTCACTTGTTTACCGAGGATACGAGGTTCACACTCCTTGTCTTTCTTAAACGTGCATTTGGGTAGACCCTTAACTAGATCATGCTTAGTCAATTTTGACAAGTTCTCCATGCTAGAATGTCCTAATCTACGGTGCCACAACCATGCATCACATTCACTTTGTGCACTCAAACATGAGACATTTTGCATATTCATCTCATCAAAGTTAATGGCATAAACATTTTTATCTCTATATGCAATAAATAAGGTTTCATGCTTCTCATTCCTAACAATGCATTTCGATGATTCAAACATAACATGAAATCCTTTGTCACACAATTGACTAATACTGAGCAAATTATGTTTCAATCCATCAACAAGATAAACGTTAGAAATAGAAAGTGAATTGTTACCGACGGTTCCGAAACCAATAACTCTTCCTTTGTTGTTGTCTCCAAATGTAACCTTTCCATCATCATGCCGCTTTAGTTCAATAAATTGATGTGCATCTCCGGTCATGTGTCTTGAGCACCCACTATCCAAGTACCATGAGGTGCTCTTCCTCGCATCCTACACAATGGGAAACACACTAGATTTTGGTACCCAAACACCTTTGGGTCCGAGAATGTTAGTGTAGTAAACATTTTTAACTACCCATGCTAGTCTACCCACTTTGGCCTTTTGTAATGCACATTTCCCGACCACATGAGTCTTGTTGCATTTAGAGCATCTACGATCATCATTTAGCAATTTCTTGTAACTTAACAAGTTTGCTCCATAACCTATGCCTCTTTTGTTGAGTGCACGTCGTTGTGCTCCCAACATCATGTCAAACATTTCTTTACCATTTGTAAACTTATGCACCGTGCTAGTCAAGTCCTCTACTTCCTTGACTAAAGCATCTCTCTCCTCTATGACTTCATTTAAGTCACTTTGGAGATCATTAATGGTCTCATTTTGTGACTCTATTTCACTAATTGCAATGGTCAAGCTCTTTTTGAGTTGTTTGGTCTTTTTGACCTCCTTTTCCAACTTTCCTAAGCTCATCAAGATTTGGAACATCATCCAAATCATCAACATTATCAAAGTTAAAAGAGTTAGAATTTACCTCGCCTTGTGCCATGAGACAAAGTATTGCCTTCTCACTTTCCGATTCGATTCCGAACTTGATGATGATGAGTCATCCCAAGTTGCTTTGAAACTCTTCTTTCCTTTCTTCTTGTCAAACACCTTCTTGGATTTGCAATCCGCCTTGATGTGACCCGGTTTGCCGCAACCGAAGCATATGGTTTCATTTGATTTTCCTCCCTTGCTTCCACTTCGAAACTTCTTCTTATACTTGTCTCGCTTGTACATGGCCCTGTTGAGCTTTCTTGAGAGCATAGCTACTTCCTCCTCAAGATCATTGTCATCACATGATTTTTCATTTTCAATGATCTCTACCGATGCACTAGGGGAGCTATTTGCCTTCAAGGTGATATCTTTTCTTGAACTCTTAGTACCTCCACTTAATGCTTCCAATCTTGCTCGGTCTTTAAGTTTAAATTCATGGACTGTTAGCTCTCCACACAATGCATCAAATGTGTAATCTCCAAGATTTTGTGCCGATTGGATAGCATACTTCTTGGCATCCCATTCCTTAGGCAAGCCTCTAAGGAATTTATACACCGAGGTTTCTTGATCATAATTCTTTCCAAGATTCTTGATCTCATTCAATAGTTTAGTGAATCGAGTGATGGCGGTGGCTATGTCTTCATCGGACCCAACTCGGAAAGTTTCATAGTGCTCCTCAAGAATTCTTAACTTGGTCTTCTTCACTTGCATGGTACCTTCATAGTGTACCCCAAGCTTCTCCCATACTTCCTTAGCCGTTTGACAAGCACTTACTCGGTTAAATTCATTTTCACTTAGCGCACAAAACAAGTGATTCATGGCTTGATCATTTGAGAGCTCAATCTTTATCTCCTCGGCGGTGTACTCTTTCAAGGGCTTATCCGGTGGAGTGTAGCCACTTTCAATTGCATCCCATAAGAATCTATTTTGTGCTCTAATGTAGAATTTCATTCTCACTTTCCAATGAGCATAGTTAGTTCCATCAAAATACGGAGGCCTACTCGAAGAGTTGCCTTCCCGAAGGCGAGCCGGATCTAAGGTTTGCATCCTTGCACAAAAAGAACACTCAAAGATACGTTAGTAATACTTTGAGCAATAACCCGCTCTGATACCAATTGAAGGTCACCCAAGAGGGGGGGGGGTGAATTGGGTTACCGAGTAGTTATTGCCCTTTTAAAACTTTATGCGCAAATTACAACTATAATGCATACACTATCAATGAATATATATATGCTATGCAAGTGAATGGAATGGAAGAGATGGAAAGTGACACACAATTTATAGTGGTTCGATCCAACGATCTACGTCCACTACCTAACCTCCCCGGTTAGGATTTTTAACCCCCACTTATATTGCAAATAAGTGTTACAACCTAAGCATACAAGCCTAGAGTGCCTAATTACAATTAGGACTTCCCACCTAGCCGCAACTAGGATTTGTGCCTAGTCTCAACTAGGTCTTCCCTTTGACTTAGATTCCACTAAGTCTTACAATCATACAAATACAATAAGTTGCTGAAAAATAATGAGATACACTTTACAACACAAAGTGGTATCAAATTCAAACACTAGCAAGCCTCCTAGAGCCTAACAACTCTTATGCATGCAAGTATGAGAATAAATGGAATATGCAAATATGTCACCGATTTTGTTGCAAATCCCAAATGTGAAATCGTTTTAAAAACTTAATATATTAGTGTAAAACCGATTTCAAGTCTAAGAACAATAGTTTAACAAAAATCAAGTTTAAGTGCAAAACTTTTGTTCAAATCAATCTTAGGGTTTGATAAAATAAATTTAAGTGCAAAACCCAAGAAGAAGGTGTTCAAACACACGACAAAATGATTTTCAAATCAAATACACAAAACTATGTAGATTAAGCACAAGCAAGATTTTAGATCTAGGACTTTCTTACAAACAAGAGAATGACAAAAGAGATCACTTTGAAGAGATTCTTGTACTCCTTTGAAAGCCTCAAGAGTCTTTGGATTAGAGAACTAAAGAACAGCCACAAAGATCTCCTTTTGCTTCTTCACAAAAATCAAAGTTCTTCTCTTTGTAGATTTTGAGTTTTTGAGTGTGTTTCTTCCTTCTTTTTCACAAAACCATGTTCTTGGTGGTTTTATAATGTTAGGTATTCCATAGGGCTGGCAATTTGGGTCATGAAACGTTTAACACGACACGACACGACACGACCTTAAACATGTCGTGGGTTTGGCAAAAATGTATGTGGGTCATAAACAAAGTTAACTTTGTTTATACACGGTTAATAAACGAGTCGCTAACGTGTTAACCCATGTGACTCGTTTATGACTCGCATAACTTTCACATATAAATACAAATTTTTCATTTCCAACCCTAAAAACTAAAACCTTCAAACTTCAAAACTCTCACCTCTCTCACCTCTCACAACTTTCACTCGGCGGCAATGGGCAGCTCTTCTTCCACCTAGGGTCGACGGCAACGATGACGACGCGGAAAAGCCAACAAGGAAGAAGGAGATTGCCTCACCTTCAACCTCGGGTAACAAAATCTCTCTCACCCCCTCTCTCTCTCTTTCTCCTCAAAACACAAAACCTGGGTCGGGCGCGCTTTGTCGCGTGCAACGCGAGCGTCGGGGGCGCGTGCACAACACGCGCGCGGGGGTGGATCTCGATTCTCTATCAATCCGCGCGCGTGCGCGGCGGGGGGACGCATTCTCACGGCCTGGGGGTGAGCTCGCGTGCGGCGGGGCGGGGGGACGCATTCTCACGCGGCACAGGGGGAGCACGCGTGCAGCGGCGGGGGGGGAGCGCGCGTGCGCGCCGGGGGCGCGGGGGGGGGGGGGGGGGCGAGTGCGGGACGCGTTGGGGGGGGGGGGGGCGCGTGCGCAGCGCGCGGGGGGGGGTGGGGACGCGTGGGGGGGGGCGTGCGGGTCGCGTGCGCGGAGGGGGGGGACGCATTCTCGCGCCGGGGGGATCTCTAATGCGCGGGTGCACACGGCGGGGAAGGGGGGCATTCACGGCGCGGGGGCATCTGTTCATTTCATCTCTAACTTTTTTAATTCTTCTATCCGCCCATTTCATCTCTGTTTGTTTTTACATACATCATATATATTGTTTGTTTTTACATACATGAATACATGATACATCATAATTTCTCTATTTTTTTAATGTGCTGCAGTTGAACAACATCGATGATGATGTTAAATCAATATCGATCTTCTCTTAAGCCGGAGAATGCAGAAGCAATTATTTGCTTGCGAGATTGGATATGTGCAGGATTAGAAGGTTATATTATTTTTGACATTTTTACTGTTATTTATCTTTAATATCTTAAGCTTTATAATTATTAATAAACTCCATTTTTTATTTGTTGTAGGGCAAGATGTCAAGCTGGATTTGGAGAGTATTACAGAAGATGTACTTAACTTGAGTGTGAGCGATGATCCACGGTCAACTACTTGCTCAAACTCTGTTGGAAACTAGAGAACTCGAAGCATTTTTTGTTCATTAACCTTGAATTTATCTCTTACTTCTATGTTAACTTCATATAACCTTGTAGTTGGGTTATTAAACTTGAACTCGACTATTTGAGAACTTGTATTTTTAATTTTTCCTTGTATTAGATGCGTTTATAATTTTATATTTTATGTTGTTTGTATTGATTTTGTAGTGAGATATCATTAATCTAGTAGTATGTTTAACATGTTGATAAACAGGTACACAAACGAGTCGAATTAAACAGGTTAAACATGATCTGTTTAATAAACGTGTTAAACAGGTACACAAACGAGTCGAGTTAAACAGGTTAAAATATGATATGTTTAATAAACGTGTTAAACGTGTCATAAACAGGTTACCTGTTTATTAAACGTGTCGTGTGTCGTGTTTACAAATAGTGACTCGTTTAATAAACGTGTCGTGTGCGGGTTTAGGATAATTATGACACGACACGTTTACGACACGACACGTTTACGACTCGCTGACACGAATTGCCAGCCCTAGTATTCCATCTTGACAGTTTATGACCGTTCTAGGGATCCAAGGGTCCAAAATAAATCAAGAATTCAAATTAAAGTGTGTTTTCCAATTGTCAAAAAAAGTCATCGAGATATGCAATTAGCGCGCTAATGCTTTGAGACCTAGCGCGCTAACTCTCGCACTTAGCGCGCTAATGAAATCATTAGCGCGCTAACTGCAGGGGACCTCAAAACAATTATTTTGTCCCTTTGTGTTAGCGACCCTTAAACTCGTCCGGACCTAACCAACCCTTATATAACATGTTATACACGTTTATTATGAGTCATTAAGCCTAATTGGGTGGTCCTGATATTTTTACAAATCCCGAAAACGAAAATTCACGATTTCATAATGTATTAGGGGCTTTTCTACAAATTTACGCTTTCTTTTCGAAGACCTTTCAAAAACGAGTTTTTCTTTTTCGAAAACATTTACAATGATCTCTAATATGCAAATGACCATCCACACAAAGTTTCACATTGTTTAAACTCATAGACCTAGTTATGTGTTTAAATTCCACTTTGAAACTTGAAGTAAACTTATAACTTTGAAAAATGGTTTAAGAAACTTGATATGCATGGACTAATGCATTTGGCTTGCGTGAAAGAATTTGTATACCTTACATTGAAATTACAAATTGAGGTTTGAACTTTCATCTTCATTTCTTCATTAATGCCGAGTCTTGAACTTGTATTTCTTGAGTACCCTTGATATGTTGTTTTGCATCCTTTAACAAAAACTGAAATACACTAGATGTTTATTAGTACATTTTCACCTTGTTTGTTTCCATCAAAATCTCGGTCGGAGTGTGAGTGACTAACCACTTAGTCCAACATCGAGCACTCTGAATATGGAAGAAAACCCCAATGACAAACATAGGAGATGCTCAAATTGACCGAGGAGATGATCAAACCCTTCTTGAATTTGGTGGTGGGGTGCACTTGGGGTAATTTCGAGATTTCATTCAAAGATTTTGGGTGCCTTTGGTAAACAAGTTGGTGCCTTCAACAGTGGTGTGCCTTTATTAATTAGTGGGGTGCCCATAGCAGTGCTCTTAATTTTTGAGAAATGCCAAAGTAAAGACCCCGAGTAGGGGCACCGACTTGAAGTGGCACTAACATGCGGGCCCTACTTAGTTGTCATCTCAAAAAGTAAAAAAATTGAAAAAAATTGTTTGGCTCCGACTACTGACCGACTGATCACTGACTGACTGGTGACAGCACGTCACTGTAATTAGGGGTGGGCAGCGGTTTTTGAAAAACCGCCCAAACCGACCAAACCGCGCGGTTTGGTTTGGTTTTTAAAGCTCGCGGTTTGGTCGCGGTTTGGAAAACCACCAAACCTCGATTCCGCGGTTTGGTCGCGGTTTTCATTTTGGGAAAACCGCGGTTTAACCAAACCGAGGGTATTTTGGTAATAACCACCAAAAACCCTAAAGTGCTCAAACAAAACCAAAAAAAAAGAAAAAATCTCTCACTTCTCTCACTCATGTTCTCCCTCCAGCCGCTCACTCTCTCCGTTTCTCAAAAAATCTCTCCTCCCTCTCCTCCCTCTCCTCCCTCCCGCCGCTCACTCTCTCCGTCTCTCGTCACCTCTCTCTCTGGATCTCTGTCCTCCCTCCCGCCTCTCGCCACTCACTTTCTCGTCACCTCTCATCCCTCCCGCCTCCCGCCGCTCACTCTCTGGATCCAGGGTTTGGTGGTACGAAAGGGTTTTCTCCGCCACGGTTTTCGTCGAAAACTGTGGCGGAGAAAACTTTTCGAGCTTCCGCAACTGTCACTGCTGCCATGGCCGACCTCACCAATGCCGACTCCAATCCCCGCCTCTCCGTCGACACTCATCCCCACGTCTCTAAAGGTGTGCTTCCCCTCTCGATCTCGCTCTCTCGCCGATTCTTTCGGTTATGGTTTTGTTCGATTTGGTTCTGGTTCTGAGGATGTTCAATCCGTGCGATTCTAGGGTTGCGGGTTGTGTTTTGTTCAGATCGAATGGTTGATGAGTGGTTTTGTAGAAACCCTAGCTCGATTCTAGGGTTGCTTTTTTTTTTTTGCTTGCTTTTTTATGCTTGTTTTTTTTTGCTAATGAATAGATGAAAACCGCGAAACCAAACCGACCAAACCGCGCAAACCGCGGTTCGGTTTGGTTCGGTTTTCAATTTTCGCGGTTTGGTCGCGGTTTGGAAAATCACCAAACCGTAGACCCTCGGTTTGGTTGCGGTTTGGTGGTTTTCACCACCAAACCGCGGTTTGCCCACCCCTAACTGTAATTGATTAATCCAAAAATTTTGAATTTCCCTTTTTTTTGAGAAAACAACATCTTTCTCATTTGGGAAGTAGCCTGTGCACAACAAGAAAGCCTCGTTGAACTCAGTATGTTAGTCATCTCTTTTGCCCTTGTCTTTTATTTAGATTCTCTTATAGTTGATTAATGGGAATAAGGATCATCCAGGGCTTACAAGAAGCTAGAGCTCAGTTAAATTGAGTGTTGGACATGAGTCTTGAAGTGGAGGGTAAAGAAGCAAGTGTTCAAAGAGAAAGGTCGACCAACTGTGTGCAAAGTATGAGTCAGCTACACCTTCATAGTTATGATTAAATATGTCGTATTCTATGAGTTATAGAGATTGTTCGGATTGTTTTTTAGATTTCGAGGTTTATGGTTTAAAAACCTTGAAAGGGCACCTAAATATTAGGGATTAAAACATAGATTTTGTCATGTAAAAGTTTATTTGGTTCATGTAATTCCCAATGAAATTGTAAATACTTAGATAATGATGGATTAAGGGGCAGGGCCTGATATTTGGAGTTTTGTCTTTTGAATTATTGAATTCTTGGACTATTCTAAATTATTTTGGTGCTTAAGCTATTTTTCGTAAGGTTTTAGTTAGTATGTAGATTTGTGAAACACCCTGAATGTATGGGTTTTCCTCAAGAGAAAGTGAACTGTTGTCTTCGAATACACGTTCGTTGTTAGTTAGAGAGTTAGTTTGAATTTGTAAATCTTTGCTTGTTGTTTAAGGTAGGAGTTTGCTCTGAATTGATCGTTCCATAAAACTTGAAATGGCTTTAAACTACATTTTACATATGAGTGTTATTGGTTTTCATGTTCATCGCCTTTTCCTTGTTAGATCTCTTTGTCGATTAGATATGTCACAAATTAACGACTGATCGTGTTGGAATTGTGGATGTTACAATCACATTGAAGTCAATTGCCCGTGGAGGCCACATTGTTCGAAATGTTCCATAGGGTTCTTGAACAAAAGAATTGTGAAGAAGGAATGGCATAATAAAGGTCAACCTTTTTCTATTTGTAACAATGATTGGTGCAAGTGCTTTTAATGGGCCGACCTCCCCTCTTCTTGTCCAACAATGCATCCTCGACAAAATAGTATGCAGAGGGACGATGACTTAGAAATGCGAGCCACTTGTCATTGCGGTGAAGGAAGCAGTTTCACAAGTGGTGGTGAAAGTTCAAGGGTCAGTCAATTAGAAGGGAATGAAAAGCTAGAATTTTTGACATTATTCATGGAAAGATTATCCGTTAATGGTGAGGTGAAAACCATTTCCGAAACAACAACAACAACTAGGGTTAACGAAAGAGGGGTATGAGAAGCTTAAT
Organism: Stephania yunnanensis; assembly: GCA_039657365.1. Classification (NCBI taxonomy): domain Eukaryota; kingdom Viridiplantae; phylum Streptophyta; class Magnoliopsida; order Ranunculales; family Menispermaceae; genus Stephania; species Stephania yunnanensis. The sequence goes on from CM077592.1 coordinate 14,641,357, forward strand.
TTTGTTATGTAGTTTCTTGTGACGTATAATATTTTCCCATCTTTATTGTCCTTAGATATCCTTAGCGCTAGAAGTTCGCCAGGTGTATGTGGAATTCCTTAACAATAGTTGTACTTGTAATATGCGATAAGCAGACAAGTTTTATATATTTTGTGCATTCGATCCAACAATGTCTTGTTTATTCCATTTTTATTTGTTCTCATCGATCTTACTATGATTAATGTAGCATTAATTCACTACAAGAAAATTGCTCTATAACAATAGGATATCCTATCGTTAAATCTCATTTTTCTATTATTAAAAGTCATTAACCTCAGGAAAATCATGTCATCCCCCTCTTGCTAGAACTTAAAACTGAATAGCAAGAAGGAAATTCCTGTCATTAAAATGTGAACTTAATAACAAGAGGACATCCCCATTGTTAAAGTACAAAATTAAATTATTTTTCCACGTAAAATTAAACCTTATTAGTGCAAGGATGTCCCTTTCGTTAAATCGTTTTCCTCGTATTGAAGTGTTTTCACATATACGCAAAATTAAGCCTTATTAATGAGAGGATGTCCTTATGTTTTCCTCTTGTTAAAGTGTTTTCACATATATGCAAAATTAAACCTTATTAGTGAGAGGATGTCCCTCTTGTTAAAGTGTCTTCAAAATTAAGTCTTATTAGCGAGAGGATCCCCCTCTTGCTTAAATGTTTTCATTGTTTTTTTTTGTAGTGCATTTTTGATAATGTGTAAATAAAAATTATTATTCTAGTAAGAGAAAAAAGAATTAAAATTTTAAATAAACTTTTATTCCATTCTAAAGTAATCGGTATAATACATAAGATTTTATTTAAGTATGACCGAGCTCAACTTACAAAGAATTAAATAAAATTTACAACAAATGTTCATGTTTAATAGCCAATAGACTTAACATCTTTCTTATGGAGATAGAGAGAGTTTCCTTTTGCTATGATTTCATCGAAAAATCTTGTTTGAAGAGATAGGTACATCTTGACTTGGTTTCTCATACTTCTATTTCAATCCTACCACTTTATCAATGCGAGTATTTCTGCCATGAAAATAATATTTTAATTACACATGCATGTGGTAAAACATAATTTTGATACTAATAAATTATAGCTACACAAAAAAACTATGTAGCTTACCTTTGTAATTAACAAAACATGAATATCAACTTCCTGAATAATCTTATCTCTAGAATCACTACAATAGAAACTAGAATAATTAATTGAACACTCTCATAACTATAATAAAAGAGAAAGAAAAAGAAAAAGAATCATACCCAAATCAAAACTCCACATAATATGTTGTACAAATTAAGTCATAATAAAGACTAATTAAATGGATAAAGGATTACAGTATGGGTGAAAAGATTAAGAAAATTCAACTTTTTTCTAAAAAAATCGAAATTCATCTCAAGAGTATATTATTCATAGCAGACATAACAATACCCTGAAGACACAATGATCTATAATTCACTACTAAACTATTTGTGCAAGACATTTTGTAAATATTATCAAAACTTTTTAGCCTAATTAATTAGACGAGGAGCACATGGTTATAACATATCATGCAGTAGTAATTCACAAGTATAACCATGTAAAACAAAATGAAAGTAGAGAGAGACTTGTATCATACTTCTATCAGCTAACAAAAGTATTGATAAATAATTGTGTGAATTCTTTTCAAAGCTCATGGAAAAATTTATAAATAACTCATATCATATTTCTAGTGGTTAACAAATTTGCCTACCGAAGGAACAACAACTATTTGTGGCATTCAATAAAAAGTAGTGACAAACATCAAAAGTAACAAGAAATTAAGAAAAATAAAAAATTAAAATATTGTTCAAGAAATGATCTTGTGTCATACCTGAGTTAGTGGGTGGCCTCAACAAAAGAAGACCGAATTAGATCACGACAGTTGAAGGACTCAAGTTGAAGGACTTTAACATCGAGAGTATGACAATGCTCACGTTCACTTATATGAATTAATCAAGTTTGTTACACAATGCTTCAATGGTTAAATAAATAGATATGCATTTGTTTAAAAGAAACCGATTCATAAGATTATACAGTTTAATTGAGATAAATATAAAAGATGTCTTTAAGATATAAAATATAGAAACATAATAGTCATTCAACCAAATAATTTTAAAAAATACCTAAATATTGGCAGACAGATAAAAGTGAGAAAATATATATATGTACATATATGAGGAAATAGCTTACATAGTCCATATCGAAGAGTAGAAATGAGGTAAAACATAGTAGTACAATCACCCAATGCTTTTGACATTGTTCCCACCATGAGTATTTGTTTTGGACATTATTCCCACTGTGAATATTTTTTGGATGCACCCGTCAAATAAAATAGCATCATTTGAAACTTTTGATGGAATCACTTTTGGCATCGAAAACAATCTTGCACAGTAAAGAAACAAGTCTATGATATTAAACATAACTAAGCAAACATCTCTATTTTGTGGTATTTCAAAATACATTTCTGGCAAGTTTATGCACCATGAGAGTTCTATAAATATTATTAAACAAATTTAAGTGGTCATACCTACCTTATGAAAGAGAGAATTAGTAATAATCCATCGCATTTCAATGCAAATAAGACATTTATCGCAACTAGCATAAATCAAGAAATTCGTGATAAAATTAAAAAGATTTTATAACTTCGCGACAATTAGAACTTCACTAAAAAAACAAAAATCAACAACCAAGATCATAAAAAGCTAAACCAAAGCCTGTGTAAGAGTTTCATCAAACTAACATTTATTCTACTTAATTCAATTAAAATAAAAGAACTCCTTGAATATGTTGCCAAAAACTTTATTCCTTTCTCAAGCACCAACAAAATACGTCAAACATAACAAAAAGTCTTAATTATTAACTTTGAAAGCAAAAAGTATATAAAATAGAGAAAGTTATATACATAAAAAGGAGTTTTTATTAAAAGAAAAATAATACTTCAAAAAAAAAAATATCATACCTAATACTAGAACAAAAAAAATGCAACAACATATGGTGTGAAACATGATTAAGTTTCATCCTGCAAGAAAATTAAATATTATAATTTTATAATCTGTAGATATAAATTTCAATAAAAATATCTAATGAAAAGAGCTTCAAACTTCATCGAGCTCATTGTTAAAAGTATGATCAAGTCTTTCCTCAAGCTTCTCTAATCTGCTTCCTTATTCTTGAAGGGATTTCTTAAGCATACGATCTTCTTCTTGCGTTTCTTTCAGTTCAGTCTCTATCCCTTTCACTTATGTAGAATTGGATATTTGATATCCTTCCTTTTTCATTCTACTTCTATAACGAAATACATAATTATGCTTTTGTGGATTGAAACATTTTTCAATAACTTCAAAGTTAGTGAGTGAAGGTTCATTTTCCATTGTCTTTATAATTTTAGCCTAAAGAATTTCGTCAAATGTGAGTTTAGAATACACCAAAATAAAAAAGAGTTCAACAACACTTATACTTACATGTTTGTTTATATCATTTGGCTCAACTAAAATGTCGCCTTTCTCCCTAGTTTCAAAAAACACTTGATCAATAGAAGGAATATTACCATCATTTCCTCCCTACAAGGTTAGTATAAATAATAATATTTTAGTACAAGAACAAAAATCACAAAAAGTACAATTTCAACATTGTTAATATATCTTTTATCCAATCAAAAAGAAGAAATTATTAATTTACCATTGAATACATCAACTCTCTGAAAGGCTTGCTTCTAGTGCAAGGGAGCGACATAACTCTTTTACTTTGGTTAATTTGATTCTACTTACTAAATTTCTATAAAAAATATAAAAAGTAACAATATTAAATTGAATAATAACGAAATAAACATTTAAAATTCGTTTGACTAAATTTAATAATATCAAAAAACTTTCTTCCAAAAACTTGTTATTGATGAGCCATTTCCAATCTTTAGAATCCATATCTTTTGGCACATTTTTTAAAGCCATTTCTTTAATCTTGCTTTTCCTCACACAAGTTGTATTCCAACTTGTCTTCCAACTTGTCCATAAAACATACATATGCTTTAAAGTATCTTCTTTATATATTTATAATCCAGAATTAGAAAATCTTTCCTGCAAAAGCATTCACCAATGTGAATTTTGAAGAAGTCTATAGGATTATTAAAAACTACAAATAATACAACTTGGAACTTGCTATAGCTACATCCCACATATAATTTTTAGACACTTCACTAATATCATCCCATAGTAGCACTCGTACTTGACACATATAAGGATCACACACAATTCTCCATAAATGTCTCGACCAATATTGTTGATTATCTCCAAAACCACGTTTCAATAAGAAATTGATCTCAAATTTTTCCCTTTATTTCAGATTAGCAACTTTTTATGCCAATTTTTACCTCGCTTTTTGTTCTTGCTTATCCTTCGCACATTTATTATCTCTGCGTCTATGATGCAAAAAAAGTAAACGATAAAAACTAAAAGTAAAAAAAAATCATAATAAAGAAATTGATAAATATTAAATAACTTCCACTGACGTTGCACCAAGTCATCAAATACAGTATAAACTGAAATACCATTTGTCAGCTGCAGCCGCCGATATATATTTAGCAACAAGATAATAGTCAATAGCTTCTACTGGTAGTTGAAATTCCTAAAAAAATAAAATTTAAAATAAAAGCATAAACTAGTTTATGTTACCTAAGATATATAACAAACACATGAATTGAAGATTACACACCTTTTCAATTTGGGAAGGTCCAATAGGCATGATGCCATTTATAATATCAAAATCTTGCATGTGCGTTATGAAAAATTTAACTGTACTCGCATTTTCATTTCCATCGATTACATCACCTTGCACAACTACTTTCTTTTTCGCTTTCAAATCCCCTACTATATTGATATTAAGCACTCTCATTGTCATTGAGACATACGAATTGGAAACTATTAAAAAATAAAGAGTTTAGTTATCATCCAACTCATTCAACATAACATCTAGAATGTGAAAAAACTTTATATATAAAATAGAATGTTTCGAGATTTGGATTATCATGCGGCATCTTAAATCGTAGAGGATTGACTGTATCATCTAATGTTACCCAGATATACAATTTTTTTAGGCTTTCATTTTTTTTTGAACAAAAGCATGAGATCTTAATCATTATTAATTGGCTTGACGTTATCAATAGCGATTCTGATTCCGTATGAATAAACGTCGACAAACCTTTGACATGCTTTCATCAAGTCCATGAAACAACTATCCCCATTGAAATCTTTTTCATGATAAAATTTATTGTTGAAAATCAAGGCAAGATCATGGGATGTAAACGTATCTACAAAATCACAAAAAAAGTTTATTAGATAAGGAAATAATGCAAAATATAGGAAGTCATAATTCAAGTTAAAGTTATAACAATCATATCGCTTGAATTCTCAATACAACTTGAAGTAATCATACCACCTGAAGATCCAATATGACGACTTGATTTCAAAATACCACTTGAATTTTAATACTAGATGAAGCTCCGAAGCCATTTAAAGTTTCAATAGAATGATTTGATTTCAAAATACTTCTGCACCCTCTTGCTAATGCACCAGGCGCCATATATTTATTAACATTCTCGTTATTTTTATTTTTTATTTTATCTCGTGTTGCATTCAAAGACATCATCTTTTCAGTTGAACACCACCAAAGAACAGTATTTGTGAAAGAGAAAAAAATTAGTATTAGCTAATACATAATGTAAATTTTAAAACTTGAATACAAAAAAGTGTATAAAAATATAAACATATTCATGATGTACATAAAATGTAACAAATTACTTGAGACATCATTAATCAACTTTTCATCTTTTTTTTAAATTGATGTTTCAACTGCTATTGGGTTCAACTTGTTCCTAACCAAGTATTTTCATTAACGTCGATGGAAGTAATGGCATAACACTCGAAGTTGAATGATTCATTATGTAGGTAGACATCACCAAAATTATTAGCTTCGTCATTCTCATTATCATTTTGAGAAGTCATTTCGTACAACTCACGTGGTTGTATTTTTATAACAACGTTCCACTCTTTGCTCTCATTATCAATAACATAATAAACTTGCAATGCTTGGTTAGCTAAGATATGCAGTTTATTTGTCCTCATATAACGATAAAGATTGATACTCGTAAATCCAAATGAATCATTTTTCACTCATTTCACATTATCGTGCACATCAAACCATTTACATCCAAATAATAGCACCCGCTTCTTACCGAGATAATGTAACTCCAAAATCTCGATCAAGATACCATAGTACTAAAAATATCCAGATTCCATCCTAATGTCACCATACACGAACACCCTACAATTTAATGACTTGTGCTTTTGATCATAATCCTCGATCCAAAATCTATAACCATTTAATCCATATCCATTAAAGCATGTAATGGGCATTAGTGGACCACGAGATAACGACACTAAGACATCATCTTGCACATGCATTTTTGAAACCAAAAAAATATATTGAAATATAAGATGCTGAATATTATGACAAATGATTTTGTTAAACATAATAAAAGTAATTATACTCACTTTATTTTTAAACCATGTAATAAAACATTTATTCTGCTCATCAACATATTTGAAATCATATCGGCGTAAGTTTGTAAGTACTCTCTGCAAACGAGGTGCCAATTTTCACGTTAGTATGTACACATAATTTGTTGAGTTAAAGATATAAAAAGAATGCTTACTCAAAAAAATGTTGAACATCATCACAGTTTCGTAAAACATAAATATGAGCCTGTTGCCACTCTTTTGTAGAAAGTTAAAGAGTAGTGCCCAGTGCTAGTGCTCGTCCATGTTGCAAGAATATGTAATTTATACCACTAGATTGAAGAGAACTAACATCACCATCTCTCTCAAATCTGCAATATGTTTCCTATTGACTTTTAAATACCTTGAGCAAAGAGTCATAGAATCTTTGGCAATAACTCCCTCTGCAATTGAGCCTTCAGGACGAGCCATATCATGAATAAACTTCTTTAAACTAAACAAAAATCATTCTACATGATACATCCATCGAAACTGAACAGGCCCGCCAATCTTAGCCTCATTAACTAAATGAATTTGTAAGTGCACCATCATATCAAAAAAGGAAGGAGGAAAGATTTGCTCCAACTTATACAAAGTAATAGGAATTTGCCGTTCAATCTGATGCAACTCATCCACTCTTAATGACTTAGCACCTAAACTAAGAAAAAGAAAGTTCTACAAGAGGTTCACATACATTCTTTGGAAGCAAACCACGTATTGCAATTGGAAGCAAATGTTGCAATAAAACAAGACAGTCATGGCTCTTTAAATTTGAAAGCTTTCGTTATTTCATATTTACATATTAAGAAATATTAGATGAAAATCCATCAGGAACTTTCAGGTGCTTTAAAAATAAGCAAAACAAGTGTTTGTCCTTATCAGATAACAAGTAAAATGCTACAGAAAACTCAAGCTTATCGCCATTGTGAATTGGATGCAACTTCGGTCTTATATTCATGAGCTTTAAGTTGATACAAGAGTTGATTGTGTCTTTCGTCTTTCCCTTTATATTTAATATTGTCCCTATCATATTATTGCATATGTTCTTTTTAATAAGCATTACACTTAAATTATGACGCAATAAAAGAGTGCTCCAATAAGAAAGATAAAAATAACACTTTTTTATTTCAATTATCACCTCTTTGATCATGTGATATTTTGGTCTTTTTGTAGCAGATTTAGTCAAGGTGATTCCTTCAAGGTCATTCATTTCAGAAAGAGCATCATTTCCAGAAAGTAATCTTGGTGGTAATCTCGGCTCCTTATTCCCATCAAAACTATTTTTTATCATTACACCATTTATGTTTCCTCGAAAGAAAGCGCCAGTGAGCCATATAACATTGCTTCTTGACATGAACCAACCACATTGAACAAGTATCTTTACTCCAAATTGGACATGCCAACTTACCTTTTGTATTCCAACTTGGCAAGTTTCTATATGTAGGAAAATCACTAATTGTCCACAACAATGCTGTTTTTAATGTAAAATTTTCTTGTGTTGATGCATCAAATGTTAACACCTACTTCCCACAAAATCATTCAATTCTTCAACCAAAGGTTTGAAGTAGACATCAATTGCATCTCTGAGACTCTCGGGGTTTAGTATAAGTGTTGATAGAATAAAATTACACTCTTTCATGCACATCCATAAAGGTAAATTATATTGAATCAAAATTACTGGCCAAATGCTATGAGGAGTTTTAGAGTGACTGAATGGTTGAAAACCATCACTGCCAAGACCAAGTCTTACATTATAAGCCTTTGATGAAAATATTTAATGAAGTTCATCAAAATATTTTCACACTAAAGAAACAGCTGGGTGTTGCATTACTCCATCATCCTTTCTTTTGTGGCGCCATCTCATTAATGCAACTATTTTTCTATACATGAACAACCTTTGAAGTCTAGGTTTTAAAGGAAAATAATGCATTGTTTTCAACGCAATTGTTTTTCCATTACTTCCAAATTTAATTTCTCTAGTGCGATTGTCTTCTTTCCATTTAGAAGCGCTACATACTTTGCACAAGTCAACATTTTCATCTTCTTTCCAAAATAATATATAATCGTTGACACATACATCTATTTATTATAAGACAAACCTAAATCTTTGAGTATCTTTTTGCCTCGTAGTACGATTCATGCAAGTTAGAATCAATTGGAAGCGCTTCTTCGCACTATTGAAGTAACATGTCAAATGATTTGTTTCTCCATCAACCTATGCTTTTTATTTGTAGTAACTTGATTACTGCAACTAGTTTTGAAGTTTTACAACTATGGTAAACAGGCTTTTCCGAATCACTGAGCAACTTATAGAACTTCCTTGCTTCATCATTAGGCTCCTCTATACGCATTTCAAAATTTGATGAATCAATCCCAAGATCATTTTCTTTAATGCCATGAAATACATCACATAACATTTCTCTAATACCACCATCACCTTCAAATTCGCTCGATTCTTTTGTATATGTATCTTTATCCAAATCTGATTCTTCACGCCTTTCACCATTATGATACCAAAAAGTATAATTTTACATCATTCCATATTTTATTAGATGTAATCGAACTTCTTAACAAGTTCTAGAATAGTGTTGCTACATTGAGTACATGGACATCGAATTGATTTCTTCGCCCATGTCTTTTTAAAAGCATAATCTAAAAAGATTCTAATCCCATTTTGGTATGTTTCAGTAAATCGGTCCATATGTCCAAGCTCGATCCATTGTTTGTTAGGTGTACTCATTCTCCTAACAAATATTGCAAAAGATAAATACAAAATACAAAAAATTAAGATTAAAGACAAGATAGCAACTCTATCTAAATATAATTCATAAAAGAAAAACTTGGTTTGTCAAGGTACATCGAGACCAATTACATTGACTAACTATTATATTTTAATAACATAGTGAAGAAAGAAAAAATGATTAATTACATTTTCAATAAAAAGACAATTGAAGATATTAATGAAAAACATTTGCAACCATTACTATAACATTTTAATGACAAAAAAAGAAAAAATTGCTCTACATGTTCAATTGAGGGGCAATTGAGTGCCTTTTTCTCCTACATGATCAATGGAAATAACATGGTTCAACTAAAACTAAGTTGCATTAGAATTATTGTGCAGTACATATATCGTGTGCAAGCATACAAATTATAAGTTATACAAACAAATTCTTTATCCAGTTAAAGTTAGAAATTGGTAAGCATGTGGACATACATATATTGCTTGAATTTTAGCAATTATATATTACGTGAGTTTCTAGACAAACAATTAAACATACACAATACATTTCTCAAAGGCAAACAATTAAACATATACTATACAATTCTCATGGATAGAACATGTACAACATTTTTGTTTTATATCACTTGCAGTGAATTTATATTTTAGTGAACAGAAAAAATTGAATCAAACCAATAATAAAATTAGGGTAATTCAAGAGATAAAATTTTTATTGAAGCTTTAGGGCAGAGAGAAACGAGTATCTCACTATAAAAAGATAATCTCACCCTGTTGTTAAGCTTGAAAGAGCGATATGATCACCACAAGATGATGATATTTCCAAAAGCTCAAAATGACTAGCTAAATCTTAGGCTACATGACTTCAAAATAGTTAATGAGTATAAATCCACCATGTTTAATATTACCTATCGTTTGAGGCTATGTGGAGAAAATATATCTAATGAGACAATGATGAAAAAAACATTCACTACTTTTCATGCCTCGAATCTGTTGTTGCAACAACAATATCGAGCGCATCAATTTAAAAGTATTCAGAATTAATTTCTTGTCTCATGATGGTTGAACAAAATAATGAGCTTCTATTGAAGAACCCCAACTCCCGTCTAGCTATTTTCGCTTCAATTAATGAAGCAAAAGTTGCCTCGTATAATGACCATAAAAACGGTCAAGGAAAAAAAACCATGGACATGGAAAAAGGGAAATGATCAATCGACAAAGATCATGACAAGCCCTATTCTAAATTCTGTGGCGATAAGTTCCAAAATAAATGGAATAGAAACACAGTCGCTCAAAATAAGGGAAATAATTATGCTGAAAATGGGCATGCTAATAATTATGACCAACCATGCCACAAATGCGATTTGAAAAGCTATTGGGCTCATATATGCCGCACGCCTAAGCATTTTATTGATTTTATCAAGCCTCCTTAAAGGAGAAAGGCAAAACAGTTGAGATGAACTTCACTGTCAGAGATGGCTCGTTGGACATTAATTATATGGATGTGCAAATTTTTACGATGATCCAAACACTAATCTTGATATCTTTAATGATCATATGTAATGCTTTTCAATAATTCCATGCACTTATTTTTGTTGTGCTTTTTAGTTTATATGTACTAGTTTCTTATTATGAATAAAATATGACTCTTTTTCTAATTTGTCAAACATTATTTGTATAGATGGATCATCAAATCATGAATCAAATAAGAGCGATATATGTCTTGTTGATTATGCTACAATGCACACAATCCTTAAAAATAGAGAATATTTCTCCAATTTGAACTTAGCTGAGGCTAATGTTCAAACAATATCTGACATCTCCAATTTGATTAATGGCTCTGGAAGAGTAAATATTATATTGCCTGGGGAACAAAAATTCATGTTGACAATGTCTTATACTCTAAAAAATTCAGAAGGAATTTACTTAGCTTTAAAGATAATCGACAAAATGGATATCACATTGAAATCATGAATAAAAATAATAGAGAATTCTTTTGTCACATTGGTTTCAAATGGGAAAAAAAGTATTAGAAAAACTCTCAGCTTTATCATATGGATTATATTTTACTAATATAAGGCATGTCGAAACGAATGTCGTCTTAAATAAGAAAATTAATGATTCGAAAACATTCGTTTTATGGCATGACCGACTTGGTCATCCAAGATTATCAATGATGCGAAGAATAATTGATAATTCGCATGAACATCCCTTAAGGAGTCACAAAATATTTTCAACTGGTGATTATAATTGTGCTAGTTGTTTTCATGGTAAATTGATAGTTAAATCATCCAGAAGTAAAATTGTTGTGGAATCTCCAACTTTCTTAAAATGCATTCAGGGAGACATATGTAGACCTATTCATCATCACTGTGGACTATTTAGATATTCATGGTTTTGATAGATGCATTAACTATGTGGTCACATATTTGTTTGCTTTTGACCCGTAATGTTGCATTTGCTAGACTTTTAGCACAAATCATTAAGTTAAGAGCACAATTCTCTGACAACCCAATCAAGACCATCCGTCTTGATAATGTTGGTGAGTCTCAATCTCAAGTATTTAAAGAGTATTGCATGTCTATATGAATTACCATTGAACATTTTGTTCCACATGTGCATACCTAGAATGGTTTGGTAGAATTTCTGATTAAATGCATTCAATTAATTGCTAAGCCTTTAATCATGAGAAATAAGTTACCAACTTCTGTTTGGGGACATGAAATCATTCATGCGACATCTATCATTCGTTATAGGCCTACTGCATACCATGAACACTCTCTCATGCAACTCATTTTAGGTCAACAACTAAATATTTCACATTTGAAAATTCTTGGTTATGCAGTGTATGTTCCTATACCACCTCCAAATAGAACTAAGATGAGTCCACAATGAAAACTTGAGATTTATATTAGATTTAACTTATCGTCCATTATAAGATACCTTGAACCCATAACAGGGAATTTATTTACTACACGTTTTACTGTTTTCAGTTTGATGAAATAATTTTCCCACCATTAGGGGGAGACAAGAAACTAATTCAAAAGGAATGGTGCCAAATTCCTTGGAATGCATCAACTTTATCACATTATGATCCACACACAAATCAGTGTAAACTTGAAGTCAAATTGCAAATCAATTACCCGATGCATTTACTGACGCAAAATGAGTGACAAAATCACATATTCCAGCTGTAAATGCTCCTGTAAGAATTGATGTCTCTTTGCAACAAAATGCGCAAGAAAACGAAACGCTTAAAGCGTGGAATACCAGTTAGTTCAAAGGACAGTTCCCCGAAAGAGGAAAACGGGAGTGAAAATAAATGCAAATCAAAATACTTCTGAGAAAGCATAAGAATCATTTGATAAGGATTTGTTAGAATAAGTTGATTCTGACGAGGAACAAATGCCTTTAGAAAAAAAGGGAAAAGATGAAAATAATGAGATCTTAATAAATTATTTAAACTTTAGTAAGATTTGAGATATAAATAATATTGTTCATGATGATATATTTGCTTTCAATGTGTCCCTTGAAATATGTGAAAATGATGATGATCCAAAACAATGATCAGTGAATGAATGTCGAAAAGACCTGATTAGCAAAAATTGCAAGAGGCTATCCAAGTAGAGCTAGACTCATTGAAGAAATGAGAGGTTTTTGGATCGATTTTTCAAACGCCAAATGGTGTAAAGCCTGTTGGATATAAATGAGTATTTGTACGAAAGAGAAATGAAAAAAATGAGATTACAAGGTACAAAGCAAGACTTGTAGCTCAAGGTTTCTCACAAAGTCCTAGCATTGATTATGAGGAAACATATTCTCATGTTATAAATGCAATCACATTTCGATTCTTGATAAGCCTTGAAGTTTCTGAAGGGCCCGAAATGCATCTAATGGATGTCGTTACAGCATATCTATACGAATCCCTAGACAGTGAGATACATATGAGAATCCCTGAAGGATTTGAAATATCAAAAGAAATAAAATCAAAACCTCATAACATGCATTCTACAAAATCACAAATGTCTTTGTACAAATTGAAACAATCCAAACGAATGTGGTTCAAACGCCTTAGTGATTATTTACTAAAAGAAGGATATGCAAATAATCCACTTTGTCATGTGTCTTTATTAAAAGATCATCAACAAAATTTGTGATTATTGTTGTATATGTTGATGATTTAAATATAGTGAGAAACTACGACGACATTGTTAGAACATCCAAATACTTGGAAAATGAATTCTAGATGAAAGAACTTGAAAAAATAAGACTTTATCTTGGTTTGCAAATTGAACATTTTCCAAGTGAAGTACTCGTCCATCAATCGAATTATATTGAAAATATATTAAAAAGATTTTATATAAACATGTCATATCCATTGAGCTCTCCAATGGTTGTTAGATCACTTGAAGTTGATAAAGACTAATTTCGACCTCAGGAAAGTGATGAAGAGCTACTTCGTCTGGAGATACACATTTATGTATCTTGCAAATTGTACAAGACCTGACATTGCTTTTGTTGTCAACTTACTTGCAAGATATAACTCTTCATCAACTCGAAAACATTGGAATGATGTCAAAATGTTTTCTGATATTTTCGAGGAACAAGTGACATGGGCTCATTTTACTCGATGAGAATAAAATTGAATCTCTAAAGTTATGCTGATGCTGGATTTTTATCATATCCCCATAGGGCTCATTCTCAAATGGGATATGTATTCACCTGTTGTAATACTGCTGTATCATGGAAGTCAATAAAGCCAACTATGGTTGCTACTTCTTCCAATCATTCCGAAGTACTTACAATTCATGAAGCAAGCCATGAATGTATATGGTTGAGAAACATGATTGAACATATTCAAGAATCATGTGGATTACCTTTAATAAAAGATTCTCCAACCATATTATATGAAGATAATGCAGCATGTATCGCACAATTAAGTGAATGATTCATAAAAGGGAACAAAATAAAACATATTTCACCAAAATTATTTTATGCACATGAGCTTCAGATGAATGATGAAATTGATGTCAAGCTAATCCGATCGAGTGATAATCTTGATGATTTATTCACGAAAGTCTTACCAACTACGACATTTAAAAGGCTTACATATGGTATTGGCTTGCGTAAACTTAAGGACATTGCACGTAAAGAAACAGAATAAGTTTTACATATGTTCATATGAGGGGGAGTTATTGATTAGTGTATTACACTCTTTTCCCTTAGCTATGGTTTTATCCTATTGGATTTTCCTAGTAAAGTTTTTAATGATGCAATCCTAACAATATTTACTCATCTTAAGATTTATGAGAACAATGTATTTTTTTTTTTTTTTACTATATTTCCCCACAGGGTTTTTCCTAATAGAAGTTTTGACGAGGCACATTCTCTCAACAATTGTCATATAAGGGGAAATGTTATGATATGGATGAATAATTGACCAAGATTTTGGATAACCACAAGCATGACTTTGTCATTGAGTTATAATATCAAGTATTGCTCTTACTTGTATTCATATCCAATGTACTTACTATTCCATGTATTGTCAATGTTGCTTGTGAAGAGTTGTATGACATCTGATTTATGTGTTACTTGTAAATATTGTCTAAGTACATTTATCATCATCACCAAAAGGAAAATATAAAGGGTGCCAACCTCATTGTAAAAACACACTAATTTGAATGAAAAACTTCTCATTCCAACATTCTCATTTCTTCTCTTCCCCTTTGTAGTAGTAGAAGTTCTTAGTCTTCTATTTTCTTCTCTAGTTCTTAGCAAGTTCCAACTCAATTTACAAAAAAAATCTCCAAAGTTGCTTTATTTAATCCAATGAACAAAATCAACACTATATATAATAATATAAGGATACACCTACATTTTATAAAAAAAACCATTATTTGATGTAAATTAGCTAGCTAGAGTATCAAAACCAACTTTGCAACCAGATAAGTGTATATACACACGTAAAACCCAAGTTCTTCCACATCTGTACGTACCTCATAGATTCATTATCATGCCATATTTATTGACATTATTTTAACTAGCTAGTCAGCTCACAATTTGAAGAAATAACGGAGAATTAAAGGGTCTTAGTACCACATATAATGCACCAACATGTCCACTTTCATCAATTTTACTTGACTATAGTGTGTCCTCCACCTAAGTCACAAAATGAATTCCTCTCTACATGTGCTCCTCTTCATGTTATTTTTTATAGTCTCCAATAAACTTAAAGCACACATCGCCTCTTGAAACTTATTTTATAATATTAATCTACTCAAGTCTATCCATCTTCATTTCTATTAAATAGGTAACTATACTTCCATAAATACTATACCAAAGAATTCTAATTTTCTCAATCAAGCTTGAACACATGAGCCCCTATGAGTACGTAGTTTACTTTAATATCTTAATATAATTCAAGGCCAATTGAACTAATCAATTCTCTGTCCCATTAACTAATGCATGCAGAAACAAATTTTAGTAGGGTAGCAGTTCAAGTCTATAATTTATAGTCTATAATTGAAATTAACTATGCACCCAAACTACTTTATTTCTACTTTAATTATATAGATGCACCTGCAAGTCTCCAATAAAGGATAAAGCCAATAATTGGTGCTTAGTTGCTTACAGTACAAGTTGATAGAAACTCATACTAGCAATGATAGAAATTAACTTCTTATATGGTTGAAATCTATGTACAGAAAGACAACTAATGATTGTGAGAATCTTGACTGCAAACATTTAAAGCATATGCAATGAATGAAGATACACAAACAAGTGCATACCATATGATTTCAAAAATAAGTACATCCTGTATTTTTACTTGCAGAATCAAACATTAATTCTAGCAAATCAAGATATGCTTTAAAATTCAAGTTCTAATATCACATATACAACAACAACAACAACATATGCTTTAAAATTCAAGTTCTAATATCACATAGCCTCAGTCCCAAGTTCTAATATCACATATAGAGCTAAAAAATAAAAGTAAATATTTGATTGCAATTAATTACTCACTTGAGCTTACATAAATAGACTTCATCTTTCAAAATCTATGACTTCAACACACACAAAGAAAAATCTATCACAAAACTATACATGTTGGTCTAGCTCATATTTAAGTCAGCATGAAAATGTAAAGAGCTTAAAAAACTAAGATCCTTAATTGTTTGAGCAAATCCAATAGTATTATTAAAAATCTCAAGCATACAAATGCAAAATAAAAGAAATAAAATGCTTCTTTATTCCTCCTTCATGAGACAATGTTTTGACAAAAAGCAAAAGATTGAACAAACTAAAAAGAAAGAATGCACTCAACAGGGAAGTAAAATCATGAGACTACTTTAAAAAAGGCAAGATCCTTACCAACATCAAGTTCATATATCCTCTTTTCACAAAAGACCAAAAGCAGCAAAGAATAAAAAAGCCATAAGAAAATACATTCAAGAAACTAGAGTGTTCATGCTACGTGAATCCTATAAGGCTTTACTTACTATTAATGGAGATTAAGGATCTAGACTTCAGTGCAAAAATTACGATGCATAAGCTCTTTAATTCTATATCCTTTTTAGAAAAGATGGTAGGTAGAGAGAGAGAGGATAGTAGTAAACAACACAAACAAGTTGATAACTAAAGCAGAGCATGAGCAAATGAAATAGGTCAAAGGTTCTTTGATTGTAGAACTATCGTAGGAAAGTTTACTTTAAGTAATAAAGATCTATACCTTAAATTAAAGAGACACGTTTTTGTCTCTCAGGTCATATATCCACTATATAATATATATCTGGCTAGATAGGATTCTGCAAATGAATTAATAATATAGCATCCACTTTGCCTAACAACTCACTTCGAATTCTTTGCATATGTATATTCATACATGTAACGCTTTTAAAATTCTCTTTCAATATTCAATGGACTATGGAATTAGTGATGTGTGGATTGTGAGGCTACTATGGGCAAATCGAGAATGCCTAACAACGCTCCAATCTTGCCTTTGCGTTTGCCCTACTAACAACGATGAAGATTAGAAGTTTGTGGCTTGTGATTGTTTAGTAACGAGAGGTTTTTAAGTTTGATTTTTTAGGTTTTGCTTTTACTTAATTAGATTATCCTCGAGATGTGAACTTCTTTATTTCAAGTTTGATCTAACAATTAGCGCCGACGTTAATTAAGCGGCAAAATATTTTAGAGACCAATAACAAGGGGCTTTGGGTATAAGTAGCAACTAAGAAAAACTCTCATTATAGTAGTATACCATTTGTTGTTTTAGTGAGAAGAAAATTTGGTCGCGCAAAAAACTTAGGCTCTAAAAAAATTACACCTGAAATCAATTGAAGTTTTGGTGCAGGCTAAAGAGAGAAACTGCTAGACAAAAGTTTTAGTTGAGTACAGATAGTGAATAGTTGCATTGATGCTAATCCAAGAGAAAAGAAAAAAAGTTATGTCAATTTTAATTTCATAGTTAATCGTATTAGGATGTGTTTGACTCTAGATCTTAAAACCATTTCGCGTTCTTTTCAAACTTCACGCTCTATTTAAGATCATGAAAAGGAATAAAAGATTTTATTGTCTACCTAATAAATCATCGATATCGACAATAGGTAATCTTTTTCTCTAACAAAAAATAGGTAATCCTTTTAAAACGAAGTCTAAATTCTCTTAATTAGAATTCTCAAGGTTCAGCTCTAAGTAGATAAAAAACACCTTACAAGACCTCATTCTCTTTTCAGACTCCTGCATTAAGTCAATTTAGACCAATTGATAAAAATATTATCTTGGAAGACCTTGTTATCATCTAGGGTACTCTAAAAATTTAGTTCTATCATACTAGCCTAGGTTGTTGATTAATTCTAGATCTATCTAAATGCCAATTATGAGAAATGACACCCCAACTAAAAATGAAATAATAAAAAAAAGAAAAAAAAATGATTTTCAAGCTTATTTGGCACCTATAATTGGCGAAACATATGGCTAAGGCTAAGGGAAGAAAATCAACACTTTCTTGTTTTCAAGCCAAGGCAATGAAACAGCTAAAACAATTCTTCCAAGTGTGATTTTCTGACGCTTTGTCCAATAATTTTGTGAATTAAAAAACACAAAGAAAAAAGGAGTGTTGGTTGTAAGTGCTACACTTAAGCGTGCCCATTGAACTTATTAATAATTAAATCATGAATAAACATCTTTTAATAACACCTTTCAGAATTTAAAGTGAATCAACATTAATGCAACTATGCAATAGAAGAAACCAAATTTATAATTTTGGGAAAACAATGCCACTAGCTTCACAAACTTGCAAGGTTAATTTTACCACTGTACATAAATGTACAAAGACGTTACAACTAAAAGATGATTTATATGCATGAAATCAATATCAATTCAGATCTCATTAGAATGCCCCTATTGCAGGCATTGGCTTGAGTGCATAATCCCTTTTAATAACTTTTCATGATTATTATTTTTGTACTAAATAGAACTCATGTCCATTTCATCTATTAGGTAATCAATACATAATCTCCTATTGCTCTAGCTTGGAATATACTTGTTTAGAAGATAATTATTCTAATAAATTAAACTCAATTTTTTATAAGATGCATTTGTTACTATCAATATTTATTTTAATTATGTAATCAATAAGTTGGTAAAGTTAAACATGTCATGATCACTAAAAGACATCTCTCTTAGCACCTAAAAGACTACATTGCTACGATGAACAAGGGTTTGTTTAAGAATATGTAAACATGTTGCTTTAACTCAACTAACATGAACTAATAAAAAATAGAAAAAAGGGCTCCTTTCGCCTATTTACCTATAATACTATGTTACCACTCAGTCGTTAAAAGTGCACAATTAAGCATAAGAATTTACAATTTACATACTTTGATAAAAGATTAGGCCAGAGTTACTTTGATTATGCCAAAAGCCAATGTATTAATTCATTTCCTTAGCCGAAAATAACACTGACGTGGCAAAAAAAGTGTCATTGCAACAGATTTTTACTGGCAAAATGGTACTGATTTCAATACAACTCAAATATGATATTAGATATGCAATTTACAATTTAATGACCAGTCAACAAAAGAAATGAAGAACTTGACATAAGAAACACAACACTGATCCCTAGCACAATAATAAGAAATTATACTTAACAACTATACGAAATCCATCAAAAAACAAGAATGAAACAAAAAATGACAAGCACATCATCATCGATGATCTCTGCTTTCATTAATTAATTATTGATCTGTATGTATATATGTGAATGTTCATTTTTCATGATGATGATATAGTATATATGCATGTACGACAGGCTACAGTGAATAAGGAGTTTGAAGAGAAAAAGACAGAGCTACAGCCTAAAGTTGTTGAGATCTATGAAGCATCTTCTGTGAGATCAAGGTCACTATATAATTACTAATAAATTAGTCTGCCGCTACCTCTACTTATTAATTAATTTGAAATTTAAAATTAACAACCATAGTAAATAAACAACAGGGGTTTGCGAAGGAAAGAAACTATGTAGGAATCAAGAACTCGGCAGAAGTCGTAAAGTTCCTGGAAAAGCTAGTTAAAATTGGTACGTATACTACTATATATTACTGCTACTACTTTAATCAATTAATGTACTCGATTATGTGACTATACATATGTATTACAATAGTTTTTATATAATTTATGTATTAATGATTATTTTAAATGTATAGAGTTCCCAGGATTGAAAGCAGTGAATGAAGTGTCATCAAAGTCTGAGGCTGGGCTGGTGCCCAACCCAATGTTGTTTGTGCTGGAGAAATTCTCCACATTTGTGGTGTTCGACGACACGAAATTAGGAGCCGAAGATCAAACCAGCAAATTGGTAGTAGTGGAGGAGGAGAAAGACAAGGAAATGACAGATGTGGAGGGAGACAAAGAAGCAACCGCTGAAGAGATCAAAGGCGTGGTGGTATTGGAGGAGGACAAGAATATCTATACAAAGCCTTAATTCCAAATTAGATGGGATCGGATTTTAAATTTAAAGGAAAAAAGAGAACAAATTTCCAAGCCACATTCATAACACCATCCCATATAAGCAAACATAAAAGCAAAAACTTTCAAATCGGGTGCTTGTGGATCTGATGCAAGCTTTTATCAGGGTTTTCAATGACTTAGATGTACTTTCTATTCTTCTTAAAGGCTTCCAAATTGAAAGGACTAAATTAAAAGTCCTTAATGCATTACAGGCTCATTCTAGGACCCAAAGTTTAATTCGGAAGGGAGAAACAAGTATGGTTCATGTACTAGTTTATAAACTCGCTTACTTCGATAACTTCGTCTAACCGTGTATCCTTATTTCCGTGTGTTATCATTGAGGCATTTATATTCTCATATATATTCATCTTCTCATTAAGGCTGTGAATCTATTGATGATCTAATATGGTCTTGGAGTCAAGTCTGCCTTATCATCTTTTTTATAAGTACAGATAGAAATTTGGATTTGTGCACATAAATGTATCATAACATCTTCATATTCAACATTAAGGCCTTGATTAATTCTTACATGCCTTTGATATAATACTTCATGCATGTATACCATTATTTCGTTGGTGATCAGGAGTTTTGTTGTACTCTTCATGTTGACATCTGGAAACTAGAAAAACAAAAAACAAAAAAAAAAAAAAAAATTGTTGGCTCCGAGTGGAGTTTCTTCGATAGCCAGTATATTCGAAGTTCTATGCTCAGTAAGGATAGCAGACTTAATTAGTCAGGAGGGATTGTAAATCCATCTTTCTTATTTCCATTATTTTATTTTCATTTCTTCTAATTATGTTGTTTTTCTTTGTGCTTTGTTTCATCTATGCCTCTAAGGACCCAAATAAACAAAATCACGCAATCCATTTGTGCCCATTCAATAAGTTCTCAACTATACTTTTAAGTCCACTCATCAAAGATGATGAAACCTAATAGAACAGAGTAGGAAGATTTATTGAAGAAAAAGATTTTTCGAGCAAAAGAAGAAGATGAATCATACCTTCTCCATGGTGACGAAAAATCTCTAGAACTCCTCCCAATTGATGGCAAGAATGCCCTAAAAATGACTCACCGTAATGCTCCAATCTTGCCTCTCTAATCGTGCCTTTGCCTTTGTCCTAGCCAACAATCACAACAACTACTAAGTTTTGGCTTCGAATACACTATATTGCATTTCTTTATTAAGTTAGTTTTTTAGGTTTTTTTACGCCATATGATTATCATCGAGATGCGTCAACTTATTTTATTTCCAAGTTTTTTTTGTCTAAAAACCTTTTATTTTCAAGTTTGATATGACAATATTAGCGCCAATGTTAGGCGGCAAAATATTTTGGAGGCTAATAACAAGAGGCTTTGGGTATCGATAGTGACCAAAAAATACTTTCATTAGTGGTATACCATATGAAAGTAGTATTTAGTCACTACTTATATCATAAGTAGTTTTAGTGAGAGGAAAGTTGGGTGGCGCAAAAAATTAGGCGCTAAAAAACCACACCCCAAATAACGATAGGATTGTGTATCAATAGCTAGAGATGTCAATCCCCTTGCTAATAACCTATTTTTAGAAAAGACAAACTTAATATCCGCATTAATAAATTGTTTTTAGCAAGAGAAATTCATTACTCTTACTAATTTTAGTCACTATTAAACCTTTTTCTTGTATACCACGATGAAACACAAAAGTACCAATACGAAATAATGATGGTTTCAAACATGTATGAAAGAGCATGAAGCACATACAAGGCTAGTTTCAAATAAGGCTGGTAGTGTCAAGGCAGTAAAGTAGTTGGTGTGGAACCAACGTGTTAGTAGTGAAGTACCTACAACATAAGGAAGTTGTAAACCGTATATAACATAATAGGAAGAAGTTGAAATGTAGTTGGTATGACCCTAGTAACAAAGTATCATAACATTAACAAATTAGAAATCATATATAACATAAAAATGTCAAGTTCAATATCATCCATCCATGAAAACATTTGATTACAATCATTCACCAAAATTAGCCTTGCATGGGAGCTTGAGAAGGACAAATTCAAGGCCGATAGTATAAAAGCCACTCCACTACTTAGCTGCAAGTTTCTCAATAAAACCACATGTCCAAAAATAAGTTTAAACATGCCTAAAACCATCAAAATTTAATCTAATATATCTCATAAAAGCGAAGTAAATCACTTGTTTTCTCCATTGGTTGCCCTATCCTCCATACTCCCTCAGGTCGTTAGTGCTTGAGATAGGCAATGCATTCCATTGACTAAAATGCATATTCACTAGTGCGACCTCGCACTTGATGTCCAAGCCATGGTCTGAGATGTGACGCTCTACTCTATAAAGCCGAGTTTCTATCTGGTGGTAGTTTAGGGCCAGATTGCTGATGAAATTATTATGCCGCCTATCCATGTTTTGCTTGACAAGTTTTGCATACTCCTCTGTTATTGTGTTGCAGTCAGCTTTGTGCTCCTCTGTTAAGTTCGCGCATGTTTGCTAGACTACCGCTTTGATCTCTTCAACATTGTCATCCAAAGAATTAAGCCTGCCCATTATCACTGGTTGCTTCAACATGCCGTGAGTGTGACCTTCTTCGTTGTTGAGTTGGTGTTATTGCTCAGATTGTCCATAGGAGAAGTGTGAATGAGTTGCAGCAAGAATAGATGGGGCGATGACAACCTCCTCGTGAAACTACATACAAAATAAACCACATATTCTGCAACATTACCCAATGAAAATTTGGAAATTAACGTATTGGAGGTCACCCAATCATGCATACACAACCAAGAAAAATATAGTTTAAACATCAAAACAATTTAAAATTGTCCAAAAGTTCAATATTTCAAAAGATAAAACTCCAAATATCAGGCCCCATCTCTTAATCCATCATTAGCCAAGTATTTAAAATCTCTTTAGGAATTGCATTAACCAAATAAACTTTTATATGATAAACTCTATGTTTTAATCCTTATTTTCCAAGTGTATTTTCAAATTTTTTGAACCCTGAACCCTGAAATCTAAAAAAACAATCTGAGCAACCTCTATAACTCCTATAATACAATGAATTTAACCATAAATTTGAAAGTGTAGCTGACTCATACCTTATACAAAGTTGGTCGACCCTTTCTCCTTGAACACTTATTGTTTTACCCTCCACTTCAAGCCTCAAGTCTAAAACTCTATTTAACTAAGCTTTGGCTTCTTGTTAGCTCTAGATGGTCGTCATTCCCACTAATTAAACATAATAGAATCTCAATAAAAGACAAGGGCAAAATAGATGATTGACTTACCAAGTTTCAACAAGGCATTCCTGCTATGCACAGGCTAATTCCACCAGGTTTGGGATGGTGGTCCTCTTTATCACCTAAAAGTCTTGAGATTCCCCTGCCTCACCCTGAAGAGAAGACCCAAAATTGAAAGACGTGCATGAAACTTTCGAATGCCTACCTGTTGTATTCCTGTTGTGCATGAAAACCTCAAAACGTTAGTCCAAAACCACATTTGAGCATAATGAACAATAGGTAAACATAGTTTAACAGTTTCAAGAGTTGGGTCGGTTTGTGGGAGGAACCGAATGGGAGAGATGTGGTTTTCTAAAAAAATAGAGAAATTCAAAATTTCGGGGTTAATGAGCTACAGTGACGTGATGTCACCAGTTAGTCAGTCAGTAGTCAATGTCGAACAGTCAGAACATTTTTTTTTTCAATTTTTCTTGCTTTTGGGATGACAACCAAGTGGGGCCCACACGTTAGCGCCACATAGGCACCACGTCAGATCGATGCCCTAACTCGGTGTCCTATCTATATTATTCCAGCATTTCTCTTAATCTTTTTTTAATTTATAGGGATTATAGATATAAATATGGAAAATGATTTTGTAACCCACACCCACTTTGGGTACTTAGTGGCCCCAAGTGGGTGTTTCTCCATGTGATACACTTTAAGGAGTGTGAATAAACATCTCGAGGTATTACGCATACACCTCGAGTTGTATCACATGATTGAGCACCTAGACACCTACTTGGGCTCATTTGGTGCCAAAAGTGAGTTTCCAAAGTAGGTTAGTGTAGCATCTTCCTATAGATATATAAACCTTCACCTCAACAAATTAATTTATTTATTTATTAATTCCTAAAATCCCTATTATGACTTGCTTTGACTTTCAGTGCTCATATTGGATCTAGTTTTTCACCAAATTGATCCAAACTCTTGATAAAATAGTTCAACACCATAACATGTCTATAACACACGTTTTGATCACACCAAAAATCTAAAAAAATATTAACTTTGTCATAAACATACCAAACTCTTAAGAACCGATCATGTTGCCATACATAACCAAACTTGCACCAACTTGCACAATTTGGACCCAATCTCAACCTTAACCACTGCCAATTGATACGTAACTCGAAAAAAGTCTCGCAACAACTTTGTTTTTATTTTACATTACCATCAATCCAGACTTACAAGAAAATTGAGGCAAAACCCTCACATGATACTTAACACTTGTTTACTAGTTTTCGAGCAACTAACAATTTTATTTTTCGCCTGTGCCCTTCAAACACGCACTTGCAACCCCAATTATGAAAAAAACTAAGGATAAGCCTTGATGAACTCTGACTTCATGACGAATACCATATAATACACACACTAGGTGAATACCAACGAAAAATAACATTGACCTAGTGATTTTTCTTTAGATGTTCAACGTTATACCATAAGATGTTGCACAACACCACAAGGTCGAGCTTCGACTGGATGCACATGGAAGAATAGTTGAGTCCTAAAGAAAAATAAATTTATGATATGATCGATGTAGGAAATGAGCAATTGTGGGTGGGGTGCAAGAAAGTGACTACGTTGTTCTCGGTTATGAGATTAATAATGTAGAAAGTGGAACATCATCTTGTTGAATGAGCGTACAATGATATCTTACGGTATTTTTAGGATATGTTTCGAGAAGAAAATGCATTGGTTAGAAACTTTTACAACACCAAAGACTGATGCGAGGACTGGGTTTACCTGTCGCATAGATTGATTATTATGAAAAAAGAATTGCATGATTTACTAGGGAGATGACTCTGAGTTGGAGTGTTGCAAGTTTTCTGGGAAGTCTAGATATGCTCAAGAACATTTCGCTAAGACTAAGAACCGAAAACTAGATAAACGAATATATTACTTTCCATTAACTCATCGATTGCGATTTATTTATGCGTCTGAAGCAATTGCAAGCCATATGCGGTGGCACGATGAACACAACCCATAGGGGTATGTCATGCATCATTGCTTTGACTCGGTTGCATGGACACATTTTGATGAGGCGAATGTTCATTTAGGATTGTGCACCAATGGTTTTCAAGTTTTTGGCATTTTTAGGAGGCAATACTCATCATGACTAGTGATATTAACTTTGTGCAACCTTCCGCCTTTAATGTGCATGAAAAGGAGTTTATGTTTCTTACCGTAACCATTCCTAGACTATCATACCTTGGTCAATAAATTGATGTTTTCCTACTAACGTTGGTGAAGTAATTGTAAGACTTGTGGCAAGATAGCGCGAGTACGTCCGATATATCAACAAAGTCTAATTTTTTATGCTAGCTACCCTCGTGTGGACTTTAAGTGATTTTCCTACGTATATCATGGTGCCGTGGTAGAGTACACATTGTAGAATGGCCTGTCCACATTGTATGGATGATACAAGTGTGTTCCAGTTGAACCACAGTGAGAAGAATTTATGGTTTAATTGTCATCATCAATTTTTTGTCGGTGGCTCGAGTGTTAAGAGAAGTAGAGACTATTTTCGCAAAGGAAGAAGTGTACTACGTGAAAGACCACTGTTATTGAAATTCGATGACCAAGTTTTAATGGAAATCAAAAGTTTGAGGTTTATAAAGGTGACTGAACACGAGGTGCAAGAGGCGAATGCAAAACGCGTAAAAACTACGGGATAAAGAAAATGCAAAACACGTAAGAACCATGGGATGGAAAAAAAAGTAGCATATTTTAGGACTTGCCTTATTGGAAGACAAATCTCATAAGGCACAATATATATGTCATGCAAAAAGAAAAAAAAACATCGTTGATAACGTATTCAAGACAGTGATAGGGGTTTCGAGAAAAAAATAGACAACGCCAAGTTGAGACATGATGTCCGCAAAATTTGCCTTCACCCTTCCTCGCATATGGACCCTGTGACGAAGAAATATCTAAAGGCAATTTACGCACTTGATAACAAAAGATAACAAGTACTTTGTGATTGGGTATGGTCCATACATTTTCCTGATGGTTACGCTTCAAATATCGGACGTTGTGTAGATTAAAAGAAATTAACTTTGTTCGTAACGAAAAGTCATGATTGCCATGTTTTTATGCAAAGACTTATTCTAGTTGCCTTTTGATAACTCCATGACGAGAAAGCTTGGATAGCTATTGGTGAATCAAACTATTTTTTTCCCATAGCTTATCACCCCGAAGTATAAAACTTGATGATATCGCGACATTATAACATGACATACCTAAAATCTTGTTCTAGTTGAAAAATCCCTATGAGTTTTTTCGACTCAAGGGAACATCTACCTGTGCACTTGGTCTAGCTTGACCGATATAATTTTGGTGGATGCATCTTTTTCAGAGGTAAACATAGTCTTCTTCATGTTTCATATTAATATTGTACATAGCTTGTCGGTTAATATCAAGACTTGTCTTACTAAGTCCTGACTTAACTTAATTCCCTTAATTAGGCACCTAACATTACAATTAACTTAAAACTCAAAATACATTTCAATTCAATCATTTAGTGCTCCAAAACTAAGTTTAACTCCTTAATAAAATTGTGGCAGCCCTGAGCCCTAAGGCTATCGGGAACGTGCAATTTCTTATCCAGTAGGCCCCTCTGCACCTGCCAAGTCACTGACTAATGGGTCTCGCTCTCCTATGGCGTCTGTTGCTACGCCAACATCCTTAGTATGAGTGCTAATTATATTAAACCAGCTATTCAAGCTTTTCGTAAGATATTGATTAAGGCTTAATGGTCATAAGCTTATTAAGTCAGTATCTTATTCATTATTTACCCAAACATAAATGATTTGTGTTTTACAGAGTTGCAAATAGATAAATAGTATATTATAGCAAAAGTTTTAAGTAACAAGTAAACTATGGAATATATGTATAAATTAGGTCTCAAAATGTATAATCCTATTGTGGAAAACCCAGAAGAATACTCTGTATATAAAGCGACAGAATACCATGAAAAGTAAATATATACAAGTACAATATCTCTATTGGGTTTTGAGTTTCATAAGTAGTGGAAAATTCAAAACAATTTTTGAAAACCAATAGGACAAAAAATAAGTTCCTTTAAACGAGAACTAAAAAAATTAAACCATACCTTAATCCGTGATTTGATTCTCAGATTATTCGATTTCTAAGACGTTTCAGTGCACGTCCTCTATCAGAAATCCACACACGAACGGTGACCACAATTTGGAGTGCTAGCCCCAAGAGAGATTAAAAACGTTTTTTTTCTCTCCCAAAATCCAGAGAAATCGAAATATGCAAAAACGAGTTGTTTTTTCATTTTAGGGTTTCAACCTCTATTTAGATGTGTAGATAAGCCTTCACTTAAAATTTTATTTGTAATACAACTATTATATTTAGGCAGTTTAAGCAAATTGCACATATGCCTCTATTAATAAGTTATCATATAACAAATTTTAAGAGTTTTTATGTCATGAATTTTATCATATAAAACTCATTACTTTATACCAATTGGAATTATGCAAAGCCATTCTTTCTGTACGTCTTCATGCGACGTTGGAAATGAAACAAAACCATTTTGATACACAAGTCATAAGATATCTCTAATAAGGAATTATGACTACTCAGTAGCATGAATATCAAGATTGATACAACCTAATGAATAACATGTATCATATTTTTTTGTCTTACGATTTCCTTTAATTAAACATAAGGCATAGAAAGTTACCATTAATGTTCAATCGTACTAGTCTCGATCTTTTGGTAAACTGAAAACATGCAAGTGACATTGATCGTATCAATTCACATGGACTTAACTATTATTAGTTTATCGCATCGACACTACAAAAAAATAGCAGATCAGTAACGGAAATTTTCGTCTCTGATTTGCATAAATTACGTCTCTAATTGAAATCTGAAACGGAACAGAGACGGAATAAATTCCGTCTCTAAAATCGTCGTCGCTGATTCAATCAGAAACGTAAATGTGATTCCGTTTCTGATTAGAGACGGAATAAATTCCGTTTCTGATTAGAGACGGATTAGAGACGAAAATTAGAAACGAAACAGAGACGGAACATAAATGGAAATTTTTCGAAATGGTACATTTGAAATTGCATTCCGTCTCTGATTCCGTTGCTAATCTTTGAATTCCGTCTCTGTTCTATTTCTGATTAGCAACGAATCCAGAGATGGAAATATTATATCCGTCTCGGATTCCGTTTCTGATTAGCAACGAAATCGGTGATGGAAATAATGGATTCCGTCTCCGATTCCGTTTCTGATTAGCAACGGAATCAGAGATGGAATTTTTCCATTCCGTCTCTGATCCGTTGCTGTTTCATGAGACGAATCCGTCTCTAATTTTCCTTTTTGTTTAGTTTTCAATCATAAACTCAATCCAATTGGTTCTCCAACCTATAACTTGAAAATACAACCATAGGACCTACTCCATCGCCTGCACCCCCTCCAACAACTCCTTGGGGGTGCTAACATCCCCCAAAAAAGCAAAATTTGACATTCATACATCGACAATATATATCAACAAATATTCAAATGAGAGAAAAAAATGTAAAATTCAAAATTTGAAAAAGATTTATATATCCATGAAAACTTGTCTAGTATAACAAATGCTCCAAATTTCTAAGTATTCACAAAAACCACCAATCCTATTGTTCAACAACCACAAAAAAAACTTACAATCCTCTAAATATGCACAAAAAGAATTATCAATCTAAAAGTCATGTAAACAACTATAAAAGTTACATGATACGTTTTAAATTCCTCATCTCTCACTTGGAAACCAGATTATGACATGTATTGTCATAGGGATATGGGCAATCAATGGCACTAACTCCCACTCGATCGAAGAACCAGTCACTTACTGATAGGGCCACGCTCTGCAAATATTGCAAAATAGATCAAACTCATGATAAAAAATACGAAACCCGTATCTGTAAACAAGCAAATATATCAGGTATTGGAATTAACAGAGCAAATAAGAACAAGGATTTGGACAGAGACATTGAAATTATACGATTACAATGTAATTATTAGATACATGGATCTAAATAGACCTTCCTCATTCATCCTAAGAAACTAGATTTTTGCAGTAAATTAATTCTATTCTCATGAATAAGACATGTGAAGGGATCAGGAAGACTGCTGAAAGCAATGTAGGTATACTACTATACTGTCAAAGAACATGTGAAAGTTAAGTTACCTGCATGTTCCCAATCAAATGAGCAAATAAAACCAGACCAAAAATGGCAATCGGTATGGCAAATATAGTTTTCCCAATGAAAGTACTTGTTGACAAACTCTGTCCATATGAGCTGAGGAAACGAGAAAGTGAGTTAGCCAACTTTGGAAACAAACGGGAAAGAGAAAAATAATAACTCTCTATTGGAAATGTTTGCACTCATTCACTGCACAATGCAAATGAAAAGACACTGGAAAATAAAGAAACATCAATAACATACTACATCGGGCAAAACTGTAAATTTTTACAAGAAAAAAAAACAGAGGAATGTAGATAGCATATAAAGAAGCAAGTAATCAATTAATGCAATCATGAACGGTTTCTTTGTTACCATTTGGGGATCAGTCATTCATGTGATGCAAGTTGGAAAACATACAAGTCAAAACAATCGTGGAGTCATTTCTGGTTTGATCGCCTGATTTCTATTTCCACTAAAGATGGCCATATTTATCTCTGTCAACCAATATTTATTTCTGTCTACCTCTCTATATCCTATGTTCCAGATGGAATTAAGAAAGAGCTTTCTATTGCAAAGATGAAGGTCGGTCTAAAACCCAATCTGAAACATTTACCAAAGAAATGATGTTTCTCTTTGGATTTTATAATTGAAGGAATCTGCGTTACAAATTGCGATAGACGTGATCGGGAAAGAAAGGCGTATTCAAAAATATTCCTCAGTAATCGATTTGAGCGGTACTTGGTATCTTGGATTCTCTATGATAGTGGGCATGGGTTTGTGATCATCTCATTGCGTTAGCTTTCTTTTGTGAAATATGATACGGGATATGCTTAGTTCCGAGGACACAAATGTTTCAAATACCTTACTCGAATTGAGGCTCAACTGGTTCAGCTTTTGATGTTGTTTGTTTTTAACTAGCTTTAGGCAATGTCGGGTATAATTCATTGTAAAGTACATCTTTGGCACTAAACTTGTCTAAGCACAAGTAGGGAATCTATTCTACCATAGATCTTCCATGTCAAAACTAAGTGTCCTCAAATTGCTGAATCATCAATTGTGTGCTTTGTTTCGTACAAGTGCAAAATGAGCATTTCTGAATATGTAGCTTAACATTTATACTATCTTATTTGATGAGCTGCTGTTTTGTTTCTGTACAAGTGCAAAATGAGCATTTCTGATACCTTACTTAAATTGAATCAATTAACTACAAAAATGGAACAAGGTTTTCAGATGCCTTTTATGAAAACATAACAAACAGAGGTATTTTAGCTGGTCTATATACTAGCCAATGTGAACTTACCAAGGTCCTGTAGCCTGCTCACATACAAGAATACGTATGACAGTTATCAACCTCTTGCGCAAAATGACAGTGGATAAGATGAACCATAAAAGGAGAGTTAGGACACGCTAGGAGTAAGTGAGTTCGAGCATGGAATGGTTTTGCACAAATTAGTAAATTACCTTTGTCAACATACCAAAATAAATTTAAGCATATGCATGTGCAACTAAGTACTAACAAGAAATAGTAATTTCTCAATATTTGCGAGGGAAGAGAAATGAGATGCAAAATATAATAAAAAATAAATTCGACATCTAACACTACAATCAAGCCATGACATCGAGTACCTTTTGACCGCTTGAAGGTTTAATCCTGTGAAGACCGAAAAATTTGGTTATAAGAGTGTTCTCATACGTGCCCACATGATGATGATAGTCAGGCAGCATCCTTAAAAGAACCTAAAAATAATTAGATTTGTTTATATGTGTGTATATATTTAGAAGATCCCAATGCTTGAATAAGAAAATGAAAATGCTGAAGGATTAGTAGATTAGATGAAAGCGAAGTAAATGTCAAGATCGAGTTGAAAGTGAACTCAATCATATGGTAACAAGAAAATTGCCAGCAACAATGATATGATCCAAACAACCAGTCTGATATACACATTTATTGTATAAGTTGAATCACAACGAAAAACATATCACAAATGGACATCATGTAGTCCGCGACATCAATCTTGAACATCTCCCACAAATTTCTTAAATAAGAGAAATAACCATCATGAGGAGAATGCATACTAAACAACAACAGGCACAATTTAATCAACTCATTGGAAAATAAATACACGTTTAGCAGCAAATTAGTTCTTTGCATATTCTATCTAAGCAGCAGACCACCAAATAACAAGCTTCAATTTCTTGCACGGATCAACACTTGCTAACTACTAAAGTGAAAATAGAAAATCAAGTATTAAATGGAAAATTACCATCACAAAGAAGGAAGCACAGAAAATGGCTTAAAATATGAAGAAAACAAATATAAATCTTAGCCACTGCTTCCACTGCATTATAGATCAAGTGCACTGCTGCCACTGCATTGCTGCCACTGCATGGCTTAAAAGATGAAGAAAACAAATACAAATATAAATCTAAGAAGCACGCTCGTTCCTTTAAAAGCTTCAATTTGAAAATGGAAATTAGCGATTCAACTGATTCTACTGAGTTTTCCAAGGACTAATATAGTAGATAAAGTGCACTGCTGCCACTGCATTATAGATGAACATGCACTTTTCTACTTTCCGTCTGCTACAACCTCCTCTTTTATTTAAGCCAGTGATGCTTTTAAAGGAACGAGCGTGCTTCTTAGATTCAACATTCAAGAAGTCTTAACTTGTTACTTAAAATCGATGAGTCGATGAGCCTTTTTTTAATCAATTACATGGAACTTGCTACATGAAATCAACTACTTTGGTTCGTCAAATCTTTTCAACTTATATTTGGAGTCTTACAAACAACATATCTCAAACCACAAAAAAAGAAAAGAGTATATGTCAGATTCAACAAGTGTTAGCTTGTTAACTAAACTCAATGAAACCATTTCTTTTTTCAATTAAATGGAATTCACTACATGAATCAACGTACTTCGGTTTGTAAAGTTTTTTTAACCTGACAGGTTTGGAGTTTTGTAGACAAAAGACCCCAAACCAAAACAAGTATACGAAAATGATTATATTAGTAGTTGACATACGGTATAAAAACATAGAACATCAAATTTGTTTAATTAAAAAATAAGCTCTGCCAAGGAGAGGCATTGAGAAGCAAGTACAAGTGTACAACACAACATTAAGATGGATTAAAAATTAATGTCAACCGCAGTAGAAGCCCACTAGATATGCAAAATGCGAACGTGTATGACACGAGAAAACGACAAATAGGGTAAAAGAAAAGAAATACCTTATATTCCTAGTTGTAAACTGAGCATTAGATTATAGACAGCTCCAAAAGGCCACTGCGTCTTTCCATGCCCATGCCTCGTACCCCTTCTCCACTCTCCTTCATATATGCAGCTATCTGACCATACATACTTTCCTGAGCCAGCAATATAGCAGAGAATATAGCAGAGAAACCGAGTAAGGACACATCTCCAGAAGTGCAGTCTTTCCCAGCCACTTTCATTAGCATATCATCCCTTGAAATACATGCAGGCAGTTTAATTAATGTTCATGCATGAAACTTCTACAATTCAACTTCAAGGCCTGACCCTTCCATGTTCTGTCATAATAATAATTCACCTGTTTTTATTCCATAACCTTAAAAGAAAAGTAGAAAACAGATCGAATAACAACTGCAATATTAATAGTTCATCTGTTATTTTACACAAATAACTCATCCGTCCTTAATATTAATAATAATGTGTTCCAATTACAAAAGTAATGAAAAGAATAAAGAACAAGTGAAAGATAAAAAACAAAGGACCACAAGAGAACCATAGCCAAAGCAACAACGTATCATACGATTAAACCTCCCATTCCAAACAGTCATCCAAACAAAAATCCAAACTCTTGGGCACTGTCAGCCAGGCTGTGAGGCAAGCATAATTCAATTGTTTGGTAACATCGCAGGTATAATTCAATTCAGATGAAGAGTAGTTTGGGATGTAAATGTGAGTTTAAGACTTACCATGAAAACAAATGAAATGGCAAGTCTTTCAGCCGTAGCCATCACCATGTCTCTATGGTACAATTAATCAACTAGAGCATTTTTTGCAAGTTATTGGTATCCCTGATTCTGCTATTGTCTTTTCCTTTTCATTCTTGTCCTCAGTAGTTCATTTTCAACTAGGGATTGCTTTTCTGGTTCTTGACTAACACAGTTTTCTTCTATTGCTTAGGTTTAACCTTGATCCCTAACGTTTTAAATAAACATTTCTCAATTCCCTGGCAAGTAAGCAAGTCCTTAATTGTAGGGGATAATTGCAAAATAATTAAAGGCTAAAATTTTGTTTCAATAGGGAAAATTGTAGAAAGGTATTAAGCTTTAAACAAGTACAGAATGTATTATGGATATTCAGAGGGATATAAATAGAGCAATAAAGTATAACAAGTTTTAAAATTAAAGGAGCAGACATCGAACTAGAAGAAAAAACACCTAAAAAAGAAGCCATCATCACATAAATGAGAATCGCGTTAAATTGACAAGAAAAAATCCAAAATACTAAAGAAGGACAAATTGTTTTTAAGGAAAAAAGTAACGAGTTCCAAGAGATAACCAATTGCATGGGAGAGGGATACGAGGACTGCGGTTGGAGAAGGTAACGGGCCAAATGTAATGATAGGATATGAAGCATGAGCTACAATCTCTATCTTTGATTCCTCACACAAGTCTATCTGCTCAATAAAGTGATTGACAGTTAAAATTGAATGATAACGCATCCCCCTTCAAAATGTGCTGGTGAGTGGTAAAAAATAACCATATGTAAGATGGAGCACACCAACCTCACAACGCCTAGTTGTGTCAGCAAGAACCCCCAAGTGCCACTCCATTTGGTAAAAAATAACTTACTCTCTTCTCAGTCCGTTCAAGCTGTCCACTAACTTCTCCTGTTCCATAGAAGGAGGTTCCAATACGAAGCTAAATCCTTAAAAAAATCATTGTCAATAATATAATAATAAGGAACCAAAATTTTTGAAGTATACGGAACAAAAAGAAAATCTAATTAGAAGAATAAAATGGGGGAACACTGCAACTAGAGATGGAACAAGGTCAACTGACCTTCATAGTAACAACTTGTTGACCATGCATGCAAATGTTCGAAAGTAGGGATAAAATGAGGCTCCTTGTGAATCATGAGTGGTGTATCCC
Source organism: Stephania yunnanensis (assembly GCA_039657365.1). Taxonomy (NCBI): domain Eukaryota; kingdom Viridiplantae; phylum Streptophyta; class Magnoliopsida; order Ranunculales; family Menispermaceae; genus Stephania; species Stephania yunnanensis. Next base: position 14,676,309 of record CM077592.1, read on the forward strand.
TAACATTCGAATCTGGGAAAGAAAGACTTGGAAATGCCATGTTCCTATCATCCCCGGAGCAATCAAATTTGAAATTAAGAATAATATGAGAATACATACTATATGGCATATATTACTACTAGTAATTAATTTATTTATGCAATGTTGTCAATAGGATCATGAGGAGTTGTGCTAGGTGATGGAGAAGTTGTGTTTGAATACCAGTTGGACCAAAATAGATAGTTGAAGAAGTTAATCATGCTTAGTGAAGCTAATAACCAATAGAACAGGTCTAGCCTATCCTTCTTGAGATTATTGTCGCTAAGCCAACCGCCACTCGATGAGGTGATCTTATTTACAATAGAGACAAGAATGGAGCTCAAGAAGACCCATTGACATGGCTTTCGCTCTCGTAGAGCGCCACTGATGAGGGACAAACTAGCTTTCTCTTTGCAATTGAAGCCATGAACTAAAGTAATATATAATTGTCCATAAAGTACAAACTACAAAGTTAGGCAAATACACGGATGGATTATTATTTATATCCCCATGCCTACATATATGTATAAGACTTTCTAGTACGTGTTTACTGTTTAGATATGTATTTTATTTAAGTACATGTACATACACCTATATATAAGTGTAGTTCATTATTGTGACAGAAGTTCAAAAAAATAAACATAAAAATGAAACAAATATTTAAGTACTAAAGAGAGAGAGATAAAGAATCAAATTAAATTACCTGCAAAATAGGAGTCCATATGCTCCCCCTTAGTGGATTATTTCTATAAAAGACAGTGCCTGCAATAAGAGAGATCAAAGCAAGTGTCATTGCTTTGCAAATGAGAGATCCCAAATCCAATATCCATCCCAGAATGAGTTTGAATCCACACAATCACAGTGAGAGCTATAAGTTCTCCAATAGTGAATGCAAAGTAGGCTGCATTGAAGTACGTTGAGAGCTTCTTACCCAACAGCCCTGATAGTGATCAAAATGAGCTTGTGGAGCAATAGTCAAATGTAACATCTGCAGTAAGGTAAGAAATAAGTAGTAAATGGAATTTTTACAATTCTGAACAACTATCCAATGAAACATAAAGAAGTATCAATCTTAATATGCACAAAAAGAAGTGTCAATCTAAAAGTCATGCGAACAATTGCTAAAGTTATCTACAAAAGAAAAAGTATAATCTCATAATTTACTCAAACAACAAGAAAAATACCTATGTATCACCAAGCTGCTCATCTCTCGTAAGCCACTCTTGCGTCTCTCGCTCAACATTGTCCCCTTGTTGTGGTGGATCGACGGGATCTATTTGCGGCGGCAGTTGCTGGTCATGAGGTAGTGGTGGTGGTGGTGGTGGCTGTGGCGGAGATAGGCCTGCTCCGTCCATGTTCATCCCGAGATGCTGATGCATAAACTCCATAACCTTTCGTAATTGCTCGGCAACGATATCGAACTCTGCACGTGGCACCATATCCGGCATCTGGGACGTGCTAGCACCAGGATCTGCATATCTCTTCTTCTTTCTCCCTAAAGACCCGAGACCATAGACACGTCCTTTGGGACACTCACCCGCCACATTGAGGTACACCGCCTCGTCATCCACCGATTGGTCCGGTGTAGCCTGGGTCAGCTCCTGACATCTCCTCTAGAGCCTATCCTGCGGGTATCAACAATAAACAACATACATGATATGCTTTAAAGTAAACTTACTACTATTTAACATTTCATTTCTATACTTACATAGAACCGCTCTGATCTAGTATCGATGAATGTCATCTCGTCGTGATTTACGGTGTGGAGATGCAAATAAAATTCATTCACGGTAGGTGGCGTCTCGGATGAATCGGTCTGCGTACAAGACCAGTTATAAATTCAGCATAGTGAACAAGTGTATAAATGTAAAAAATAAGCAAGAGCGTGAAAAAAACTTACCAATCTTTCATTGGTAGTCACAAAAGACACCGAACCACCATCGTGCTTCGAGGGTCCAGTCCCAGGTCCTTCGACCTCAGTGTTCCTATTCCTTGTCGCTTGCCTAGACCTGGCAATGAAGTCCTCGCTCTCCCAGTACTCCAAGTATCTTCTCCATGCCTCATCTGTAACATAAACTGGCTGCACACGATTCTTCTTTAACTTGTGCATCAATGCGGTGTACGTTGTGCACGCATGCGAGTCGTACGCCGCACGAATGAGATCCTCGGGAATCACGTCATCCCATCTAAAAAATACCTACAAAATGGCGATCACAATTGTTACGAGACATTGAAAAAATAGTATAAATCATAAGACATTTATTAGTCCTGATTACCTTCCATTGGCGCCAGTAGTGGTCTTTATGATGATTTGGTACTGACTTCCAACAATACCCTTCTGGAATCATCCATCTTTTGAAAACTTTTGTCATCCTCCGTGCACAAGAATGGGAAGGATGCAACTCCCTGTGTTTCATGAAAATGCATAACATCTTAACTACTTCTTTAATAATTTACATCCATATTTAGAAGTACATATATGAATCGAATACAAACTTACGTATCATCGGCAATCAGTGTGATCGGGATCCGCCGCACCCGAGGGGGCTCGATCCTTGTCCTCTGAGGTGCCCGCGGAGGGCCTGTCACCTGCAACCCTGCTCTGCCGTCGTACTGTGGGGATGCTGCCGCTGATGCGGTGGCTGGGGGTGCAGGCCTCGTGGGTACAGGAGTGTCATGTCTCGATGTCGGCGACGGTGACTGTAACAGGCAATTTGGTATAGTCCTTGTTGACGAGGATGATGGTACGACGACGCTGACGGTATGGAAGGCGAAGGCGACGCTGAGGCTGGATTGTGCTCGAGAACACTAGAAGTCAGAATCGATAATGCAGGAATCGACCCACGCCCTCGACCGCCACGACCTCTATGGCCCCCTCGTATGGCCTGACCATGACGCCCAGTCGGTATTTCGCATCCAGAGGTCGGTGCTGCACCTCTTCCAACTTGACAATGTCCTCCTAATGGTATCGCTCGACGTGGGGGATGATCACCGCCCACCATGAAACCTAACAAAATACCCATAAAATTTTAGAGAAGAAAGGCATACAAAAATAAGTAATGAACTCTAATTCATGGGAAATAAGAACACATGATCCATGCTAATAAAAGGAAATTAAGAAATATATCGTCAAAAGTATGCATGTCTATATATCATAATGTTTAATCTCTAATTGATGGAAAAAAGATTAGACATATAAAAGATCAAGCAACATATTAAATATTAATAGCCAATTTGGGCCTTCTCCAATGAGACTACATTGTAATAGCTTTTGGACGTTAACATAACATAGACATACATTACTCGCTATCATCCATTTCAAATTCACTCTCATGAGTAGAAGTTGATGATTCTTCTTCTGAATCATCTCCACCATCAACAATGAAGTCATTGACTTCTTCACTTGGACTCGCTTCAACAATGACTCGAGTCCCATTCGGATCATCCAGATTGTTGATATCTAGAATTGCATCGTCAACTACGCACGTGGTGGGCATCCCATCTTGGAATGCAATCTCTGCCGAGCCCTGGTCATTATCGTCTTTGCTCGTTTCCTCGTCAGCGAATTTTAGTTGACAGCAACAAACTGCTAGCCATTCTTGTCGGTCGTTCCTCATAGAAGGGTACGAAAGGTAGTACACTTGAGTGGCTTGCATTGCTAGGACAAATGGCTCGCAGTTGTTATATCGTCGACTTCGATGAACCTCTACCAATTGAAGTGTTGGGTGAGTCCTCACACCATGATTCTGTGTAGGGTCATACCATTCACACTTAAACAAGACCACACGCTTGAGGCCGAAATATTCAATCTCCACGACTTCTTGCAGTACTCCATAATAGTTATGGGAAACATCGGCGTAGTTAGGACCCTTCACCAAAACACCGCTGCTCTGCGTCGATCTATTAACATCATATGTTGCGGAGTGGAACTTATACCCATTCACTAGGAAACCAGGGTAGACAGTACATGATCGACTAGGACCAACAGAAAGATCAACGAGCGTCTCGTCTATGATAGAATTCTGAGCCTATTCACAAAAAATTAGAAATGTAATAAGACACATTACTTATGAAAGAAATTTATGAAGCTATAACCTACAATAGTAATAACCTTACATATGTTTGAAACCATATGGGAAAGTTGTGCTCTAGACTACTATCAACTTCCGACTCTCCCATTGCTTGAGTGATTTCATCGACGAAGATCCTAGAAGAAACGAACATGTACATAGGATGTCTTAGTAAAAGATGAATAATGAATGTACTGCATTATTGAATGAAAGTGACGGACATACTGGATGTAAGGAGCGATCTCTGGACAATTGAGCAGTATGTACGAATGAGCGACATTATCTTCCTGCTCTGTTAAGTACCGCTCCTTCGACTTGCCCATGGTTCGACCAGGATAAGTGAAAATTGAAAAATTGCCCACAAAATGCGGTGTGGGCCCGAGACCGCCATCGTCGTTTTGTCGCACTTTGTCATGCAACGTAAAGACGTGATCTTCGAAGTAGTAAGAACAAAAGGACGTGACTTCTTCGACCAAATAAGCATTACACATGGAGCCCTCTACCTTCGCTTTGTTCCGAACATTGTTTTTCAAATGTTTAAGGTACCTGTTGGCATGTTATAGGAAATGTTGATTTAAAACTTATTGAATGGGAAAATAATTTCAAGGGCTCAAGATATTACCTCTCAAATGGATACATCCATCGAAATTGAACGGGACCGGCCAGATGAGCCTCGTAGGCCAAGTGGATTGGTAGGTGTTCCATAGAGTCGAAGAAGCTTGGAGGGAATATTTTCTCCAACTTGCAAATGATTTTTGGTATTTCAGACTCTAAGACCTCCATATCTTTAAGACTGACACTTTTCGCCGTTAGAGATAAAAAAAAAAGGCTTAGTTCACTAATTGCAACCCAAACCGGGTTTGGGATGAGTTATCTGAATGCAATTGGTATCAACCGTTGCATGAAAATATGACAATCATGACTCTTCATGCCGAACATTCGCAATTTTTTTGGATCCACACATCGACCAAGATTCGAAGCATAACCATCAGGAAAACGCAAGTTTTCAACCCACTCGCACAATTTTTATTTTTTTGATGTATCAAGAGCATAGCATCCAATGATGTAAGTATTTGTCGCCGAATCAATGTGTAGAGAAGGTCGGTGACAATATTCACGAATATCTTGTCTCGCTTTTGCATTGTCCTTACTCTTGCCCGTTACACACATAATAGTGTTGAATATGTTGTCAAAAACATTTTTCTCGATGTGCATGACATCTAAGTTGTGGCAGATCAAGTTTGTCTTCCAATAGGGCAAGTCCCGAAAATTTTTTTTTCTCCATCCCGAATTCTTAGCTATCCGCCCATTCACAGAATCAGCTCCGATTTCTGTCACCTTCATCAAGCCTAACGATTCAATTTCTGCCAAAATTTCTTCACCAGAACGCAAAGCGGGCGGATCGATCGTCATTTATGACCATTTTGCCTCTAACGAAATTTTTTTGTCTTTCCTTAATGGTGATGCCTTCGCCAAGAAACGACGGTGACAGTCGAACCACGATGTCTTACCACCATTTCGCAATTGAAATGCATTTGTATCCTCCATACAATATGGACAAGCGTACTTACCGTGTGTGCTCCAACCGGACGACATGCTATACGCAGGGAAATCTCTAACAGTCCATAAAAGGGCTACTAGCATTAGAATTTTTTTTTTGTGGACACGTCGTATGTAATCACCCCATTGTTCCATAAATATTGCAACTCTTTCACAAGCGGCTGAAGGAACACGTCGATTTTCTGCTTTGGGCTGGTCGGTCCAGGAACGATAACCGTTAAGAACATAAGCTCAGATTTCATGCACATCGACAGTGGAAGGTTGTAAGGAGTCAATATTACGGGCCATGAAGAGTACGATTTCCCTGAAAGCCCAAATACTTGAAAACCATCAGTGCATAATCCTAAACGAACATTCCGAACCTCGGCGGTGAAGTCTCTATTGACGTCATTAAAATGTCTCAAAGCTATCGAATCAGAACACTGTTGCATAACATCTTCTGGCGAGGAATGATCTCCATGCCATCGCATATGTTTTGCCGTTGACTCAGACGCATACAATCGTTGCAACCGAGGGCCTAAAGGGAAGTAGTACATTTTTTTGCAAGGGCGTTTTTTGGTGTTCCGACCACGACCTCGTCGATGTGCAATGTAGCGTGATTTCCCATAAAATTTACATGATGTCAACTCAGAGTCCACTCCCCAATAAATCATACATTGGTCCTCACAACAATCTATTTTCTCAGCATTAGTCTTTTAGTGGCATAAAAATTTTCAACCAATGAATTGTCATTTGGCAAACAATCCTTCATGAATTTAATGATTTCATTATACCCTCGTTCAGATATATGATGTTCAGACTTGATTGCAAGTAATCTTGCCATTGCGGACAACGTTGTCATGGTTTCGCAACCCGGCCACAATTGTTCTCTACTTGCCTCAATCATGTCATATAGTTGGCGTGCTTGGGGGTTTGGTGATTGTTCCACGTGATTCCAATTGAAACTTGGACCTGCCACGTTGTGTAGCATCTCGCGGTAAGTTGCCTGTTCGTCTCCTCCCATATCAGCATCATCAATATGGTTATCCATTTGGTAAAAGTTTTGCGGGCCTTCATCTCCGTTCTCACCATGTTCGTACCAATAGTGATATCCCGAAACAAATCCATACCTACATACGTGGTACTCAACCGTTTCGACGTCCAGGTACGGTACAGGTCGACATTTCTTATAACTGCACGGACGTCTAATCTTCCTTTCACTTTGGTATGTAGGACAATGTTGCTTAGCAAATGATATGAATTCTTTAACCTTCGCCGCGAACTCAATTCGAACGAAGCCGTTGTTGAGCCGGTTGTACATCCAGTCTCGACTTGTAGACGACATTCCTATTGTAATTGTGCAAATAAATTAGTCAACTAGTTTCATAATTTTCGATGGTACATGGCAACTTGTGTGTCCAACAAACATAATTTATTAGAAGGGGGAATCTCGAGGACCTACCTAACTGCATGAAAATATTAACTTCAAGCAGTTAACTCCAAGAAGATAGCTCTCAACTAACACTGTAAGTTAACAAAAATGAATCAAACGAGGCATAATGGCAATTGAGATTTTAGACAATAAATTAATTTCAGTCTTACTGACGTTCAGTTAACATATCTAACTAGTGAATCTAATGACCCCGTATAACTAGCATGAATTTTAGCAAACTTGAATTATTCTACTAAAATCCAGTCATGGACTAAACTTAAATATCAACTAAAAAATATTAACTTGAAGCCAAATCTTAATCACTGTAGCTATTCTACCTCATAATTTGCAAACCGAAGAGGCCATTAAGTATTGTGTCAGTGCTTACTAGTATAACAGAGACAGAACGTTTTATGGCATAAAAAATGTTTCCTCTATTTGAGGCCAATAAGAAACCACGTGGGAGCTATCCAACATATCAACACATTTAGGTGACCAATTCATTTGGACTGGCAAGTCTATTGTCATTGGGTTGAGAAAAATCGAGAGTATTAATTTGTAGTCTCTAATGCTTCAATTGTTGAATGCCTCTAGAAGACCAACACGTGAATGTGCACTCATATGTTGTGCTTTTTAGCCTTGAAAAACATGTATGGTGAGATTGAAAGGAAGAGCATGAGAATTATTGGCAAAGCTTAAATGCTTCTACTGTGACACACATGGGTCCTTCCTTCATCATCTTCTTGCACTCAAATGAGAGAGGCTAATTGGGGTTTCACTTTATTACTTGTTGTTTGCCTAGTGAAGTCCGTTCAAAATCCACCTCTTTTGTCTAGTTAAACTCCACTAACAAAAATAGAGAATATAAAACAACTTGGAACATTGATCCATCAAGTCTCTTCTCAAGCAAATCATATTTAGTTTTCTTAACTGAGGGACCTCACTCAACAATACACCAAGCAATTTAAGGACTTTGAAAGGCTATGATTCCCTCTAAAGTAAAATTTTTTGGTTGTATTGTTTTGCATGGTGGTTTGAATACAGGCGAAATGCTTTAGAGAAAAATGCCCCATTTGATTATATCACTCCATTGTTGTTCTATGTGTATAATGGAAAGTGACCAAGCCGGTCACCTCTTTTTTCACTGCCACGTGACTTGTCAAGTATGGAACTGATGTGACATTTTCTCGAGAGGACTTGTGCTAAATCCTAAATCAATGGGTGGATTGAGATATATTCGGGAGAGTATGATAGGTAAAAGTAGAAGGAAACACATAATTGGAGTTGCTTCATTGGCGATTTTTTTGGGCCTTTTGGCTAGAGAGAAATGCAAGGCCATATGAAGACAAAGAAAAATCAATTGAAGACTTGTGGGACTCAACAAGGATGATGGCATATCATGTAGCAACCACAGTGCATGGCACTTTGCACTCGCCAAACATCATGAACATATTGTCAGATGTCTGCAAAGAGATGGAACACGCTCACTTTGCACTCGCGAAACATCATCGTGAGCTGTTTTTCTCCAAAATTGCTTTAATGTTTGGTGCCCCAACATGGACATATAACGAGATTCACATTCATGTATCCCTATGTATATTGTATGGTCACTAACAAGCGCGTGTCCATGCTAGAACGTGATAGCAAGATACGTTTTTCGTACCTGTAGTTCTCCCATAACTTCACGAGATCTAACACACCATCTCTCTTTATTTTCTTCTTTGAATTCTATCTACACATGCACATTACAAACACTAGGGAGAGAACAAATGCACTGAAGAGGCACCAAACAATTTTTAGGCAAAATTATAGCAAAGATTAATGAAATATTTGGTTGAAACGTACTTACTGACATGGGCACCAAACATTTTAACTACACCAGTAAAGTTCTCTCTACTAACATTAACATCCATGATCCAATGTGACCTAAATAAAAAACAACATGCCACACACCAATGGTTTACGTCTTCGACTTAATTTCCATATGGTTATTATGACCAATAACGGTGTTGCAGAACACTTCAAGCCAGAGATTTTGAAGCTATTTACTATGTCTGTATGGATGTATGACAGCTTATTCTATATTGACCTTTCGTGAACAACATCAGGTACACCCCACCAACTTTTCAGAAACATTGACAAGTCTCACTTACTATCTTTCAGTCTTACACTAACCATATACTAAGGAGGCCCTCCAAATCAAATTTTGATTCTTCCACTCCTTTTACTTATTCAGATTAAACAGAACAGATTGGACCAACCCCAAATAACATTAACAACATTGACCTGCAATAGTGAACACAATCACAATAGGAGTTGAGGGGGAACCAACTAGACTATACGAGCGTCTTTGGTGTTTGAAAAGCAACGAACGACCTTCATCTACCACAAGGAATGAAACACCAAACAGTATTTAACACCAGTAGTAGTTCTCTATGCTTGCCACCATAATAATTCAGAGAAATCATGCAGCTCATTTGATTCAAGAACGGAAATAGAAACAAAGTAAATTAAGGTTAGGTTGAATGGGGCAATGCTGATCTGAATACCAACTTGTGGAGGAAAACAAACTAATAAAGAAAAAAATAACCAAAAGAATTCAAAAAGGGGTGTGACCGAGCAAACTAAATGTACAAACGAAGCAAACTCTTACCAATGAGAGAACGGCGAGCCGTGACCGAGCAAGAGACGGAGAGACCAGAGAGAGAGAGTTGAGAGCCGATGACGGAGATCAGCGCGACGAGACAGAGAGACCAAAGAGACGGCGAGAATAAAGAGACCAGAGAGACCAGCACGACGAGACGGAGATACGAGAGCAGAATCAGCAGAGACCGAGACCGATTTGGGGATTTATTTCGATCAGATTTGTGGGTTTTTGGGGGATTTTGATCGAATTTGTGGATTTTTAGGGGATTTCGATCGGGTTTGGGGTTTTTTATTTTTTGGTTGTGGGGGGGGGGGCTTAATCCAAGCATATACAAATCTTGAGATTTGATGAACGGTGATAAGAAACGAGATTTTTGGGGGGAATGTTGGCGCCATTTTTTAGAGATGGAATTTAATTTCGTCTCTATTTCCGTCTCTGATCCGTCTCAATTCCTTCTCTAAATTAGTCCGTCTCAATTCCGTCTCTAACTTATTTTTTTAGCAACGGAACTTCATTCCGTTGCTAATTCCGTTTCTAAATTTCATTTTCCTTGTAGTGCGAGGGACCCACTGACATAATCATCTGGTTAAAGATAATGTTTGATTATGTCATATTATCATGCTCATAATATTGAAGTATATGGTAATCTCAAGTCGAATGAGTAATGATATACCTATCATGAGTAACACCTATGAATTAATCCATATGGTGTTCTCATAGCGTGTCAGTCCAGTACCTTGTTCCCATAACTAATACTCATGATCTTAATTCAGATTCTTATACTCATGATCATCATATGACCATCAATCAAGATTCATAGTAGCCGTCATGGGGCTATTAAGTAAGTGGTTTACTCTAAGGAAAATTTTCTCGCTCAGCCCAACTCGTGGTGCCTAAGGGCCACCTTAGTTCAGCACTTCCAATACTCAAAGTGAATGAACAACAAACAAAAACATCAAGGAAACGTTTTACTAAGCTCTCAATAGGAGTACAACACTGGTACTCTATGCTTCCCCAAGCCTAGATACCATGACTTTATAGATCATCCAACAAGTAGTTCATAACCGTCAAGGACACCTGTCCTAATTACATTGATTCATATACTAAGTAAAACCCCAATCCTTATGGTCAAGACAGTTACCCAATTGCCTTGTTCCCTTGCTGCCACCTGGTTCCACAACCACCACAACCTCTTAGTCAATTAGCACATGCTCCATGTATTCGGGACATTCTTGGACGTGCCTTGGTCATGCTAGGGGCCATGACCAAGGTAGTTACCCAACCGCCTGGAACCACCTTGACTTGGTCCATCTGTGCCTCAAGGTGACTCGGTCCATGTTTTTCTTAGGGACAGGGACTACTTGATGGTGCTTAGCTGGGCCTAGGCACCCTGGGTGTTAGCCGGGGCTCGGTCGAGTCCCACCGACTCGGGGTGGCTCGAACCATGGATCCGTGAGTCTTGCCTTGGCATGGTGCCCAAGGCATGCTCGAGGGCCTTCCTTGCTACTATGCTCATGTCGCCCCTAAGAGAGAACACACCTCTCCTTATAGTATATGTTAAGCCATTTCCCTAACTCCAATAGGTTACATTAAGAAATGAGACCAATCATACTTTGACTTGGTCAACGCCCAAGTAAAGATTTTTCAACCCTTGCCAAGGTATGCCTAGTCCAGATTTGTCAACTCGTGCCAAGGCGCGACCTTGCTCGTGCTAAAGGAATCTGCTAAGATTATGCCTTGCTCGTGCCCAAGGAACCTGCCAAAGCGCGACCTTGTTTGTGGCAAAGGAATTTTCCAAAGAACCTACCAAGCGCGAACTTGCTCGTGCTAAGGCGCAGCCTCATCCGTCCCGTATGCAACCAACCTCATGGAACTATCCGAGTCCTTCGGAACTCGACTATTTGCTAGGTTCCTCGCTGCCCTGCCCAGCCTACTCGGATTACGCTATCGAGGGGCTGACAAACATTCCCCCCCCCCCCAAATGTTGATGCCCTCATCGAACTACTCGGTTGCTGCCACTTCTGGTAGTCTGTTATCTCATTCTCGAACTGCCATATAGTAGTGTCTCGCTCCCAAATAGGTTACTCAACATCAATGCACTTGATCAAGTAAAAAGTTTGCCTATTTTTCTTGCTTTTGCCACACATCTCGTAGCTTAGAATCTGCTCAATTTCTCCCACAAACTCTTTTTTGTATTAACGATGGAGCTTGTCTTGTTGTGCTCCTCCCTAGATCTGCCTCATCAGAGTGGAAATGTTTAAGATAGCAGACATGGAATGTAGGATGTATTTTCAACATTTCTGGTAGCTTAAGGCGATAAGCCACCCTCCCAACTCGCTTGACCACCTCAAATGGTCATTCGTACCACTGAACCAGGCCCTTGTACTTATCGTTGTTGTTGAACTTCTTCAAAATTTGAGGAGCGAGCTTCAACAAGACTAGGTTTGCTTCTTGAAACTCCAAGGAAATTCTGTTCTGGTAAGCACACTTTTTCATCCTTCGGACAAGTTTGGAAAAACTGTCTTGAGCTGCCTCCCTCAGCTCCTGCTTGTTCCTCGCAAAGCGATAAGCTGCTGGGCTCGACCCCATTGACTTTGATTTAGCTACCTCATGTGGAGTAGCCGACTGTTGTCCCGTTACCACCTCGAATGGACCCAGCTCCGTAGCCGAGCTTTTATGAAAATTGTAGCAAAACTGCGCTGTATCAAGTAAATCTACCTAGTTAGACTGACTTGCATTCACTTAGTGTCTGAGGTAGTCCTCCAGCAATGCATTGATCCTCTCCGTCTGCCCATTCGTTTGAGGATGGTTTGCTGTGGAAAACTTCAACTCTAAGCCCATCATATTGAATAGGTTAATCCAAAACCTTTCAGTGAACTGAGCGTCTCGATCACAAATAATGTCTTCCGATAACCCATAATATTTTGCCACATGCTTCAGGAAAAACTCCGCAGTCATATCTGCATCACAATTCTTTGGAGCAGCTATAGATGTAGCATACTTCGAGAATCGATCTACCACCACCAGCACGCCGCTCATTCCCTGCAATTTAGGAAGACCAATGATGAAATCCATAGATATAATCTGAAAGGGTCTATCTGGTATAGGCAAAGGCTCCAGCAACCCTAGTGCCTTCCTTTTCTCTGTCTTGTCTTACTGGTACACAAGACAAGTTCGCACATATTGATACCTCCTCCATCTTAGGCCAGAAGAACGAACGTGATAAGAGGGCATGTGTTCCATGCCCGAATGTTCAACCTACCGAGCATCATCTTTCTCCTTCGAAAGTGGTCGCCTTAGTACGCTAGTACTAGGGACATATGGACGTCCTCCTTTAGCATATAGGACCCCATTTTTGCACCAAAACCTCCGAGTGACTCCTCAGCCACTAGCTTTAACATCTTTGTACAAATAGGGTTTTTGCTTGTCTCCTCTTTGATGCGAGGTAGGAACTCCCTTTCCAGCCTCACCACTGCTGACACCATCTTAGCCACCACTTTGCGACTAAGTGCGTCTAGGACTGAGTTAAGCCTTTTAGGCTATGTTCGAACTGAACATCGAACTCTGCTAGGAAATCCATCCACCTTGCCTGCTTCTGATTGAGTTTTTTTTGAGTCATGAAGTAAGTTATAGCAGCATTGTATGTCCACATTACGAAGCTCATTCCTTACAGGTAATGCCTCCAAAGATGGAGAGCATGAATCACAACCAACATTTTTTTCTAGTGAGTCGGGTACCTCTGCTCCGCTTCCTTTAGTTTCCTATTTTCGAAGGCAATAGGGTGTCCCTCCTGGATAAGTACCACCCCCAATGCTCGATATGATGCGTCAGTATGCACTTCAGAAGGTAGGTCAAAACTGGGCAGTCCCAACACTGGTTCAAAGGCAATGGCCTACCTTAGTTCTGCCATGGCTTGGTCGCATTGATCCATCCATGCCCATGCCCGATCCTTCTTCAAGAAGTCTATCAGCGGTGCCACTCTCCTTGAGTAGCCTTCCACGAACCTCTAGTAGTAGTTAGCTAAACCTAGGAATGACCGTAACTCTTGGACCTTCGTGGGGTTTGGCTACTCCATGATTGCCTGTACCTTCTCCGAATCCATCTGTAATTTACCTTGGCCTGCAACATGACCAAGGAAAATGATCGTTTGTGCAGCAAACTCACATTTTTCCATTTTTACATACAAATGGTTAGCCTTCAAGGTAATCAAAACCATCCGTAAGTGATCTACATGATCTTGGAGGTTTTGACTGTAAATTACAATATCATCAAGATACACAACAACAAACAGATAGATGAAATCCTTTAGCAAATTGTTCATCAAATTAAAGAATGTAGCAGGGGCATTTGTCAAGCCAAATGACATGACTAATTATTCAAATGACCCATACCTAGTCATCACGGCCGTCTTAGGGACATCACCAGCTGTAATTCAGACTTGATAGTATCCTGACCTCAAGTCCAACTTCGTGAAGTAGGCTACACTGGATAGCCGATCAAACAAGTCTACTTCCAATGGAATAGGGTACTTATTTTTTACTATTAGTTTATTCAATGCCCTGTAGTCCAAGCACATCCGAATGGACCTATCGTGCTTCCGCTGGAACAAGGCTGGTGTTCCATAGGGTGCCTTGGATGGTTGAATGAATCCAACATCCAATAACTCATGCAACCGCTTCCTCAGTTCCTCTAACTCCTTTGGAGCCATTCTGTAAAGGGCCCGTGCCGGGGGCTTTGAGATAGGGATGAGCTCAATCTCATGGTCAATTACCCTTTATGGGGGTAATTACTTTGGCAACTTCGTCGACATCACGTAACTGAAGTCCTCCAGTACCTCAACAACTACATCAGGGACTTTTCCTCTTTTACCTACCTTAGTTTCCACCAAGGCCGCCTTGTATGTTTGTTCACCCTTCCTTAGTCCATCTTTCACTTGAATGGCTAAAAGATGGGACAACTTTGCACTCCCTTTCCCTGAAATCATGTTAGCCACATGAACAAAGCAAGGATGAGATTTGTTCATCGCAAACAATCCCTTCAAGAATGGCATCAATGCAATGCTCCCCAAATGTTGAAAGTCATTCCCTAGGATGACATCAAAGACATCCAAGGGAACTGCCATAAGGTTGATCTTCCCTTCCCAAGACCCAACTTTAAGACTCACATTAGATGCCATACCTTGAATTCGTTTTGCTTCAGAATTTACAGCTTTCATTCGGCTGGAATTCTCAACAATAGTGAGTCCCAGCTTTTCCAACATATGTTCCGCCACGAATGAATGTGTTGCTCCCAAATCCACCATTGCCAAGACTCATTTCTGAGTCACCTCAACATCAATGTACATCAGCCCCATCGAAGGCCTTGTCTTAGCTTGTTGAATGACATTCAATAATTGCAGTGGGTTTATCCGAGGCTGGCCATCGTCTTCCGTGATCAAGGTTGATATTTTCTCCTTCTTTTGGCAATCGTGTGCCCTGTGAAGGCCATTGCAAATGAAGTAGCCCTTGTGTGAGGAACTTGTTGAGGGCTTTACGTCCGCTTTTGGGGATGGCTTCAAGCTTGCTTGCTTAGGAGGGAAGGGCTTTTTCTCGCCCTTCTTATGGTGGTCCTTGAACGACTTCTTCTCCTTGTTCTTCCCCTTGCTCATGGAAGAACTAGTCTTGAAGTCCATAAGACTATCAGCTGCAGCAATTGTTTCAGGCAAGTTCTTCACCCCTTGCCTCCTTAGCTCAGATTAAGCCCATGCCTGCAATCCAATAGTGAAGTTAATGAGTTTTTCCTCATCCGACATGTTTTTGATGTCCAGTAAGAGAGAGGAAAACTCCTTGACATAGTCTCAAACCGACCCCGTCTATTCGAGCTTGCGCAAGGCTTCCCGCGCTTGCCAAACAACATTGGTAGGAAGGAATTGATCCTTCAACTCCTTCTTTAACACCTCCCAATCCACGATCTTGGGTCTACCTGCAGCCACATCAACATTTACCCTGGTTCTCCACTAGAGTTTTGCATCGCCTTCTAGGTACATGGAGGTCGAAATGACCTTTTGGTTCTCCTTCGTCCAGACAGTAGCAAAGTATTGCTCCATGTCCCAAAGAGAATTCTCAAGCTCCTTCTCGCTCAGCTTGCCTGAGAATTTCTTTGGCTCTGACACCTTGGTTCTAGGCTTTACTGCACTTGCTACCTCCGAGGATCCACCCAAGGCCAGCTTAAGTAAACTTACCTCCATAGCCATTATCACGGCTGTATTGGTGGTGAGTTCTCCCACATAACGTACATCCGCTACAAGCTCCTCAAATTTGAATTCCCACATAGCTATCATGGCCTCTTGTGACTCTCCTCTAGTCACAAATGAAGCTACCAACATCTCCAAGCCTTCAATGCGTTGTGCGAACATTGAGGACTCCGCCAACTCTATCGGGACAGTCATCGTTGCCATTGGGTATTTTAAGTGAGCTACCGTCTCACTTAGATCACTTGCTGCTCAGGTTGCCATCGTCTCCGAAACGGGGCTTTGATACTAATGATCACAGGTCTATTAAGTGAGGGGTTTACCCTAAGGAAATCTTTCTCGCTCAACCTAACCCGTGGTGCCTAAGGGCCACCTTAGTTCAGCACTACCAATACTCAAAGTGAATGAACAACAAACAATGGCACTAAGGAAACATTTTACTAAGCTCTCAATAAGAATACAACACTGGTACTCTATGCTTCCCTAAGCCTAGAGCCCATAGCTTTATGCCCAAGGCATGGCGCCCAAGGCATGCTCGAGGGTCTTCCTTGCTACTATGCCCATGCCACCCCTAGGAGAGAACATACCACTCCTTATAGTAGATGTTAAGCCGTTTCCCCAACTCCAATAGGAAACATCAAGAAATGAGACCAATCATACTTTGACTTAGTCAACACCCAAGTCAAGATTTGTCAACCCTTTCCAAGGTATGCGTTATCCGTGCCAAGGCGCGGCCTTGCTCATGCCAAAGGAATCTGCCAAGGTTATGCCTCGCTCATGCCCAAGGAACTTGCCAAGGCACGACCTTGCTCGTGCCAAAGGAATTTGCCAAGGAACAGCCTTACTCGTGCCAAAGGAATCTGCCAAGGTGGGGTCTTACTCATGCCAAGGCACGATGCCAAAGGAATCTACTAAGGTGCGGTCTTGCTCAAGCCAAAGGAACCTGCCAAGGTGCGACCTTGCTCGTGCCAAGCCGCAGCCTCATCCATCCAACATGCAACCAAACCTCATGGAACCATCTGAGTGCTCTGGAACTCGGCTATTTGCTAGGTTTCTCGCTACCCAGCCTAGCATACTCAAGTCACGCTATTGAGGGGTTGACAATATCTTTAATTCATTATAGTTCCTAGTATAAAGATCGACTAGGGACATTTAGGATATTTCAACAAATACCCATGGATCTTAGTATAAAGTAAACGCTCAATCACATATACTAAAACAACAAATGAAAACCTCAGTTTATTAACTAAAACTATAAAATAAACAATGCTTGTAGATTGACCTAGGGCACATGCCCCAACATCTCAAGTCTCCCATAAACCCTAAAAGTAAAAGAAAACATCAAAATGAATATGTATTAGTAGGTCTCGAATAGCAGGCAATCCGAGAAAGTCACCTAAGACCCTATTGCCTCTATTAGCATTATGATCTACACTCAGTCATCATAATAAAATAAATGATGAGTCCAGTGAGTAAAACCCCAAGAAAATTCACTGAAAATTTAAGTAAATTAAGACACTAATAATAATGTTAAACAAACATGGGGAATGTAAAACATGCAACTGTAAATTAATCATCCCATATAAACCTAACACCATAGAAACATATGTGTGTGCCCGTGCCGGTCTGACTAGACTACACTACGTAACCTCAGGATCCCTTTAGTGAGTGCCCCACTTCCCTTTCACCTGAGTCCTCGAGGTAGTCGATCTAATCCTACGACTAACCTACATGTGTACCTATGGAGTGGCTCTAGGTGCCATTCAACGAAGGCATGGCTATACGTGTTACAGTCTAGCATGACATAAACACACAACGGATGTGCCGGTGGGAGTAAACTCAACCAACCATCTCAAATCAGCAACATGAAACAAAATAATATGCCAAGAATGGATAACAACAAGTAAATGACAAATAAATACTCTAAGTGTTTTTTAATTAGGTTTTTCACACCTCTAATCGCACTCCAGCGCTTCAAAAGCACCCCGATCCAACCCCACTACACTCCCGCCTATCACACTATAGTCCCTGAGTTCCCTAAGGCCATTTATAGGTGTTTTAAATCAATTATAATCGTTTAAATTATGTTTTAAACCCAAATACTCTAAAACAACCCCTTTTATTTTTCAGCTGTCTACTGTTTAATACATTGGGCAGCTGGCTTGGCGCGCTAGGTGAGGTTAGCGCGATATGGTCACTGCCTAATGCACTATTGTTCTTCGTGATGAAGAACAACACGACACCCATAACGGATAGTGCGCTAGTGACCTTGTCTAGCTATTTGTAATAAATGACATAATTCCAATTTTGGAATTTTGTCATTATTGGAATTCTGCCATTTGACGCCTGTTCACCTATTGTGCGTGCCAAATATAACCCACACTCGAGATACCAATCCCACTTGGGTGTAGTAGTGATAAATACGAGGTCAAATCCATAAGAGTTAGGTTTTACTCTGAGTTAACTAAAAAGGGAAATTTAAGGGTTTCTTTTTAAGATTTGAAGAAAAAACTAATTAAAATTACTAGAAATCAAAGCTTGCAAAAATGAATTCAATGAGAGAAAATACCTAGGTCTACGGTCCCAAAAATCTAAATAAATATTCAATAGCATGTCATGGTCTTTGATCTTTCTCAAAAGATTATTAATTCAATTCATTTATAGTCAAAATTCCTTAACAATGTTTTGACAACACCTTCTCTATTTTTAAGCCTAAATCAGAAAACTCGGCCTTCAATAATCTTTAACAAACCCTGCTCAGCTTGGTGGAAATGCTGAAGGGTTCACAATCCAGCATACTAATATATATTGCAATATCAAAAACTATATAATCATTCTAATTTATTTTAAGTTTCCAAACACTTCAAACTATTACGACCTTAGCTCCATAATGTTTCAATTAGTCTTAAAATCATTACAAAACTTTAAAACAGATCTTAATCCCACATGAACCTAAAACCCATTTATACAATATATAATATTCAAAAATAATACATACATAGAGAAAACGAAACCAATGGCATTACAGAAAATCTGATAGTCCCCCCTTTCCCTTATCACCGCTCGAACTTGTCATTACCCAATTATAAAATTTAATAATGTCGGATAAGTAAATCTCACACTATCCAGTATACCTATAATAATCGAATGCACAATAATCCAAGAGATTAAATAAGAAATATAATCCAAGGAGTTTAAATACAACTGTGAATCCATCCCGTTTTGTTATCCGACCACAATTAGTTGATATCATCGGAAAGTGGTAAGTAAACAATAATAAGGACTTATGCGCAGGGAGAATAAGCAAACGCGTCTCGTTCCTCTAGACTCTAGGAGTATGATCTGGTTCAATAAGATCTCATGATAACTACGTGATACAAAGTATCAGTGACTCTAGTCCCTTAAGGATAATATAGTGTTATATAACCCCAATATAGTCTACACTATAAGGAGACTCGTAACGCCTTATTTACCCAAACCGTGTATGCATGTACAACAAAAATGCAATATCAAGAAGCAATACAATTTATATGAAATTATAATATACAATGTAAATCTTATTATGAGATTTACTTAACCTTATACCCATTATTCTGTCACTTTTTACGCGCAATATCTGTAAAATAGTCCACACGTGATTCCAATTGCGCGCGGTCCTATAATTCATTAACACGTCCAATAAGATTCCACAACTGTTCGGTAAATTTTCTTCAATATATTTATTTTAATTAGTCTCGTCTCAACTCAAAAACCCCAAAATCAGTCCAGACCATATCATCGGACATCTATATCCTAATTTTGACTGCAAATTGTGGTCTGGAATTAAAAATTAACTTAGACTAGGCTTTAAAACAATTTTCTAAATTTTGACCATTTTTGGGTATTGTAACACACATTACGAGAAAAATATCAGATATAAAGCCTCGATAAAATCCTAAAATCCTCATGTTTCATAAAAACCCTCAATTCTCATCAATTTTTTTCTAAAATCTCATTTTTTATAATTTCTCTAATTTTTAGGATTTTATTCAATTTAAAACCATTTTTTTACAATAATTTTTTTTAAAATCCCTGAACCGGCCCGGTTCAGGGGTCATCCCTAACCCCTCGCCCCCATAGGAACGAAATAGACAAATCTATTATGTTACTCTCTCTATATATATATATAGGGTGTTTCCACAATGAAATTCAAATATATACCTATGTCATGGGTATTACGTATCTCATCATTGGATTACTATGGAATTTCAATCTAATGGTGATTGATGTAGTGCATTTAATGCAAAACACATTACGTAATAAATGATATGTAATTGGGTTCTATTGTAAAAGTACCCATATATATATGGGCCCCATCGTCTTCTCCCTCCATTTTTCAACAACTTATAGTTTCTTCTTCTTCTTTTTTTTCTTTCTCACAGTTTTTACAGCCTTTTTTTTTTTTTTTTATTAATTTTGAAACCAACCTCCTCCTCTCTGTCCTTCAATTCAATTACAAACAATAACCTACAACAACGAACTCTCCCAAACCCGAATCATCGAAAACCAATCCCTAAAACAAATTTACAATTTTTTTTTCAAGATCTCATTACCTCACCTTCAAATTCAAACCACCATCACAATCTACACCAACAGCCACAGTGCTTCTCAATTTGATTCGAAGAGGGAGAGAGAGGTTCGAATGAAGTAGACGAGAGGTAGAGAAAAACAAAGAAAAAATAGAGAGAGAGAAGTAGACCAGTGGTAGAGAAAAAATTGAGAAAAGATATATATATATATATACGGTGATGGAGAAGATTAAGAACGAAGACGACGATGATAAACAGTGAGACTCTCCCCTCTTTGGTTTCGTTTTTGATTATTTAGGGGGTCAAATGACGAAACTACCACTCACTCGTTATCCTTTACTTTATAGAATAAATATCCTTATAGGTAATTTGCCATGCTTTTCTTATATTTTCGTAACTGTCTCTTCATTTTGCATCCAAATTAAACCTCGAAAAATACCCCAATTCCTCTAAAAATTGGAGAATTTACATAAATGTTTCGAAACTCTCAAACAACCCATTCTCGCATGCAACTCAAGGTGTAGGACCCAAGTAGACTTGTTAAGTCCATTTAAAGTCCAAATTTCGAATTCTCAAATTTAAAATCATTATTTTTTGCGAAACTCTAAACAGTTGCTCAGATCAACATTTAAACTTTCTCGGAACTCATTTTGACATGTATGTCGAGAAAAAAACCTCACGAATCTCAAAGTTACTCAATCAACTCGAATTTCACAAAATAAAATAATATATAATACACACTACTAGGAAAGCATCACACAAAAGTAAAATTACCTATAAATCTCATTTCATCGATCCCCCGCTCTCAACTCGCATATTAAATCACAATTTGAATTCGTTAATCTTAAATTAACTATAATTATTCAATTAAAAACTTTAGGATTGACAATATTCCCAACTAATAAAAATCTCCTCATCGAAATTAAAATTTAAATTGAATTTACTTGAACTAAAAGATATCCGAAAAATGCTTTCTCATATACGCCTATCGTTCCCAAGCCAGCTCTTAATCACCATGAAATTGCCATTTAACCAAAACAAGTAAAATTTCTTTATTTCGAAGCTTCTGAATCTTCCTATCCACAATTAATATAGGTTGCTATTCGTATAACACATCACCCTACCAAACTGATTCCACTATCCTATGTGGTTTAAATCAGGTTCCTTTCGCTTGAGCATAGACACGTGAAATGCATCATGAACTTTGGGTAATTGAGCTGGCAATGCAAGTCTATAAGCAATCTTTCCAATCCGTTTTACAATCTCAAACGGTCCTATAAACTTAGGAGAAAGCTTTCCTTTCAGTCCAAATCTGTAATGGCCTTCGCTAGGGGAGAATTTTAGATAAACCTAATCTCCTTCGCTATATTCTACGACCCGGTGATAGAGATCATAATAAATTTTGTGCCTTACCTAAGCTACTTTCAATCTTTGACGAATCTACTACACAACCTTAGTGTGAACTCGAACCATCTGTGGCCCCAACTCCACCATATCCTCTAGTTCAGCCCAATAGTCTAGAGAACGACAAGATCTCCCATATAATGCCTCAAACAGAGCCATTTCGATATTCGATTGATAAATCTTATTGTAAGAAAACTCACATAAAAGTATGTATTCTTCCCTTGAACCTCTAAACTCCAATACATAAGCCATGAACATGTCCTCCGAAACTTGGATTAACCTTTCAGTCTAACCATTCGTCTGTGGATGAATGTAGTACTGAAATGTAACAGAGTTGTGAATTGTTTTCGCATGCTCTGCCAAAACCCGATGTGTACCGAGCATCACTGTTAGAAACTATAGTCAATGACACCTCATGCAATTGAGTCACTTCTCGCTCATATAATACTCTCAGCTATGTAAAGGTATTCGAAATGGACATCAGAAGAAAATGAGTAGACTTCTTCAGTCTATCAATAATAATCCAAACCGCATCATGTTTCCTTTTTGAAGTACACAGATGAGTAACAAAATCCATCCCAATATATTCCCATTTCCACTGTGGTATAGGAAGTGGCTGCAACATACTCACATGTTTTCGCCGTTTGGCCTTAAATTGTTAGCAAATCTTACATCTCCTCACATAATCACCCACGTCAGCTTTCATCCCTGACCACCAATACAATTGCCTCACATCATGATACATTTTAGTCCTGCCAGGATGATTGCTATACCGGACCGATAAGATTCTCTCAATATCTCATCTTGAATCTCAGTCGCCAATGGAATCCACAATATGCCTCTAAGCCTCAAACTTTAATCTACAGACTCACCCAAATCTAGATTATTAGTGTTATCAGCAAACCCCTCAAACTTCCCATAATTCTCATAACTTTGCAAACACTTGATCACTTTCAGAATAGAAACCTTTTGTACCCTAAGTTAAGCACAAATCAGTTCATCATCAACATCAGGAATCTCTGACAAAATCATAACACTAAATTTTTTGATCAAGTCATACTCGTAAGTTAATTGACTAGCTGCCTATAATGTCTCTATCTTTCTCCCTGTCAATGCATCAGCTACAACTTTTGCTTTACCTGAAAGGTATTCAAAACTAAAATCAAAGTCTTTCAAATGTTCAAACCATCGCCTTTCTCTCATATTCAACTCTTTCTGAGAAAATAAGTACTTCGTAATTTTATGGTCTGAAAATAATGTGAAGCTTTTCCCATATAAATAGTGTCTTTACAGCTTCAAAGCAAACACAATTACTGCTAATTTCAAATCATGAACAGGATAATTCTTCTCGTGAGTCTTCAACTAGCGAGAAACATAAGCAATCATTTTGCCATTCTGCATTAACAGACAATCCAAACTAATTTTTGATGCATCAATATAAATTGTAAGCCCTTTTCTTGGTTTAGGCAACATACAATTTGGTGCTGAAATCAAACACTTCTTCAGTTCCTAAAATGCGGCATCACACTCCTTTGATCAAATAAATGGAATATTTTTCTGAGTTAATTTAGTAATTGGCGCAGCTATCTTAGAAAAATCTTTCACAAACCGACGATATTAGCCAGCCAAACCTAGAAAACTTTAAATCTTTGTCACTGTGGTAGGTTTCAGCCAACCAATGACTGCTTCAATCTTGGTTGGATCCATTGAGATTCCTTCCATACTAACCACATGACCTAAAAACTTCACCTCAGACAACCAAAACTCACATTTGCTAAACTTAGCATACAACTTATGATTTCTCAAAGTTTGGATAACAACTTTAAGATGCCGTTCATGATCCTTGCAAGTCTTGGAATATATCAAAAATCATCAATGAAGACTATAACAAGGTGATCCGGATACGGTCTTAACACTCTTTGCATCAAATCCATCAACATCGCCGGAGCATTAGTTAACCCAAATGGCATAACAACGAACTCAAAATGACTATATCTGGTACTGAATGTAGTCTTCTGCACATCATCTTCCTGAACCCTCAACTGATGGTAACCAGAACGAAGATCAATCTTAGAAAAGAATTTGGCACTGTTCAGTTGATCAAAAAAATCATCAATTTGAGGCAATGGATATTTATTCCTAACAATAACCCTGTTCAGTTGTCTGTTATCGATGCAAAGCCTCAAACTACCATCCTTATTTTTCACAAAAGGACTAGTGTGCCCCATGGTGACATATTTCGATGAATAAACCATTTGTCTAACAATTCCTTCATCCATTTTTGCAAATCCTACAATTCTTTCAGAGCCATTCTATAGGGAGGAACAAATATTGGTTTAGTTTCAGGAATTAAATCAATCACAAAATCAATCTCTCTCAGAAGTAGAACTCCAGGTAAATAATCAAGAAATACATTAAGCAATTCACAAACTAGAAGAATCTCCTCTAGCTTGATTTCATGTCTTGCCTCTATACTAATAGTTCTGACAAAAGTTTCCATTTCTTCCCCAGTGGCTAACCTACCTCTGGTCGAAGGTAATCTAGATGATGTTCCAGTGTATGTAAAAACTGAATAGCCCGAAATATAAAAGAACACAATCTTATGGAAACGATCTAAACGACTATGATATGTCGCTGACCAATCCATTCCCAACAACATATCAAACTCTAAAAACTCTAACACATGGAGATCAATGGCCATCTAGCGTTTGGAGATCTCAACAACACATTTCTTACATATAAAGTGAGGATACACCTTATCCCCAATCATTGTGTTGAGGACATGATGAATAGGGACTCGCACCAGAGTTAATCATAACTCAGTCACCACATGACCAGATGTAAAAGAAATAGTAGAACCAGAATCAATTAACACATGTATAGGATGACCACAAACATAAATAGTACCTTCAATAATATTACAATTCACCTAAGAATTTGGTTCTGCAATCACTTTTACCCATTCCTTGGTCTATTGCTGAGGCTGTGACATGCCAAAGAATGATCCTTCAGATTGTGGAAAATCTTTCTGAATGTGTCCCTTCTTCCCACACCTAAAACAAATAGGTAAACTCGAATACTTTAGACAATCCCAACTATAATGACCTTGCTATCCATAACTGAAACAAGTAACCGTAGGTTTACTATCCACGAAAGATGCTTAACTAGGTGCCGATCTTTGACTTGTACCTTGTTTCTGAGTCCCTCGGCTCTTACCTCCACTCCTCTGTGACTGTGATGCACCAATGTGACTTGAAGGTTGAAAAGACTGTGATCGAGTCTGTCTTAAGCCGTCCAATGTCATCTTCGATGGTCTAATGGATGTGCTCGAAAAATGATTATAATGTACATATGATGGAGTAATAGGTGTCATAGGTGTAAATGGTGGCCCTCCACTCTTCCCTTTCTTTTGAAAACTTGGATCAAACCGAGACGAAAACCTTTTCTTGCCCTCAGTACCTGAGCT
Source organism: Stephania yunnanensis (assembly GCA_039657365.1). Lineage (NCBI taxonomy): Eukaryota > Viridiplantae > Streptophyta > Magnoliopsida > Ranunculales > Menispermaceae > Stephania > Stephania yunnanensis. Next base: position 14,701,682 of record CM077592.1, read on the forward strand.
CTGTCCTGATTCCACAATGCCCTGATATCGTCGTGGCTTGTGCTAAAAAATCTCTATAGTTATATAAGTTCTGACTCTGTCTTTAACCTCCCGTAATGTGTTTGGTTTGGTCTCTGATATTATAGTACCTAGTTCCTCCTGTAACCCATACATATACTTACGCATCTTCTCTTTCTCTATCATCCTCAACTCCCAAGCAAACCTCAAAAGATAGCTAAACTGAGCATTGTACTGAGCTAAGGACATGTATAACTAGATGATCAAACTCTAGTTTCTTCTGCAAAATCTTGCTTTCATCAAAGTATTGCTTAGTAAACTCCTCAAGAAAATCGGCCTAAGTTTCCAATACGGGTTGCCTATCATGCAAAGATCACCAAATCTCAGTATTAGCCTATAAATAGTATGAAAAGATCTGCTCTCAAATGTTCATCAGTACCTAACATATTATGAAGCTTCTTGTGATTAAGAACCTAAGTCTCTACAATCCTCGAATTTAACTCTCTACAAAATTACATTGGATGTACTTCCTAAATTCTCTCCTCTATCTTTCCCCTCGATACATTCCACTATCAATAGCTTGATCAGCCTGAATTAGAACTGCAACAACTGGTTCACCCTTAGAATAAACCACATAGGTAGCTTGCTTTTCCAGAGTGGCTGGAGTAGTCGTAGGAACTTCAGGAGCAACAAGAATCATAGGAGCCTGAGCTATCACCTGTGCTCGTAGTATATTCAATAACTCCGCCATCTATCTTGCTAGGTTTTGAAACACATTTGGATCCATACGTTGTGGATCCCTATTACCCTCGTCAGATCCCTGGCCTGGCTCTTACTGTACTAAGAGTGGACAACATAACTATCGATATCTCGATAATATAAAACACAAATAATAAAATAATAAAATCTTAAATTTTTAATCCCTATTTCATCGCGTTACTTCCCAACTAATCACTCACTTAACCTCAATCAAGAAGATTTCTATAGAATCCTAAGCTCTGATATCAACATTGTCAGACCCTATCTAATTAGATCATCTGTCCGACCAAGATTTGATGTAAGAAATTCGAATGACAATGAAGATACAAGTGAAATGAAAAGCTAACTATAACTTATAGCTCAATTAGTAAGATTTATCTCTGTATTAGTTGAGAATATTGAATAGAGGATAGTATATCTAACTAGATATGTTAAGAGAATTGAGTAGTCTTCCATTGTAATTAAGGGAAGTCAGAAGTGAATTGAGTAGAAGCACAATTAGATATCATATTTATAACTTATATGAAATATAAGTTAAAAGTTATACCATGAGAGTATAATCATCGACTATGTTAATATCTCAATTTAGAAAAGTATGTCTATTTGAGTTAAGGATAACTGTCTCTATTCAGTCAATTAGAGAAATTGGTGAATAGTAAGAGGCTTGAGTTTGTGGGATATTTCAGTAAAGTGAAAGGAATGAGGTTCTTGATGAACTCATCATTAGAGAATGATTTGACGAAGTTACAAAACTCAGAATTTTTTTAACCAATCAAAGAAGAAGTTAAGTTAATTGGCTTACAAGTTAGAAATTATAATTGATTTCTTGTCCACAATCTAAATAATATTGTGAGTACAAATTTAGAGAACGAGTGAGAGTTGCACAATGTGTCAGGTTCTTATTTTTAATCAGATTGAAATTTGAGATCTTTTGTCATAGGATGACAGATGTTTATGAGATAAATAGTCATTTGATGACCTGTTTAATTCCAAGTTTCTAGTCAGGAACGCTGGAATGGTGATGGATAAGATAAATACCCAACTCTACTTACTTTCTAATATTGTGCTTAAATATTATTCGTATAAATATGTAATTTTAGACTGATGATAATCTAAGAATTAATAGGCTATTAATTCGAATAAAAAGTGGTAATTAGTTATAAGAAAGTAAACTAGGATGTGTACCAAGGTTTGAGTGGATCTGAAAAGAATTATTAATAGTTTGTGGAATAGTATTCAAACTAGAATGAGAATTATGTTGTGAAAAATAAGATAGGTTAGCTCTTGTTATGTATTAATACTTAAATAGGATTCAAGGTATTAGATAAGAAATGAAGTAAGGATATCGAATATTCCATAAAGTTGATTGTTTAACTAGTCAGAAATTCACAAATTATTTAGATTAGCGAGGTAATAGAGATGATTTTTCATTAAACCAAGGATTTGGAAAATGAAAAGTTAAAATGGTTATGATCTCTACCACCAAGTTTTTGAATACAACAAAAATGATTGTGTCCACTTAATAGTTCACCTTGGAAATAATTTTACAGGTTTAGATTAAAATAGTTGTATATGAATGATCATTTTTCTTAATATCTCTTTTGGTTTAGTAACCCGTAAGTTTAAATTTCGAGGACAAAATTCTTAATTAATTGAAAAAATTGTGACATCCAAGAATCTTATAAACTTAATTAGGTATTTTCAAATTTAATTAGGGATTAAGTATTTGAGGTTGGACCCATGCCCTATAGATTGGAGATCATAACTTTTAATACTAGTTTTTTTGTGTTGTATGCCTATTTTATATATTATACACTATTTTGACTTGAAATAAGGTCAAGTAGAGTGTATGCGCGGTGTTTGTGAGTTTCGAAACGCGTTGAGGAATTTTCTCAAACTTTGGTGAAATTTGAGTATTTTTTGAAAATTATTTTGGAGTTAAATACAAGAGATAATCATAAAATCGAGTAAAATAATAAATAAATTGGTGGGCGCTTTGTGAAAAACGAGGTCGATGATGACACACGTAGGATGTACAATAGTTTACACGCCTGAGGATGGTCGTCGGTGCGGGTAGCGAATTTATATCAACGAAAATACATAGATGTTTATATATACATATAGTTTATATATACTAGTCAAAAGGCACGCGCTTTGCACATGAAGCTCGGTTACTTAAGAGCATTGTTTTTATATAATCTACCTCTACACTTGAGGATAAAAAAGTGACTTAACAAAATTCAAACCCACAAAAAGAAAGTGATTCTTCGTTCAAATACTTCAAAATTTTTCTTTGTTTTAGAACTTAACATTATACACCTTTTAATTTAAAAGAATATGAAAATATAAGGTTAAAAATTTCGGTTATTCTTTAGCAAATCATGACTTAAACATCACGATTTTGACATTTCTTCAAAAACTTCTACACAGCTTTTCAACTAACTGCATTGAAAGTACTGTTTTATTATTAATTCTGATCAAACTCAAAAGCAATCTAAATGGTCGTATGAGTCTTACCATGTATTGATCAACATAACTGTTAACCGCATATTCATCAACAAGGGCTGAGTTGGGTTTTTCATTGGGACTTGGATCTTGTTTTGAAGGCTTTCGTCTTAGCAAATCTAAAATGTGAAATGCGGTTATTTTATAAAGTAATGAAAACTGAAAAGGCTGTTAACTGTTCAAATGGAAATGTTGTCTTCATGAAATGCATTTTTTGCCATTTTTTATTATAGGACAGATTATGGAAAGCAAAAACTGGAAATATTTCTTGAGATGGCACTTTTGTCATTAAGGCTATTTTGGCTTTAAGAAGATCGTAAGGAGCATTGTCATTATATATAAGATAAATATGCAAATCAATCATATAGTTTGAATTAAATAAAAGTATGCCTTGAATTTGCCTCGAGATGCGCATAACATGAGAATTGGGGAAGAGAGTGGATGATATGTTGAGAGGCTTTTTTCATGCTTCAAGATGCATGCTATCCATTCTAAAGGAGAATCAAGTGGTGCATAGTTATAAAACCATTTGATGTACCTCGAGAAACGCGATACATATTTCGAGGATATCAATATAATTAATCACTAATAAGTCGGTCAAGAGGTTGTGCTTATCTTGTTGATAGCGATAAAATTGACCTGGAGATATGTAGTACGTATCTCGAGAAAATCAAATTTATATCTTCAAAATCAACGCCGCCTCATTAAATTTCATTTTAGGATAACGATTAACCTCATAAAACGTAGTATGTATCTTGAGGAAGATCAAAATTTATATCATGAAATTAGAACTATTAGATTTATCCCGAGACTTGTGAAATTTGCATGCAAATCTTCAAGAAATCTAATATATCTTTCTCAACTCAAAAAACCTCCCTACCTCTTTTTCATTTTCCAACACAAAGAGATCGAGTGAGGAAGAGAAGGAACGGGAGACCAAGAGGAGAGAGAAATACTGAGAGAAGGGATTGAAATCGAGTTTATGGAGGCGGTAATGGTAAGTAGTCATGGTTGTTGTTGTATAGTGGTTTGTTATTGTTGTTGTTTGAAGGAGAGAGGAGGCTCAAACGAACTGCTATGACAGTTAGTCTGAGGAAGACAATGGCAGGCAAGACTCTCCCCTGCCTTGTCCCAACACGAGGTTTGGGTTAGGAGCCTAACCCTAATGAAATCGATAAAAAAGGGATGTGTTATGGTTTGGAGAGCAAGGGAGATGAAGAAAAAGAAGGGGTTCGGTCCCCTATACCAGATCGAACTGGGTCTCATTCAAGGTATCAAACCACCCTTTCTCTATAAAAAAAATCGAAAAATGAAAAAAACTTCAAAAAAAAAGAAAAATTCAGAAAAATATATTTGAGCCAAATCAATTAAAAATAGTGGATTTTTATGAAAAATAAGGAATTCAAGATTTTCTCTAGAATTTGTACCAGGTTTTTTCTCATAATGCGTGCTACGATACTCGTAAATATCTGAAATTTGAGAAATTATTTTAATGCCTAGCCTACGTTAATTTTCGATGTCGAACCATTATTTGGAGTCAAAATTGGGGTGTGAACATCCGAGGTATTATTTTGCAGGGATTCCTTTCGGGTCAAGTATGACTGATAAATATATAAAAAATTAGAAAAATTTTATTTAAACCTAAACAACATAATTCTTTATGATAAATAATAATTTTTTGTCGAAAATAAAATTCAAGCATCGAAGAATTTATTTGGGAAGTGTGTTAGGGGTTTCAGGACCCAAATGAGTCGATTTAACTTTAACTAAATGGAAAAGATTGGGGAATTATTATGGAAACTTATTGAGTTAATAAATGAATTGTAAGGCTATAATTAGAGCCTCATATGGAGTAGTTTTGCGATTTGGAGCACAAAGGAGTTATAATAACGTGTTTACAAGTTTAAGTAAACCTACATTAACCTTTACATTGTATGATTATAAATTTCTTATAAATTGCATTAATCCTTGATATTGCATTATTTGTTGTACATGCATACATGGGTAGTAAGGATAAGTCGATTTGAGCCTCCTTATAGTGTCTACCTCACTATATGTATAGGGTAGAATTATATAGTGTCTACATAACTGTGCATACAGGGTAGAAATATATTATGCTTGAAGGGCTAGAGTCACTGATACTTCGCATCACGTGGTTATCATGAGATCACGTTGAACTTGATCATAATCCCATGGTCTAGAGGAATGAGACTCATTTGGTTATCTTTTTTAAGCATGAGCACTTATTATTGTTTTGTTACAACTTTCGAAGAACGTTATCTGATTGTGGTTGGATAACAAAAAGGGGATGGATTCACGGCTGTATTTAAATTCTTTAGATTATATTCTTCATTTAATTTCCCGGATTATTATGCATTTGATTATTACAGATGTACTGGATAATGTAGGATTTAGTTATCTGACATTAATGAATTTTTATAATTGGATAATGATAGGTTTTAACGGTGATAAGTGAAAGGGAAAGCTTTCCAACAGTATGTGACTTGGTTAGTTCTTTTATCTATGTATATATTATTTTTGAATATAAAATATTATATAAATAGGTTTTTGGATTTGTGTGCGATTATTCTCTTTTCGAATTATAATAATGGTTTAATGACAGATTGGAATGTTAAGGAGCTAAAGTAATGATAGTTTAAGGATTTTGGGAATTTAAGATAGGTTAGAATGAGTAAATAGTTTTGGTGAATGCAATATATATTGTTATGGGGTGGATTGTGGGTCCTTTGGTATTTTCACCAAAGTTGAGCAGGTTTTGTTGAAGTTTTTTGAAGGCCGAGTATTCCGGTGTACATTTAGAAATAGAGGAGGTGCTGTTGAAAATTTTTACATAATTTTAAGGATTAGTTAATTCATCTAAACAAACATTGAGGTTTAAGATTCACATTATAATCCTCAGTGGTATATAATAATTTATTATAGATGATTACAAAATATTAATCTTAATTGTTTTTTGCTGAAGAGGTGAAGGTTGATAAGTTATCAAGGGATTAAGGTAATCTAGGGCACTCAAATGCCCTAATTAGGTAGGTCCGACAATAATATGAGGTTTTCTCTTGGTTTTTGATATTTCAGGTAATAAAAGGAGAATATGAAAAAATGAACGGAAAAGGAAAGATTATAAAGGAAATTAATAAAGTGGAAGAAGTATACATTGAATTATCACCAAAAAAGTAAATAATAACTAGACTTTGCACCAGCAATTCTCATCGATTCCTGGATGTATCCGAATAGCTAGCCAAATCGGTGGATACAAGAAAAGACCATAAATATCAATTTTCTAGATTTTTCCTGTGTTTCCTCATTCCCACAAAATCTTTGGGAATCGCTAGGCAAAATTTCATGAATTTTAATTAACTACTCGTTGTTGAGATGGTTTAGGATGTTTACTACTTAGAATACAACAAATATTAGCATAGGGTTACAAAATTAGTTGCCATTGAGTATATAAATCAAAACTTTATTGCTCCTTGAGCCATTGTCTACTTTTTAGTATTTTATTAATTTTGGAGAAGATTGAAGATTTCAAGTATTACAATTCATTGGTATTTCCAATTATATATTTCTTTTATATCATTGCAATGTTATTTATGATTATGAGTGAGTAGTTTGTTTGATCTTAACAAAGTCCGAAAATGAACTAGATCCATTTTACAATGTAGTTATGATGAGATCAATATGTTTTTAGTGCTTTAAACCTATTATATTCCTTAATTCACTAATTTAGTAAGTTATTATCCATTGATTTTAATTATTATTTTATTTTGCATGCATAGTTTAGAATGTATATTGTGATATATGATTTCATTATATATCTGAAGTAGTAACTGGGATTGTTTGAAAGATAAACGTCGTTAAAATATCCTTAGTGAATTTGATATCTAAATCTAGTGTCGAAGTGATTTTTTAAAGATGTTAGATTTAGTAGTTCGAAGCTTTCATTAATTTTAACGTGGTTATATTGCGTGAAGTTAATATCTTTGTTAACTCAATAGAATTGAAACATCGCTTTTCTACCGATATAGTGAGAAGAAATGGCTAGCTAAAAGTTGTTTACTTAGATATGATTATAGTTTAATGAACTATCTTTCCTTAGTAAGTATGCTCATGATTATATGGATTGCAGTTACATGTTTGGAATGCAGAATTAGTTTATGTTTCATTGTTATGAATGTTTGTTTAGGTGTTTATATATTATCGAATTTAATTTATTTGATTGATTGTGAATTTGGATTGTGTTAGTTAGTTAAAATAATATAGTTAATAAATTATTATATTATATTTAGTTATTAGTTAGTTTAATTGTTGTTATTAAATAAAATAAAAATAATAAAATAACAAAGAACCTTTTAAGTCTTTTTTTCCCAGAGAAGTTTCAAAAATCCCTACGGAAATGATTTTCACTTGCCATTACTACAAAATATTAGAAGTATATAAGACAAAATGAGAAATTATTGTACACGCCTGACACGTGTCAGTTTCAAAGCCAATGAATAAGTTGTTTTGACGAAACTCAACATTAAGACCAAAAACTTGTTCAAGTCCGTTTTAGGGTTTGGGAAGTAAAGTCGAAGAACAAAACCCAAAACAAATGTGCTTGAGAATACAACAAATGATTTCCACACAACAATCTTATTAAAAGACATGGTTTAAGCACAATTAGAGTATGAAATCACAGTTTCTTACAACCCAAAGTAAGAGCAATCAAAATTATCTTTGGAGTGCGGGTTGCAAGCCTTATAACACCTGTATGACATTAATTCTAAGATTGATTCAGTAGTCTCAAATTACTCCAAGTGATCAAGCACGAAAAACTAGTCAAATCGATGTAAAAGCTTGGACGATAGAGATTTTTTTTATCTTGAGAGGATAATAGTGCGTTCTAAGTGGTTTGACAGTGTGTGGCCATTATCTAAATCCAAGGGCTCAAAATCAATCATATTTTCAAATTAAAGAGAAAGGTGTAACTTTTTTTAAAAAGATGTCAAGAGATTGGTTAGCACGCTAACTACCGGTAGTGCGCTAATGAACCTTATTAGCCCGTGCTAACCAGAAGGGACAAGAGAGTAATTACTTTTTTATTTTGGTTAGTGACTCTCTAACTAACCTACGACTCAAATAAACCTATAATAAACACATTATACATGTTTAGCATGAGTCATTGACCTGTTTGGACATCCCAAATGATTTCACAAATCCCGAAATTGAAAATTCTATTTTTATGAAACATATAGGAGCTTATCTACAAATATTTTGATAATGATTAAAAAATCATCCAAACTAATAACGCTGCGTTCAAAACTAATTCCAACAGTTCCAATGCGTGCTGAAAAACATGTTTGCATGATTTTAAAATGTTTTCGAGTCATGAAATTTCAATAATTAAAAATCAAAACTTGAATAAACTTTAAAACTTGAAAAACATGATATGCATAAATCTAATGCATTTGGCTTGTGCAATTAAACTTATATACCTTACATAAGTTTTACAAGTAGCAATCAAGATTTTCTGATGTCCTTCCGTATCCGAATACATTCTTGAGCTTTTCTGATATCATTTCATTTAATTCCACTTGAACTTGAGGAGTTGTGCTTCTTTGATCTTACACATACTTGACAAAATTGGTAGTACCAATTCACATTATTTGTTGATATCAAAATCTCAGGCGGAGTATAGAACACTTAGTCCAACACAAGGGCCCCAAAGGGTGAAGAAGTTGAATTCCCATTGTGGGAACCAAAAATTTTAGGTTCTCATGCGCCAAGCACGCTAATAAGATGACCTAGCACATTAGTATCTCATTCATGTCATTTGTAAGTCTTGAGGACTCGAAGTGAAGAATTGGTGCAAAATCGAAAAAATTAGACGATGAACATTTTTTGGAAATTTACTTCACCGTTCCATGCAGCCCATATAACCCTCAGAGTGCCGACTATGGAGTAGATCTCTATTGAAACTGGTTATAGAGAAATACAACATAGTGATCATCGTTGCCACTCACACCATGAAGGTCATGCCAACGGAGTGGAATGCAGAATTGAGTGTAACAATCCCAGACCCCAATGAACTGGGCTACACCCGACATAGACCTACATGGAACCCCAAGTCAACCCTCGCACTGTCAACGCAAGCCTAGTCAACATTCCTTCCTATTATTATCAATTATCCATGATTTTAAATTGAGTTATCAATTTTGCAAATTTAAAATTTACAGTGGAAGTAAATTGCTCATGTGAATAACTCAAAATAAATAAACGAATCACAAGTCGGGACAACCTATGGTGTGGAAACCAATAAACTTGATCTCGAGTAATAAGAAGATAAAAGAGGTAAATATATGTACCCCAGTATGTACTTAGCCCATTTACTAGTTTTACAAAACATTTAAAACGCAAATACACAAAATTAGCCTACAAGTTGAAAAGTGGACGCCGACTGTAACAGCCTAAATTTATGATAGTGGATTAGTCCGTAATTAAAGATCATTGACTCGTAAGGTTGCTTTAGAGTGGGTACACGGTCCCAACACTCGGCATGAAGATCAAATAATATATTATTTTTGTTTGATGGATGCTTAGTGCATTGTATATGTGTAGACTTATTAAGTCACTTCTACTTTACATAAATATTAAGATACGAGTGAGGACACGCCTCGAGATGCATGTTGGCATTGGATCGTAGTAGAAACTAATATGGTAGGTCATAATTTAGTTAATTATGATTAATATAGCTCGTTTAATATGTCTATAGTTGAATTTGTATTAGTATGACCCAAGTTAGGAAAATTAAGCTATAAGCATTGATGTCTCTCAAGATGTGTGTTATTACCATCACTAAGTATCTCAAATATAAATATGTGTTAGCATGGATGAATAAGTGGATTGTAGGATCAAGTTGATGGATAATAGACTATTCTACAGATACGTGTAAATAAGATCAGTAGTTGCAAATGCATCTCATCACTATATAAATAGAGTTAGTGGAAAAATACATGCAAATCATCTTCATTTTTTGGTAAGAAGAGAGGGAGAGTCAAGGAGAGTTGGATAGAACAATTGGGTGAGGAAAATTAGTGAATTGAAAGGTGATTTATCAAGATTAAGGTGGTTATACCACTAGGTAACCTAATCTACATCACCACTTCATAAAGTTGTAAATCAGTTCTAATTTTTTTTCATTTTCAGAGGATAGATGTTTGAGTCTTTGAAATTGGTTTATATTTTTGGATTCCTTATGAAATTCTACTAATTATACTATAAAGAAGTTCTAGATTTGGATTTTTTTCATAAAGTTATGAATCTTTGAAGTTGTAAGTCAAAAATTGGAAATCTTGCGTGTTGTTGTTATGAACTAGTCTCTATATTTTGGTCATATTTTCCTAATTTTAAATCAAATTACACCTAATCTTGTGGTATTTGTAAGCTAAATTGAATGGAAACAACTTTTTCTTACTGAAAGATTTTGAAATTTGAATGTTTTCATGTTTAAAAACCCTCTATAACTTTGGTGATGAATCTACAATTTCTTAGATTCATAGTTTTGATAATGTCCTATTGTTTTGAGCATAACTCCCTCATTTCCTATTATGTTGAACTCATATTTTACTATGATGTTATAGGATATTTTTGTAGGCTTTATTAGAAAAATCATGAGTTTTAAAACTATGGTTTATGAGAAATGAATTTTTTAAAGTTGTTTGTCAAAATCTAAAACTTTTTTCAGCCGTTGTAGTAAGATTTTCATATCTCCTTTGGCTCTTAGAAAGGCTATGCAAACCTTATAGTTCTAGAAAGCTAACACATAGCTCTTAAAACTTCTCTTCGGGGCTAAAATGAATAATTTTAACGTTTTGGTAATTGAATTCAACTTACAAACTATTGCACAAAACTGTCTCTATTTTAATAAAGAAAATTTGGACATAAACAAATTATTAATGGGGTTGATTATAAAAATTGAAATTTACAACCACTTAAACCAACTTTAATAGTTTGTACATGTCCTAAAGCACCCTAATTAACATCAAGAACTTAGAGGAGAGTTTTAAGAGTTCAGGTATGCATTTTGGGGGTGTCGGGAGGCCGAATTAGCCTTATAACTTTGCTTGAATTGTAAGTAGAATGATTGAGATATTTATCTCTGCTTCTTTCCAAATTGTATCCTATTTTATATTTATTTGGACTAATGGTCTATTTGTATTCATTATGCCACGCCTTGAATTCCATTTTTAGTTTAAACCTCTATTGTTGTCAAATTAGAACATGTGTTTCGGTTTCCTAATTTGATTTGGGTTGTAAGCGGCCCTGGGATGTTAGTTTTTGATAAGTTAGTGACGGGGACCTACTATATAAGGTTGATGAAACAAACAAACGATGACCATTTAGTGTAATACTGAAGTTCTATATGTGTTGACATAGTACATGAGGTTGATATGCAATGTTCCATAACCAATAAGGATAGGAACTACGTGCTCTACTAAGTAAGCTATTACTTGAGATCTATGTGATCAAAAGAATAATATCTAGTTCTAATTGTTGGACACACGATTGACTAGACTAAGTTCATTGTCAACATGTGTGTTAATCTCACTATGTTTAGCTATGATATTTTGTGGCATGTTTTTATTTCAACATTTCTTTGCTTTTCATGTGGTTTTAGATATCTTTCTATATTTCTGGAAATGTGAATGAATGTCTCTAAGTGTTACTTTCTACATTAATGTACTCACCATCCTATTTATGACGATTGGTGCAGATCCATCGAGTAACACGTGTCGATCATATACAATAATTTATCGTATTTTACTATTGTTTTATAGTAGTAATAAATGTGATATCGTCTTCATAGGAATTTTTCAAATCTCTTAAAAATTAAGGCTACCGTAAAGTTTTACTAGATTTAACTTGCTTTAATTTAATTAATTCAATTATGCGGGAATTAAACACTAAAAATATGCAAACAAAAAAAATTAATTAAAATAACAAAACTACGAATAATTTAAATTTAAGAAACTAACCTAATTTAATTGAAACTAACACTTAAATAATTAATAAATCAATGTAAATCAAATATCTAAACAAACATCTAAATAAACCCCCACTAAACATTTTAATATACTTGGATTGCTTTCAAGCACTAGAACATAACATTTTTTCCTACTATAGTTATAATTATATCTCATGGAATAAAACAATCATTAAATCCTAATTCATAATTGGTTGATAGCCTTTAGCCAGCCACCAATTTTTCTAAATTTAATAGAAAAGCCACATTCTTATAATTGTAAATCTACCTATTGGATAAAACTCAATACCATAGAAATTCAATAGCTTTATACTCGATGAAAAGCATGCCTAATCTAAGCTAATATTAACAGAAACTGCATAATAAAAAGCTTAGAACACAATCACCTAGAACATTAACTCAGGAAAAGTCTATAAATTAATCCTAGTTACTACTTCTATAATTGGTGTCAATAATTATATACATAAATTTGGACTCTCTATATTAAGGAATATATTGGCCACTATGCACTCGACATAAAGAATCACTAGTTGTAAGATGCATAAAATTGTTTAATTTGTGATTGACGTGTATGAATCGATCTAAAGCATTAAATATCATAATTATAATTGCATAACAATCCAAAGTATATTACATGTCTAAGGTTTATTTAGATTAGCTAACTACTCACTCATGCTAGAAATGAACAATGTAAATATGTAATTAAAAGACATAATGAATGAATAAATAAATAAATACATTTAATTAAGCTCCAATAATGCTTCACATATAAGACTAAACTTAAGTGACAAGAGTTTGAAAAGAATGTAATACAAAGTTAAAAATAAATAATCGAGAGAGTTATTTCGAAGCTCTCTGATCCTATATATAGTTTCCCCAAGAGTACATATCCTAAATAAATACAAATTTCTTATTCTTATCTAAAAAATCCATAACAACCTCTGCAGTTTGTCAGCGATTCCTAAGTTGTACACCAATCACTGAGTTTAGCTCTCTATGCTCCACCAATTTAACCATCGATTTCTAGTATATTCTTTAATTCGTTGTGGATTTACATGCATGTAAATTTCCTGATTTAGGTGGTGACTTTCAATGTAAATTTAAATCGTTGGCTAATCGCTAAACTTCTTTTTCGGTTAACTATTTTGTTCATCTTCCTCTTTTTCTTTTATTTCTCCATTTTCCAATTTAAGTCCTGAAACCACAAAAACAAGATAATACCTAGTGTAATATCAATGGTTATATATAAATCAGCCTAAATCATACTATAAAACATGTCTAATTATTGACTTTTCAAATACCTCTAAACTCAACACTTTTCTATCCTGAGCAAATGAATACTATCAATCATATTCTCTTGTCATTCTTTATAAATTGATTTCAATCTAATTCATCTTAACTTTAAATAATATAAATTTTAAAATAGAAGTGATTTTCAAATGAAAGATATTACCCCCAAGTAAATGAAAGTTATAATAGAATAGAATAATTTAGACAAAACAAAACATCCTTTACTGATAACTCGACCACCTAATGTAACACACTTCAAAACCTAAAGTTCACTACTAAGATCAGTACACAATATATCTTTTCTCTATCTCCAATGATAAGCATCAAGCTTGCGATGATTAATAAAGAATCTCCAAACACAAAAATACTTAATTAATTTTAAGTTTAGAAAATAATTTATAATAGTAGCACAATCAAAATCAATAAGAATTTTACTAAGATACTAATGAATATATCATTTAAACATGTTAGATTAAAAAATACTTCATTCAACTCTAGCTTCAAGTACTCGAGTAAAATCTTTTCTTTGAAGAGTTTAAGAACATCACTCATTTTCATCTCTCATTTTCTTTCTGCTCCATTTTAATTAATTACTTTTAATACATTTTCTTTCGCTTTTTCGTTTGAGTCCCCGCCCCATTTCCTATGGACATTCTCACATTTTCCTTCCCTACTCCATTTCCATTAGAATCTATAAGACTCTCTATATTTTTGTAAACTCTTGTTAACACTTCTCACTATCCACTAAAATTGAAAAAAGTGTTCTTTCTAACTTATAGAATTTTATTGGTTTCTAACCTATTTCTTCTTTTAATTGTGCCATAATAACTTTCTGTATCTATACTATAAAATACTTAATTAATTGCTTTTGTATCTCAAGATTCTTAGATATCAATTTTGTTCATCTTGCACTACTATTTTGATCTTCTACCTATTATCTTGACTTACACAAGGTATTCAATTTAGTGTATACATCAACTAGTAAAGTTAATCAAGAAGGGTATAAAAATTGATTCCTTCAATCATAAAATTCACTTGGGTAATAGAAATATTACTTCACTTTAAAAATATATTGTATATTCATTTTCATTATCATTTTAACTAAAAATAAGTAAAACAAAAATTCATACTTACTCAAATTCGAAAGAAATTTGAAAGATTTCGTCAATTTACATGAAGATTAAATCAAACGTTTGAGCTCTTTGGATCAATTTTGAACTAATCTTTTACCTTTTCTATTCTTTCTTTGTTATTATTGTCATACTTCACCTAAAATACTCTCAAACTCATTCCAAACCTTCTCATTAAGGTTTTAATATTAACTTTGGTTTCAAACAAAATAAATATACTACGTGAAACATAAAAAATCTGATATACGTAACAAAGAACTGAAATAAATAAATATATAATGAATTCGACAATGTTTCAAATGAATGGAAAGCAAAATGGAATATATTATATTCATTAGCAAAAACATTCTCTGAGAGCCATACAATATATCAAGCATTCATTCAGTGCATACATGAGAAAATAAGTTACACACGACGATGTCTAGACATTAATTTATCGTCAGCCTCATTCTGTTCATCCATTATTGCAGAAATTTAGGAAACATAACTGTTATCTGAGTTGTAAGTCCTTGTTGGAAATTATAAATATAGAGACGAAATGTCGACATTTCTCATCGTGTCTTGCAAACAACTATCATTTCTTCTCTCATACAGAATGGTAGTGTTGTAAAGTCATTATGTTTGATGTTATCATTTTTTCATTGCTATAAATTTTCATTTGGCTACACATAAGTGAAGAAAATATGGTCCGAAAAAATCCTCCAGTCCTAGGATGTGAGAAGATGGCGCAAACTTGTAGCAACATTTGGTATGTTCACTCTAGCCATTAATCGTACTGCTCTTTGTGCGTCTTCTCTTATCTTCCTCCTGTTTTCAATTGTGCATCACCCACTTGCTTCTCTCGCTTTCATCACATTGACTGATTCTTATCTTTCCTTCGGATTATTGAATCCTACCACATTCTTTATTCATTGTACTCTCGCATCATTTATAGTCTTATCGGGTAATACATAAAATTCATTATCGAAACCTACCCTAGCTTTCCTATATAATTCAGTTATTAAAATTGAGAATAGTATTCCTTCATTCTTTCTAGTTTGCATTGAAAAACTTCATCGAATCATATATAATTTTCCTAGCATCAATATAACCCTTATTCATAACTATATGATAAAGCAAAACAACTTTAGGGTTCTTCACCTCAAAGTGTTACTTGGTTGGATAAATACACGCATCTATAATATAACTCCAATTCTTCATAATTTTCTTAAAATAGGTGGTTTCAATAAATCTTAAGTGTCTTTCGCTATGAAACCCAAATCCCCTCCCTAGATATATCTCTAATGCATCTTGGATTATCTGAAAGGGATATCATTCCTTATCTTTATAAATGACAATCGGGTAATCCTCTTCCGTTCTGTGTCTGTTATGTGATAGATTGAAAAATCTAATCATCTTTGTAGGTAAAATATCAGTTTTCTTCCCTTTTACTACTGTTTTATCACATTCTTTACTAACGTGCCCATTTGCATAAAATTGTCGTACTATTTCTAAACATGCTAATTCTTCGCTACTCGTATAGTCTCGCAGAAGTCGCTCCCATCCAATATATCTAATGATGCTCATAATCCTTTTCTCATACTTCCACAAATCTTGAATATTGAACCCTCTCTAAGGAATTATGTCTCTCTTATCATTAAAATATATCTTCTAAGCTCTAGGTATAACAAAGAAAAAAAGATCATAAAGTACTAGATGACTATGATCTTGATTCTCAAAATATTCTTCCTCATCAAACAACAATGAAGATTGTTCTATAAGCTTAGCCCTCCTAAGTCTAGCTTCCATAATACTAACCTCGGTAGGTAATATATATAATAGGTGGACTCCATATTTCTGCTTTTGTTTTGCTTGCACTGCCCCTTCCCTTTTGTCTTGCTTACTACTCCTACCTCTCCTCTACAAATAGCAAGGTAAGGAAAATAAGTTTATGAAATGGTTTTAGCATAGAGTATGGAAAGAGTTGAAAGTACTACGTATAAAATAGACATATCGACGTTTCCCTATTATTAATATATATATATATATATATATATATATATATATATATATATTGAAAACATTCATAGAAATCCCCAAACTAATTTGAAAATCCATATTCGAATTAAAAATTTGTATAAATACCCATTTTTTTAAAAAAAATTGCAATAAAAATCCAAAAATTACATTTGTTTAAAATATTATCAAAAAGTAATTTTGATCCAGACGTCAAAAATAAAAAGAGGTTAGAGTATCCATTCATTACCTTCTTAGGAGTGGATTTCTCAATTAATATGCTCTATTAGCTCCGTAGACTCAATCTCTAAGCTTCAATTCGAAAAGAAATAATAACCGAGCCCTAACTAGGTTGTATGAATTTGGATACGAAGTTTTCAGGGTTGAAACACTCCTAAGCAATGTGACATGCACTTAAATAAGCTTTAATTTGAGCTTTGAAAAAGGTCGAATCTAGGTGAAGATTTATTAATCAATTGAATGGTGCTAGGGTTTAGGTACATTGGCGATTTGGGGTTTATTTTCTTAAAACAAGGATTTGTGCTCAGTAAATCAGGGTGTCATTGAAATCGCTGACAATTCACTAGGGAAATCGTTGAAAAGTGGTCTCAGTGGTTCAATGATTAGATCAACTTATCCTAGTATTAAACCAAAATTGCTACCAAATTTCTGAGTTAATTTTCATTTAAAAACCTACAAACTGCTGGCAATTTACCCAGCAATTCCAAGTGTTAGTTGGTATCGTTGGAAAATTGCTAAGTAATTTGTGTTGTTATTTCCATATATGTAATAATTGATTCATTGTCACATAGCAATCATAATTAAGGCAGAATTGATCAATATTGAACACAAACTATTGTGAAAATAATTTTGGATTTGTAATTAGGAGATATTACACTAAAACAAAAATATTATTACTTAAAATAATTAAGGACAAAAATGATTCAATTGAAAAACAACTCGATCATCTCCCTCTCAATTGGGGATTACCAAAAAGAGTTAAAAAAAGAAAATGAATATACTAACTATCATAAATCAAGTAATGTGAAAAGACATTGTCTTGATCAACCCCACTTACATGTAATTATTGCAGGATTGTAATCCTAAAATATTTCCATTATAAAGAGTCAAAAAAATGAGAGAATAAAAAATTATTAACTAATACTAATACTACAGCTGAAAGTAAAAATAGAGTATGGGCTGCCTCCCATAAAGCACTTTCGTTTCTAGTTATTGGCTCAACATGATAGATAAGATCACTCGTCATTCGGCTTAAGTGAATCAAACTAAGCATCAATTGATTCTTCATCATTCTTTTCATATTCAACTTCCTTATTATTCTCAGCATCCCCATAGTGTTCTTCTGGGTAATCATCACGACAAGAGTTTTCCCCTTCATAACCATTGTCATAATTATTGTTATTAATGTAATCGTCCATCTCATGACCATCATGAAGAAAAATAATCATTTTCCATCCTAAATGTAATTGTACGTTGTTCTATATTAAGAACAGTTAGAGCATTCTTAAGAAATGTTCATACCATCAATATTACGTCATCCTTTTCAATATATGGTACCACCAAAAAGTTGGTGAGATACTTGAACTGTCCCATTTATACTGGCACATTCATTGACATTCCTACTGGAAAAGTCTTATCACTATTTGCTTTATTTACAGTAAAAATCAGTATAAAATCAATCCTCCACTTGTCCTTTTTGCACCATTATTTTGGTAAGATATTCTTATCGGCTCTTATGTCAAGTAATAAACTAGGGAAACTGATGTCATTGATCATCATGTGGAGGAAGAGTTTCCCAAGATGATCTTTATAAATTTCAATCATCTCTTAAATCTTAAAGCTTTAGGCTCGTCAGTAAATTCTTCTTCCGCCAGTTGCTTCTCTGCTCAATGTTGAGCTTTAGATTGTTGCTTCTTTGATTTCTTCTTTTTTTTTACGTGGTTTCTTATACATCCATAGTGTAATGGTTTCATTCCTAATGGTTTCACTCACATGGATGCAAATATTGAACTCCAATTCCTTACTTTGTGGATTTTGTTGCTTAGTCTCGTGATTGATGATCTTTATATCCTCTTTAAGAAAATTTTCATTATAAGGTTATAACCGATGACCATTTACTTTAAATATTTGTCCAATATGTAAGCTTTCTATTTCTACTTTGCCATGAGGTAGTAGATTGACAATCAGATTAAGTCCTATCCATTTCGAATGGAGTTTTCCAAGAAATAGTTTAGGTCTTGAACGAAAAAGTAGAAACTTATTGCCTACTTGAAAATATTTAGGAATTAATTTCTTATCATGAAATGCTTTGGTTTTATCTTTATAAGTGGATGCATTTTCGTAGGAGTCATTCCTTATTTCTTCTAATTCTTGAAGACTAAATTTCGTTAGTTTCATACTTCATTGTAATTCGTGTTAAATGTTTTTATTACCCAATAGGCTTTATGTTCTAGTTCTACTGATAAATGACATGCTTTCCAAATACTAACTTATAAGGTGTCACGCTATAAATGTCTTAAATGATGTTATATATGCACATAGTGCATCTTCTAATCTAAAACTCCAATTCTTATGTGTTGGACTAACTATTTTTTTTAGAATTGACTTAATTTCTCTATTCGACATTTCAACTTGTCCACCAGTTTTGGGATGATATGCAATAGATTCTTATGTGTGATGTTGTACTTAGCAAGTAGATTAGCAACTAATCAATTACAAAAATGTGAAACTCTATCACTTATAAGGGCTCTAGGTGTTCCAAAAACTTTGATAAAAATTTATCTCAGGAAATCAACCACTACTTTTGAATCAATAGTTTTAGCGGCTTTTGCTTCTACCCATT
This sequence comes from Stephania yunnanensis, assembly GCA_039657365.1. Classification (NCBI taxonomy): domain Eukaryota; kingdom Viridiplantae; phylum Streptophyta; class Magnoliopsida; order Ranunculales; family Menispermaceae; genus Stephania; species Stephania yunnanensis. Next base: position 14,721,264 of record CM077592.1, read on the forward strand.
TAGACACATAATCTGCAAGAAGTAAAATATAAACTTAGCCATTTGATAGTGGAAAAAGTCCCATGAGATCTATACCCTATACATCAAACACTTCATAAAATAAGACATTAGTTAAAGGCATGTGATTTCTACGTCATAAATTTCCAGTTCATTGACAATTTTGACAAGATCTTATATAAACAAAACAATGATTTAATAGAGTAGGCCAAAAGAATCCAAAAATCTAAAATTTTACAAGCAGTTCTACGTGGACCGAAAGGTCCTATGGCAACGAAATATAATTGATAGTACTTCTAAATGTTGTATGCATCTCCTAATTACTTGGTTGGTGCAAAACTTCCATAAATATAGATTATCCCATAGGTAATGTTTAAAATCCTTTTTTTTATCTTATTCTTTTGAGCTTTTGTTAAGTAATGTGATAACCTATTGATGGTAAGATAATTAATTATATTGGCATACCATGGGTCTTTATACTATATAAATATTCATCCAAAAATTCATCTCTTAATGGTATAGGTGGTTTCCCATTTTCTAACCTACTTAAGTGGTCTGCTACTAGATTTTCGATTTATTTCTTATATTTTATAGTAAGATATAATTCATGTAGAAGTAGTATCCATCTTATTAGTCTACGTTTTGCATTTTGCTTTGTTATTAAACATTGCAAAGATGCATGACCTGAATAAACTATTACTTTTGTACATAATAAATATAGTTTAAATTTTTCAAAGGTAAACACTACCACTAAAAGTTCTTTTTTAGTAGTGGCCTAATTTTGTTGGGCTGGATTTAGCGTCCTAGAAGCATAATATATAACATGAGATTCTTTTCCTACTTTTTGACTTAAAACAACTCCAACTGCGTAATTATTTGCATCATACCTAATATTAAAGGGTATCGATCAATCTGGTGACTAATCACAGGTGTAGTTATTAAAAAGTCCTTTAATTTATCAAACACTGTCTATCAATCATTGGTGAATTTAAAAGGAAATTCTTTTTGTAAAAGCTTGCATAAAGGTTGTGTTATTCTAGAAAAAACACTTGCAAATATTTTGTAGAATCCTGCATGACCTAGAAATGAACAAATTTCTCTCACTGTGGTGAAGGTAATGTTTTGATAACTATAATTTTTGCTTGATCTTTCTCTATTCCTATATGTGACACTATATATCCTAATATAAGTCTTTGATCTACTATGAAATGACATTTTTCATAATTTAATACTAAATTCATTTCTATGCATCTTTTATGTACTTCATTAAATTAACCAGACATTCATCGAAAGAATTACCATAAACTGTAAAATCGCCCATTAAATCTTAAATGAAGTTTTCCACATAATCAGAGAAAATACTAACCATATACCTTTGAAACATTGTATGTGCATTACATAAGCCAAATAACATAAATTTTTAAGTAAATGTACTAAAGGAGCAGGTAAAAGTTGTTTTTTCCTGATCTTGAGGGCTATAGTTATTTGATGAAATTTGAATAACCATATAGACAACAATAATTGGTTTTTGCCGCTAACCTTTCTCACATTTGATCTATAAATGAGAGTGGTTAGTGGTCTATCCGGGTTGAGGCATTCAACTATCTATAGTGTATACATATCGTCCAAATGTTTTAGATTATAGTTGGTACTAATTCTCCATGCTCATTTTTTATTACTACAATTCTTGCCATTTTAGGGACTACTAGGACTCGGCATACCCAATTGCTATTGGCTATTAGAAATATATGTAACTGCCCCTCCCTTAATCTAAGACACCGCCTGGACTATTCCCATTATTAAGCCTTAATCCCAGCCACATAAAACTTAACAACGTATTAGTTACATTTTCTAATAATCCTTACACCATTCTTATAACTAATCGAATTTTGGAGTTAATTAAAACTTTTTTTAGTTTATTAATTTTAGCAGAAGTCTTAATAGTTATGCTAAAATAATATATTAAATCCTATGTGTGGAAATCAGGAAACTAAGATTACATGCATATCAGCAGCAAATGGTGATAACTATACATTAACATGTGTTGGGTCGATACACTATCTATCATCTCATACCAAAAGTATCTGGAAGACATTTATAATTTTTACAACAAAATCTAAAACCTAAATCAAATGTAGCAACTCTCTACTAGCTCAGAGGTAGTCACATATCATCTCCTTGCCTGATTTGCTATTCGATGGATCTGCTGTGAGCATAGTAATGTAGAAAATAATATTGAGAGACATTTAGCGACGTTTTCAAATACGATAGGGAAACATTTAACAATACATACATTAATTTGATAACATTTATTGATACATAAACACATTACCAAACATTGTAGTATTAACGAACTTATTCAAATGAACCACACAAGTATTAAATTGTGCACCCAACACATTAGCCCAGTTATTACCCTATTGATCACAAAAACCTTGGATAGTAACTTACTTAGTTGTACACATACGCACTTTCCTTATTAAGTGTGAAACATGACATAGAGACATCATATAATAGGTATGCACACATAATACTTCAGTATTACCATTATCGGTCGCTGCTTATAAATATGCATTCTTCTTATTGAGTGTGAAAAACGACATATCGACCTCATGTAATTGGTCCGTACACTTAGTACTTCGTTATTACTCTTAATGGTTGCTGCTTAATCATTTCACACATTGGCATAGACATTTCGTTTTTATCACATATATGTAAGGACATAGCTTATTTAGCAGTGCATGTAGGTACTATCCTTATTAGTTGTGAAACACGACTTATCAACCTCATGTAAAAGGTTTGTACATAAACTAGTTCAGTATTACCCTAATTGGTCACCACTTAATCATTTCATCAACTTCATATAGTCGGTACACGACACTAAGTGATTAGTATACCATCATTCTCGTGTCCCTTGCTCCGTGTGCCACGTACACCCCAAGCCACATCACAATCTCAAACACAAATATTTTAATTTAACAACAATCACATAATAAGATAAAGTACACCAATCATAGCACTAAAAATCCAAACAAGCAGAATAATATAACCGAGTGTAAACAAGCACCAACATCAAAGCGTGAAATGATGAAAAATATCTCAATCAGTTTCGCTTAAAACCACACCACGCTCCTATGCTAATTCATCCTTCCAACACCTCGAAACACATAACAAAACTTTCGAGACTCATCCCTAGGCTCCTAGTAGCATTATACATATTTAATAATGTGTTTTAACTAGGGTTTTAAGCTTTTAATTTTAACTTTAGTAGTTGCACTCAATGTGTTGTTGAAAGCACCAAACGCGCTGGGTGAAATATCTAGTGTGTTAGTAACCTTATTAGCAACTACATCAGCATATACTTTATATATAATCATTAAACCATTAAAATATGTATGCATTTTTTAATAAAACCCAAGAACGCACCTAACACTTTGATTGACCATACCTTGGTCGATTTAACTCCGAGTTTCAAACTTCTTTATAGTAAATTCAATGGCTTTTCGCAAGAAATCCAAAAACGTAACGAAATTTTGAAATTATTAAAAAACTGAATTGAAATGACACCTTTAATTTTTCAAAACTTTGTGTAAAGTAGCTTACCTAGTTGATGATCCTCACACCTAGCTTGATCACCATTTCCAAAATATCAAATCTACATCGAGTCCCTTATTGAATTCTTGATCTTCTTCTCTAACTTACTTCTTCTCTAATTAATTGAATGAGAATTAAAATGGTTTGCATGAGATGATCTATTCAATTTTATATATTTAGATAAGAATGTTTAATAGCCATTGATCTTTATATTCACACGTATCTCGAGACTAATCAAATGGTCTACACCTTGACACAATTCCACTAAGTCTCCATTAGCTCCATCTATGAAATGTCAATTGAAACTCAATTGATCTCTTGATTTGTCAACCCGTATCTCGAGAATTGTCAAATGACTATTGTTTTAACTTGCTAACTTAGGTATCATTTAATATAAAATCAACTATAACCACATTAACACTACTATTTAAGCGATACTAAGATTAAATCATCTTACTACATCACTCTACTCCGGTCCCACGTTGACATGCATCTCGAGGTGCATCCCTTGCTCATGTCTGGACCTTTATACACAATTGGGAGTGAATTACTATGTATACACATATTCAATGCACCAAGCATACATTACTTGGTCTTTGTGCCAAGTGTTGGGTTTGCTTGCCTACTCTCGAGACACATCATGGGTCGGTGGGCCGTTACAATCTTTCCAATTAATAGAAATTTCATCCATGAAATTTACTTATTCCCAATTCTTATCCTTAATTTCTTTCACTTTCTTATTTTAATTACCTTAGTCAGAACTTCAATTGATACTAGCCCCAAAGCCCGCCTTTCACAATCTATAGGTGGATTCATTGACCATTTCAACCCGGGGTCACACATCTCAACAAGTAAGTCCACACATAGAAAACTCCTTTTATTTAGTCATAATACTCAAAGGAGATTCTACTAATCATAACCAATTTTTTTAAGGAGTTTTAAATGTTTCTTATTCAAATAACCCTAGTCTTATTTATCAATTGTTTAATTTAATATCATGCACAAAGAATCATTAACCCTGACTAGTACAACTTATAGTACAACTTATAGTATGCGTACTAGTTCAATAATGGATTTATATGCTAATTAATTGTACGACCAAACTAATTTTTTCTAAATGGACATTTGTCATTTATAAATAAATGGATAAAGGCATAATATTTATGGAGGTTCCCAGATCATACAATGCTTTAGAAATTCTTATATTCTCAATCATACATGGAATAAAAAATATTTCAGGATCATAACATTTAAGAGGAAAATTCTTTTGGATTAGTGCTGATACGCATTCTTTTAGACTCACATTTTCATTAGCCTTAAATCTTATTAGTGCGTAAATCTTCTTTAAATTTCTTATACTTAAATACATTTCAAATTACTTCAAACATAGGTATATTAACTACTACTTTTTTTAATGTATTATATATTTTTTTTTCTTCATGTAATTTGCTATAATTTTTATTATATTTCAAACAATGAGGGAATGGTGGTTTTATAATAATTGGTATGTTCTTATCGGACTCCTTACCCCTTTAATTGGGAATCTTGCATTTGTTACTTCAATTTCTTTTTCGACTTCTACTTCTATTTCTTTTATAGAAACTACTTCTGAAATTTTAGGTTCATCCTTCTCCTTACCAGTTCTTAATGTTATGGCTAGTGCTTTTTCGTATAATGTCAAATAAGATTTAGATCATAATTTTCCTTGATATACAAATTCACTCATTTGTATTGCCATTAGAGTTAATTGGTTTTTCAATTCGGTCATATCATTTTGTAATGTATGAATTATTTGATCTTTTTCTCTTTTTCAATTATTCGACAATTTATACATTTAATAACCCTAATTGCTAATACAATTACCTGCATTTAGTTGTGGGTAATTTGCCTAATTATTAAAGTTATAAGTATGATGAACAAACTAATTATAATAGTTCATTATAGCATTAGCTTCTTCTATTTTGGTTTGTCAAGTCAAAAGGTATTCATTATTAGAAAGGCTTAATTCATTGCAAAATTTTACTTTGTTTGATCTATCTTTTCGTAATAATTTAACCATGGCTTTTACCTTATCTATCTTATCATGTGTTGTCTTATATGTCTTACTCATTTACTTCAATTTTCTTTGATTAATTCACTCTTTTCACCATATTGCTTGGATTTCTTGGCCATTTTATTTATAGCTTCTCTTGCTAATGTTAGTGTTTTGTCGAGCAAAGACCATCCACTTGCAATTTCTAAGAATCTTCATTCTAAGTGATTTAATCCCTCATTAAAATATTGCATTAAAGTTTTTTCTATAAATCCATGCGTTGGACATAATGAAATCAATATTTGATACCTATCCTAAAGTTTATCAAAAGTTTCTCCCTTTTCCATCCTAGCATTACCAATTCTTTGTCCATATAAACTAATTTGTCTTGCTGGGATGTATTGATCAAGAAAGATATGTAGCATCTCTGACTAATTGGTTATAAGATTTTAGAGGTAAAATAACCAATATAAAGCTTGGCCTTTCAATATAGAGGGAAAAGCTTTTAATTTAACATAATCTATTTCTATATCCTTATGTTTTAATGTACGTACTTTGTGTACAAACATTCTAATAAACGTTTGAGCATTTTCATTATCTACAATATAGAAAAAGGGTAAAATAACTTATAGTCCGAACTTCAATTCTAATTTAAAAAATTCTGTTGTAAAAGTTATATACACAGGTTCATAAGCCGTGACATTCCTACCAGATTGCGTAAAAGTAAAATCTTCCTCGTCTTCAGACATATGATATGACTTTTAACAAGAAGCTTTCCAAGTGATTATTTTTAAAATTCCAAGCAACGGTGGAAAAAATTGACACGTGTCGAGCGTGTACAATAATTTCTCTTATTTTATTATTATTTTGTTGTAGTGGTAAATGGGATATTGTGTTCACAATGACTTTTCAAATATTCTAAAGTCTTAAGGCTACCTAAAAGTTTTATTGGATTTAACTTGTTTTATTTAAATTAATTCAGTTAAACAGGAATTAAACACTAATAATATGCAAAAAAAAACAATTAATTAACGTAACTAAACTGTAAACAATTTAAATTTAAGAAACTAACCCAATATAATTCAAACTAACATTCAAATAATTAATAAATCGATGTAAATGAAATATCCAAACAAACATCCATACTAAACATTGTAATATGCTTCGATTGCTTTCAAACACTAGAACATAACATTACTTCATACTACACTTAAAATTATATCACACAGAATCTTGGAATCATTAAATCCTAATTCATAATAAGTTGATTGCTTTTAACCAACCATTGATTTTCCAAAACTCAATGGAAAAGCCACATTCTTGTAATTGAAAATCTACCCATTAGATAAAATGCAACACCATAGAAATATGATAGTATTGTACTCAATAAAAATCATGCCTAATCTAAGCCAATATTAATTTAAGACGCATAATAAACAACTTAGAACACAATCACCTAGAACAACCACTCAGGAAAAGCCCTGTAGATTAATCCTAGTTAGTACTTCTATAATTGTTGTTAATAACTATAAAAATAGATTTGGACACTCTATATTAAGGAGTATATTGACCACTATGCACTCAACATAAAGAATCACTAGTTGTAATATGCGAAAACAACTTGTTTAATCTTTTATTGATGTTTATGAATCAATCTAAAGCATTAAGTACGTGATTCCATAATTATAACTACGTAACAATCCAAAGCATAGTATATGTCTATGGTTTGTTTAGATAAAATAACTACTCAATGATGCTCGAAATAAACAATGAAAATATGTAATTCAAAGAAATAATGAATAAATAAGTAAATACCTCTTAATCAAGCTCCAATGTTGCTTCAAATATAGGACTAAATTAAAAAGACAAATATTGAAATGAAAATTAATGGAAAGTTAAAAAAATAATAATCGAGAAAGTTATTTCAAAGCTCATTGGTCCTATATATAGTTTATCTAAGAATATATATCCTAGATAAATACAAATTCGTCATTCTTATATAAAAAATCCATCACTAATCTTTGTGATTTGTTAGCATTTGAAAATTTCTACACAAATCGATGAGTCAATCACTGAGTCAAGCTCTCTGTAGTCCACCGATTTAAATGAAAATTTATAAATTATTCGTCAATTTCCTGTTGATTTGCTAGCATTCCCTAGTGCTAATTTAGGTGGAGATTTTTAGTGTAAACTCAAATTGTTGGCCAATTGTTGAACTTCTTTTCGGGTTGAACAGTTTTGTTCTTCTTCCTCTTTTTCTCCATTTCTTCATTTTTCCTATCTAAACCTTGAAATCATAAAAATAATAGAATACCTAGTTTAATATCAACATTTATGTATAAAATCAACTTAAATTATACTGTAAAATATATATAATTATTGACTTGTCATCGAGTAGCAGACTGGGCAGAGAGAAGATCGACGACTACCTCAATGCTGTTTGAGTGCTACTACTTTAGATCATGTAGGTTCTTAGGATTTTTTGTTGTATGACTTACATTTTGTCATTAGAAACTTTTAGGTTGTATATATTCCGTTTAAGTGATAGTTTCCTGACCAGATACATGTTGTTATACTATTATCGCCATTTCGTTACTTTTATACATGTGATCCTCCTTACTTGATTTCCGCAGTATGTGTTTTATAATGCTTCCTCAAATTTTGTTAAGTCTTCAATTGCTAATGTTAAAATGGTAAGAAAACTTAAATTAACCATGAAATTAACAATAATGAGAATTGTGTAATGTTTATTTTGAACGCAAATAATAGGGAGAATAGGTAAAAAAGCTAACTAATACATTGTTAAGTATTATGTACCTAAGTTTAGGACTTAATGATGGATTAGGCTAGGTGGTGCCCAAAATTAAGGAAAGGGCTGCTATAGTTGGTATCAGAGACAGTGTTCTCAATAAGCAACACATAGATTTGAAGAAAATATAAACCTTAAATAGGTGATCTTTGCTTGGAAACTATTAGTACGGAAGTGAGCGAATGTGAGTTGGGGATTGTATATATACATGTTATGTTGTATATGTATTTATATATGATATACAAGTAGAAACTGAATCTCGATGGCGACTGGCTTGTGTTGTACGATGAGAGATCAGCCATGGGTGGAGATGGCTACACCAACCTTAACATAAAATAATAGAATAAAGAAGAATTTCGTGAACCTGCGATGGGTTGAGAGAGAAACGATAAAAACTTACCAAGATGCTATGGATACTTACGATAGCTTGCTGAAGATATTGTTGAGGTTAAGGCAACTTAGTTCATGATAAATGAATTGAGATTGTTGATTTGCGAGAAAGTTGATGCTTGGACTATCGAGGGTAATCTGAATTAGTCCGTAATTGACAAATTGAGAATCTAATAAATAACAGTAGTGTTATTAGATTAAGAAACATATAAGACTCCTTAAGAATTCGCGCTTTGCAAAATTTCTATTGAGTACTATTACCAAAAGTGTCATATATAGTGATGATATGTAGGAGTTTGCTAAGTGTGGACTTGCCTACTATTATATGTGAACCCAGGTTATAGCGATTAGTAGATCCACCTATGGTAGTTGAGAAAGGTGGCTTTAAGGTTAGTATTTATTTGAAAATTCGGCTAAACTAATTATAATGAGAATAAAATTTTTTGAACGATAGTGAAAAGAAAATTAAAGAAGAGAATAAGGAACTAGTAAATCTCAATGAAAAAACTCCTATTAGTTGGGAAAATTATAACGATCCAAATTTCTAAAAGTGGATTAGTCCGTAATTAAGGGTTGCCGACCCATAATGTGGCCCAAGAGTGGGTACACAGTCCCAACACTTGGCATGAAGAATGAGTAATATCTTATTTTTTATATGATGAATGCTTAGTGCATTATATATGTGTAGACTTACCAAGTCACTTCTACCTATATATATAGATGTTTAGATGCAAGAAGGGATACGCCTTGAGATGCATGTTGAAGTGGAGTCGGGGTAGTGAGTAATATGGTAGGTCATAATTTATTTAATTATGATTAATAAAGCTTATTTAATGTTAGTTGGATTTATATTAATATAACCGAAATTAGGAAAACTAAACTATAAGTATTGATATGTCTTTGGGTGCATGTTATCACCATCACTAAGTAATTCGAGTATAGATGTGAATAGATGAATAAGTTGATTATGGGACTAAGTTGATTGGTATTGGATTTTTCCAAAAATGAGTCTGTTAGGAAGATCAATGGTCACAATGCATCTATCAGTAAACAAATGGAGTTAGTGGAAAAATACATGCAAATCATTTTTATATTTAGGTAAGAAGATAGTAAGAGTTCTGGAAAGTTGAATACAATAATTGGGCAAGGAAAATAAGTGAATTGGGAGGTGATTTATCAATATTAAGGAGGTCATACAACTAGGTAAGCTAATCTGCATCACCACTTTGTATAATTTGAAATCAGTTATGATTTTTTATAATTTTTAGAGAGTAGATATTTGAGTCTTTGAAATTGGTTTACATATTTCGATTCCTTATGAGATTCCAATAATACTAGTAAACATAAGTTCTAGATTAGGATTTGTTTTCTTAGAGTTATGAATTTTTGAAATTGTTAGACATAGCTTTAGAAACTTTTCCTTAGGCTATAATACATAATTTTAACGTTTTGGTCTTTAAAATCAACTCACAAATTGTTACACCAAAATTGTCTATATTTTAATAAAGTAGATTTGGATATAAAAAAATAATTATTGGGGCTAATTTTAAAAATTAGAATTCACTACCACTTAAACAAACTCTAATAGTTTTTGCAAGTCCTAAAGCACCCTATTAACCTAAGGAACTTAAAGGAGAGTTTCGGGAGTTCGAGTACGAGTTTTGGAGTGTGGGGATGCCTGATTAGCCTTGGAACGTTGTATGAATTGTAAGTAAAATGATTGATATTTTTATCTCCATTTCTTTCCAAATTGTCTTTTATTTTCTTGTTATTTGGACTAATTTTTTGTTTGTAATCATTATGCCATGCCTTAAATTTCTTGTTTAGGTTATACCTTGATTGTTTTCAAATTAGAACATTTGTTTAGGTTTCCTCATTTGATTTAGGGTGTGCACAACACACAATATATGTGGCCCTGGGATATCGATATTTTGATGAGTTAGTTACACAGACTATTAGGGCAATATTGAAGTGATATGTGTGCTAACCGTGTTTCATAACCAATAAGGATAGTACCTACGTGTACTACAAATTAAGATATTACCTTGTATTTATATGATTAAAAGGGTAATAAAATTGACTGGACTTAGTTCATTGATAACGTTTATGTTAATATCACTATGTTTAGCTATGAAGTTTTCTACCATGTTTTTATTTCAGTATTTTGTTGCTTTTCATATGCTTGTAGATATCATTCTATATTTTTGGAAATGTGAATGAATGTCTATTAGTGTTACTTTGTACATTACTGTACTCACCATCATTTTTATGATGGTGGACACAGATCCATCGAGTAGCAGACTAGGCAATGAGAAGATTGAAGACTATCTTTGAGTGATTTGAGTGCTACTGCTTTAGATCGTTTAGGTTTTTTGGATCTTTTATTAGGCAACTAACTTTATGTTGTTTGCACACTTTTTGGTTGTACATATTTTGGTTGAGTGATAATTTCCTGACCAAACACATATTGTTACACTGTAATTGCCATTGTTTTATTTTACATGTGGTCATTGTTACCTCTTTTCCACAATGGGTGCTTTACAATGCTTCCACTAATTTTGTTAAGTCTTCCACTGATAATGTTAAAATAGTAAAAGATTTTTAATTAGCAATGAGATTAACAATAATGAGAATTGTGTAATGCGTATTCTAAACATGAATAACGGGGAGAATATGACAAAAAGGCTGACTAATACCTTGTTAATTACTACGTGGCCAAGTTTATGACATAACGACGCGATTAAGCCGGGTGGTGCCCCTGATTAAGGAAAGGGCCATCATACCAACTCTGAGGGGAAGATCAAAAGAAGTTACCAACTATTGGCTGCTTTCCTTTGCTAAATGACGGACTTGTAATTGTCCTTATTGTTGGGTTTTTGTGTTCATACATAGCGGAATATTCAAAATAATTTTTCAAAATCCCTAACAGTATCGTAAAAAAGATCCACTAAACTAGATCTATAGAAGTAAATCATACCTTAATATGTAATTTCATTCTCTGATTGTTCGATCTTCAAGACGTTTAAGCACGCGTCCTCTATCAGAAATTCGCACAAAGACGATGATCGCATTTTAGAGTGCTATCCCCAAGATAGATAAAAAGTGTCTTTCTTTCTCTCCCTAAATCTTGAGAAATCAAAATTTGCAAAAATGAAAAATCTTCTTTAGTTTTAGGGTTTCAGCCTCCATTTATTTGTGTAGATAAGCTTACTTAAAAAATCCATTCATAATACAACTATTGTATTTAAGCAATTCAAGTAAATTACACATACACCCCTATTAATAAGTTATCATATAAAAAACATAAGGGGCTTTCTTGTTATGAGTTTTATCATATAAAAATCTTTACTCTTAACCAATTAAATTGCATAAAGCTATTCTTCATGTGTGACTCAAAAGGTTCATATGAGGTTGGCAGTGAACTAAAAAAATTTCAGTATATAAGTCATAAGCGGTCTCCAACAAGGCATTACGACTACTTAAGTAGTATGAATATCAAAACTGATACAACCTAATAAATAACATATATCATATCATTTTATTATGAGATATCCTTTGATTAAACATAAGGCATGGAAAGTGATGAAGTCCAAGAATTAGCTTGCAAATTCTTGACAGGATAATGATGAAGTCCAAGAATTAGTTAGTTTGCAAATTCTTGACGGGATAATGATGACCAATAATTAGTTGCAAATTCTTGGTGAAGTTTGGACGTTTGAGTTTTGACGTTCCAGAGGTATGGGTTTATTGGAAACGGCGTGGAGATCATGACATACAGCTATGCTGTGACTATGATGTTTTTCGGCGAAATTCCATCGTTTCGCCCTCCGAAACGGCAAATTAGCTCTTTTAGGAAACTTTTGCTTCGCTTATAACTTTCATTAGGAATTTTCGTTTTTATTGCCGTTTGCGGCGTTTGTTTCTATTTTTCGTCTAGTTTTCAGTTTAGGGCTTTTTGGACTTTTTACTATTTTTAGCAAATTTTAGGGTTTCGCTATTTAAGCGATCTATTGGGTGTAATTCGTAGTTTTTGGCCGAAATAAAAGAATTTTTGAACTTTGGCTTAAATTCTGACATAGATCAAGTTGTTCGTGGATTCGTTCAACTGGTTTAGAAGATCTCCACTGCGTCAGTTGGTATCGGAGCCTACTTCAGTGTAATTGGAGAAATCATGCCGCCGAAGAGGAACCAATAGCGTATAAAGGAGGTGTATGACCATGACAATCTGAATCGACAAATTGGCCAAATAATTGACCAACGCGTGGGCGCGGTAGTAGAACAATTAACTGTCAGAATCGATCAGTTGTTGGGTCGGAATATGGATCGTATCCGTAACCATCGAAGGGAATCTGTTGGTGATGAACCAGTAAGAGATTCTTCTACCGAAGGGAAGGATGAGTATGTTGAGGCACCGAGGAGGCGCTACAGGCTGCGTATAGTTGAAAATGATCGTTGGTGGTGGGAGTTTGGGATGAAGACGAAGCTCCCAGAATTCCATGGCACCCTTCAACCGAAAGAATTTTTAGACTGGCAGGCGTCAGTTGAAGAAGTCCTAGAATTCAAAGGTGTGCCCGAAGACAAGCGTGTGCAACTGGTTGCGACCAGATTCCGCAACGGGGCCATGGCTTGGTGGCAACAACAGAAGTTGATGCGGAATAGGAATGGAAAGGCGAAGATCACCTCGTGGGAGAAGATGAAAAAACACTTACGGGCTGAGTTCTTGCCTTACAATTTCCAACGCCTATTGTATCAGAGGTTGCAGAATCTGAGATAAGGGGCAAAGTCAGTAGATGATTACACCACTGAGTTTTATCAGTTAGTCGCTAGAAACGAACTGCAGGAGACTAACGACCAATTAGTGGCGCGGTATATTGGTGGACTGAGGGTGCAGATCCAAGATGTCGTCAACATGCTTGATCCGGCTTCCTTATCTGCAGCGCACTAGCGAGCATTGTTGGTGGAGAAACAACAGCGTCGGGGTGTAAGTAATGCTTCCAGTTATGTTAGTGTTGGGACAACCAATACTGGAGGTAATACCGCCACGATTTACCCTGCTAGTAGCATGAACAGACCTAGCACTATTGGGATTAGAGGTTTCGGTTGTGGCGAAGTTGGTCACAGGAAGTCAGAATGTAAAGGGAAGAAGGCTCTTTTTATGGAGAACGAAGAGGAAGACGCAGGGGAAGAGGCCAACATCACCGCGGAACCAACCTTTGATACTTCTGACAACACAGAAAAGGAATCGTGACTGGAGATCTGGGTAATGCCTTGGTTGTGAGGTGTTCTTGTATGACTCCTAAAGCTATCGCTGGTGATGAGTGGCCGCGGAATAACATCTTTCAGTCTAAGTGTACCATCTTAGGCAAGGTGTGCAGGTTCATGATTGATGCAGGCAGTTGCGAGAATATCGTCTCAGTTGAAGCGGTTCAGAAGTTGGGCCTTGCAATTGAACAAACACCCCAGGCCCTATAAGCTAGCTAGGCTGAAGAAGGGTGGTGAGGTGCAAGTGTCGAAGCGCGCCTTGGTGACTTTTTCTATCGGTGCTAACTACAAGGATTCAGTCTAACGTGATTTTGTGGCTATGGATGCTCGCTACTTGTTACTGGGACGTCCTTGGCAGTTCGATAGGGGAGTTGTCCATGATGGCAAAACCAATAAATACACCCTTATGTTCAAGGGAGTGAAGATTGTGCTAGTACCCGCCAAGGATCCGAAAAAAGTCAAGCCTACTAAAGAATCTAACAGTTGCTGTGTTTGGCAAGATTTGAAGATGCATTACAGGATTCTGAGGTAGTTTGCATCTTGATGGAAAATGAGGTAGATAGAGATGTTGATATTCCTGAAGCTGCAATTCCGATTGTGAAGGAGTTTTGTGATGTTTTCCCTGATGAGATGCCAGAAGAACTACCACCATTGCTTAATATTCAACATCAGATTGACCTTGAACCTTGTGCGTCACTACATAATAGACCACACTACCGAATGAGTCTCAGTGAGCATGAGGAGTTGCGCAGATAGGTTAAAGACAAGTACAAATAATATGCAGATCGGAAGAAGCGTCACGTGGAGTTTGAAGTGGGTGACTTTATTTGGGCAGTTCTCACTAAAGACGGGTTCTCAGTGGGTGATTACAACAAATTGTCAGTTCAAAAGATTGGTCATGTGGAGGTTCTTGAGAAAATTTATCATAATGCTTACAGATTGAAGTTGCCAAGTCACATTCGCACGGCTGATGTATTTAATGTCAAACATCTTGTTCCCTATTATGAGGATACGTATGACGATGACAATTCGAGGGCAAATTCTGTCCACCCTGGGGAGAATGATGAAGTCTAAGAACTAGCTTTCAAATTCTTGACAGGATAATAATGAAGTCCAAGAATTAGTTAGTTTGCAAATTCTTGACGGGATAATGATGACCAAGAATTAGTTGCAAATTCTTGGTGAAGTTCGGACGTTTGAGTTTTGGCTTTCCAGAGGTATGGGTTTATTGGAAACGGCCTGGAGATCACGACTCGCAGCTTTGCTGTGACTACCATTTTTTGGCAAAATTCCATCGTTTCGCCCTCCGAAACGGCAATTTTTTACTATTTTAGGAAATTTTTGCTTCGCTTATAACTTTCATTAGGAATTTTCATTTTTATTGCCGTTTGCAGCATTTCTTTCTATTTTTCGTCTAGTTTTCAGTTTAGACTTTTTGGACTTTTTTACTATTTTTGGCAAATTTTAGGGTTTCGCAATTTAAGCGATCTCTTAGGTGTAATTCGTGGTTTTTGGCTGAAATAAAAGAATTTTCGAACTTTGGCTTAAGTTCTGACCTAGATCAAGTTGTTCGTGGATTCGTTCAACTGGTTTAGAAGATATCCACTGCGTCAGTTGGTATCAGAGCCTGCTTCAGTGTGATTGGAGAAATCATGCCGTCGAAGAGGAACCAACAGCGTATCAAGGAGGTGTATGACCGTGACAATCTGAATCGACAAATTGGCCAAATAATTGACAAACGCATGGGCGCTGTGGTAGAACAATTAAATGTCATAATCGATCAGTTGTTGGGTCGGAATATGGATCGTATCCATAACCATCGAAGGGAATCTGTTGGTGATGAACCGATGAGATTCTTCTACCGAAGGAAGGATGAGTATGTTGAGGCACCGAGGAGGCGCTACAGGTACCGCGTACGATTGAAGATGATCGCGGTGGTGGGAGTCCAGGATGAAGACGAAGGTCCCAGAATTCCATGACACCCTTCAACCGGAAGAATTCTTAGACTGGATGGCGTCAGTTGAAGAAGTCCTAGAATTCAAGGGTGTGCCCGAAGACAAGCGTGTGCAACTGGTTGCGACCAGATTCCGCAACGGGGCCATGGTTTGGTGGCAACAACATAAGTTGATGCGGAATAGGAATGGAAAGGCGAAGATCACCTCGTGGGAGAAGATGAAAAAACACTTACGGGCTGAGTTCTTGCCTTACAATTTCCAACGCCTATTGTATCAGAGGTTGCAGAATCTGAGATAAGGGGCAAAGTCAGTAGATGATTACACCACTGAGTTTTATCAGTTAGTCGCTAGAAACGAACTGCAGGAGACTAACGACCAATTAGTGGCGCGGTATATTGGTGGATGAGGGTGCGAGATCCAAGATGTCGTCAACATGCTTGATCCGGCTTCCTTATCTCGTAACGCACTAGCGAGCATTGTTGGTGGAGAAACAACAAATGCGTCGGGGTGTAAGTAATGCTTCCGATTATGTTAGTGTTGGGACAACCAATACGGAGGTAATACCGCCACGATTTACCTACTAGTAGCATGAACATACCTAGCACTATTGGGATTAGAGGTTTCGGTTGTGGCGAAGTTGGTCACAGGAAGTCAGAATGTAAAGGGAAGAAGGCTCTTTTTATGGAGAACGAAGAGGAAGACGCAGGGGAAGAGGCCAACATCACCGCGGAACCAACCTTTGATACTTCTGACAACACAGAAAAGGAATCGTGACTGGAGATCTGGGTAATGCCTTGGTTGTGAGGTGTTCTTGTATGACTCCTAAAGCTATCGCTGGTGATGAGTGGCCGCGGAATAACATCTTTCAGTCTAAGTGTACCATCTTAGGCAAGGTGTGCAGGTTCATGATTGATGCAGGCAGTTGCGAGAATATCGTCTCAGTTGAAGCGGTTCAGAAGTTGGGCCTTGCAATTGAACAAACACCCCAGGCCCTATAAGCTAGCTAGGCTGAAGAAGGGTGGTGAGGTGCAAGTGTCGAAGCGCGCCTTGGTGACTTTTTCTATCGGTGCTAACTACAAGGATTCAGTCTAACGTGATTTTGTGGCTATGGATGCTTGCCACTTGTTACTGGGACGTCCTTGGCAGTTCGATAGGGGAGTTGTCCATGATGGCAAAACCAATAAATACACCCTTATGTTCAAGGGAGTGAAGATTGTGCTAGTACCCGCCAAGGATCCGAAAAAAGTCAAGCCTACTAAAGAATCTAACAGTTGCTGTGTTTGGCAAGATTTGAAGATGCATTACAGGATTCTGAGGTAGTTTGCATCTTGATGGAAAATGAGGTAGATAGAGATGTTGATATTCTGAAGCTACAATTCCGATTGTGAAGGAGTTTTGTGATGTTTTCCACGATGAGATGCCGAAAGAACTACCACCATTGCTTAATATTCAACATCGAGATTGACCTTGAACCTTGTGCGTCACTACATAATAGACCACACTACCGAATGAGTCTCGGTGAGCATGAGGAGTTGCGCGAGATAGGTTAAAGACAAGTACAAATAATATGCGAGATCGGAAGAAGCGTCACGTGGAGTTTGAAGTGGGTGACTTTATTTGGGCGATTCTCACTAAAGACGGGTTCTCAGTGGGTGATTACAACAAATTGTCAGTTCAAAAGATTGGTCATGTGGAGGTTCTTGAGAAAATTTATCATAATGCTTACAGATTGAAGTTGCCAAGTCACATTCGCACGGCTGATGTATTTAATGTCAAACATCTTGTTCCCTATTATGAGGATACGTATGACGATGACAATTCGAGGGCAAATTCTGTCCACCCTGGGGAGAATGATGAAGTCTAAGAACTAGCTTTCAAATTCTTGACAGGATAATAATGAAGTCCAAGAATTAGTTAGTTTGCAAATTCTTGACAGGATAATGATGACCAAGAATTAGTTGCAAATTCTTGGTGAAGTTCGGACGTTTGAGTTTTGGCTTTCCAGAGGTATGGGTTTATTGGAAACGGCCTGGAGATCACGACTCGCAGCTTTGCTGTGACTACCATTTTTTGGCAAAATTCCATCGTTTCGCCCTCCGAAACGGCAATTTTTTACTATTTTAGGAAATTTTTGCTTCGCTTATAACTTTCATTAGGAATTTTCATTTTTATTGCCGTTTGCAGCATTTCTTTCTATTTTTCGTCTAGTTTTCAGTTTAGACTTTTTGGACTTTTTTACTATTTTTGGCAAATTTTAGGGTTTCGCAATTTAAGCGATCTCTTAGGTGTAATTCGTGGTTTTTGGCTGAAATAAAAGAATTTTCGAACTTTGGCTTAAGTTCTGACCTAGATCAAGTTGTTCGTGGATTCGTTCAACTGGTTTAGAAGATATCCACTGCGTCAGTTGGTATCAGAGCCTGCTTCAGTGTGATTGGAGAAATCATGCCGTCGAAGAGGAACCAACAGCGTATCAAGGAGGTGTATGACCGTGACAATCTGAATCGACAAATTGGCCAAATAATTGACAAACGCATGGGCGCTGTGGTAGAACAATTAAATGTCATAATCGATCAGTTGTTGGGTCGGAATATGGATCGTATCCATAACCATCGAAGGGAATCTGTTGGTGATGAACCAGTAAGAGATTCTTCTACCGAAGGGGAGGATGAGTATGTTGAGGCACCGAGGAGGCGCTACAGGCCGCGTACAGTTGAAGATGATCGCAGGTGGTGGGAGTCTGGGATGAAGACGAAGGTCCCAGAATTCCATGACACCCTTCAACCGGAAGAATTCTTAGACTGGATGGCGTCAGTTGAAGAAGTCCTAGAATTCAAGGGTGTGCCCGAAGACAAGCGTGTGCAACTGGTTGCGACCAGATTCCGCAACGGGGCCATGGTTTGGTGGCAACAACATAAGTTGATGCGGAATAGGAATGGAAAGGCGAAGATCACCTCGTGGGAGAAAATGAAAAAACACTTACGGGCTGAGTTCTTGCCTTACAATTTCCAACGCCTTATGTATCAGAGGTTGCAGAATCTGAGATAAATGGCAAAGTCAGTAGATGATTACACCACTGAGTTTTATCAGATAGTCGCTAGAAATGAACTCCAGGAGACTAACGACCAATTAGTGGCGCGGTATATTGGTGGACTGAGGGTGCAGATCCAAGATGTCGTCAACATGTTTGATACGGCTTCCTTATCTATAACGCACTAGCGAGCATTGTTGGTGGAGAAATAACAGCGTCGGGGTGTGAGTAATGCTTCCAGTAATGTTAGTGTTGGGACAACCAATACTGGATGTAATACAACTGCGATTAACCCTGCTAGTAGCATGAACATACCTAGCACTATTGGGATTAGATGTTTCGGTTGTGACGAAGTTGGTAACAAGAAGTCAGAATGTAAAGGGAAGAAGACTCTTTTTATGGAGAACGAAGAGGAAGACGCA
Source organism: Stephania yunnanensis (assembly GCA_039657365.1). Taxonomy (NCBI): domain Eukaryota; kingdom Viridiplantae; phylum Streptophyta; class Magnoliopsida; order Ranunculales; family Menispermaceae; genus Stephania; species Stephania yunnanensis. Next base: position 14,740,753 of record CM077592.1, read on the forward strand.
GGGGAAGAGGCCAACATCACTGCAGAACCAACCTTTGATACTTCTGACAACAAAGAAGAGGAATCGTGACTGGAGATGTGGGTAATTCCTTGGTTGTGAGGTGTTCTTGTATGACTCCTAGAGCTATCGCTGATGATGAGTGGCTGCAGAATAACATCTTTCAGTCTAAGTGTACCATCTTAGGCAAGGTGTGCAGGTTCATGATTAATGCAGGCAGTTTCAAGAATATCGTCTCAGTTGAAGCGGTTCAGAAGTTAGGCCTAGCAACTGAACAACACCCCAGGCCCTACAAGCTAGTTTGGCTGAAGAAGGGTGGTGAGGTGCAAGTGTCGAAGCGCGCCTTGGTGACTTTTTCTATCGGTGCTAACTACAAAGGATTCAGTCTAGCGTGATTTTGCAGCTATGGATGCTTGCCACTTGTTACTGGGACGCCCTTGGAAGTTCGATAGGGGAGTTGTGCATGATGACAGAACCAATAAGTACATCCTTATGTTCAAGGGAGTGAAGATTGTGCTAGTACCCGCCAAGGATCCGAAGAAAGTCAAGCCTACTAAAGAAACTAACAGCTTGCTGTCTTTGGCAAGATTTGAAGATGCATTGCAGGATTCTGAGGTAGTTTGCATCTTGATGGAAAAGGAGGTAGATAGAGATGTTGATATTCCTGAAGCTACAATTCCGATTGTGAAGGAGTTTTGTGATGTTTTCCCTGATGAGATGCCAGAAGAACTACCACCATTGCTTGATATTCAACATCAGATTGACCTTGAACCTGGTGCGTCACTACATAATAGACCACACTACCGAACGAGTCTCAGTGAGCATGAGGAGTTGCGCAGATAGGTTAAAGACAAGTACAAATAATATGTAGATCGGAAGAAGCGTCACGTGGAGTTTGAAGTGGGTGACTTTATGTGGGCAGTTCTCACTAAAGACGGGTTCTCAGTGGGTGATTACAACAAATTGTCAGTTCGAAAGATTGTTTATGTGGAGGTTCTTAAGAAAATTTATCATAATGCTTACAGATTGAAGTTGCCAAGTCACATTCGCACGGCTGATGTATTTAATGTCAAACATCTTGTTCCCTATTATGAGGATACGTATGACGATGACAATTCGAGGGCGAATTCTGTCCACCCTGGGGAGAATGATGAAGTCTAAGAACTAGCTTTCAAATTCTTGATAGGATAATGATGAAGTCCAAGAATTAGTTAGTTTGCAAATTCTTGACAGGATAATGATGACCAAGAATTAGTTGCAAATTCTTGGTGAAGTTCGGACGTTTGAGTTTTGGCATTCCAGAGGTATGGGTTTATTGGAAACGGTCTGGAGATCACGACTCACAGCTTTGCTGTGACTACCATTTTTTGGCAAAATTCCATCGTTTCGCCCTCCGAAACGGCAATTTTGCTATTTTAGGAAATTTTTGCTTAACTTTCATTAGGAATTTTCATTTTTATTGCCGTTTGCAGCGTTTCTTTCTATTTTTCGTCTAGTTTTCAGTTTAGGCTTTTTGGACTTTTTTACTATTTTTGGCAAATTTTAGGGTTTCGTAATTTAAGCGATCTCTTAGGTGTAATTCGTGGTTTTTGGCTGAAATAAAAGAATTTTCGAACTTTGGCTTAAGTTCTGACCTAGATCAAGTCGTTCGTGGATTCGTTCAACTGGTTTAGAAGATATCCACTACGTCAGTTGGTATCAGAGCCTGCTTCAGTGTGATTGGAGAAATCATGCCGTCGAAGAGGAACCAACAGCGTATCAAGGAGGTGTATGACCGGGACGATCTGAATCGATAAATTGGCCAAATAATTGACAAACGCATGGGCGCTGTGGTAGAACAATTAAATGTCATAATCGATCAGTTGTTGGGTCGGAATATGGATCGTATCAATAACCATCGAAGGGAATCTGTTGGTGATGAACCAGTAAGAGATTCTTCTACCGAAGGGAAAGATGAGTATGTTGAGGCGCCGAGGAGGCGCTACAGGCCGCGTATAGTTGAAGATGATCGCTGGTGGTGGGAGTTTGGGATGAAGACGAAGCTCCCAGAATTCCATGGCACCCTTCAACCGAAAGAATTCTTAGACTGGCTGGCGTTAGTTGAAGAAGTCCTAGAATTCAAAGGTGTGCCCGAAGACAAGCGTGTGCAACTGGTTGCGACCAGATTCCGCAACGGGGCCATGGCTTGGTGGCAACAACAGAAGTTGATGCGGAATAGGAATGGAAAGGCGAAGATCACCTCGTGGGAGAAGATGAAATAACACTTACGGGCTGAGTTCTTGCCTTACAATTTCCAACGCCTTATGTATCAGAGGTTGCAAAATCTGAGATAAAGGGCAAAGTCAGTAGATGATTACACCACTGAGTTTTATCAGATAGTCGCTAGAAATGAACTGCAGGAGACTAACGACCAATTAGTGGCGCGGTATATTGGTGGACTGAGGGTGCAGATCCAAGATGTCGTCAACATGTTTGATACGGCTTCCTTATCTGTAACGCACTAGCGAGCATTGTTGGTGGAGAAATAACATCGTCGGGGTGTGAGTAATGCTTCCAGTAATGTTAGTGTTGGGACAACCAATACCGAGGTAATACAGCTGCGATTAACCATGCTAGTAGCATGAACATACCTAGCACTATTGGGATTAGATGTTTCGGTTGTGGCAAAGTTGGTTACGAGAAGTCAGAATGTAAAGGGAAGAAGACTCTTTTTATGGAGAACGAAGAGGAAGACGTAGGGGAAGAGGCCAACATCACTGCAGAACCAACCTTTGATACTTCTGAAAATAAAGAAGAGGAATCGTGACTGGAGATGTGGGTAATGCCTTGGTTGTGAGGTGTTCTTGTATGACTCCTACAGCTATCGCTGATAATGAGTGGCTGAAGAATAAAATCTTTCGGTCTAAGTGTACCATCTTAGGCAAGATGTGCAGGTTCATTATTGATGCAGGCAGTTTTAAGAATATCGTCTCAATTGAAGCGGTTCAGAAGTTGGGCCTTGCAACTGAACAACACCCCAGGCCCTAAAAGCTAGTTTGGCTGAAGAAGGGTGGTGAGGTGCAAGTGTCGAAGCGCGCCTTGGTGACTTTTTCTATCGGTGCTAACTACAAGGATTCAGTCTAGCGTGATTTTGCAGCTATGGATGCTTGCCACTTGTAACTGGGACGTCCTTGGAAGTTCGATAAGGGAGTTGTGCATGATGACAGAACCAATAAGTACATCCTTATGTTCAAGGGAGTGAAGATTGTGCTAGTACCCGCCAAGGATCCTAAGAAAGTCAAGCCTACTAAAGAATCTAACAGCTTGCTGTCTTTGGCAAGATTTGAAGATGCATTGCAGGATTCTGAGGTAGTTTGTATCTTGATGGAAAAGGAGCTAGATAGAGATGTTGATATTCCTGAAGCTGCAATTCCGATTGTGAAGGAGTTTTTTGATGTTTTCCCTGATGAGATGCCAGAAGAACTACCACCATTGCTTGATATTCAACATCAGATTGACCTTGAACCTGGTGCGTCACTACATAATAGACCACACTACCGAAGGAGTCTCAGTGAGCATGAGGAGTTGCGCAGATAGGTTAAAGACAAGTACAAATAATATGCAGATCGGAAGAAGCGTCACGTGGAGTTTGAAGTGGGTGACTTTATGTGGGCAGTTCTCACTAAAGACGGGTTCTCAGTGGGTGATTACAACAAATTGTCAGTTCGAAAGATTGGTCATGTGGAGGTTCTTGAGAAAATTTATCATAATGCTTACAGATTGAAGTTGCCAAGTCACATTCGCACGGCTGATGTATTTAATGTCAAACATCTTGTTCCCTATTATGAGGATACGTATGACGATGACAATTCGAGGGCGAATTCTGTCCACCCTGGGGAGAATGATGAAGTCTAAGAACTAGCTTTCAAATTCTTGACAGGATAATGATGAAGTCCAAGAATTAGTTAGTTTGCAAATTCTTGACAGGATAATGATGACCAAGAATTAGTTGCAAATTCTTGGTGAAGTTCAGACGTTTGAGTTTTGGCATTCCAGAGGTATGGGTTTATTGGAAACGGCCTGGAGATCACGACTCACAGCTTTGCTGTGTCTACCGTTTTTTGGCAAAATTCCATCGTTTCGCCCTCCGAAACGGCAATTTTGCTATTTTAGGAAATTTTTGCTTCGCTTATAACTTTCATTAGGAATTTTCATTTTTATTGTCGTTTGCAGCGTTTCTTTCTATTTTTCGTCTAGTTTTCAGTTTAGGCTTTTCAGACTTTTTTACTATTTTTGGCAAATTTTAGGGTTTCGCAATTTAAGCGATCTCTTAGGTGTAATTCGTGGTTTTTGGCTGAAATAAAAGAATTTTCAAACTTTGGCTTAAGTTCTGACCTACACCAAGTTGTTCGTGGATTCGTTCAACTGGTTTAGAAGATATCCACTGCGTCAGTTGGTATCGAGCCTGCTTCAGTGTGATTGGAGAAATCATGCCGTCGAAGAGGAACCAACAGAGTATCAAGGAGGTGTATGACCGTGACAATCTGAATCGACAAATTGGCCAAATAATTGACAAACGCATGGGCGCTGTGGTAGAACAATTAAATGTCATAATCGATCAGTTGTTGGGTCGGAATATGGATCGTATCCATAACCATCGAAGGGAATCTGTTGGTGATGAATCGGTAAGAGATTCTTCTACCGAAGGGAAGGATGAGTATGTTGAGGCACTGAGGAGGCGCTACAGGCCGCGTATAGTTGAAGATGATCGCTGGTGGTGGGAGTTTGGGATGAAGACGAAGCACCCAGAATTTCATGGCACCCTTCAACCGATAGAAATCTTAGACTGGCTGGCGTTAGTTGAAGAAGTCCTAGAATTCAAGGGTGTGCCCGAAGACAAGCGTGTGCAACTGGTTGCGACCGGATTCCGCAACGGGGCCATGGCTTGGTGGCAACAACAGAAGTTGATGCGGAATAGGAATGGAAAGGCGAAGATCACCTCGAGGGAGAAGATGAAAAAACACTTACGGGCTGAGTTCTTCCCTTACGATTTTCAACGCCTTATGTATCAGAGGTTGCAGAATCTGAGATAAAGGGCAAAGTCAGTAGATGATTACACCACTGAGTTTTATCAGATAGTCGCTAGAAATGAACTGTAGGAGACTAACGACCAATTAGGGGCGCGGTATATTCTTTGGATGAGGGTGCAGATCCGGGATGTCGTCAACATGTTTGATACGGCTTCCTTATCTCGCCAACGCACTAGCGAGCATTGTTGGTGGAGAAATAACGAAATCGTGGTGTGAGTAATGCTTCCAGTAATGTTAGTGTTGGGACAACCAATACTGGAGGTAATACAGCTGCGATTAACCCTGCTAGTAGCATGAACATACCTAGCACTATTGGGATTAGATGTTTCAATTGTGGCAAAGTTGTTAACGAGAAGTCAGAATGTAAAGGGAAGAAGACTCTTTTTATGGAGAACGAAGAGGAAGACGCAGGGGAAGAGGCCAACATCACTGCAGAACCAACCTTTGATACTTCTGACAACACAGAAAAGGAATCGTGACTGGAGATCTGGGTAATGCCTAGGTTGTGAGGTGTTCTTGTATGACTCCTAAAGCTATCGCTGATGATGAGTGGCCGCGGAATAACATCTTTCAGTCTAAGTGTACTATCTTAGGCAAGGTGTGCAGGTTCATGATTGATGCAGGCAGTTGCAAGAATATCGTCTCAGTTGAAGCGGTTCAGAAGTTGGGCCTTGCAATTGAACAAACACCCCAGGCCCTATAAGCTAGCTAGGCTGAAGAAGGGTGGTGAGGTGCAAGTGTCGAAGCGCGCCTTGTGACTTTTTCTATCGTTGCTAACTACAAGGATTCAGTCTAACGTGATTTTGCGGCTATGGATGCTTGCCACTTGTTACTGGGACGTCCTTGGCAGTTCGATAGGGGAGTTGTGCATGATGGCAAAACCAATAAGTACACCCTTATGTTCAAGGGAGTGAAGATTGTGCTAGTACCCGCCAAGGATCCGAAAAAAGTCAAGCCTACTAAAGAATCTAACAGCTTGCTGTGTTTGGCAAGATTTGAAGATGCATTACAGGATTCTGAGGTAGTTTGCATCTTGATGGAAAAGGCGGTAGATAGAGATGTCGATATTCCTGAAGCTGCAATTCCTATTGTGAAGGAGTTTTGTGATGTTTTCCCTGATGAGATGCCAAAAGAACTACCACCATTGCTTGATATTCAACATCAGATTGACCTTGAACCTGGTGCGTCACTACATAATAGACCACACTACCGAATGAGTCTAAGTGAGCATGAGGAGTTGCGCAGATAGGTTAAAGACAAGTACAAATAATATGCAGATCGGAAGAAGCGTTACGTAGAGTTTGAAGTGGGTGACTTTATGTGGGCAGTTCTCACTAAAGACGGGTTCTCAGTGGGTGATTACAACAAATTGTCAGTTCAAAAGATTGGTCATGTGGAGGTTCTTGAGAAAATTTATCATAATGCTTACAGATTGAAGTTGCCAAGTCACATTCGCACGGCTGATGTATTTAATGTCAAACATCTTGTTCCCTATTATGAGGATACGTATGACGATGACAATTCGAGGGCAAATTCTGTCCACCCTGCGGAGAATGATGAAGTCTAAGAACTAGCTTTCAAATTCTTGATAGGATAATGATGAAGTCCAAGAATTAGTTAGTTTGCAAATTCTTGACAGGATAATGATGACCAAGAATTAGTTGCAAATTCTAGGTGAAGTTCGGACGTTTGAGTTTTAGCATTCCAGAGGTATGGGTTTATTGGAAACGGCCTGGAGATCACGACTCACAGCTTTGCTGTGACTACCGTTTTTTGGCAAAATTCAATCGTTTCGCCCTCCGAAACGGCAATTTTGATATTTTAGGAAATTTTTGCTTCGCTTATAACTTTCATTAGGAATTTTCATTTTTATTGCCGTTTGCAGCGTTTCTTTCTATTTTTCGTCTAGTTTTCAGTTTAGGCTTTTTGGACTTTTTTACTATTTTTGGCAAATTTTAGGGTTTCGCAATTTAAGCGATCTCTTAGGTGTAATTCGTGGTTTTTGGCTGAAATAAAAGAATTTTCGAACTTTGGCTTAAGTTCTGACCTAGATCAAGTTGTTCGTGGATTCGTTCAACTGGTTTAGAAGATATCCACTGCGTCAGTTGGTATCAGAGCCTGCTTCAGTGTGATTGGAGAAATCATGCCGTCGAAGAGGAACCAACAGCGTATCAAGGAGGTGTATGACCGTGACAATCTGAATCGAAAAATTCGCCAAATAATTAACAAACGCATGGGCGCTGTGGTAGAACAATTAAATGTCATAATCGATCAGTTGTTGGGTCGGAATATGGATCGTATCCATAACCATCGAAGGGAATCTGTTGGTGATGAACCAGTAAGAGATTCTTCTACCGAAGGGGAGGATGAGTATGTTGAGGCACCGAGGAGGCGCTACAGGCCGCGTACAGTTGAAGATGATCGCAGGTGGTGGGAGTATGGGATGAAGACGAAGGTCCCAGAATTCCATGGCACCCTCCAACAGGAAGAATTCTTAGACTGGCTGGCGTAAGTTGAAGAAGTCCTAGAATTCAAGGGTGTGCCCAAAGACAAGCGTTTGCAACTGGTTGCGACCAGATTCCGCAACGGGGCCATGGCTTGGTGGCAACAACATAAGTTGATGCGGAATAGGAATGGAAAGACGAAGATCACCTCGTGGGAGAAGATGAAAAAACACTTACGGGCTAAGTTCTTGCCTTACAATTTCCAACGCCTTATGTATCAGAGGTTGCAGAATCTGAGATAAAGGGCAAAGTCAGTAGATGATTACACCACTGAGTTTTATCAGATAGTCGCTAGAAATGAACTGCAGGAGACTAACGACCAATTAGTGGCGCGGTATATTGGTGGACTGAGGGTGCAGATCGAAGATGTCGTCAACATGTTTGATACGGCTTCCTTATCTGTAACGCACTAGCGAGCATTGTTGGTGGAGAAATAACAGCGTCGGGGTGTGAGTAATGCTTCCAGTAATGTTAGTGTTGGGACAACCAATACTGGATGTAATACAGCTGCGATTAACCCTGCTAGTAGCATGAACATACCTAGCACTATTGGGATTAGATGTTTCGGTTGTGACGAAGTTGGTAACGAGAAGTCATAATGTAAAGGGAAGAAGACTCTTTTTATGGAGAACGAAGAGGAAGACGCAGGGGAAGAGGCCAACATCACTGCAGAACCAACCTTTGATACTTCTGACAACAAAGAAGAGGAATCGTGACTGGAGATGTGGGTAATTTCTTGGTTGTGAGGTGTTCTTGTATGACTCCTAGAGCTATCGCTGATGATGAGTGGCTGCAGAATAACATCTTTCAGTCTAAGTGTACCATCTTAGGCAAGGTGTGCAGGTTCATGATTGATGCAGGCAGTTTCAAGAATATCGTCTCAGTTGAAGCGGTTCAGAAGTTAGGCCTTGCAACTGAACAACACCCCAGGCCTTACAAGCTAGTTTGGCTGAAGAAGGGTGGTGAGGTGCAAGTGTCGAAGCGCGCCTTGGTGACTTTTTCTATCGGTGCTAACTACAAGGATTCAGTCTAGCGTGATTTTGCAGCTATGGATGCTTGCCACTTGTTACTGGGACGTCCTTGGAAGTTCGATAGGGGAGTTGTGCATGATGACAGAACCAATAAGTACTTCCTTATGTTCAAGGGAGTGAAGATTGTGCTAGTACCCGCCAAGGATCCGAAGAAAGTCAAGCCTACTAAAGAATCTAACAGCTTGCTGTCTTTGGCAAGATTTGAAGATGCATTGCAGGATTCTGAGGTAGTTTGCATCTTGATGGAAAAGGAGGTAGAAAGAGATGTTGATATTCCTGAAGCTGCAATTCCGATTGTGAAGGAGTTTTGTGATGTTTTCCCTGATGAGATGCCAGAAGAACTACCACCATTGCTTGATATTCAACATCAGATTGACCTTGAACCTGGTGCGTCACTACATAATAGACCACACTACCGAATGAGTCTCAGTGAGCATGAGGAGTTGCGCAGATAGGTTAAAGACAAGTACAAATAATATGCAGATCGGAAGAAGCGTCACGTGGAGTTTGAAGTGGGTGACTTTATGTGGGCAGTTCTCACTAAAGACGGGTTCTCAGTGGGTGATTACAACAAATTGTCAGTTCGAAAGATTGTTCATGTGGAGGTTCTTGAGAAAATTTATCATAATGCTTACGGATTGAAGTTGCCAAGTCACATTCGCACGGCTGATGTATTTAATGTCAAACATCTTGTTCCCTATTATGAGGATACGTATGACGATGACAATTCGAGGGCGAATTCTGTCCACCCTGGGGAGAATGATGAAGTCTAAGAACTAGCTTTCAAATTCTTGACAGGATAATGATGAAGTCCAAGAATTAGTTAGTTTGCAAATTCTTGACAGGATAATGATGACCAAGAATTAGTTGCAAATTCTTGGTGAAGTTCGGACGTTTGAGTTTTGGCATTCCAGAGGTATGGGTTTATTGGAAACGGCTGGAGATCACGACTCACAGCTTTGCTGTGACTACCATTTTTTGGCAAAATTCTATCGTTTCGCCCTCCGAAACGGCAATTTTGCTATTTTAGGAATTTTTTGCTTCGCTTATAACTTTCATTAGGAATTTTCATTTATATTGCCGTTTGCAGTGTTTCTTTCTATTTTTCGTCTAGTTTTCAGTTTAGGCTTTTTGGACTTTTTTACTATTGTTGGCAAATTTTAGGGTTTCGCAATTTAAGCGATCTCTTAGGTGTAATTCGTGGTTTTTGACTGAATTAAAGAATTTTTGAACTTTGGCTTAAGTTCTGACCTAGATCAAGTTGTTCGTGGATTCGTTCAACTGGTTTAGAAGATATCCACTGCGTCAGTTGGTATCAGAGCCTGCTTCAGTGTGATTGGAGAAATCATGCCGTCGAAGAGGAACCAACAGCGTATCAAGGAGGTGTATTACCGTGACAATCTGAATCGACAAATTGGCCAAATAATTGACAAACGCATGGGCGCTGTGGTAGAACAATTAAATGTCATAATCGATCAGTTGTTGGGTCGGAATATGGATCGTATCCATAACCATCGAAGGGAATCTGTTGGTGATGAACCGGTAAGAGATTCTTCTACCGAAGGGGATGATGAGTATGTTGAGGCATCGAGGAGGCGCTACAGGCCGCGTACAGTTGAAAATGATCGCAGGTGGTGGGAGTCTGGGATGAAGACGAAGGTCCCAGAATTCCATGGCACTCTTCAAAAGGAAGAATTCTTAGACTGGCTGGCGTCAGTTGAAGAAGTCCTAGAATTCAAGGGTGTGCCCGAAGACAAGCGTGTGCAACTGGTTGCGACCAGATTCCGCAACGGGGCCATGGCTTGGTGGCAACAACATAAGTTGATGCGGAATAGGAATGGAAAGGCGAAGATCACCTCGTGGGAGAAGATGAAAAAACACTTACGGGCTGAGTTCTTGCCATACAATTTCCAACGCCTTATGTATCGGAGGTTGCAGAATCTGAGATAAAGGGCAAAGTCAGTAGATGATTACACCACTGAGTTTTATCAGATAGTCGATAGAAATGAACTGCAGGAGACTAACGACCAATTAGTGGCGCGGTATATTGGTGGACTGAGGGTGCAGATCCAAGATGTCGTCAACATGTTTGATACGGCTTCCTTATCTGTAACGCACTAGCGAGCATTGTTGGTGGAGAAACAACAGCGTCGGGGTGTGAGTAATGCTTTTAGTAATGTGAGTGTTGGGACAACCAATACTGGAGGTAATACCGCTGCGATTAACCATGCTAGTAGCATGAACATACCTAGCACTATTGGGATTAGATGTTTCGGTTGTGGCGAAGTTGGTTACGAGAAGTCAGAATGTAAAGGGAAGAAGACTCTTTTTATGGAGAACGAAGAGGAAGACGCAGGGGAAGAGGCCAACATCACTGCAGAACCAACCTTTGATACTTCTGAAAGCAAAGAAGAGGAATCGTGACTGAAGATGTGGGTAATGCCTTGGTTGTGAGGTGTTCTTGTATGACTCCTAGAGCTATCGCTGATGATGAGTGGCTGCAGAATAACATCTTTCAGTCTAAGTGTACCATCTTAGGCAAGGTGTGCAGGTTCATGATTAATGCATGCAGTTTCGAGAATATCGTCTCAGTTGAAGCGGCTCAGAAGTTGGGCCTTGCAACTGAACAACATCCCAGGCCCTACAAGCTAGTTTGGCTGAAGATGGGTGGTGAGGTGCAAGTGTCAAAGCGCGCCTTGGTGACTTTTTCTATTGGTGCTAACTACAAGGATTCAATCTGGTGTGATTTTGCAGCTATGGATGCTTGCCACTTGCTACTGGGACGTCCTTGGAAGTTCGATAGGGGAGTTGTGCATCATGACAGAACCAATAAGTACCTCCTTATGTTCAAGGGAATGAAGATTGTGCTAGTACCCGCCAAGGATCCGAAGAAAGTCAAGCCTACTAAAGAATCTAACAGCTTGCTGTCTTTGGCAAGATTTGAAGATGCATTACAGAATTCTGAGGTAGTTTGCATCTTGATGGAAAAATAGGTAGATAGAGATGTTGATATTCCTGAAGCTACAATTCCTATAGTGAAGGAGTTTTGCGATGTTTTCCCTGATGAGATGCCAGAAGAACTACCACCATTGCTTGATATTCAACATCAGATTGACCTTGAACCTGGTGCGTCAATACATTATAGACCACACTACCGAATGAGTCTCAGTGAGCATGAGGAGTTGCGCAGATAGGTTAAAGACAAGTACAAACAATATGCAGATCGGAAGAAGCGTCACGTGGAGTTTGAAGTGGGTGACTTTATGTGTGCAGTTCTCATTAAAGACCGGTTTTCTTTGGGTGATTACAACAAATTGTCAGTTCGAAAGATTGGTCATGTGGAGGTTCTTGAGAAAATTAATCATAATACTTACAGATTGAAGTTGCCAAGTCACATTCGCACGGCTGATGTATTTAATGTCAAACATCTTGTTCCCTATTATGAGGATACGTATGAGGATGATAATTCGAGGGCGAATTCTTTCCACCCTGGGAGAATGATGAAGTCCAAGAACTAGCTTTCAAATTCTTGACAGGATAATGATGAAGTCCGAGAATTAGTTAGTTTCCAAATTCTTGACAGGATAATGATGACCAAGAATTAGTTGCAAATTCTTGGTGAAGTTCGGACGTTTGGGTTTTGGCGTTCCGGAGGTATGGGTTTATTGGAAACGGCGTGTAGATCACGACTCACAACTTTGCTGTGACTACGACGTTTTTTGGTGAAATTCCATCGTTTCGCCCCCCGAAACGGCAATTTTGCTATTTTAGGAAACTTTTGCTTCGCTTATAACTTTCATTAGGAATTTTTGTTTTTATTGCCGTTTGCGGCGTTTGTTTCTATTTTTCGTCTAGTTTTTAGTTTAGGGCTTTTTGGACTTTTTACTATTTTTGGCAAATTTTAGGGTTTCGCAATTTAAGCGATCTATTGGGTGTAATTCGTAGTTTTTGGCTGAAATAAAAGAATTTTCGAACTTTGGCTTAAGTTCTGACCTAGATCAAGTTGTTCGTGGATTCGTTGAACTGGTTTAGAAGATCTCCGCTGTGTCAGAAAGTCACCCTCAATGTTCAATCGTACTAGTCTCGATCTTTAGGTAGACTGAAAACATCCAAATGACATTAATCATATCAATTCACTTCGACTTGGCTATTTAGTAGTCTAACATATCGAGGGATCCACTGATATCTTCTATAAGAGAGGGACAAATTCTATCTTGATAACACATATTCGCGTATTATTTACATGGTGGCTAATCATAATCATTATAATCGCCAAGTTAAAGACAACATTTAATTGTCTCGAATTACCATGCTCCTAATATTGAAGTGTATTGTAATCTCAAGTCAAAAAACTAAATGATATACCTATCATAAGTAACATGTATGACTTAATCCATGTGGTGTTCTCATAGTGGGTCTATCTAGTACAATGATCCAAAACATGTACTCATGATCACGATTGGTATCCCTATACACATGATCATCACATGACCATCAGTCAAGATTCACAATAGTCTTAACTCATAATAGTTCCTACTATAATGATCGACTATGGACATTTAGGATATTTCATCAAATACCTATGGATCTTATTATAAGGTAAACATGCAATCAATTATAATAAAACAACAAATGAAGACCTTAATTTTATTAAGTAAAATTATAAGATAAACAATGTTTGTTGATTGACCTAGAGCACATGCCCCAAAACCTCCCACTTGCACTAGGGCTAGTCATTCATGTATCTAATACATAATACCTGACATGACCATCATGTTTTGCTTATGGAAGATCCTTCGTCAAAGGATTTTTAACATTGTCTTCTATAGGAACTTTGCAGATCTTCACGTCTCTCCTCTCGATTATTTCTTGAATGAGATGAAAACGTTTGAGTATATGTTTGCATTGTTGGTGTGATCTCGGTTCCTTGGCTTGTGCTATCACCCCATTATCTTTGCAACACAATCAAATGATGCTTGCCATACTAGGAACCACACCAAGTTCAAATATGAGCTTTTTTATCCAAATTGCCTCCCTAGTTGCATTGCATGCTGCAATATACTCAACTTATATTGTAGAATCTACTACAATTTTGTTACTTCAAATTTTTCTTGCGCTTCCATTCAAAGTAAACACATATTCATACTGCAATCTAAAGTCATCTATATTAGTTTGAAAACTTGCATTTGTGAACCATTTAGAACAAGCTTGTCTTCCAAACTTTGATAGACCAAGAACACTTCTTTGGTCTTTTTAAGTACTTAAGAATGTTTTTTACGGCTATCCAGTGACTCTCACAGGGATCAGCTTGATATTTGCTTGTTGCGCTCCAAGCATATGATACATCAGGTTGAGTACAAAACATGACATACGTAATAGATCTAATAGCTGATGCATAAGAAATCATATTCATGTGTTCTCCTTCATCATTAGTCTTCAGACATTGAGCCTTACTGATACTTATACCATAAGACATTGGCGACGACCCTCTTTTAGAGTCTTGCTTACTTAACTTATTTAGTGCCTTGTCTATATAATCACTCTGACTTAGACCGATCAGCCTTTTAGATCTATCCCTATAAATCTTAATCCCAAGGATATAAGTTGCTTCTCTAAAGTCTTTCATTAAGAAACATTTCCCTAACCAAAACTTGCCACTCTGCAAGGTTGGGATGTCATTTCTAATAAGTAATATATCATCAACATATAACATCAAGAAAAAGAAAACCATACTCCCACTGACTTTCCTCTATACACAAGGTTCATCAGAATACATGGCACCAAGCCATATATCCAACTTAGTTCTAGACACATCCTCCTGATAAGTAGTAGGCTCATTTTGATCCATATGCAACACCTCAGTACTATCATCAATAAGAAATCCAAATCTCTCAGGCTAATTTCTTACCCTATTAGACCTACGCGGGCCTTGTGATACTCGTGGAGGTTCAACCAATTTAAGACTTTATTGATCTCCCACTAGCGGTTGAGTGTTTATTTAAGGTTCTTAAACTTTTTTAAGAAATACTTTATTTCCATTGTTGTTTTTTAAAATAAACTATTTTTCCTTAAAGACACCATTTTGAGCAACAAACACTTTGTTCTTTATAGGATTACAAAAGTAGTATCCTATCGTTTCTTTTGGATAACTAACAAATACACGGTAGATTTGTTTGATAATTTTTAAAAGATTTATCATCCTATGAAAACCGCTCAGCCCCAAATTGTAAGGAAAAAAAACTTGGTCTTTTTTCCAACCACATCTCACATGATCTTTTACCAATTGCTTTAGAAAGAACACGATTCAATGTAAACGTTGCAGTTTCTATGTTATATCCCCAAAAGAAAGTGTGAAGATCTGCATGACTCATCATACACTAAACCATATCTAATAAAGTGTAATTTCTCCTCTCAAAAACACCATTCCATTGTGGAGTTGCTGGAGGAGTTAACTGTGAGACTATCTCACAGTTTCTAAAATGATCAACAAACTCTTAGCTCAAATATTCATCACCTCAAACTGATCAAAGTGCATTAATAGTTTGACTAAGTTGATTTTTAACTTCATTCTGAAAAGTTTGAAACATCTCAAAAGATTCACTTTATGTTTCATGAGATACACTGAAACATATACGCAAAAATCATCAGTGAAAGTAATGATGTACTGATAACCACCTTTAGCCATCGTGTTTATAGGACCGCATTATTAGTATGTATTAGATCCAATAAATTATTGCCTTTTCATTGTTTCCTTTTAAGCGATTCTTTGTCATCTTGCCTAGTAAACAAGTTACGCATGTTTCATGTGATTCAAAAGCAAATGAATCTAAAAGTCCATTTTTATGGGGTTTAAAATGAGTTTCTCATTTTGTAGCTAAGACGACAATGTTAAACGTAGGTTTGACTCAAATCATTTGACTTGAATTTCTTTGTATTTACATTAAGAATATGAGTATTTGTGGATGTTTTCTTCTTTAGAATGTAAAGACCATCTCATAAATCAACATTCACATAGAAATTGTCTTCATGAGAAATGAAGCATTTATTATTCGCAATAATAAAATTAAAACTATCCAAATCCAAACATGAAATTGAAATGATGTATTTGCTCAATGTTAGAACATAATAGTAATTGTTTAAAACTAGAAAAATCCCACTCGGTAAACTAACTCATAGCATCCTATAGCCAACGCAACAACCTTTGCTCAATTTCCAACTCGTATAATGACTTCTCCTTTCTTTAGCTTTCTACTTTTGCTGAGACCTATGAATTTAATACTAATGCAAGATCCACATGCGATATCCATACCCAGGAATCACTAGTATGCAATTTAACTTCAATAACGTAAGTACTTGAAGCGGTGTCGCACTACTCTTTTTTTTTTTTTAGATCTTGAAGATAAAGCTTGCAATTTTTGAACCAATGCCCAAGTAAATGGAAAGAAATGAAAATTTGCTTCTTTTTTTCCTTCTAAGATTGTGAAGTAGAAGCATCCTAAGGCTTGACTTGTTTCGCAAGCTTTGTGACTATCATAAGAGACTTGGCAACTTTAGCCTTGGCTTTGACCTTCTGCTTCATAGCCTTTCTTTTTAGAAACATCAACACATTAGCAATGGTTCCTCGGGAATAATGTTTGAGAATGGATCGCAAAAAAAAACATATTCCTTCAACATCACTCAAGTCGTTGATATTGTTAGTATGTGCATCTTTTACGGCTCTCAAAGCATTTGGCCGGTGGTTCCTCGGGAATAGTATCATCTAAGACATACAACTTGCGTTCAAGCTTAAAAGTAGTTTTCAAGTTTCGGAATTACTCAAGAAATTTGTCCCGAACAACTTATCCTTCTCAAAGATGGATTACAGTGACAAGGGATTACTGTAATTTGAAGAGGCCATAGATCTATAGCAAAGATTATGCAAAAGTTCATTTTATTATAGAGGAATAGATTCCCACTAAATTAACAACCCTCCTTGCACACTAAGTTAATTTAAGGGACTAAAATCCATGTTTCACCTAATTCCAAGATAGTTAAGGCATGATACTTTAAATTAGGTTATTTAGGTAGGTACCAATTATCAATTTCATCATATGTATATTTTAGTTATTTTTATGAGATTATGACGTTTTATGTCTTAGCATATTTTATCTCATCTAGTGCCTAAAGCCCAATGTTGTTTTAATAGCTTTATGAAGTCTAACCGTTTCAAATAATAGAGTAACATTACTCACCTTGCCTCACCAAGATAACACGATATACTCCGCAGAGGCAGACATATATTGATGTGATTAAAGCTTTGACAAGTGTTTGAGAATGGATGACACAAGACTTAAAATTTAGAAGAGGTTTTTTTTTTGTGATCATAATTTAAATGAGGTAAATGTCATATGTTACAATGCTTGCAAAAACACTAAACAAGTTAGGAAATTTTACTTATATAGACTAGTGTACAAATTTCCAAATCTGAAAATTGAAAATCGCCTAAAATTTTTCATTATTTTAGTCAATCCAATTAACAAAATTCGCCCTATATTTTAATTCTAAAAATATTAATGAAAACATCTTTAATTAACTCGGGTGTATCTCTAACATAATATCTTATACTAATCCAATTAGAATTTAAGATATTTCGAATCCTTATCTAATACGAATTTGTTATATATCTTACCTATCTTATACGATTTATAATTCTTATCCGATTACAAGTGTCACTCCTATCTAATAGGAATATATTAACAGATAACCACAACGATGTATATGGTCAAAACCAATTTCGATTCTTATTGATACGAAAAAAAAAACAATTGAATCAAGCAACAAAATATAAATCACGCATTCAATTACAAAATTATATTAAATTAATCATAACCTAATCGTTATTTCTATCATGGAGACATACATAATTATTGAACAAAAATGAAATATATATTCAACACTAAAATCACATTAACCTAAACATGACTTTTTCTATGAACATACAAAATTCACATCGTTCAATATTAAAATTATATGTCAATCAAAATATTCTAAATATGAATACTATCATTGAATCAAATCATGCGTATATATCAATATATATGAATTAACAACATGCTTTAAAATCAATTTTTGATAACAATTATCACAGCCTATATGTATATCATATATACATTAATAAAGATCTTGTTTTTCATACATACATCATATATACAAAAGCGAAAACATGCAAATGTTTAGTAAAATCGAGCCTATGGCTCTGATAACATTGTCGGATTTTGGGGTTCATACGTAGCGGAATATTCAGAATAATTTTTGAAAAAACCTAACAAAATCGTAAACAAGTTCCACTAAACTAGATTTACAAAAGTAAACCCTACCTTAATTTGTGATTTCCTTCTCTGATTTTTTTATCTCCGAGACGCTCAAGCGCACGTCCTCTATCAAAAATCTACACATGAACAGGGACCACAATTTGGAGTGTTAGCCCCAAAGGGGATAGAAAATGTTTTCTCTCTCTCCTAAATTTCAGAGAACTCAAAATTTGCTAAAATGAAAAATCTTCTTTCGTTTTAGGGTTTCAATCTCTATTTATATATGTAGATAAGCTTACTTAAAAAATCAATTTGTAATACAACTATTGTATTTAGGCAATTCGAGCAAATTACACATACACCTCTATTAATAAATTATCATATAAAAGATTGTAAGGGCTTTTATGTCATAAATTTTATCATATAAAAATCATTACTCTCGATCAATTGAAATTGCGTAAAGCAATTCTTCGTGTTCGACCCAATAGGTTCATGCGACATTGGTAGTGAACGAAAACGATTTTGGTACACAAGTCATAAACGGTCTCTAGCAAGGCCTTATGACTACCCAAGTAGCATGATAATCAAAATTGATACAACCTAGTGAATAACATATATTATATTCTTTTGTCATGTAATATATTTTATTAAACCCTAGGATTGGAAAGCCGCCCTTAATGTTCAATCGTACAAGTTTCAATCTTTAGGTAGACTAAAAACATCCAAATGACATTGATCATATCAATTCACTTGGACTTGTCCATTTAACAATCTAACACATTTAGAAATCCATTGATATCTTTCTCTATATGAAAGGGACGTATTCTATCTTGATTACATAACTTCATATATTATTTACATTCATATATTATTTACATGGTGACCAATCATAATCTTTAAAATCGTTTAGTTAAAGAAAACGTTGGATTATGTCAAATTACCATGTTTGTAATATTGAAGTCTATGCTAATCTCATGTCAAAGGACTAAATGACATACGTATCATGAGTAATACCTATGACTTAATCCATGTGGTGTTCTCATAGGGGGTCGATCTAATACTACATTCCATAATAGGTACTCGTGATATCGATTTGTATCCCTATATGTATGATCATCATAAGACCATCAATTAAGATTCACACTAGTCTTAACTCATTATAGTTTCTAGTATAATGACTGATTCGTGATATTTAGGATATTTCATCAAATACCCATAGATCTTATTATAAGGGAAACATTAAATCAGTTATAATAAAACAACAAACGAAAGCCTCCATTTTTTTAACTAAAATTATAAGAAAATCAATGATTGTAAATTGACCTAGGGCACATGCCCCAACAACTACACATGAAACAATTTCAATGAGTAAATCCAAAGTAGTCTCAACATTAATTATAGGGTCCAATAAAAAAAATCAAATGATAGTCTTACATTTGTGCCCCTATTTAGTGTGTAAAAAATATGTTTTAATGTTGCTAAATCTGAAAATTAGCCTCTATTTACTTATTTTTATCAATTGTAGGTACTATATTTGGTTTGATAAAAAAAATAAAAGTAAAGCTCTTTTGGAATGTTTTTGGTGTTCTCCTCCAAAAGTACGTTGGCACTCGAGGCAATCGTGTAGAACCTATGTTAAGCTTCGACGGTGGTCCTATGGTTAGCAAATGTATTGGAGCTCCAAAGTTAATGATATTGTTCTAGAAATGGCTAAGCACACAAGTAATCCTAGAGTAGTTCACAAGGTTTAGCATCTTCCTCGTGATTCATAGTGTGGAAAAGATTAAAAGTGATAAAGCAAGCAGAGCAACGCAAATGGTAACACAAGTGAACACACACCTATTCCACGAACCATTCAACATCCCTTGCGATCTACACCTAAAGATCAGGATGAAATCACTTAAATAAACATGTAGGCCTACACGGTCAACTCCCATACTCTCTCATGCGTCTCCCTTGGCCATTTAGATCATCCTCGAGTGACGCACCTAGCACCCACAATTGTCATGTAGCCATAGATTATCCCAGGTGGATACATCACTGTGTGACTCTGCTTTCGCTTGGAATATCCTAGAATGAAGCATTAAACCCCTCTTCGTCCATCAACAGCCGTAGATCTTCCTAAATGCACTTATATTCGTTGATCTCTTGAACGGAGACATAAAAACGGCCTCTCTCCACTCAATACGTGGCAGGCTCCTCCTTTACAATTCGGCTATAATGAAATTGAGTAGGAAGGGGATTGGGTAGCACAAAAACACATACACACACACATACACACACACACACACACAAAAATAGGAATGAAAATAAAACCCTTCCCCCCATTTTCTCATCTCTTTCTTCTCTCTCCCCTACTTTTCACCATTTCCTCCCCAATTTTTCTTTCTTTTCATTATTTTTTTCATTTGATTTGTCACAACAATCAAGTTTTGGATTTCGAAGCCATGAAAGTCTAAATAACTCCTATAACCTAGGTTAGGAGAGGTGTAAAGGAGACTGAAATACATCAAAGCAATATGAGTTTTTCTTGATTTTATATAAATTTTAAGTGATTAATTTTATTCTTCATGTAATTATGTTGATTCATATTGTTTGAGTTAGGGTCTTTGTAGTCATGAATACACTCGCCTTGGTTAGAGCTTTTCGCTAGTTCATCAATTTGCATTCATAATTGTGTATAACTTTAGGATACACATAAGAAGCAGATAGTCCAATTGGTTCATTCCCTTTTGGTCTACCTCGCATAACAAGAAGATCTAGATTGAATCAAACATGATTAATGTTTTGATTACCTAGGGATAGTGATTCCATTGAATTTAATGCAACAAAAGTAATGAATTTTTGGTTGCTCTACCTAGGTTCATACATTTGTTAGTGTCTTTTACCAAATTCAGGGAACCGAAAAGTGTTAGGTGCTCTCTAAAGCTTTATGGCTAGCATAAAAGAGTGCATTTAGAATATATTGTTATGTGGGATTAATGATCATTGCCTTAATTTCGACTTGATCTTATGAATCCCTACGGCCTAGGTTAGTCATTTATAATTAATTTCATCACTTTGTTTACATTCTTTGTTGGCATACTTAATCACTTGTTTTTGTTGCTTATTTGTGTTTAATTTGCATACCTTAGTTTTGTTTGATAAATCCCTCATTTGAAATTGATTTTTTTCTTTTCTTTCAGTTACCTAAAGTACATTAATTCCTTGTGGTTCAACCCTTGACTTACCGCCATGTAAAAATAATGTGAAAAATGGTAAACTAATAAGAGTTGTATTATTTTTTTTGCTCTCATCAAGCATCAAATTTTGGCTCTGTTATCGGGGAGTTGTTTTTGCTTTAGGTTGTTCTTTTTTATCTCTTTATGTCATATTATCGTTGTCGAACCAAGTCCACTAGTTCTTTAGACCCTCATAACCTTGAAATTAAAAGGACTTACCATAAGTTGAGGAAGGAGAATCATTTTAGGAAGTCGCAACTCAAGGCATCTACATTTACTTCCTTGGCTACCATACCGGATGCTAACCCACCACCTCCCTGTCAATTGATGATTGGGGAAGCCGATGCCAATGTCCAAGCACATTTGGCATAACAACACCTTTGCATTGCATATCCTCATTAAATTGTGGTATTCAAGCTTAGGTCTGGTCTCATCCAAATTTCGCCAAACTTCTATGGTAAAAAGGATGAAGGCCCTCATGCATTCCTCAAGGAGTTTCACATCACGGGCACTTCAATTAGGCCTCCAAAATGTTAGAGAATACATGGTTAAGGTTCAAGATTTTTCACTTTTTCTTAAGAACAAAGCCAAGGAATGGCTATACTACCTCCCTCCGGGCTACATCGTTTCTTTGAGTAAGATGCTCACCCCATTCTTAAGTACCTATTTTCTCTAAAACCCGAGCTTTTACACTTCAAGGCGAGATATATGCCATCAAAATGGGAGAAAATGATACTATGAGCGAACTTTGGGAGAGATACAAGTATTTACTTGCTATTTGTCCTAATTACTAACTAATCAATCTTTTCCTTGCCCATTTCTTCTATGATGGATGACTCCTTTTGAATGGTGAGTGTTTGACAATCTTTGTGGTGGCCACATTAGAGGTCTTATCCTTGAGAAGTTGATGAGTCTTTTCCAGGACGTAGCAAGCCAATCCCATTAATATGGTGACCGAATTGATGAGTCCTACCTACGAGCCATTAGGCAAGTTAGTGCATATAGGAATGATGAAAAGTTGATAGGATCACTACCTTAGTTGAGAATCTTGTTAAGTCCAATCCAAAACAAGCTAAAATTTGTGGCATTTGAGTCAATCCCTCTCATCCCATCGACAGTTGTCCACTTCTCTTTAAAGATGAGCAATGAGTTAATGCTTTAGGGAACCAATTCCAAGGGCAAGTACGAGGTCAATTCACTCAAACTTATCAACCTAGAATTTGGAGTCCCAATCTTAGCTATGGATCTTCCAATCCCAACTACCAATATTTTGTTCCAAGAGGTCAACCTTTGCTTCGTCCTAATCCTCCACCTTAAACTTTCGTTAGCTCATCCTTAGATGACATGGTTAAGTTTTTTGTTGCATCTAAAGGTAGATTTCAAAAGAATGTAGAGGTACCAATCCGACATGGATAGGCAACTTCAAGAGACTCATGCTAGCATTCAAAGTCTAGAAGCCTAAATGGGGCAAATGGAAACTGAATTAGGGATGATAAATAATAAGGGTAAGTTGTTAGCATATCCATACCCAAATCCAAAAGTGGGAGCTCATGCAATCACTCATAGGAGTGGCAAAGAACTGGAGGTGACTCCACCAAATCAAGAGAAATCA
The DNA here is from genome assembly GCA_039657365.1 of Stephania yunnanensis. Classification (NCBI taxonomy): domain Eukaryota; kingdom Viridiplantae; phylum Streptophyta; class Magnoliopsida; order Ranunculales; family Menispermaceae; genus Stephania; species Stephania yunnanensis. Next base: position 14,763,477 of record CM077592.1, read on the forward strand.
AATGCGAAACCTCAAGTCGATGAACTAGAACAAGAGAATGAAGTACTTAGTAACCCATTCAATAAGTCTAATTCCATGATGAATGAACGCTTAACGCTTAACAAAAAGCATGAAGAGGAGCAAGAGATTTTGGAGGTCTAAAAGAAAGTGGAGATCAATATCCCACTTATCAATGCTTTGAAGCATGTTCCCTATTATTCTAGGTTCCTTAAGTATCTTTATGCTAATAAAGGGAAGCTGTAAAACAATGAGAAGATTATTATTCAAGAGAATGTCTCGATAATCTTGCGAAAGTGATTGCTTCCAAAGTATAAGGATCTCGTTTTATATTTAGGGCCTTACACCATTAGAGAGGCTACCCTCCAAAAAGCCATGTACGTCCTTGGAGCTTCAATTAAGGTCATGTCACTTTCCATTTTTTAAACACTTAATACCAGTCCTCTTAAATAAATTGGTGTTATCATTTAATTGGTCGATCGCTCCATTGTTCACCTTGTTGGTGTTCTTGAAGATATCGTATTGAGTTTGAATGATTGTTTTTTCGGCATATTCTTTGTTGTTGACATAAAGAATGGCCCATGCATTAATGTTTCATCTCTTCTCTTTAGTCATCCATTTTTGAAAATGGCTAGCACCAAAATTGATGTATTTAATAGTACACTCACTATGGAGTTTGATGGTGAGATCATAAAATTCAACATTTATGACACTACGTGATATCCTAGTGATGTTTCTTCTATTTGTTCCTTTGATTGCATTGATACTTTTGTGGAAAGAACCTACAACACTAATGACAATGAAGATGCACTTCAAATAGTGCTTGAGAAGCATGTCTACACCAACTCTTTAAGGAAGAACGCACTTTCTTTTGATTTGGACATCGAGTATATGGTGATAGAGTTAGATTTTTACTCCTCACACCCATGTAATATCTCATTCATAAACTTGCCTATCTCTCAATCTAAGATTACTTCCTTTTTGGAGTAAGCTCTCACACTTGAGATCAAACCTAATCATCTTAAGTATATGAATTTAAGAGAGAAAGACAAACTTATGATGATCATCTCTACTAAACTCACATCATTGGAAGAGGAGCGACTCTCACAAGTCCTTAGAGAGTTTAAATAGGTAAATGGGTGGACAATTACCTACATTAAAGGTATTAGCCTTTCCATTTTCACGCATCAGATTCACATGGAAGAAAGGTCTAAACCTACATAAGATGCCCATAGGAAACTCAATCCTCCCATAATGGAGGTTGTCAAAAAGGTGATTTTCAAACTCCTTGACGCCGACATGATTCACCCAACCTCAGATAGCAAATAGGTGAGTTCGGTCCAAGTCATTCCTAAGAAAACAAAAATCACGGTAGTCGCCAACTCATAAGGTGCCTTTGTCCCAACTCATGTATAAAATGGATGACGAGTATGGATTGATTATCAGAAGCTTAATGCTTCCACATGAAAAAGATCACTTCCCATCAAAATTCATTGATCAAATGCTAAAGAGACTTAGCGGTAATTCACACTATTGTTGTCTTAATGGTCACTCTTAATTTCATCGAATTTCAGTTGCTCTTGAAAATCTAGAAAATACAAATTTCACTTGTTCTTTCAGGACTTTTGCCTATTGTCGAATGCCTTTTGGCCTATATAATGAACCGACCACATTTCAATGGTGCATGGTAAGCAATTTTTCTCATTTTTTTGTTCAATACATTGATGTTTTCATCGATTATCTCACAATTTAAGGTTATTCATTTGATAATTGTCTCAACGATTTGATGAAGTTCCTTGCGCGATGCATTGAAAAGAACTTGGTTCATAATTTTGAGAAATGTCATTTCACAGTAGACCAAGGTCTTATTTTAGGTCACATTATCTCTTCTCATGGCTTGGAAGTTGACTCCACTAAGGTTGATGTTATTAAGAAGTTAACTTACTCTACCAATATTAGGGACATTCGATCTTTCCTAGGACAAGTTTATTTTTACAGATGTTTCATTAAGGAATTCTGAAAGATATCTCAACCTATTTGCCACCTCCTACAAAAAGACATTCCACTTGTCTTTGATAAGGCATGCATAAATACTTTTGACACACTCAAAGCATCTCACTCATCCACCGTGGTGATCAAAACTCCTAATTGGGACTTGCTTTTAAGATCATGTGTAATGCGAGTAACTACGTCATAAGAGCCTTCTTGGTCCTAAGAGTTAGGAGAGCCTCGTATGTCATTCAATATGCTTCTCGTACTCTTGATGATGCTCAAATGAATTACACAACAATAGAGAAAGAGCTTCTTGATGTGGTTATTGCCTTGGAGAAATTTAGCCCATATCTTCTTGGAACCAAAGTCATTCTAATTATGCCTCCATTAAGTATTTGATTGCAATGAAAGAGGCTAAGCCTTAGTTGATTCGTTGGATACCTTTGAGAGATGACTTCCCGATGAGCTCTTGTTCTCTTTGAATGATAAACTTCTATGGTATGGTGATATCATAAATTATCTCATGGTTTTAGCATTGTCTCCTCACCTCACTAGAGCGCAAAAGGATAAGGTTAATAGTGATTCAAAGCATTTTGTTTGGGATGAACCTTATCTATTGAAGTTTTGCTTTGATAAAGTTATTTGTTGTTGTATTTCCCAACAGGAGCGTGCTTCCATTTCAGCTTTTTGTCATTCATATACATGTGGTGGTCACTTTGAACCACTTCAAATAGTGAGAAAATTTTTGGAGTGTGGATTTTATTAGCCAATCTATAATGCTAATTTATTCACTAGGAGTTGTCCTAAGTGTCAAATGATCAGAAACTTGTGTTATAGAGACCAAATGCCCTTCACTTCGCTTTAGTTTTACTAGATTACGAGATTTTTTATGTATGGGGTATAGACTTCATGGGACTATTCTCACCTTCTTTTGGTAATGTTTACATCTTGCTTGCGGTCGAATATGTCTCTAAATGGGTTGCAGCTAAGGCCATGCGAACCAATGATTTTAGAATCGTGTGTGAATTCCTCAAATCGAGGAATCTCACCATATTTGGCACACTCTAGGCTCTTGTTAGTGATAGGGGTACTTACTTTTGCAATAGATTGGTTGAAGCTATTTTGAAAAAATCATCACATAACTCATTGGACCTCCACAACTTACCATCCCTAAACAAATGAGCAAGCCAAAGTTTCAAATAAGAAAATTAAAGCCATTATTTAGAAAATAGTTAATCCTTCCGCAAGGATTGGAGCACATGTTTTGATGATGCTCTTCAGGCCTACCGAATGGCATATAAGACTCTTTTTGGCATGTCTCCCTACCACATGGTGTTTGGGAAAGCATATCACTTACCAGTTGAACTTGAACATAAAGCCTTTTGGACAGTGAAGGAGCTTAACATGCGACTTGATGATGCTGGAAAAGAAAGAAAGCTTGATATTGACAAATTGGAGGAAATCAGCAATGATGCCTTCGAGAGTGCGAGAATTTTAAAGGACAAAACCAAGTTATTTCATGACCGGCATCTCTCTTGGAAGACTTTTCAAGTGGACCAAAATGTTTTACTCTTTAAATCTCACTTACGTTTAATGCCTAGCAAATTAAGGTCCCGTTGGATCACACCTTTCATTATTACTAATGTTTTTTAGCATGGTGCAGTAGAAATTCAAAGCATGGATACCGAGAAGATCTTTAAAGTGAATGGACATTAACTCGAGCCTTTCTATGAGCATGCCCCATTTCATGTCTTGGAGGGTAAGACTCTTATCATCCCAAAATACTTGAATTGATCTTGGCGCAGTCTAGCCATAGACTTTAAATAAAGGCACTTGTTAGGAGGCAACCCAATATGAAGTTCAATTTGTTTCATTCAATTCATATTTTGGTCTTCTTGTACATACTAATTTTGATGCTTTTGATATGACATTTTTGTAGGTGTTTCTATGAGTTTGAAGAAGCGTGAATAAAGACGAGATTATCTAAGTGCACATCGATTAGGTATTATTTACATTAGGACGCATGGTTCACTCCTACAGATCCCATTCATTTGTTTAAACAAAATGGATATGCCATGCAAGGCATTACCCCACCACACATGATCATTTTGGTATTCTACTTGGAACTTGAATCTATGCTTGTGAATGATGCTTTTATGAGTCTATGGGGTTTTCGTGGACTCGTTGCCTATGCGAGTGGGAATTCATGAACATCTTTGGAATAACATGTATGAAACTTGACTTGTGGGTCTCAAATGAAATATACTTGATTTCATTGTAACACTTTTAGTCCCTTCTTATGCTTGGATTCTAGTTTGCAAAGAAAGGCATTTAGTTTATACATAGGTCACAAATATAGAAACTGTTCAAAGCAATATAGACAAAAAAAATATATACAATATACAATATAACAATAATGGATTGTCCCTCTTGTAAGGAGTTATTTTTCTTTCCTTTCATTTGTGGTTGGGACTTTGTTGCTTGCATAATAACATGGTAGTTACCTTGTTCACTCTTAGTTTTCGTTCCATCATTTATTACTTGTTCTCCTTCAACTTCTTTTTGTCTTTGTGGTTGCTTTGCCCCTACTTTGTTTTAAACCTTGGGGAAGGTTTGGACTAAGTTTGGGGGGTATATAGGTTCTTGGAAGATTGGTTTGGATGGTTTTGAGAAGCAAGCATGACAAGTATAATCATTTCAATTTTCTTAGGCCAATGCTTGCTATGGATGGTAATGGTGGTGCTATCCCTTCTATTCTTGATCATTTCGTCTTCTTATCTATCACTCATTTCTTGCCTATTCATCTCATTTTTCTCTCCATCTCATTCATTCATTCATGCATTCATTAATTTTATTCATATAATATTTACATGTAATTTTTTTATTCCAAAAAAAAATGAAAATAAATATGCTTAGTACCATGAATTTAGAGTCTTAGGAACAATTTTAAGGCACATAGAGTTGCCCAAACTTAACTTTAATGCCTATTGGTTATGGATTTTTTAATGCATGCCATTGAGAGGGGAATTTAGGATGATATAAAAGACTGCACTTTGTCATGTCTTGACCTTGTTTGATCATTGCTATGTCGTAGGATCTACTGTGTGAGATGGGTCGTGTGCTTGATACCAAAGTCAGAATAAAGTCAGAACTGAGCAAGTGGAATAAGTTGGATATCTAGGATCCTAGAATGAGGTTGCGCTCTACTCGAGGTGAGATTTTAAATACCAAAGCATGTATAGGAGAATAATTTTAGGCCATCCTTGTGTTAAAATAAATAGCTTCATAGCCAATTTATCATCTATTTCCACTGTTTTCCTATGTTTGAGCCTATTCCACCATGTTTTTGTTATGTACATACCAATAAAATCACTTAGCTTTTATATCGATGTTACCTAATTGTTGGGAAGCCTATCTTAAACTAAAAGTTTGAAAAAGATAGCTTATGTGATTCATTGCAAGAAAAGCCCAAGTTTGGGGGTTATTTGCGTGTTTGGGAATTTGTTGACCACTCCAAAAGTTGTGAACATATATATATATATATATGTGCGGAAAGCACTTGAAATAAAGGAGTTGGTGAAAAAAAAATAAGTGGAATGATTCGCGCGTGAAAGTTTGAAAGTAACGTTGTTATTCACGTCATGTCTATGTTATGTTTGATTGGTTTATGCTAGTGTTCTCCAACATTTTTGAATCCATGTATATCCATTTTTATTGTGAGCCTAGCCAATCCCCATTAAAACCAAAATGAAAGTCCATTTTCACTCTTGCATGTGTGAAGTCTTCATTAGTGGAGAGTGTGAGTTGTAGCCTCACCTATGGCATTCCATTGCATTTTTAATGCTCAATAAAAAGATCGCAAACTAGCAACTTTAGTGCATAGGCTAATAAAACTCATGATTAATTGATAGCATTAGCTTTTGATCGAGTTTTAGTTTGGAAGGTGTGATATTTGATGAGGTCGATCGAGCCTAATATCTTGACAACTTATAGTCTCCCAAGTCTATTGAGTTTAGTGTCAATTTGCTATATAGCTAAACCAAAGGATTCACACTTTATTAATTTTTGGGCTTAAGGTTATTTAGTTGTAGTTGGTTATTTCTTCCATAAAGTTCGACGTGTTTATATATTTGTTGTGAGTCCACAAGTTTCATTATTTTGGAGTCTAGTCGCATTAGTTTGTTAGAGTTTCGTTGAATAATATTTGCTCGGGATGAGAAAAATAATAAGTTTGAGGGTATTTGACACTTGTACATTTGTGCCCCTATTTAGTGTGTAAATATTATGTTTTGATGTGGCTAAATCTCCAAATTAGCCTCTAATTACCTTTTTTTTTCAATTATAGGTACTATGTTTGGTTTGATAAAAATGAATAAAAGTGAAGCTCTTTTGGAGTGTTTTTGATGTTCTCCTCGAAAATGGTCGGATGGTTCACAAATGTTTTGGAGCTCTAATTTGATTAAATTGTTGAAGAAGTGGCTAACTACACAAGTAATGTTAGAGTAATTCAGCTATTCTAGGATCTGTCTAGTGATTCAAAACATGGAAAAGATTATAAGTGATGAAGAAAGAAGAGCAATGCAGATTATGAAACGAATGAACACGTGGCTATTCGAAGAACCCATCAACATCCCTCGCTATCTGCACCTAAAGATCATGATGAAATCACTTAACTAAATGTATGGGCCTACACGGTCAACTCCCTTACTCTCTAATGCGTCTCCCTTAGCCAATTAGATCTTCCTTAATTGACACATCCAGTACCTACAAGCCTTTAATATCCACATATTTCTTAAGCAAAGTAGTCACCATCTCACCTCATCATTGTGTAACTGTGCGATCACTTGGATCTTCCTCAAATGACGCATCAGACCCTTCTTTGTAGAATTATATCATGTAACAGGGCTGTGTAACAGGGCTGTTGTATATGTAGCTGTGCTGTTGTAGTTGTGTTGTTTTATGTAACTGTTTTTATGTATACTGATGTATGTGATGTAATGTACTACAGGTTTATAATAGCATGTTCTTGGCGGTTGTAACTGGGGTGTACAATGTACACCATGCTAGTTTGTATATATAGAATGTCCAACGTAATTTTCGAGATATGCAATAAGAGTAAAAGTTCTTCATTGATTCATTGCGTTGTGTTACATTGATAAGATGATCTGTTCTTGTTATCGATTCACTGTCAATGTGTGAATCTGTTCATGGTATCAAAGCAGGTTATATTGTTCTCTTGATTTGTTAATTCTGATTGAATTGGGTGTCTGATCATGGCATCTGTTCATGGTTCTGCAAGTTCTTCAATTCGAAATGGAGCAGGGAGAGCTCCTGAAACAGGTGATCTTGGAGTTGAGAGTCCTTATTTTCTTCAAGGATTCGATCATCCTGGTATGGTACTTGTCTCCAATTCTCTTACTGGTCCAAATTACTTGTCTTGGAGTCGAGCTATGATGATTGCATTGGGTGCAAAAACAAAAATTGGTTTCATTGATGGTAGATGTTTAAAACCAGAATCTCCTGATCCTAATCTTGATCGATGGATCAAGGTGGATTATATGGTCACTTCTTGGATCTTGAATTCTATTTCAAAGGAGATTGTTGAAGCCTTTCTTTATACAACCTCTTCCTTTGATCTATGGAATGAATTAAAAGAAAGGTTTGGAGAATGTAATGGTCCTCTTCTGTACCAGTTGAAACGTGATATTGCTTCTATAAGTCAAGGAGATATGTCACTTTCACAGTACTATACCAAACTTAAGAAACTTTGGGATGAACTTAGTTGTTTAGCTCCTTTACCTGTGTGTGAATGTGGAGCATCAGCTGCAATGGCTGTTCTGGAGTCTAATGATAGGCTGATGCAGTTTTTGATGAGATTGAATGATATGTATGATCATATTCGCAATCAAATATTGGTGATGGATCCATTGCCAAGTATAAACGAAGCTTACTCTATGGTTCTTAGAGTTGAAAAGCAAAAGGAAGTACATGTTAGCTATTCACCTATGATAGATACAGCCATGATGATGAAAGTTACCAAGATGAATTCAGGTGTTTCAACTAATGTTCATAGGTTTGCTGGAAAAGGAAATCAAAAGAAATCTGTGAATAAATATGATCTGTTTTGTGATCATTGTAAGGCAAAAAGGCATACAAAAGATACTTGTTTCAAACTTCATGGATTTCCAGATTGGTACAAGAAAGACTCTGACAAGAAGCAGATATCAAATAATTCAAAATCCTTTGTGAATTTGATGGAATCACCTCTGGATATACAAGATGCGGGATCTCCTCAATTTGAAGATTTCCAGTCTAACATAGCAGCAATGATACAGCAAGGGATTGAGAATTTCATGAAAGGAAAGTCTGTTTCAACTGAAGGAGCTTCTGCACATGTGAATTCGGTTATATCTGATTTTACAGGTAGCTCATATAAAAGACTTTCCAGTTCTTGTTCCTCTTTTAATTCAGATACTTGGATTGTGGATAGTGGAGCAACAAATCATATGTGTACTAGCTGTGATTTGCTTGCTAATGTTACTGTTTTAGCTAAACTAGTTATGGTTTGCTTACCTGATGGACATACCAAAGAAGTTAATTGCATTGGAGATGTGAAGCTGAGTTCAGATTTAGTTATGTCTTCTTGTTTACATATAAACACATTCAAGTATAATCTTTTGTCAGTTAGTAAGTTACTCTCATCTACTAAACTGACAATTGAGTTTTATCCATCATTTTGTGCTATACAGAACATTGAGAGTTCTCAAGTTCTAGCTGTGGGAAGGATGATTGGAGGACTATACATACTGGATTCAAGTTCTTTTCATAAGGATGTCATTGCTTCATTTGTGTCTCCGACAGATTTATCACTAGCTTACTGTAATAATGCTACTGATAACTTTTCATGGCACTATCGATTGGGGCACCCTTCTGTTAATGTAACAAGGCAACTTGATTTGTTACTTAACAGTCATTCAAATGTAAGACACAATGTACCTTGTGATGTTTGTCAGATGTCCAAACAATGCAGAGTGGTTTTTCCATTGAGTTCAATTCAAACTGCTTATCCTTTTCAGTTGTTACATATGGATATATGGGGACCATATAAGCAGTCTTCTATTCAAGGAGCTCATTATTTTTTGACTATTGTGGATGATTTTAGTCGATTCACATGGACTTTTTTGATGAAACATAAGTCCTTGACAGGGAATATCATCAAACAGGTTTATAGTTTTCATTCAAACTCAATTCAAGGCCTCAGTTCAAACCATTAGGACTGATAATGGTACTGAGTTTTGTAATAAAGATTGTCATGCTTTGTTCTCTGGTTTGGGAATTGTTCATCAAAGATCAACACCATATACACCTCAACAAAATGGTGTAGTTGAAAGGAAGCATAGACATTTACTGCAAGTTACAAGAGCATTGATTTTTCAGTCTAATTTGTCTACAAAGTTACGGGGTGATGCTATTTCTTACTTGCCACATACATCATAAACAGATTACCTTCTCGGTTGTTGAAGTGGAAGTCTCCTTATCATCTTTTGTATGGAAGGATACCAAATTATTCATCTTTGAAGACTTTTGGTTGCTTATGTTTTGCTACCAATGTTTCACCAAGTAAAACCAAATTGGATTCACGTGCTTTAAAGTGTGTCTTTCTTGGTTATTCTCCTGGACAAAAAGCTTATAGATTGTACAACATGGTCACACATACATGCTTTGTTTCAAGAGATGTGATTTTCTTTGAAAAACAGTTTCCTTTCCATAAAGATACTGCAAGTTCAAGATGTCCTGTGCCTATTCCTTGCGATGACAATTCTGATTATTTGAGAGATGTTCAAGCTCCTCTTGCTCCTACATCAGCTATTGTACCTCATTCTCAAGCATTGCCTAATGATGAAACATTTCTTGATGTCCCTGAAGCAGTATCATCTATGCCTACGAATGCTACATTGGTACCTCCTACTAATGATGATTTACATGAAGATGTTCTGCCTTCTACTGATGTTATTACTAGGAAAAGTACTCGTGCTATTCACAAGCCTATTTGGATGAATGATTTTGTTCTAAACAATGTTCAAACATCAGTTCTTCCTTCTGCAATGATTCCTTTGTCTACTGGTACCCCTCCTACATTTCCTTTTATTCATTCTCCAAACATTACAAATGATTACAAGTGTTTCCTAGCTGCTGTTTCAAACATAAAGGAACCTACTACTTATATTCAAGCACAGCATGATCCTATTTGGATAGAAGCAATGAATAAGGAACTACAGGCTTTGGAAGCTAATGGTACTTGGAGTCTTACTACCCTACCACCTGACAAAAAGGCCATTGGTTCTAAATGGATTTACAAGGTTAAACTACATCCTGATGGTTCATTGGATAGGAGTAAGGCTAGTTTGGTTGCAAAGGGATTTAACCAAATTGAAGGTGTTGATTACACTGATTCTTTCTCTCCTGTTGCCAAGAATGTCACTGTTAGGATTGTTTTATCCTTAGCAGCTGCTCGAGATTGGCCTTTACATCAATTAGATGTTAACAATGCCTTCTTACATGGATATATAGATGAAGATGTTTACATGAAGGCTCCTGATGGTTATAAGTTGGCTTCATCTAATCAAGTCTGTAAACTTCAAAGATCATTATATGGTTTAAAGCAAGCTTCTCGACAATGGAATCATGAGTTTACCTCTAAACTTCAGTCTTTTGGTTTTATTCAGTCTGCTCATGATCCTTGCTTGTTCACATATCACACTGCTGGAAAATTTTTGGTGTTGCTGGTTTATGTTGATGATGTGCTTCTTACTGGTACTTCACTTGAGTTGATTAATCAAGTTAAGACATTTTTACATACATTGTTCACCATCAAGGATCTTGGTCAAGCTCGTTACTTCTTGGGTTTGGAATTGGTTCAATCTACTTTAGGTCTTTATGTTCATCAACGCAAGTATGTTTTAGATTTACTTACTGATGCTGGTCTTACCATGGCAAAACCAGCTGCTACTCCAATCCCTCGTGACTGCAAGTTTAATGATGTTGATTCCCCTTTGTTCATTGAAGTTGATAGATATAGAAGACTCATTGGTCGTCTTCTTTACCTAGGATTTACTCGTCCAGACATTACTTATGCCACTCAGCAATTAAGTCAGTTTGTCTAAGCCCCTACAGAGCAACACTGGACTGGTGCACTTCATGTTTTACGATACCTTAAGGGTACTCCTTCACAGGGTCTATTCTTCCCTGTTCAAATGGATCTTTCTGTTGTTGGTTACTGTGATTCAGACTGGGCAGCTTGTCCTATTTCTCGGAAATCAATCACTGGCTATTGTGTGTTCATGGGATCTTCTTTGATCTCTTGGAAAACAAAGAAACAAGCTACTGTGTCTAAGTCATCTGCTGAAGCTGAATATCGTAGTTTGTCTTCCACGGTTTGTGAATTATTGTGGATTTCTTACATCCTCAAGGATTTAGCTATTCCTACTTCTCTTCCAATTCCTCTTTGGTGTGATAATCAAGCTGCAATCCATCTCTCTGCCAATCCTGTTTTTCATGAACGTACCAAGCATTTGGAAATTGATTGTCACTTGGTTAGACATCAATTCAAATCTGGTTTTGTTCTTCCAAAGTATATTTCCACTCGGTTACAGTTGGCTGATTTGTTTACTAAGTCTTTACCAGCTCCTTTATTCTTTGATTTGTTGTCCAAGATGGGTCTATGTGATTGGCATAGACATCCATCTTGAGGGGGGGATGTAGAATTATATCATGTAACGAGTGGCGTATGTAATGTAGTAATATGTAAATGTGTAACGTGTTGTATATGTAGCTGTGCTGTTGTAGTTGTGTTGTTTTATGTAACTGTTTTTATGTATACTGATGTATGTGATGTAATGTACTATAGGTTTATAATAGCATGTTCTAGGCAGTTGTAACTGGGGTGTACAATGTACACCATGCTAGTTTGTATATATAGAATGTACAATGTAATTTTCGAGATATGCAATAAGAGTAAAAGTTCTTCATTGATTCATTGTGTTCTGTTACATTGATCAGATGATCTGTTCTTGTTATTGATTCACTGTCAATATGTGAATCTGTTCATTCTTCGTCCATGAGCAACTATAGATCTTCTTTAACGCATTCATATTCCTTGGTCTCTTTAATAGCGACATAAAAATGCCCTCTCTCCACTCGACACATGGCAGGCTCCTCTCTTACAATTGGTAGGCATGAAATTGAGTATAAAGGGGATTGGGCAGCACGAAAATGCATATACACACATACAGCGGGAACGAAAACAAAACCCTTCCTTTTCATTTTCTCGTATCCTCCATCTCTCTCCCCCTTTTTCACCATTTCCTCACCAATTTTTCTCTTTGTTTTCATTATCGTTAAAATTTGATTTGTCAAGACAATCAACTTTTGGCTTTCAAAGCCGTGAAAAGCTAAAGAACTCCTTTGACCTAGGTTAGGGGAGGAGCAAGGGAGACTCAAATAAATAAAAGCAATGTGAGGTTTTCTTGATTTTACGAAAATTTTGTTTGATTTCATTTATTATTCTTGTTATTATGTTGATTCATATAATTCGAACTAGGGTGTTTATAGTCATGAATATACTTGCCTTAGTTATAGCCTATCGCTAGTTCACTGATTTGCATTCGTAATCGTGTAGATTGTTGGGAACACGTAGCATGCAGATTGCCTAATTGGTTCGTTCCCTTTTGGTTAATCTTGCATAATAAGAAGATGTAAATTAAATCAAACAAGGCCATTGTTCTCATTTTCTAGGGCTAGTGATTCCAGTTAACTCAATGTAACAAATGCTATGAATTTTTGGTTACTCTACCTAGGTTCGTACATTTGTTAGGGGTTCTTTTACCGAATTTGAGGAATCAATGAGTGTTAGGTGCTCTCCGAAGCTCTATGACTAGCCTTAAAGAATGCGTTTCGAATATATTTTGGTGTAGAAATTGATAATCATTGCGTATTTATTTCAAGTTGATCTAGTGAATCCCCATGACCTAGATTAGTCTTTTCCAATTGATTTTATCACTACATTTACATTTTTTTGTTGGTGTACTTAGTCACTTGTTTTTGTTGCTTATTCGTGTTTAGTTTGCATACCTTAGTTTAATTTGATACATCCCTTATTGAAATCAATTTTTCTCTTTTCTTTTGGTTACCTAAAGTAACCCAATTCCTTGTGGTTTGACCCCTTGACTTACCACTACTACAAAATAATGTGAAAAATGGTAACCTAATAAGGGTTATATTATTGTTTTATTTCTCTTAGCAAGTATCATCAGTCGATAGATCATGTAGGTAATCATAAAGAAAGGAAATAGAAAGTGCATGATAAATAAGATAATAAGGAATTTCAAAAAGAATTGAGCGACATTATCATACTGATATAGATATCTAATTGGTCCAAGTCCATCAATTTGCAACACACATTTACAACATGATTTTTAAAGAGGCCGTAGACATAACTAAGTCACCTTTAGTTTAAATTGGCTCCATCAACTATAGTGGACATACAGTGACGGCTTGACTTTCCAATCCTTAACTGGGTACTTTTAACAAAAGTGTTATCCCCGCAAAAAAACCTTGCTTTTCAGCCAATTTTTTGTCAAATTTAGTGACTTGATTGTTTAAATCTAATGACTCTAAATTCTTTTCTCTCTCTAAGCTTTCAAACGGTATGTGGAGCGTCAAAATTCAAGTAAAAACGAGTGAGTTTTGACAATTTTATGAAAGTCACTTAATATAATCTCGAGGCTACCTAGAATGTGAAGGGCGCTCCACGTTTTGGTGGAGCGCGCTCCAAGGTTAAGTAGAACTGAAAAAATGTAATTTTGTTGTCCTAAATCACCTTAAAATCATTTCTCAAGCTCCCAAGTCATACCCAATAGCCAAATTTGATAAAATCTTTGTTATTGGTAACAAAAAACATTGATACAACAACTTACACTTCAATCTATGAAATTAAGATCAAGATTTGCATTCATGAATATGAAAATCCCAAATCTAAATTTCATGCATTGAAAACCTTTCTTAAGTTTAATCACTAAGCAAATTCAGTTATTGAAACACATTTGGAATTTCCATAGCAACTTTAGAACTTGTTTAAAGTGAAAAGCCCTAATTCACTTGAATTGAAGCTTGAATAAGAGAGGAAAGAATGTTTACCTAGCTAGGGTTCTTGATGGTGGCTTGATTCTTCAAAAAATTGATATCTAATTGAATCCTCAAACATTATAATCTCTAAAATTTCATTAACACATTGAGATTTTTTCTCTTTCTTTCTAAATGAGAGAGTTGTTATTCTTACTTGTGGAAAATGAAATGGCCCTTATATATTTAGGCTTTTGAGTTATGCCAGATTTTCCTTGTATTTCTCCTCGTATGAGATCTCCGTACAAGTCCATATATTTTATCATCAATTTCAACAATAGACTCCCATTTGTGTTCATTGGGTTTTTTAATTTTGGAGATCTCGATGCATATCAATGCTTAATATAATTGATCACTACTTACGTATTTTAGTTTGTAAAATGTTAGCCAAGGTTATTTAGTTCATTTAAAAAATTATCACTTAGCTTATACACTCCAAACAATAAAATCAAAGCTCAACTATAAACTTCCCAAAACCTTTCATATGTAAGTCTACCTATACCCGTGCTTGCACACATCTCGAGGCGACTCACCGTTGCTGAGATTTTATAAAACTTTTCACACAAGTATAAATAGGTAGTACACATCACCACTAAAGAATTAAATATTATCGGGCAGTTACATTGTGCGAGTACACAACATAATGATCCATGTCGCCACTCACATCGTTGAGTCCATGCCCATGGTGTGACTCGCGGTGTGGAACATGAAGTTCGGATCTTCACTCAATTTTATTGATATTTAGATTTGGGATGAATTTTTAGGTTTCATTTAAATAGGAGCTCAGTATTTCTATTGTTTTCAACCTTTGTTTATGAGAGAACTTGGAAAGCTTGTGTTTAATCTCATTATGTTCGACTAAACTCATCAATCTAGGCTAAAAGTCGATCAAACAACTCTTTTGGCACCAAACTTAATGCGATATCTATTTTATTTCAATTCCATTGTTTTTCTTTGGTATTCTATGCCTACAAGTATTATTTGCTTATTAAGGTTAAGCTTTAATACATTGCAAAAGGTCCTTGCATATGTCTAGGTGGAAACATATTGTCAATAAGTTGCTTGCATATGTAATTGTAGAAGAAAACTCACACACGTGACACTTGACCGTACCTGTCTATTTGATCCTTTCGGGACTGGTCAAATACCTTAGAGATCTAGGCTAAATCGGACGCACTAGTTATCTGGTTATCTATGTTTAGTGTTTTCAAACAACCTGAAGTAGTCATCACGTTATTGATTTGCATACATTCATATAGATCGATGATCAAAGAATTTGTAATACGTACATTGAGGATGTTGAAAAAATTGAAAGTCTAGGTTACCATTCCAACTGTTTTCGTGACAAAGTATTTTCAACTTCTTATTTCTATGAATTCTCTTGAAAAATCATTTCAAAAACCCCCGATTTCCCTCTTTATTTTCAAATATAAGTTAAAAACCCTTGGTCTTCATGGATCGACCCCTTGCTTGCCACCACTGCAGTTCAGGTAATCTTTTAGGGATTATATTTTAACGAGTTCGATACACATAAAATTTACTAAGCATCATTGCTGGGGACCAAGTGCTTCTTTACTTAGGTTTTTCTTTTTTCCCTTTCCATTCACTTACCTTTATGCTCAAAAAGTCTTCGTTGATTGAAGTCAGCTGGATCCTTACTTTTATTTGATCTGGATATCGAGAAGAACTACTGTCAGAACTTGAGAAAAACATAATAGAGCAAACAATTCATTAGAGTTCAACTGAATGGCAACCCACCCTCTCAAATTATAGGCCAAGATGGAATTGTTCCTTTAGAGAAGCTAGAGGAACATGAAGAAGTTCTCCCCCAAAACAATAGGCCACATGAAGTACCAAATGCACCAGTGGCATCGCAAAGGCTAGCAGTGGCTCGATTTTAACCATATGACCCATGAATGGTTGATCTTACAATATTTATGCCTCGCATACCTACTTTACCACTAGTGCAAGCTAAGATTCACAATACCATAAAAATGGAGAATGATGAGATGCTGAATCTCTTGACTCATCAACCAAATTGCATCGATTGCCTGTTAACTTGGGAGCATTCAAGGTCAAATCTAGTTTCATCAATCGTTTACACATTTTCCAATGAATGGATCAAGAGGATCCTGTAACCTTCATCAAGGACTTCCACTCCAATTATAGGTCAATGATTCTCTCCAAAAGTCAATGAAAATGAAGTTACGCTCCTGACCTTTCCTTTCCTCTTTTAGGATAAAGCCCAAGACTAGCTTTTTTATTTCCCACCGGGATCCATCACGAAATGGAATGACATAATGTTTTCATTTTTGAGAGAATTCTTTCGAAAATTCCAGTCTTCCCAACTCATTAAGGAGACATGTAGCATGAAAATGAAATGGGGTGATTCTTTTGGCAAGTATTGGGGATACAAATGCTTGATCGTAAAGTGTCCCCAACATGGCTAGAGTAGCATTTCTATTGTTCGTTTCTTCTACGTGAGACTGACATCCCTTTAGAAACCTATGATTGACAATGCTTGTGGAGGCGGTTATAGAATAAAGACAACCCAAGAGATGTTTAAGTTATGTGAGTCAATAAGCAACGACCCTTATCCCTATTAATGAATCATTCGACCAAAAGCCCTAATTAAGCCCTGGTACACCAGCCAAACTTAATTATAGCCAACAGCCTCATCTTCAACATCTGATAAATACAATGGTATATCAAATATTGAAATAAAACAAATAATAAACATAAAATAATTAAAAACTTTTTTTGATATTAAACATAATAAATAATTCTAAAAAAATAATGACTCTTGAACACTCATACTCCAATCATCCCAATAGATGTTTATATGGTATTACGGGACTGCCTTCCAAGACCATCGCATAGCATCCCCTATTCTAATTAGTGTGATACACGATCTGAAATCCTAATTAGCCCCAGTACACTAGCTAGACTTAACTAGAGCTACAAACATCTCACCAATGCTTGATAAATATAACCTATATATCTTGATAATCAAATAATTAAAACTAAATGCAGCGAAACTTTAAAAACTTTTTTAACAAATTTGAAAGGTATAGAAATTCACTAGAAATCTCATAGGCATTAAAATCGTATCCCAACTTTGTTTATTATAAAATAATAATTCGATATAATATATGCATTGTGGTATAGCTGAATACATTGTAAAGAAGACTATAAAGTCATAATCTTCTCTGTTCCTGAGTTGAGATGCATGACATTAAACTAAAATGTTAATTTGGGCAGTCGCACCAACTTGTTTAGTAAGTGATGCTCAAACTTTATATCAAAACTCTACTAGTAATTAGTAAATCAATGCATAACAATATGATTCAGTTAGATAAATAATAGGATAACCAAAAGAATATAAATAATAAATAAGCATATGCAAGTTATTTAGTAAATAGCAACTATACCATTTATGAGAATCATCTCTCATTTATTCAGGATTACCACTGGTGAAATCACCTCATTAGTCGATGTGTGGTTTCATTAATATATTCGAGAATAGCTGAAGTCTATGAACTCCCAATATAGTTATTGATGATAAATTAAGCCACGAACTATAAGTGTAAGAGGTAAGGTTCATCCTTAGCAACCCCTTAGCCTCTCAATATTCATTTAATATCATTTTGTCTCACTTTCAAGCTATAAATTATGTTTTATGCTTGTCATGGTACAATGCTTTCAGTACCTAGACCATAGACTATGTGAACTAAGTGTTGCGTTTACGTATCACAATTGATAATATAGACGAGTCTCACTTACTTCGATTTTACTTTTTCTAACTTAATTCTTACTTAATCCACTCTCGTGATTCCTTAAACCTTTTCCCATAGATTAAGAACCTAAAATAGACTTGTTCTTATCGATTCATGTCTAATATAGTAGGCTTAGAACCCGTAAATTGGTCCTCAAACCCCTGTGAAACCTATGGAAAACTCATCATTTTTGTTGTTTTCTGAATGGAAAGCATGATTTTTGCTTCAGTGGAGCGAGCTCCACCTTATTGTTTCATCCCATCTTCATATGGGAGCATGATTCATTGCAACAGGGAGTGTGATTCCTTGCAATAAGGAATGTGCTCTACCATCGAGCGACTATATTGTTGAATAGGACAACAACTCCTATTCGATATTTAAAACATCCCTAAACCTCTCCACAACTTTAAGGAGAGCCTCAAATAAGGTCTTACACAAATAAGGAATGTGCTCTGAATTTATCTCTTCCCTTCTCACTATCAATTCCCCACTTTTCCTTTTTTCATTGATCGAATCGTGAATATCAATATGTATTACGTTCTTAATTATATATATGGATCTTCTTCGAGATTCACATAATGCGATCTCAAGGCTGATCTAATGGAGAATATGTTAAATTGATAAAAGTCACTAAATTGATAAAGATCATGATACGATATCCAAATGGTACGAATCACGAGAATCATCTACTAGTTTAAATTAAATTAATCAAACTTATAGGTTTTGTTATATATATATTAACTAATATAAATAAATATGCATTTACCTATATATTTTCGTGCCAATAAGTTCACCGTGCTCGCCGACAAGCACACTCGGGCATGCACAATACTTTCACATCCAACACGAGTCACCCACGTCCCTCCTGGTGCCATTAGTTACACCACCAATTTCTTTATTTATTTATTCATTTTCCTATTATAGGCTTTATATTAATCTCCATTAATAGCCTATAGTTTCATTAATTATTTTCCATGCCAAACAAACACAATACAAATCACATTAACGCACCCACACATTAATTAAGATAAGTCGGGCTTAACAAAAAGCCTAAATCAGGTTAATTATGATTTAAATTAATGCTAATCACCTAATTACGGTAATAGGTCGTTAAAATCCATCCAAATGTGTGGCTCTCTTAAAATAGGTGTTAATGTATTCAGTACCAACAATGGAAGAATGCAACCTTTTTATTATTCACAAGATATGTATTCTCAATGTAAACTTTAAAATAGATTTTGTTTAAACAAACGATTACTTCTTATCCTTAATCCCGATAGGGATCGTAATAATTTTTCTATCCGACCTCATTAGTGGCACAATAAGAACATCATCGAACATATCCAGGTCGTCATCTGATAATGTCGATGATTCAATGGCTAGTGGTGCAGGTACTGAAGGTGAATGCATGACGTGTAGTGACGATGAATAAGTAGACCTATGAAGCTGCAAGGAGAGAGATGTTATACTAGCTAAGGAACGACGATTAGTTGTGGCTGTAGTGTGCTATTAGAGGTCATCGAGTCAGAATAAATCATCAAAGAAGGGGATGATGAACTCAATTTGTGCCCGCCAGAGTGAGGGCGGTCAAATCTCAAGTGGTTATCATCCGCGCACCTCCTTAAAGATAGTAAGTAGCTGATGTGCGTGCCGCAAGTATAACGACTCAGTTGTAGTAACAGTGTAATCAACTTACGTCGATCACATATATCATCCTCAAGGAATGATTTCTTGCACTACTTAATTACCTATTTAACTTTGAACTAGTGCTAAGGAAATCCTTTTTAAATTTGTTTTATACCAAACTAATCTAACAAATAAAATCAAACTATACTTTGACTCTTATATTAAGGATATTTTATTTCACAACTTCACCTAGGCAATTTAATACTATATTTTTAACCATTTTTTCATCTTAATATGTTGAGTGCAATGCCTAATTAGAATAGACGTATTTCCTTCAAATCTATTTCAATCCACTATTGTGATGGAAAATGAAATTCTAATGTGCTAACAAGAATTCCACCTATCAGTGTGAACAACATAAGCTCCACATTGCTTTATGTCCCTAATCTTTGGATTTATAACTAACAAAGTTTACTATCTGTGCCCCTTTAATCAACAACTATCACTCGATGTCGTATATTTTACAGTTGTATCGTTCATGTCCAGCTTTAAAGTTTCATGTCCATGGTAACTTTTAAAACCTAAGTTCATTAAACATGTGGTCAGTATGTCTAAAGCATTACACTCATAATCAATACAAACTCTAATCATTGCACTTTTTATAATCACTTTCTACTCATATTCAAAGTATAACATTCATATTAGAGGATATATTGATCTCTAAGATAAATCAATTACTCACACTTCATGGAAACACACATATCACAATTCATAACTGAAATCATTGCAAATCAGAGATAAATACAAATATTACCTTCGATTAATCCAATAAAACAAAAATTGAATTGTAAATGTGAAGTCTTCAATGTTTTCTTCACCCAATACTCCTTAATACTCAAACTCAAAGTAAAACCAATGCTAAATTACTCTAATGGTGGCTAATAATGGGTATGTGGTCAGTTTACCAGGTCTTAATACCTATTTATACTTACTAATAACAATTAGATACCATACTTTACAATTTAACTCTAGATAAAACTCCAACTTTATTTTTTTTTCTTGCGAGTTTAGTGCTATTATTAATGCCCCGATGCTGTATGTGTTAAGTCACGGTGCCGCATCACACTACCATTGCATGCACTTATTTTGCTCTCTTATCCATCCGACTCAGTCCCTATCTGTCTCAGTGTCGTCCCTTGTGTGCCATAGCGTCGCCACTGCGTTAGACCTCCAGTGTTGATTTATTTACTTCTTTTAAACTAACCATATATATAAGTATAAATAATCACTTATCAAATATCCCCAAACATAAGATTTTGTGCATCCCAAGCAAAAGTGTATTCTATTCAGTCTCTTAATAACTAGTTCTCATTCAATGTTCATTGTACATAGAGTATCCTTTAATTCACTAAGTTTCGAGTTATTAATCCACTCAAGAGTTTTTCTTTGTAAAAAATCATATTTTTAAGACGCTTTAAAAACACATATAACTTTATTTTTGAAACGACAAATTATATCACAACCTTAAACCATTACTATTTACAAGTTTGTTTTATCTCAATAATCAAGTAGCAAGAATACAGTCTTATGATTTCTCATTAAGATCAGTAAATAACAAGTAAGCATAGATCATACTCATCTATAGTGGACTTTAGTACTTCGAGAATTTATAGGACTTAAAATAGTTGGAAAGGAAACTTAACTCAATTAGCTAATCGTACTCAAGCTAAATCTTTTATTTGAAGAGTTGTATTTTACTTTCGCCTTTTTTTCTCTATTTTTCTTCTTTTTTTTCATTTTTTATTGTGTTGTCCTTGCTTCTTTTCCTATGGACTTCATTCTTCATCAAGTTTTAAAACAATCAAGTTCTCTACTCCATTTCCTATAGAACTTGTGGGATTCGCTCATTTTTCTTTTTATTTTTCTATAACTCTTGTTAGTGCTTCTCATTTTTACTAAATCTAGTAAGTTAATCACAATTTTTCGTTTACAACGCCTATTTATTCCTTTATTTGTACTAAGTCTTTATTTGCTTTATATTATCAAGTAAGATTCACAATTATTATAAAATCCTTAGATATCATACTTTTTCTACAATAAGTGTTATAATTTCTTTTTTTTGTTTCAAGTACAAGGTTTTCCTAGCTCTGGGTTTCTAATCATGAAATCACACCTTTATTTGCTATATTTCACTATTTCTTATTCAAAATCTAAAACATTCTCTTGAGTCTCATATCAACAATATACTTGTTATGTACTCATCTGCAATTTAAGGCATGAACACGCAAATAAACTACTTATTCATTACATATAAGTATATATAACCTAATCTATACTAGTTAAACATTCATAAAGTAAGTAAAAATGAAAAAAATTATACGCTATCATGCTTTCCTCCTTAAATACTTGATAATAAAACTTAAACAATTTTAACACAATATATATGCATAAAATAAACAAGAAAATTTAAATAACTAACTAAATATAACAAAATATCCTAAATGTAATTCTTTATTGTTGCATGACTATAGGCATAATTCTTAAGGCTTATCTATTTCGATGAATTTTCACCCGACGAATGGTCTTAACTGCAAATTTGAAACAAAATTTTTGAAAGTTAGAAATATAATGCTTAAATTGTAAATAACTAAAATAAATAAATAAATACTTGTTGAAAATTTTTAAGACCCCTAAGATGCCTCCTAGTTGCGCTTAGTTTAATGTCATTAGCCCGACGCATTCTTAGCTCATTTAGTCTGAGTCTAAATTGAGAAACTCCATCTACGGATCGATGATTTGAAATAATTGCTCATATACAAATACGTTAGTTATTGGCTTCCATGTATCACCTTCTTTGTGAGGTAGCCTTTATAGATGGTCTGCAACCAAATCTTCACTTCTTTTTTATCTTTGATTTCCTAGTCAAACACTTGCAATAATAATACCCATCTAATCAGCATTGGTTTGACATCCTTTTTTACAAAAAGGAAGCGGATTGCAGCATGATCAGTATACACAGCGACTTTCGATCCCACTATATAGGCTCAAAACTTATCACACGCAACCACCACTGTCAATAGCATTTTTTCAAGTAGTATAATTTTGTTGTGCTTGATCTCATGTTTTACTTACGAAGTATATAGCTTTAAACATTCCATCTCTCCGTTGGCCTAATACTGCTCCTACTGCGTAGTCACTTGCATCGCACAATATTTCAAACTGAGAATCCCAATATGGTACTACTATTATTAGTGCTGAAATCAAAACATATTTTAAGGTCTCAATTGCTTGTATGAACACTAGGATAATTTCAAAAGGAACATCTTTTTCCAACAATGTACATAATGGTTTAGTGATTTTTGAAAAACCCTCAATAAACCTTTTGTAGAAACTCGCATGCCCTAAAAAACTCCTTGTATCTCTAATGTTTTTTGGTGAAAGAAGTTTCTCAGTTGGCAATATTTTCTCTCTATCAACCTCTAATCCACGAGCAGACACACTATGTCCCAAAATCATTCCTTCTTGAACAATGAAGTGGCACTTTTCGAAGTTAAGTACCAAGTTTATTTCTTGATATCTTTTCAATACCAAAGACAACATTTGCAAGCATAGATCGAAAGAAACCCCAAATAAAGAAAATTCATCCATAAATACATCCATAATATCCTTGACCATATAAGAGAAAATGGTTGTCATACATCTTTGAAATGTAGCGGGCGTATTACATAATCCAAATGACATCCATCTAAATGCTAATATTCCATATGGACAAGAAAACATTGCTTTGTCTAAATCTTCTGGTGCTATTGCAATTTGATCGTATCTTGAGTACCAATCTAGGAAATAATAGTATTCATATCCTGCTAGTCTGTCTAACATTTGATCAATGAATGGTAGCGGGAAGTGATCCTTACCTATAGCTTTATTTAACTTTTTGTAATCAATGCAAACCCTCCAGCTAGTTACTGTTCTTATGGAGAAGGTTTCCCCATTTTAAGTTTGAGTAATTGCTATCCCTCATTTCTTTGGTACCACATGTATGGGTGAAACCCATGAACTGTCTGAAATGGCGTACATGATTCCAACATTCAACCATTTCATAAAGATCTTATGCATGCCGACTATTGTGCTTATTCCTTTTAAGTCTTCGATTGTCTATCCCAAGGTTGATTTATGCTCTCTCAAAACTCAAAGTAATTTTTCTTTTTCTAACTTTATCAACTTTGTTGAAAGTATCGCATGATATTTTGAATTTTCTCCTAAATACACGAGTTTCAGATGCTCTGGTAAAGGATTTAATTCCATTGTTGGTTCAATAACTACACTTTCCACCTTCATTTCTAATTTTTGAATCCTTTATGAAACTTATTGGTGCTAAAACATTTATTTCATCCTGAAGTTTACCCTTTACTATAAAACTTATTGTTATGCTCTAGACTAGACATTGCTCCAGAGGATCATCTAGCGTATACTCCAGGGCTATCTCAGTAACATAATTAGAAATTAGATCTCCGATTTCGATGCTCTTGAAGTGCTCTCCTTCACTCAAAAATTTCAAGGTCCTGTAGATATTGAACATGACTTCCTCATCATTACTCGTAACCTTAACTCTATTTCTTGAACGTCTATCAATGCTTATATAGTTGCTAAGAACGGTCTCCCTAAAATTAATGCTACCTCTGAATCTTCTTCCATATCCATTACTACGAAATCCACGGGAAAAATGAACTTATCTACTTTCGCCAACTTATCTTCAATCACTCCTTTTGGATATGTCACTGATTGATCTACTAATTAAAAATTCATATTGGTTGACTTTACTTCTTCAATCTTAATTTCTTGAATACTGATAAGGGCATTAGATTTATGCATGATCCTAAATCATATAGGACCTTATCGAACAGCTGTACTCCTATCTGTCATGGAATGGAAATACTTTCTAAAACCTTCAACTTTGGTGGTAACTTCTTTTGTAGGATTGCAGCACACTCTTCATTCAAATTCATTGTTTCCTAATCTTCTAGTCGGAACTTTTTTGTCATTAAGTCCCTCAAGAATTTTATGTAATTCGACGTCTGTTCTAATGCATATGCAAATAGGATTTTATATGGAACTTCTTAAACATTTCTACAAGTTTCTTAAACTGTCTTTGATTATTCTGTTTCTCGAATCGTTGAGGCTATGGTAAGTGTCACTGGGCCAATTAAAGAGGGGTTTTCACTAGGAAATTTTTCTCACTCAATCGAACCCGTGGTGCCTAAGGACCACCTTAGTTCAGCACACCAATACTCGAATTAAAGAGACAGCAAGCAATAGGCAACAAGGAAACGTTTTTACTAGCTCTCAATTGGGAATACAACTGTGGAACTCTATGCATACATGCCACTCATGCATCTACTCATGCATCTCCTCCCTCTTTTCTTTCTTCTGCTCTACCTAGAGCCACTGGCTTTATAGACCAGCCAACAATCAGTTACATAACCGTCCTAGACTAGATAAAACACCACTCCTTGTTGTCAAGGCAGTTACCCAACTGCCTTGCTCCCTCGCTGCCACTTCGTGCCACACCCGCCTTGACCTCCTAGTCAAGAGGCACATGCTCTTAGTGCCTGGAAGTTACTGGAAAGTGGATTGTTCATGCTTTGAGCCATGACCGGGGTAGTTACATAACCACATGTAACCGCCCTTGACTTGGTGTGTCCAAGCCTTCAATTCACCTTGATTTCGGGACACGGTCTGTTCGTGATGCCTAGCTGCGCGCCTAGGCACCTCTGCGTGCTAGCCGGGGCTCCGTCCGACCGAGCCCCACCAGCTTGGGGGTGGCCGACGCCAAGGTCCGTCCATGGGTTGTGCCTTGGCATTGCGCCCAAGGCATGCTCGGGGTCCCTGCTAGTTTGCCCATGCCGCCCCAAGGAGAGAGCACACCTCTCCTTATAGTAGATGTTAAGCCGTTTCCTCAGCTCCGATAGAAATCATCCCAAAATGAGACCAAGCGTACTTTGACCTGGGTCAACGCCCAAGTCAAGATTTGTCAACCCTTTCCTCGTGCCTTGCTCGTGCCAAAATATCCGCTAAGTCTTGGCCGTGCCCGCGCTCGTGCCAAGACGAGCCAAGGTTTGCCCGTTCTCGTGCCAAGGCGTGCCAAGGCGTGCCAAGGCGCCGTGCCAAGTCGTTGTGCCAAGGTGTGCCCACGCTCGTGCCAAGGCACATAATTATGTCCGCCCATGCCTCATGCGAGTCCGCCCGTGCCTCTCGCCAAGGCGCTTACCTAAGTGCGTCCGTGCCTCGTGCCATGGCGCGTACCTAAGTCTACCCGTGCCTCAGGCCAATATGTGCCAAGGCGTCGTGCCAAGGAAAAACACGCCTGTGCTCGCCCATGTGCGCGCGCTCATCCATGCATCCATCCGCGCTCGCCCAAGTCCGTGCGCGTCCGTCTGCGCGCGTCCATATGCGCTCGCCCATGCGCGAGCTCGTCAACTCACGCGCATCCACACACTACGCGCATGTTCCGCATCCAGGCCCGTGTCCAGGCTCAACGCATGTGCATTATTCCGCATGTTTTCTCGCGACCCAACCTTATGGAACCGGCCGAGCCCTCCTGAACTCGGTCATTGGCTAGGTTTCTTGCTGCCTTGCCTAGCCTACTCGGGTCACGCTATTGAGGGGCTGACAAACATCCCCCCGACGAATTGTTCGATGCCCTCATCGAACACTCTGCATCTGCCTGTCCACCAGACTGCTGCCATCCAAAGCAACATTTCTCCATCTGATCCCGTACTTGCTGCGCCACCAGCCTTGGTATACTTGACTCGCATTGCTGGAACAAAGCCATGAAGGGATGGAATCACGGCTACTTTCCCAGCCATGAAGGGATGGAATCACGGCTACTTTCCCAGCCATCAAGAAATCATTTCACGCAATGATTTCGAAGTCATCCAATAGAGCTGCAATCAAATTCACCTTGCCCTCCCAAGTGTGGATTCGAATGCCCACATCTGAGGCTACGCCCAAAGCTTTCCTTGGTTCCGAATTGACTGCTTTCACCATGCTTGCACTCTCATCAAGCTGTAAACCAAGCCTCCGAGCTAGGTTCTCCGCAATAAACGAGTGTGTGGCTCCCGAATCGATCAGCACCTTCACTGCTTGGTTGTTGATCTGAGTCTCCATGAACATCAACCCTACTGATGCCCCCACCTTGTGCACCTGCGCTGTGTTCGGCAACTGCAATGGAATCATCCGAGCCTCCGGTTCATCCGCAACAATCGCATTCAGCTTCTCTTTCTTTGGGCTGTCCCTTGCCCGGTGAGGACAGTCACATATGAAATAACCCTTTTTCCACATTGATGCTTTGGCACTAGCATCGAATTTTGAATAAGCCTCCTCCTCTTTCCTGGATCCACTAGCTCAATCTTTCTCCTTGTACTTCTTCTCTTTTGATTCCAAAGAAGTACCACTAGTTTTGTAATCCACAAGACTATCCGCCACTGCAATTGCACTCGACAAGTTCTTCACTCCTTGCCTCCGCAACTCCGACTGCCCCCATCCTTGCAATCCAGCAGTGAAATTAAACAACTTGTCCTCCTCGGACATATTTTTGATGTCAAGCAGCAAGGAAAAGAATTCCTTCACGTATTCTCTAACCGTCCCCTTCTACTTCAATTGGCGCAACGCCTCCCTCGCTTGCCATGCCGCATTCGTGGGTAGGAATTGATCCTTCAATTCCCGTTTTAGCACCTCCCACTCCACAATCTTCAGTCTGCCCGCAGCCGCATCATCATCCACTCTGGTCTTCCACCAGAGTTTTGCATAGCCGTCTAGGTACATAGAGGTCAAAATGACCTTTGGCTCTCATCTGTCCGAGTAGTAGCAAAATATTGCTCCATATCCCAAAGGAAATTCTCAAGCTCCTTTGTGCTCCGCTTTCCTGAGAATTTCTTTGGCTTAAGTACCTTCGTTATAGGCTTCGCCACAACGCTAACCTCCGAGGATCCGCCCACGGCTCGCTTGAGCAGGCTTAACTCCATAGCCGTGCTCGAGGCAGTTTCCCTAGTGAGTTCTCCCACAGAACGCACCTCAGATAGAAGCTCCTCAAATCTCGTTTCCCACATAGCAATTGTGGCTTCTTGTGACTCTCCTCTAGCCACCAAGGATGCCACTAACATTTCCAAGCCTTCGAGGCGTTCCTCCAACCTTGAAGACTCTGCCGTGTCTGCCGGGACCGCCGTTGTTGCCATCATTTGTTTTAGGTAAGCTACCCTCTCACCTAGATCGCTCGCTGCTCGGGTCGCCATCGTTGTCGAACGAGGCTTTGATATCAATTGTCACGGGGCCAATTAAAGAGGGGTTTTTCAGTAGGAAATTTTTCTTTCTCAATCGAACCCGTCGTGCCAAAAGACCACCTTTGTTCAGCACACCAATACTCGAATTAAAGGGACAGCAAGCAATAGGCAACAAGGAAACGTTTTTACTAGCTCTCAATTGGGAATACGACTGTGGAACTCTATGCATACATGCCACTCATGCATCTACTCATTCATCTCCTCCCCCTTTTCTTTCTTCTGCTCTACCTTGAGCCACTCGCTTTATAGACCAGCCAACAATCAGTTACATAACAGTCCTAGACTAGATAAAACACCACTCCTTGTGGTCAAGGCAGTTACCCAACTGCCTTGCTCCTTTACTGCCACCTCCTGCCATAACCGCCTTGACCTCCTAGTCAAGAGGCACATGCTCATAGTGCCTAGAAGTTACTGGAACGTGGATTGTTCATGCTTTGAGCCATGACCTGGGTAGTTACATAACCACCTGTAATCGCCTTTAACTTGGTCCGTCCAAGCCTTCATTTCACCTTGATTTTGGGACAGGGTCTGTTCGTGATGCTTAGCTGCGCGCCTAGGCACCTCTGCGTGCTAGCTGGGGCTCCGTCCGATCGAGCCCCACCAGCTTGGGGGTGGCCGACGCCATGGTCCGTCCATGGGTTGTGCCTTGGCATTGCGCCCAAGGCATGCTCGAGGGTCCCTACTAGTTTGCCCATGCCGCCCCAAGGAGAGAGCACACCTCTCCTTATAGTAGATGTTAAGCCGTTTCCTCGGCTCCGATAGAAAACATCCCATGTCAAGATTTGTCAACCCTTGCCTCGTGCCTCGCTGGTTCCGAAGTATCCGCTAAGTCTTGCCCGAGCCCGCGCTCGTGCCAAGACGTGCCAAGGTTTGCCGCTCTCGTGCCAAGGCGCCGTGCCAAGGCGTGCCAAGGCTCTATGCCAAGGCGCGCTCGCGCTCGTGCGAAAGCGCATACTTAAGTCCACCCGTGCCTCATGCCAAGGCGCATACCTAAGTCCGCCCGTGCCTCGCGCCAAGATGTGCCAAGGCGTGCCAAGGCGCCGTGCCAAGGAAAAACACGCCCGTGCTCAGCCGTGTGCTTACGCTCACGCGAGCTCATCTATGCGTCCATGCGCGCTCGCCCTAGTCCGTGTGTGTCCGTCCACGCGCGTCCTTGCGAGCTCGCCCATGCACTCGCTTGTCCACGTGCGCGCGTCCACACGCTATGCGCATGTTCTTTATCAAGGCCCGTGCCCAGGCGCAAACCACTTTACGCTTGTGCATTATTTCGCATGTTTTCTCACGACCCAACCTTATGGAACCATCCGAGCCCTCCTGAACTCGGTCATTGGCTAGGTTTCTTACTGGCTAGCCCAGCCTACTCGGGTCATGCTATTGAGGGGCTGACAGTAAGGGTGTATGTATTAGTAGTGGATTATCCAAATATGTGACTCTCCTTGGTAACACATCTTTTTTCTACCTATATCCCCCTATTTTCCTTTGACACAATTATGTTTGTTTTGCTGGTGCTACTTCTATTTGGGTATTGATGTCATTATCCTAGTGTTCTGAATATCTTTATTGCTGCTCATGATTTTACTTCCTTTAGTCATTTATTATATCTGTTGGCCATACTGGGTCATTGGTCGTTCTGCTACTTAATTGGACTGTATGCATTTCCCATATGATTAATCATCGTGTTACTCTGAAACTATTCTCCTTTTTGTGAATTCCAAGCATTTGTAAGCTGAACACTTTATCTATGAAGATTCTTGATAGATTGGGATCCCTCATCATCCATTCGTTTTCATGGCTTGTTTCATTCCATCCATTTCTCTCATGCTTCTAATGGCGCTCCCTATTGCTCATGTATATTGCTTACAAGTACTTCTCTATGGACTTGAAGGAAGTCATCTCTTCACTCTGCTCCGACTTCCCCTATTAGATTTATTGATCAAAGCCTTGAGTTCACTTCGGTGCATTATCTGGATTCACGTATGAGAAGTTTAGGTAGATATTGTTGTATCCTTGAGAAAACCATTGAGGAACCACTCCTCTTAGCCTGAAGTTGTTCTATAGTTTTGGTGTCCCATTTAGTTAACCACCATAATTGCAGATTGTGAGTCAATATCATGGATGCCTAATGGTTTCCTTATTATGAAACGAGTATCAACGGTAAAGTTTTGAGACATAAGATGAAGGAGATCCAATGCTCTATCTGCATCCTTGGTAAGTAAAGAGCCACCTACCGCACCATCTAGTAATGTTCTCGTGTTGTGTTTCATTCCATAGTAGAGAATTTAATTGGAGTTGTGCCCATTCCACATATCTGTGTCCCGGACATCTCCTCAGTATCTCTTTGAATCTTTCCGAAGCATTGCCAATAGACTCGATGTCTTCTTCCTTGAACTAATTAATCTCAAGTTTCCTTTCGCTGACCTTCGCTAGGGTAAATAACTTGTTGAAATTTTTTTCATTGATTTCCGCCAACGATATCATACTCCTTGCATTTAATCCTTCGAACCAGGATCTGGCATTTCCACCCAATGTAAATGGAAAAAGTCGCGTCTTGATCACCTCTTTTGTAACTTTACTGAGGTGCAAAATGTCGCACTTCTTCAGGAAAGTCTCAAAATGTATAACTAGATCTTCTAAGTATTGCCAATTGAACAGATTATTTTGCACCATGTTTATTAGAGATGGTCTCAGTTCGAGCTTGCTGGTGTTGGCTAGAAGACTCATCACTTTGTTGTAAGTCTCATGAACTTCTGGCTTGAAGTAGTCGCTAAGGAATCTCTATCCTTACACTTAATCCTACACAATAGATCTATGACAAACTCTTCCATAATCTAAGGCACTGCCGGTCTAATCTCATAATTAAGCCCTAGTCCATGCCACGTAAGACATAACTACATATTAGTCAGGCTTTCTAACTCGTTATCCTCGTTATATGTATTCTAGTTAATTATTACACATGTCGAATTATCAGTGAGTTTCAAAATTAATCAAAACATGTTATTGTTTATTATGTATTATGGAAGTCTTATCAATTTAACAAGAGAAATTATCAAAATAACTCTAAGTATAAAAACCATGAAACAAATGATCAAATGTATAGATAAGCCAAATCGGCGGTACACACTGATAGAGTTTCAAATTGGGGAACTAGTGCTCAACCCATATATATACAACTAGTAAGTATCTGAAAGACAAAAATAACGAAAATATATAACATATCAAAACCTATAGGGTCAGAGCAAAAATCACAGCACTGGCTCAGAGGTAATCACTAATCTTTTCCTTTTCGAGCCTGCTAGACGATGAACCTACACCCACCATCATAAAAAGGACAGTAAGTAGAAGAAAATAACAGTAACACTCGAAGACATGTCTATTCACTTGTCCAATATGCCTAAATGGTATTTAAAAACATAAGATAATATAAGAAAAACTAACATTAGAAATATGCTTGGAAATACAATAATTATAAAAAGGAGACTAACTTAAGTATAAGTAGTGGTGGTCTAGGTGCGATCGGTCGTGCGCTATATTACTTTAGCCTTTGAAGCCACTTTTATTTAAATGATGTATGTGTTATCGCATAGTCTGATAGCCAATTTAACTCAAAATATCAGCAGGAATTCTGACCCCAATGGTTCATCATTCCCGAGTATCCAACCCCGTGAGTTGCACCATAGTGGCGAGTGCCAACATCTCCGGTTATCCAACCTCATGCGTCATGCATATCTTATAGTGCAATGGGCCTAGACACTAAAAACATTTTATAATTTCAAGGAAAGAAATTAAAGATTGACATTATGAGTTGAGCCTAAGTGCGATGCGAAACACGTTAATCAAGAGTACAAAGTCCATTAATCCATTCTACTCCATTTAATCCTAACATCGTGCTATTTATAAAGTAAATACTATTAAGACGGCAAGGTAAGACATATGTCACTCTACAAGTAAAAACCATTAATTTATCATAATGTCATGACATTCAAACTTAAAAACTGAGGAATGCCAAAAAAACCAGGATATTAGAGTATAATGGAAAAAATAGTCAAGATAGACAATAAAAGAAGGATAAAAATGAATAAAATTTAAATAAAAATCTCAATGGGATTACTCACTCTACACGTAAGAGCTCCTAGCTTTATCGGCCTCTCGATGCCCCAAAACTTGCACCTGGACTCATGAGACTCCCGATATCCTATTAGTTCATATATAATTGGTTTGGATGCAATTTAGTTTCTATTAACTCCTAAAATCAAGATCCATTTCAAAACACAAAATTTATTAAAGGCTCTATTATCAGCTTAATTTATTCAAAATAAGTCAAAAACCCGTAAAACGAAAAATCGATGTGTCAAAAATGAGTTCTTGAAGTTACGTTATGAAAACTTATTCTTTTCTGAATTTCTAGTGCCCTTATATTGTGCTAAGTGTGCCCTTCAATGCGTTAAATGCGTTGAAACCCAAAATTCTTGCAACCAAAATTCTAGGTTCCCACCATATGAATGGGCTTCTACTTTGCCCCGTACTTGCTTGTCTCTGCCAAGGGTCCGTAACAACCTCCAAACATAAACAAGGGTAGTCACTTCCTGATTTATCATGCATTCATAAAAGATTTGAAGATTCAAGCATGCATTTCATCAAACACCTCAAAAACACTTGAATAATTATGAAACCCTAATTTGAAGAAATCAAAACCAATTCTAGAAAACCTTGACACTAGGTTGAAGGATTATTTGCAAGGAATTCAAAAATGAAGTTAGATTTTTGACTTGGCAACTATTTGATATCTAAATTCAATAAAAACTAGAAGCAATGGAATAAATACCATGAAATCTTTGATTGTTCATAACTTTGTTAGTTCAAATCCGAATCACAAACTTCATCATAGCAAAATTAATAATTTTTCACAAGGAATAAGAATATGTAAAACATTTTCTAAGACCCTAACATCTTACTGACTGAAAACAGTGCAAAACCAAAATGGGATTCAACCTAAATTTTATCAAAAGCCTTCAATTTTGAAATTCAAGCCAAATGATCAAAATGAGTGCTCAAAATTGGATAACACAAACATACAAGAACTAAATCTTTTTTGAAATCAGAGTCCCTATTAGTCATTCCTAAAAAAAAAGTATAAAATGAGTATACAAAAATTTTAATTCTTACATAGAGTTTTGGTCTTAGTTCCTTACTCTTGCAAAACAATTTGATGGTGAATTACTCCTTTAAGAAGTGTAAATTTTAGTAACTCTAACTTTGCCTTTTTTCTTTGTAGTTTCTGAGTTTGCATGTGTGATTTGAGAAGAAAACCTTTTTATATACTTCTTAGATGGTGTAAACCATAACCCCACATCTGCCAAACTCTAATACATGTGCCCATAAACATGTCCTCAAAGACTTAAATCAATCTCTTAGTCTGCTCGTCAGTCTGATGAAGAAGAGCCATGTTGAATTGTTCGCGCGTACCATACTGCTCTAGCATACTCCTCCATATCCTATATGTATAGATAATATCATTATCTGACGTGATAATCAATTGTACTCCATGGAGTCTAACGATCTATTTCTTAAATAATACAATCAGCTGATCATAAGTATAATGCGCAGCTACTGGCTGCAAATGAGAAGACTTTGTCAGTTTGTCAACAGTCACCCATATCAAATCATGTCTTATGGTGGTCCTCGTCCTTTGGCAAAATCCATAAAGATGTCTTCCTCCTTTTATCATGGAATGGGAAAAGGCTACAATAATCCTCAAGTTGACAATGCTCAGCCTTTACCTGCTGACAAATCCAATAGTTCTTGATGAAGGCAAATACATCCACCTTCATCCAGGCCACCAAAAGCGTCTCTGCATGTCGTGGTACATCTTGGTCAAGCTTGGATGAATAATGAAATGGGAATGGTATGAATCAGGAAGAATGTAATCTCTTAGTTTCGGTATCTCGGGTATCCACAATCTACCCTTGTATCTTATACACTGATATGTACTCTCTACCAAGTCTTACACTCTATACTCTATGCCAACTCACTAAATCTCAAATAGAACCGATTGATCCTCTGACCCTCTGGCACTCACTATGTGGATACGGTCTGTAGCCTCATCTGAGTACAAATCATTACCTGAGCATCGACAGGAACATGTGACCGACTTATTATCACCGCTGCCTCGCGTAACCTATACTCATGTGTCATATAACATCTGACAATCTCAGCATCACTAGTCACTCTCCCACTTAGCACACTTGCGTTTATGTTGTCTCTTTCTATGAAGTATTTCAAGGAAACATTATGGTCCATCAAGAACTCTAATCATCTGCATTATCTTATGTTCAAATCCTTTTATGTGATTAGATACTTCAGACTCTTCTGATCATTAAAGAGTGTGAATCTCTCTATATAGGCGATGTCTCCATATTTTCAATGCAAAGATGACTACTGCCCACTCCAAATCATTTGTAGGATAGTTCTTCCCATGTATTTTCAATTGTCTAAAAGCATAAGCTACTGTCCCTTTGCCTTTCATCAACACACAACCTAGAACCATTTGAGAAGCATTTGTGTACATTAGAAATCCCTGCCCAGCCTGCGGTAACACCAATATAGGAGTGATAGTCAGCAATTTCTTTAATTGTGCAAATACCTGGTCGCACTCATCAAACCAATGAAATACGATGTCCTTTTGTGTCAATTTTGCAATTATGAAAGCAATCTTTGAGAAATCCTTCATGAATCGGTGATAATACCCTACAAAATTTAGAAAGCTCATGATCTCTGTTATGGACGTTGGCGCCGATCAATCTATAATAGCCTGAATCTTAGCCGAATCCACTACAATCCCTACTGCCCTAACAAAATGACCTAAAAACTTGAGCTTTGAAAGCCAAAACTCACACTTGCTAAAATTATCGTAAACTAAGTGCTCCCTCAACATTTGCAAAGTCTCGGTGAGATGCTGCTCGTGATCCTCTAGAGTCCTCGAATAGAAAATAATATATTCGATAAAAACTATCACAAAATGGTTAAGAAATGGTCTCAACATTTTATGCATCAAATCCATAAACATGGTGGGGTGTTGGTAAGCCCAAATGGCATGACAATGAACTAATAGTGTCTGTATCTGGCATTGAATGTTGTCCTAGACCTATCATCGTCCTGATCCTAAGCTGATGATACTTTATCTCGGGTCTATCTTGAAGAAGTATTATGCTCCTTTCAGCTTATCAAATAAGTCATCAATCTATGGTAGTGGATACTTGTTCTAGACTTTAACCTTGTTTAACTAACTATAATCGATACATAGTCTCAAATTGTCATCTTTTTTCATCACTAAAGGAAGGGTCCTCCTCATGGCGACATAGAGGGTGTGATGAATACCTTATGTCCCAAGTCCCGCGGCTAAATTTTTAATTTCTATAACTCTCTCGGGTCCATGCTATATGACGGTATAGAAATAGGTCTAGTTCCTTGAACGTACTCTATAATGAAGTCTATCTCTTGCAGCAGAGATAGTCTCAGTAAATCTTTTGAGAAAATGTTTAGGAACTCACACACTTCTGGAATGTCCTCTAAAATGGATCCCTGATTCTCTGCTATTGAATACAATGCTACTAGCTCCTTCTTCTCCTCACCAATGGCAAGTCAACCTCTAGTGCTAACAACTCTCGGTGAACTACCCGAGTATGTGAACATAGTACACCTCGGGATCTCGAATATCACTATCTTACTGAAATGGTCGATATGATCATGGTATGGTGATAACCAGTCTATCCCTAATAACGCATCGAAATCTATTTAATCTAAAACCATGAAGTCTACAGGTAACCTTACTCTACCTATCTCGAATTCACATCCCTCAATAAGCCTACGCTAATAAACCATATCCCCAATTTCAGTGCTTAAAATCAAATGTACTCTAAGCCTAACCGGTGTCAATCTTAGTATGCCTACCATGTGACTAAAAATTAAAGAAATGGTAGATCCAGAATAAAATATTACACGCATATCTCTACTGCAAGCAGAAAACGTACCATCAATGAGTGCTTACGTTGTTTCGGGATCTGGCTGAGCTACTATGTGGGCTCCCTCTATACCTTACTATAGATACATTATGGTTGGCTATGGGCTATCTCTCGCCATATGTTTAGGTTGGCAAAAATGGAAACATGTTATCGATGCATATTAACAATATTGTTGCTTCTGTCCCCGGTCTTAACATTTTGCCAAACCCTATGCTTAACCTTGTGCTTGCCTTTATCCCGATCTTTTACCTGTATCAGCCTTTTCCTCTACTTCAGCCTTTACCACCCCGCTGCTACTACTATTAGGGTGCTAGTAGTGGCGGTCCTGCCTATTTGAGGAGAGGTGGTAAGAGAGGTCCGCCATATCCATCGCATTAGGTGGTGCATAAGGTGCTCCCTGAATCTAGGGTGCAAGAGCCCCACCCCTTCCGAACCTCTTATCTCTATTCCTTTGTCCCTTATTGCTCTATCTCCTATGATCAAAGTCATTGCTTCTATCCTATATCTCAGTGGGTCCCTCCTCCTCCTCTATGCCTAACTTATAACTCTTATAAGAGAAAGCCCGCTTGTACATCTCCTAAAGAGATCCAAATTTAGTGCTGACCACAAACATGTTAAAGCGGGCCTCAATCCCTCACCAAAGTAGAAGGCATCATTGACATCTCTCTCAACTAAATCCTTTGTGAACTACTAAAGTAGCCATATTTGTCTCTATAAATTATCGCTAACTCATCTCATTTTGTCTCAGCACCATAAGTTTCTTCTCTATTCTTTTCACCATAGAAGCTGGAATTACTTGAATACCGCTTTCTTAAAGTCATCCCATAAGGTAAAACTGCATCTGCTCACCACTATAATCCTTTAATAGATATTTGAACTCGACGACCCAAAACTCGCACCCGAACTTTAAAGACTCTCGGTATTCAATTAGTTCAAATATAATTGGTTTGGAGTCAATTTAGTTTTTATTAACACCTAAAACCAAAATCCACTTCAAAACTCAAAATTTATTAGAAGCTCTATTATGAGATTTATTCCTTCAAAATAAGTCAAAAACCCATAAAACAAAAAAATTAGTGTGTAAAAAATGAGTTCATGCAAGCTACGTTATTAAAACTTATTCTTTTTGGAATTTCTAGTGCATGTATAGCATGCTATGTGTGCCCTCTAGTGCGCTAGATAGGTTGAAACCTAAAATTTTTCTAACTAAAACTTTAGGTTACCAATGGGAATGATTATCTCCCTCGCCCTCAGACCCTCACCCACCTCTGCCTAGGGTCTGTAACATTCTCCAAACACAAACAAGGTTAGGCACTTCATTATTTATCGTGCATACATCAAAGATTACAAGTTTCAAGCATGCATTTCATCAAACACCTCAACAACACTTGAAAATTTAAGAATCCCTAACTTGATGAAATCAAAACCAAATATGAAAATTCTCGATACTAAGTTGAAGGATTTTTTGCAAGGAATTCAAAATCGAAGTTAGATTTTAGAGTTGGAATTTGATATCAAAATTCAATAAAAACTAGAAGCAATGGCATAAATACCATGAAATCTTTCATTGTTCATAACTTTTTCATTTCAAATCCGGATTCTGAACTTCATTGTAGTAAAAATAATGGTTTTTCTGTGAGGAATCCAAATATATAAACCATTTTCAAAGACCCTAACATTTACCCTTTGAAAACAGTGCAAAACCAAAATAGGATTCAACCTAAATTTTTTCAAAAACCATTTTCAAAGACCTTAACATTTCCGAACTTCATTCTAGACAAAGGATCGAAACGAGCACTCAAAAATTAATCACACAACCTTAAAAGAACTCAATTTTTTCTGAAATGGGAATCCCAATCATTCATTCCCTAGAAAAACATAAGCTTTAAGTGTACAAAAATTGTAATTCTTACCTAGATTGTTCGACTTAGTTTCTAACTCATGCAAAAATATTTGATGGTGAATTGCTCCTTTGAGAACCCCAAATTTCAAGAACTCTAGCTTTGCATTTTTCTTTATAGTTCATGAGGTTTTTTATGTGATTCGAGAAGAAAACCTATTTTTATATACTTCTTCGATGGTGTAAATCATAACCCCATATCTAGTGTGCGTTACACATTTCTAGATTGATCCCACGGCTCATATCTACTCCTACTTCCACTAACTTATCCAAACTAACACACATTAAGTCACTTGGATTCCTAAGATCAAGTTGTTTCACGAGCCTTGAGGTTCATTCTATGGTGTAGTTTTTATTTTCTAACTTGGGTGTTTATTTAATTCACTTTAAGTTATTGGCTTAGCATTAACTGGATCAACTCGATTAACTTAGACACCTTAACACATGGTTAATGTTTGTTAGTTTCATTAGTTAATAAACTAGTTGTCCCATTAATCTCGTGACTACCCAGTCCCAGGTTGACACATATCTCGAGGCATGTCCCGCTCTCGTCTAGACTCTTATACATAAAAAATAGAATTAACTTAAGTTTTCTATACTAATAAAATACACTAGGTAAAACACTACACAAAACATAAACCTCAGCCATGTGCCTCGGTCAATGTGTGTATCACGATGCAGGTCCTACGTCACGTCACAGGTCGGTGGTCCTATTTACAAATAAATGTGAGATCAAAAATTTGAGCCTTGATAAGATCATTTGCAGTTGGTTATTGTCGCGGCCCTATCGTTGGTATCTAGATTTCTCCACAGCCATCTCGATTCTTTTATCTTTCCCCTATTCATTCTTTCTATCATTGAGTCATAAAAAATTAGGTCCTTCTGTCCCTTGCTACACATGTACTAATTATCTCGTAAAAGAAAATGCAAATAGATCAAGTGCAGAATGTTTAACTTGAAACTCATGCCTATTTTTTCTTTTTCTTTTTTCATGAACTTAAAAGTAAACCATTAAAAATAAAACTTAGCAACTTTTCAAACTAACTAAGTAATACTAAATGGCTACCTATCCTTTGTAACAGTGCCAAAAACTTTATGCATGTGACACAAGTATAACGAATTGCATGTAGTAATAGTGCAATCAACTTACATTGATCATAGATATCCTCCTCAAGGAAAGCTTCTTTGTACTCGTTAATTACCTATTTAACTTTGAACTATTATTAAGGAAATCCCTTTTTAATTTGTTTTATACTAAATTAATCTAACAAATCAAGTCAAATTGTGTTTTAACTCTAATATTAAGGATATCTTAGTTCACAACTTCACCAAGGTAATCTAACACTATGCTTTCAACCACTTTTACATCTCAATATGTTGTGTGCAATGCCTAATTATAAAATATATTTCCTTTAAATCAACTTTAATCCTCTATCGTGTAGAAATAAAGTTTTAATGCGCAACTAAAACTCAACCTATCGGTCCACATTGCTTTAATTCCTAAATCATTGGATTCATAACCAACAAAGTTGACTATCCATGCCTCCCTAATCAACAACATCGCTCGATGTCGTATATTTTATGGTTATACCATTCGTGTCCGGTTTAAATGCTTCAATGGCCATGTTAACTCCTAATACCTAAGTTCTTTAAACGTGTGGCCAATATGTCTAAAGCATTACACTCAGAATCAATTATAAATTCTAATCATTGCACTTTTTATCATTCGTTTCCACTCATATTCATAGCATAACATTCATACCATAGGATCTATTGATCCATAAGATAAATCGACCACTCACACTTCATTGAAACATACATATCACAACTCACAATGGAAATCATTGTGAATCAAAGATGAATATGAATAATTCCTTCCATTAATTCTAAGAAACCAAACTTAAATTACAAACGTGAAGTCTTCAATGTTTTCTTTGTATAATACTCCTTAATACTCAAAGTCAAACTAAACCTATGCTAAATTACTTAAATGGAAGCTAATAGTTGATATGTTGTGATTTTACCACAACCAAATAAATAGTTATACTTCTTAATAACAATTAGAAACCCTACTTTAAAATTAACTGGAAATAAAACTCCAGCTTTCTATTTTATGCGAGTTTGGCATTGTCAATAATGCCCTGACGTTGTATGTGTTTATTCACGGCGCCACCACTATTCCATCACTGCATGCACTTATTTTGTTCTCATGTCCACAGGGCGCTGTCCTTATTTATCTCGATGTTGTCCCTTGTGTGCCATGGTGCCGCCACTGCGCTGGACCCCATTATTAATTTCTTTACTTCTTTTGCTCTCCTACATTGTGCCTTTCCTTCCCATAGTGTTACCACGTGTAGCCACGGTGCCAACCATGTTTTCGTAGGTTTTTGCCCCGTTTCTTCTCATTTTTGTGCATTTCATTCCTTTATACCTTAATTCCCTAAAAATGCACTAACACCATGAATTAAAGCTCATTTAAGGATATTTATAATTGATATACTATTAAACTAACACTATATTTAAGTATAGATAATCATTTTTCAGTAACCCGTAATTTAAAAGTCAAAGGTAAAAGAATCTCATCAACTTTCGATATTTAAGGAATGACTTGGGTCCATTGAAAAAGTGTTTCAACCCCTTTGTAATTAAAACAACTGACCGACCTATATTATCTTAATCTTTTGAGAATCTAGTCAGCCAAACCCATACTTTCAACTCTGACATCAAAACAAAATTTAATCAACATCCTTAATAATCCTCCAAAACTAAATTTATATCCTTAATAAAACTCAATTCATGATTTGTTCAAGTGGAGCAATTAAGAAATTATACAAAATATTCTTCGTATTTTGTAAAAATCTTGCCAGCACCTTCCCTGAAAATGGCCTACCGAAAAACTTTCACCCAATAGACTTCAAAATTGGGGAGAGGCCTAGAAGGACTCACATTTCCCCTAAATTCACAATACATGTCAAGTTCAATTTTATAACAAGAATTTAATTTGAATTCTGAAAGTAATCACTACAATCTTTGAGTCTTGTATATTTGACTTTTTGTCTTCATATAGAATCTAACACCATAAAAAACTACTAGAACATGTTAGGAAAGTATTTTCCTACATTGATTTATACTATATCAATTGTCAATCTGATACGTGAAGACATGTAATTTTATTTCAAAATAAGCAATAAGATATATGCACCAACATGATATGCAATCTACTTTATTGTTGTATTCTAACTATAATTAAATGTCGGCTTCCAAAAATAGTACGAAGAAATTATTAAAGATCATGAAATGCAAAGATAACTTGTTGGTGCTAGACTTTATTAGACTTAATAGACAACGTAGAGGCGGGATTGAAATCAAGTTTCAACCAAACCAGACTCCGAAACAAGCTTATACCATCACTTTCTCTATGTATGCATTGTTAGGTTTTAGGGTTCATACGCAGCAAAAAATTCAAAAGAATTTTGGAAAAACCCCAGTAGGATCGAAATAAGTTCCATTAAACTATATCTACAAAAAGTAAACCATACCTTAATCCGTGAATTCCTTATTTGATTGTTCGATTTCCAAGGCGTTCAAGTCACGTCCTCTATTAGAAATCCACACACGAATGGTGACCACAATTTGGAGTGCTAGCCTAAAAAGAAATTGAAAACATTTTTCTTGATCTCCTAAAATCCAAATAACTCATAATTTGAAAAATGAAATTTTTTTTTATCATTTTCAAGTTTCAGCCTCTATGTATATCTGTAGATATGCTTTCTTAAAAAACCTATTCATAATACAACTATTGTAATTAGGAAATTCAAGCAAATTACACATATACCCTTTTTAATAAGTAATCATATAAATAATTGTAAGGGCTTTTATGTCATGAATTTTATCATATAAAATTCATTATTTTGGAACAATTGAAATTAAGCTAAGTTGTTCTTCGTGTATGACCCAACAGTTTCATGTGAAGTCAATAGTGAACCAAAATCATTTTAGTACACAAGTCATAAGCAGTCTCTAGCAAGGCATTATGACTACCCAAGTAGCATAAATATGAAAATCAATACAACCTAATGAATAACATGTAACATATCCTTTTGTTGTGCGATATCCTTTGAGTAAACGTAAGGCATGAAAAGTCACCCTTAATGTTTAATGGTACTATTCGCGATCTTTAGGTAGACTGAAAGCATCCAAGTGACACTAATCATATCAATTCACTTAGACTTGGCTATTATCAACCTATCATATTAAGGGATCTGCCGATATCTCTCTATACGAGAGTGATAAATTATATCTCAATTACACACCTTCACATATCACATGGTTTGTTACACCCCAAATTTCTTAAATCAAGTTCAATAGATATTAGAGGTGATTTAAATCTATTAAATATTATTTGGTGCGTGTACGTGCCTAAATATGTGTATTAGTATCTATTACCAAGAAATACTTGTAGAGCAAGCAAGGGTAAAGTGATCAAAATCCATATGGGATGGCTTAAGTGAGATACACTTGATAATCCTACAACTAGTGGGCACAAGATTCAAATCAAGGGATGGGACTTATCACCTCAAATCATAGATGGGTAGTACAAATAAATAGTACCTATAAACTTATGTTGTAGCAATTTGGCCAAAAACACGAGTGGAGGTCCAAGGCTTAGTTTGAGAAAGAGAAGTTGGAGTGCTAGGAGGCCATTACAACTCTCCAAAGCTTAGAGAGCATGATCTAAGGTAAATCTTACAACCCAAATCATAAATCTTAGAATAAAATGTTGGTTTTGAGTATGTATTCTCAGTTTTTTGTTATATCCAATGTCTTCTAGTGGATTTACAATGGTTTT
The DNA here is from genome assembly GCA_039657365.1 of Stephania yunnanensis. Classification (NCBI taxonomy): domain Eukaryota; kingdom Viridiplantae; phylum Streptophyta; class Magnoliopsida; order Ranunculales; family Menispermaceae; genus Stephania; species Stephania yunnanensis. The sequence goes on from CM077592.1 coordinate 14,806,154, forward strand.
GATGTTCAAATGTTGTTCTTCACGTTCCCAGTGGTTGTATATGTGGATTGGGAGCCTTCCTAGATGAATTGATGCGAATATGTAATGAACAAATGGGTTTTCATGATGGGTATGTGCTGAATCTTAGGTTGGTGGTGATTGTTGTTTTGGTTTTGATAATGAAGTACTTTGATTTCTGGATTTGATGAATCCTTGATGATTTGGTGAGGTTTTTCTCAAGGTTTCAATAAGAACAATTAATAGATTTGTGTCTTGATGTTTTGATATCTAATCGATGGTTTTGTTATTAGAAAATGTGTTTTGGGCCTTATTTACTAAATTTTAAACCAAGGGAACGTTGGGGAATGTCTGGGGATTCTCGAGGGTTGTCGGGGCTCAATCAGAGAGTTTGAGGGCAAACAGCCGACACAACACCATAGTTGTCGTCCTTGCCAAATTTTGAAAAATCCCAATTTTTATCTCGACTTTAAACAACCATAACTTCTTTATTTTGACAAACCACTCAAAATGAGCTTTTAACATACTCAAAAATGTTTTGGAAGTTAAGAGCACCATTAAGGTCTTAAATACGAGTTCAAGTACAAACTCCGAGTATGGGCCTACCCATGGTATAGAATTATTAATAAACTTATCAAAAAGTGTTGTGAATCTAATAAAGTGTGTATAAAATGTAGATAATCGAGGAACACCGTAAGAACTTATAGATGGTTCGAGATTAGGTTATAACAACGCTTAAGGTAAATGAGGTTTGCTTTATTATCAATCATGCCATGCTGGTAGATATGCTAGGATTTCATTTTAGTAATTGGTCTATAAATTACTTGGAATCTGCTTGATATCTTTAATTGATATGTTTCTCATCATGTCACTTTTGTTACTTTATCTCTTAGATGCATGTGGAATTGATATACGTCGAATGAATATACTTGGTACCTTGGTTGGAGGTCGAAGGCATCCGGTCCATCCTCCGATATGACTCTATGGAGTTTTGCTAAACTTGTGAACCTCATGCTCTCTTATCTGCAGTGTTGGGGGACGGATAAGCTATGCAAGGTCAATAGGTATTTAGACTTATGAACCTCGTGTTGTCTAAACTGCACCATTGGAGGAAGGATAAGCTAAGACCTACTAAATGATAAGACTATTGGCATTCAGACTTGTGAACCTCTTGTAGCCTAAACCACAACATTGGAGGAAGGATAAGCTATTGCTCATTGCCCTGTTACATATATCAGTTACCACTTATTCTCTCTTAAGGCATTTAGTATCATCATTATCCATATTGAATTATCGGTAGTGCATTATTGTTCTTTCATCTCTCTACATTATTATGTTTGATTATGTATGTCTTTAATGCATGGAAAATGATAATAAATCTTATGATCTAAACTATTGAAATCTAGTTCAATTTTATTATTAGGTACTAAGGATAATTGATGGTCGACCAGACTTCTATCTTACAGAGCCCATTGATATACTTTTCTCGCCCCACTACTTCTCCTTAAGGTACCTCAACTGCTGCTCAAGATGAAGGAAAGGGCAAAGCCTTAGCATAAAAGCTATTTTCTTGTTTGCAAGGTTTAATAATAATCATCTATTTGCTTTCAGACTTTATGTAATAAATAGGGGATTTATTCAGGTAGTACCTAATTCAATTTATGTTTAATTTAGTATACAAAACTTCTATATTTAGTTATGCATTTTATTATACAATAAAGCTTTGTTATATTCCATACTTATTAGCCTGGTTTAGTCCATTTTGTAGATTGTCATGGTTTATTTCCGCAGGTTAAGGCCGACTAAGTCATCGCATGACATCACTGGGTTATCTCGAGGGGTTTGGCGATGGTTTAGGCTGAGTGGTCCTGGCCCATCGGGATTTGGGTCATCTCATGGTAACCAATCACGATTTTTATAATCATTCAATCAATGACAACATTTGATCGTGTTAAATTACCATGCTCGTAATATTGAAGTATATGGTAATCTAAAGTTGAAGGTGTAAATGATATAGTTATCATGAGTAACACCTATGACATAATCAAAGTTCTTTTGTTATAGCGGGTTGGTCCAGTACCTTGTTCCCTAACAATTACTCATGATCTCGATTTGTGTCCTTATATGCATGATCATCACATGACCATTAATCAAGATTCACACTAGTCTTAATTCATTGTAGTCTCCAGTATAGTGATTGACTAGGGACATTTATGATATTTGAAAAAAATACCCATGGATCTTATTATAAGGTAGATATGCAATCACTTATAGTTAAATGGAAAACAAACACCTCTATTTTATTAACTAAAATTATAAGATAATTTTATATCTACAACACATTCCCCAATATCTACCACTTGTACTAGTGTTAATGATTCATGTATCTAATACCTAATGATCTAAGATGACCGTCATATTTCACTTGTGGAAGAGCCTTTGTCAAAGGACCTACAACATTTTCTTTTGTAACAACTCTACATATCTTCGCTTCTCCCATCTCAAATATTTCTTAAATGAGATGATAACGTCTAAGTATATGTTTGGATAAGTGGTATGATCTTGGTTCCTTGGCATGTGCTATCACCCCGTCGTTGTCACAACATAATCAAATGGAGTTTGCTATACTAGGAACCACACAAAGCTCATATATGAACATTTTGATCCAAATGACCTCTCTAGCTTCATTGGACATTGCAATATATTTTGCTTCTATTGTAGAATCTACCACGGTTTCTTGGTTTGAACCTTTCTAGCCAACCGCTCCTCCATTTAAGGTAAACACATTCTAGACTGTGATCATAAGTCATCTATATCAGTTTGAAAACTTGCATCTGTGAAAACATTTACGACAAGCTTGTCTTCCAAACTTTCATAGATCAAGAACATTTTTTTAGTCCTTTTTAAGTTCTTAAGAATGTTCTTTACTGCTATCCAATGACTTTCACCAGTATCAGACTAATATCTTCTTGTTGCGCTTAAAGCGTATGATATATCTGGTCAACTACATAACATGGCATACATATTAGATCAAATAGTTGATGCATATGGAATTGTATTCATGCATTCTCGCTCATCATTAGACTTCAGAAATTGAGTTTTGCTAATACTTATACCATGAGACATTGGTAATGACCTTCTTTTAGAGTCTTGTATACTAAACCTATTCAGTATTTTGTCTATATATTTTTGACTTAGACTAATCAGCCATTTAGATTCATCCATAAAGATCTTAATCCCAATAATGTAGGTTGCATCTCCTATGTCCTTCATTAAGAGACACTTCCTTAACAAATACTTGACATTCTGCAAAATTGGGATGTCATTTTCAATGAATAATATACCATCAATATACAATACTAGGAAAACAAGCACGCTCCCACTAACCTTTTATATACAAAAGTCTCATCTTCATTTTTAATGAAATCAAATTCCTTAATTGCTTCATCAAAATGAAGATTCAAACTCTGAGAAGCTTGCTTTAATCCGTCAATAGATCTTTGAAGCTCACAATTTTCCTAAAGTTCTCAGGATGAACAAATTTTTCAAGTTGTATCATATACACATCCTCAAGTGACTTTCCTTCTAGAATAATCGTTTTGACATCCATTTGCTATATTTGAAAGTCATAATATGCAGCCATGTCAATTATAATTCTAATGTATTTAAGCATGGCTACAAGAGAAAAAATTCTAATCATAATCAACACCTCTAGTCTATCTGAAACCTTTTTACTACTCGTCGTGCTTAATAAGTATGCACATTGCCATCCATGTCGGTTTTCTTCTTGAAAACCTATTTACATCCAATGTTCTTACCACTATTAGGTAAATCAACTAGGTTCCAAACTTAGTTATCATACATGGAGTACATATCAGAATTCATGACACTAAGCCATATATTTAACTCAGGGCTAAACACAACCTCCTGATAAGTAGTAGGCTCATTTTGATCCACAAGCAACACGTTACTACCAGAAATTATAGTTTTTGTCACGACTTCGATTCCGTAGGGACAAGTTATTTTTCCGTCACCTATAGTTTTTGTCACGGTATTGTCACGGAAAAACTAAAGTTGCGTGTATTGTCACCGAACAACTAAAGTTGCGTTGACTCCGTTGCAAAAACATTTTTGTCATGGAAATTAGCATGACAAATATCTTTTATGACAAATCTCTGACATATTTATTACGAGATTATTACATGTCATAAAAAACACATTTTTGTTACGACTGTATTTGCGTCACAAACGTTTCATTAAACAACGAAGAAAAATATTTTACGTTGCAAGACTTTGTCCGTCACAAATACATGTTGTTACGACTTTGTACTGGTAATAAAAAATAATAATATTTTATATGTACATTGCTCCGTCACAAAAAAAAGTGTTTATATAAAAGTTATTGTAACTATCTTGCATCTGCCAATACAAAAATATTGCATCTATTAAAATATTAAGAATTTACTTTACTTGCATTACAAGGCCAACATTATGAATCTATTCAAAGTTTGATTTTTGTGATTTTGAATCCAAAGAACCAAAAAATGATAATACTTAATTTAGAAGTCTAACATAGCAAAATAAAATTAAACTTTGATAGGTTTCTTCATGGCTTAAATCTAACATAGTAAAATAAAATAAATCCATGTTTTCTTCAATGTTTTCACTCCATGCTTCTTCAATTTCTTCTTCACGTGAAGCTTTCTTCTAGTTCCCTTTGAAGTCTCATCCAATTGCGCATCTAAAATTTCAAAGTTATAAATATAAGTAATTGCACTTAAACACTTACATAAATAAAAAAATCTTTAATAAATCATAATGTAGTAATAAAATTTCAACATAACCTTCGCTTAAATTAAAGATTAGCAAAAAATTTTAAACATTTTGCAAACTTCCGCATGCATCAAATAATTCTACAAGTCAAATATAATCACCTTCATGAATCATAATGTATTACAGAAATTCCAGCAAAACCTCCCTTTAAATTTAAGACTCTTAAAAATTCCACCTGCATCAAATAATTCTACAAGTCAAATACATTCTTCTTTAGTGAACCGTAATGTATTACCAAAATTTTAGCAAAACATGTCCTTAAATTAAAGATTCACAAAAAATTTTAAGCATTGTGCAAACTTCAACATGCATCAAATAATCATCTAACTCAAATATATTCAAACATGCATAGTGCTTAAATTATTGGTGCAAATTTATGAGTTTCATTTGTAAAGAACATAAAATAGTAAAAATCTCAAAATATCATCAAAAGTTAGAGGGTCAACATATGCTAAAAGCATTAACAATTCTTGAAATAGTAGTTTAACTAGCAAATATCATTCAACTTAATGATAGAATAAATTTTCAAGTTTAGGAGATGAGTAAATGTTCAAAATAACAATCATGAAGGTGGATGCTCTTAAGTTGGTCACAAGGAGGTAATTCAAGATATTCTAGCAAAACTCAAATTATTACCTTTTTGATCGTTCACTTTTGAATAATCAACGAGCAGGATAACATCCATCATGAGAAGATGTTTGAACATGAGGCCTATGTGAGCTTCCAACATCTGAACTCTGACATGTAATCAAAAAAATCAATTAATTGTCTCATTTGTAATTTGAACATAATTAATAAACTTCAAGTATCAACAATAATGTCAATGAATTACTTCATTGACATTGATAGGCAGTTGAATTCCAGCTTTCTCCAGACATGCGTATATGTTATCTATTTGTGACTGCTTGTTTGTCTATAAACAATAAATTTTTAATAGATTGCCGTACTAGATTCATTAAAGAAATGATAACAAAACAACCTAAATTGATGAAATATTTACTTTTGTCATAGCAATTTCCTCGTGAAGGAGCTCATTTGTAGCATTTGCCTTTTCTTCTGCTCTCCGTATTGCAATATCTGCCGGACATTCGGGATCTTTCCCAAACACATCTTTAAATGAGGGTCCATGACCATAAGTTAGCACACGCCCGCGTTTTTCATCTCCTATTACCTTTTTAAAAACTTTCTCTCGAACTTCCGCTATTTGCTCTAACTCAAAAATTTGTGAAAGTTCATTTTGCAATTGCAACTAAACATAAAATTTGATATTAACATCAAAATGAATTGGTATGATGTAAACTAAATATGTATTACTAGTTATGAAGAAATAAATCTTTTCTTACAGCGAATTCTTTTGTATCTTCATTTGATCTAGCTCCTGCCCTTTTTTAATAAGCTGTCGACCATACCGAAACACAGTCTCTAGGTAGACCCTTATTTTCCCTCTTAAAGGTAAAATTGTCAAGTAAGAAATGATTATCTTTAAAAAATAGAGAACAATCAAAATTTTTGTAAGAACCTACTCGATTACCTTATGACGTACGTTCACGAAAGACTTGCGAACTGTTCGATGGCAAATAGTCTTATGTTTTCTATTTTCGGCATTTGTTTTAGCAATTTTTTGCATCAATATTAAAATACTTATCACACATATAAAAATGCATTAAGTTGAAATCCAACTTATTATTCATTTCCAAAAAACTAACTCAAAGATCTACAAAATTTTAAGGTAATTGAATAAAAGGAAGCATTGTATCCAATATGATGGAATTATTTTAATGAGCTGAAATCAAATGCAAGACTAAGAATGTTGATTTGTACCTTAACTTCATCTTCGTTCCAATACCTCATAAGTATTGGTCATTGTTCATCTTGTACCCGCTCATCAGGCACTCGAGTAAGAATATCTTCATCATCTTTGTGCTTCTCGTAATGCACTTTTAATGTATGTTTCCACGATCTCCTGGTATTGGCAACTTTCTCTAAACATTTTTCGTGAAACTCAAGTGGGGCATCAGTATTATCCTGTACTTAAACATTATGAAACTTAAACATATTATACAAATAATATATTATTTTCATTTATATAGTTATCTTCTAACCTGTACCTCACGCCAAATGGCATTCTTATTTTCTTCAAGCGCATCATTCCATGATTCATACGTTAATGGTACTAAAGACCTATTTCTAGCCATGATGCCTAATTGCGTTGAGAATTTAATCGAGGTTTTTCCAATAGGTTGCATGAAGTCATTAAATTGCAGCTTCAACCTATTTCCAGACCCCCAAATACGAATTGGACGAGCTGGACCTCTACCTTTCTTCGTTACTATAATTGATTGTTCCTCTATATGCAGAATTAATTAGAAATAGTGTTTGTAATATAAGAAATATTCGATATCAAAATTTAAAATTTTACCTTCATCAGATGAATGCATAAATGTTTCACTTGCTTTATCACTTTCATGCGATTGTTCAACTTGTGCTTGTTCTTTTGAATTGAAATAATCCTCCATAGTTCTATTGGAAGACTTTCCACGAGCCATGGACCTGAAATGATGGTAATTATAATGTTGAACAAATCATCATGAAAATCAAAAAATAATAAATTGAGTGACAATAATCAAAGGTAGCAAAATAATGACTCACTAACTTTCATAATATGGTACATAAGAATTTTATGAATAATCATGCACAATCCATTCTTTTCAATATTCAACATTGTTTACTTCTATTGTAGTTCCATCGACATCATGTCTCACGCATACGAAATTACTGTCACCTCCACTTTTCTTTCCAGCTAACTGTTGATGTTCACAATCTTCTATTTGTGAAATATTATCGAAAGCATCCTTGCTCGTCACTTTTAAAACAACATACCAATTAGGATCTAGAGGATCTCTCACATAGAAAGCTTGTTTCGCTTGAGCCACCAAAATAAAAAGGTTCGTCTCCAATTTGATTATTCCAATATAGAACACGACTAAAATTCACTAAGGTGAATTTATAATCATCTGTTTTCCTCCCAGTCTTATAGTCGATCCAATCACCTTTGAACAAAACAAACTTCAGGTTAGTAGGGTAAACTATCTCTAAAATATCAGTGAGCACTCCATAGTAAGTGACTTCTCCCCAACGTGGATTCTTATCATTAATATTGGCATAACTCATGGTACCTGCATCCATATATATACAACTATTTTGGGTTGCTCTTCTATTGTCGATTTCTTTAATGCGAAAATGCATACCATTTATTATATACCCCTTAAATCTCTGAGCATATTTACTAGGGCCATTTGCAAGCTTTTCAACTTCCTCTAAAAGTGTTCCATCTGACGACATTCGCAAATTGTGGACCTATAATTAAATTGATTCATATTTGCATTAATATACATTGAACGCATATTGTTTGAGTAGCAAAATTAAATATTACTTACATGATTCACAAGCCATGTATGGAATGTTTCATTGTGTCTTTTTCTAATAGTGCATTATGATGCACTTGACATTTCTCTTACAAGCTCCTCAAGGTGCATATTGAACATAATAATAGATAAAATTAGTTATTATAGTACCTATAATAATATTAAAAAAAACTTAAGATATTTCTTTACCTTTGAAATGGTAAAACCTCATCAGTATTAACAAGCACATATCTATGGACTTGGATCCATGTGATATTGTCGAGCAATACTACTTCTTCTTTTCCAAATGGTTGTCCACCGTCATTTCCACCATCATAATTTTGAAGTGCTTTATTCATTTTTGTCTCCACATTTTCGTCAATGTATCTTGAGCAAAATTCATACACTCATCCATCAAATAACTTTTTGCAATAGAACCTTCTAGATGAGCTCTATTCCGCACATATTTTTTAAGTGTGAGTAAAAACCTCTCAATCGGATACATTGATCGAAATTGAACATTTCCTGCAACCATTGATTCTTGAGCTAAATGCACTGGCAAGTGTTCCATGACATCAAAAAAAGATGGGGAAATATTTTTTTCTAAATGACATAACGTAAGTGATATACAATCATCAATAACCTTTAAATCAGAAAGTCTATTAACTTTAGACCACAGTTGCTTGAAGAAATGACTTAACTCAATAATTGGTGCAACAACATCGTTTGGCAACACTCCTTGAATAGCCAAAGGAAGTAATTGTTGTAAGAGAATATGGTTGTCATGACTTTTAAGACCTCGAATAACACGTTCTTTAACATTGACGCATCGTGAAATATTTGAAGAATACCCATCTGGCACTTTCACACTCTTCAATCTCTCTAAAAAGATAGTTATTTCTTTCTTATTCATTGAAAATCGTGCTGGAGGTATATAAAATTTATTAGAACCCCTTTTTTGAACATGTAAAGGTTTTCTAACACCCATTTCCTGTAAATCACGTCTTACATTCAAACCGTCCTTAGATTTTCCATCCACACCTAATAATGTAAAAAGCACATTGTCGCAAACATTCTTCTTAATATGCATCACATCCAGATTGTGGTGCATCAAATTATACTCCTAATACGGAAGTTCGAAAAATATACTATTTTTTTCCAACTATGCACCTTATTCTTGACAATGACAGGCTCCTCATCTTCTTCTGTTCGTCTTTTAACACTGCTTACTTTAATTTTTTTCATAAGATCTTCTTTTCTATACTCAGTAAGTATCTCATACTTATCTAGCTGATGTAACACCCCACTACCTGCAAATAGTTAGGCACATTATCCCACTCCCACTTCCCATCAAAAAATTTATCCCTCCAAAACTTATGATCCATAGGTAAAAATCTTCTGTGTCTTATAAAGCAATATTTACCACCATACTTCAACCATTGAGATTGTGTTTCTATATTGCAACAAGGACATGCGAACTTTCCTTTGGTGCTCAATCTTGAGAGATAAGCATAAGCGGGGAAATCACTAGTGGTCCACAACAATGCAGCATGAAGTTTGAATATTTCATTTGTGGATGCATCATATGTAAGTACACCTTCGTTCCATAGTTCTTTCAACTCTTCAATAAGTGGTTGCATGAATACATCTAGCTTATCCCCTGGTCTATATTTCCCATCAATGAGTGTTGATAAAATTAAAAATGGTTGTTTCATGCACAACCAAGGTGGCAAATTGTAACACATCAATACAACAGGCCAAGTGCTATGAACTAACGACATATTCCTAAATGGGTCAAATCCATTTGTTGCTAGTCCAAGTCTTACATTTCGTATTTCACTAGCAAATGAAGAATTTTTTGTATCAAAAGACTTCCAAGCTTGAGAATCTACAAGATGCCTCAATACACATTCATCAATTCGCTTTTTTGCATGCCATGTCATGAGTGAAGATGCTTTTGATGACATAAATAATCTTTTCAATCTAGGTTTCAATGGAAAACATCTCACTTGTTTAGCTGCAACTCGCTTTCCCCCATTTTTATTTGCAATTGTATTTTTACTTGTATTTGGGTCATTAGAATCATCTTCCCTATACCTTGATGTATGATGAATAACACATTCACCAATATCCTTATTTTCATCTTTGAAAAACATACAACGATTAGGACATACATCCCATGTTTTATAAGTAAAATCCAAATCTGTGGTCATTTTGCTTGCTTTGTAATATGAATTAGGTAATCGGAAGCCTTCAGGAAATGCTTCTATTAACAACTTAAGAAACAAAGTAAATGCCTTATCTGTCCAACCACTCATTACTTTCAAGCTCAACATCCGTACAATGAATGAAAGTTGAGTGAGTTTTTCACATCCTGGATATAATGGTTGTTCTGCATCTTTTATAAGGTTAGAAAAGGATTTGGTTTCTTCATTAGGACCAAACACTTGTGTAGATTCACTCGAGTTTCCAGTCTCCACATCATCAATATTAGGAATCCCAAATGCATCATATACCATTCCAACCATATCATCATGAAACGATTTATGTCTTTCTTCATTATCTTCGTAACAATTTGAATGAGTATTAGATTCGCCATGATAAATCGAATTTTTGTAATGATTTAAGAATCCATTTAAAATAAGATGTCCTTTAACCTTTTCTCTTGACTTTAAAAATCTATTGCAACGCTCCTTGCATGGGCAATAAATATTTTCCTTTGTCCCGTTATTTGCATCAGCGAAATGTGAAAATTGTTCATACCCATCCATACATTCTTGAGAATTTCGATCAACTAAAGATATCCAACTCTTATCCATTATTCCTGCACTGGGATTATCAAACATGACATTAACACAAATAAATTAATATTATTATAATAGAATATATTAATCATCCCTAGCAAATGTATGAACATGAAATTACAAACAACTATAACATCAAAGATGAAGCAATTACCTCAATACATGATTCGAATGCATTATAATGTTGATCATGACATGCTTTAGTGGTAAAATAAATATGAAATATTCTACCAAATACACAAATTGTAGGAATGTAAGAAAATTCACAACCTTGTATATGAGGCCATCTACCATATGACATGTATTCACTTTTTTCTATATTGTTCATAAAGGATTATAAAATTCGATAAATAGATTTAAAGTAGTTGTAGTGCTTATGCTACAGCTTTTATTGTAAGTGCAATATGTGAACTGTGAGAAATAGATTTAAAGTAGTTAGACCTGTTTTCACCAATTTGAAAAGGGAGAGTTGGGATCTGCCATTTAAAAAGGGAGAATGATTTTTATATTCTTATGCTTCTTATAATTACAGCAGTTCCTTGTTTTATATTGCAAAACTGCAAGCATCAAACAATATGTCACACTTTTGGTATATAAATTTGAATCAGTTTCTTCTTTTTTCCTCTTCTAAACATGCATTATATGTATAAACTTGTAAAAAACCCACTCTTTCTATGAAGGTCTTAGGTAAAGCTCAAAGCAGATTAAAGAAAATCTATTTAGCATGCTAACCTGTGGCTTTAAACCTGTTTCGTTTGATTTCCATTTTTTTTGGAAGAAAACCTATTTAGATTTCACTCTGATGGCTTTTCTATTTTGCAAAGGTTTGCTTACATTTTTAAAAGAAAGAAGTTTTGATTCACTTTTAAGGAGTTTGTTTGAATGGAATTCACGTAGCTTTAGCTGCTTCAATTAATTGTGCTTAAAGTTTTGGATGAATGTTGCTGCGGGTTTTTCTTATCTTTCATTATGATTGGGAGAGGATGGTAGTGTAGTTGTACTGTTGTAACTAGAGAATACTACGGGATCATAGGTGGGTCGCGTGTTAGTTTTGTTCTTTGCATATTTCATTCATTTATTTTTACAAATGCATATAACAAGCTTTGATGCATTTCCTTGGATTAGGAGGGGTTTAGAAAATGCCAGTTTTGGAAAGATGTTGTCTGCTTAATTGATTTCATTTTTTTTGTATGCCCAAATAAAATCAAAGCATGGTCTGGCATACATTTCACTTTTTGCCAAGTAAGAGGCCATTGTTTATGTGTAATTTTGTCATTTTACAGATCTAAAAATCATGATTTCAGTTGGATTGGCTACAATAGCATCAAGCACTTGTGATTTCAGAAAGGCTGTTTATGGAGAAAAGACATTGCGAGTTTTATGCATTGGCCATGGAGGTTGAAGTCTACCTTTATTTTCGCCGACCAGGGAGCAGAGGCACCGACCAGGGAGTAGAGGCACCGACCAGCGACCGGGGAGCAGAGGCGCCAACCAGGGAGTAGAGGTACCGACCAGCGACCAGGGAGCAGAGGCACCGACCAGGGAGCAGAGGCACCGACCAGGGAGCAGAGGCACAAGGGTGAGGCGTCGGCTAGAGGACGAGTAGGGAGCTCGCCGACTAGGGAGCAGAGGCGCGAGGGTAAGGCGTCGCCCAACAGACGACCAGGGAGCGGAGGCGGGAGGGTGATGCGTCGGCGAGATGCAGGATGACCAGGGAGGAGGCGCGAGGATGACGACCAAGGAAGAGGACGATGATGGATCAGAGAGGACGACGAAGTAGAGGCAGGAGGAGTGCGAGGAGGAAGACGACTACGACGAAGTGGAGGCGCGACGATGAGGATGACGACAACGGTGGATCGGAGGCTTGAGGAGGATGATTGGTGTGAGTAGTAGGGCGGATGAAGGAGGTGGAGGAGTGGGATGAGAAGGGCGAAAACAATAGAAGGGGTTTCGCGCAAAAAAATGGAAACAAAAAATTGGAAGGAGGTTGCAGGGGTTTCGCGCGTGCGTAAAAAATTGTGTTTTCTTTTGTTATGGAATAATGATTGTGAGCAAACACACTTTACATGACGAAATTTTTTTACCTTTTTGTGATGGAAACATGTTCGTCTCTGAAGCTTCTTTTCATCATGCAAAATCTAAATCGTGACAAAATAAGTGTTAATGTATAAAATCTTTGTTTACGATTAATGTACCGTTACTAAAACGCCTATTGGATACGCTTATTTTAAACCGTGACAAATGATTCGTTAAATTTGTAGTAAAAGCTCCAATTTCTTGTAGTGCATTAATAGTAAGAAATCCAAATCTCTCAAGTCGATGTCTTACCCTATTAGACTTAAACGAGTCTTATGATACATGTGAATCTTCAACTAGTTCAAGACTTTGTCGATCTCCCACTACGGTTGAGTGTTTATTGGTGGTTCATGAGTTTATCGAAGACTTACTTTATTTTCATTGTTGTCTTTTAAAATAACTATTTTCCATAAAGACATCATTCTAAGCAACTAACACTTTGTTCTCACTGGATTATAAGAGTAGTATCTTTTAGTTTCTTTAAGATAACCAACAAATACACACTTGGTAGACTTGGCTGATAATTTTTTTAAGACTTGTCATCATACAAAAACCTCATAGCCCCAAATCCTAAGGAAAGACAAAATTGGTCTTTTCCCAAACCACATCTCATATGGTGTTTTAACAACTGCTTTAGAAGGAACACGATTCAGTGTAAACAAGATAGTTTTTTAAGGCATAGCTCCAAAAGCAAATATGAAGATCTATATGACTCATTATAGATCAAATGATATCCAACAAAGAATGATTTCTCCTCTCAAAAACCTCATTCTATTATGGAGTTCCTGGAGGAGTTAACTGTGAGAAAATCCCATAGTTTATGAGATGGTCATAAAACTCTTAACTCTAATAGCAACTACCTCGATCTGATCAAAATGCTTTAATAACTTTACTAAGGTTATTTTTTACTTCATTTTGAAATGTTCGAAACATCTCGAAAGATTCACTTTTATGTTTCATGAGATACATGTAACCATATCTGCTGAAATCATTATTGAAATTAATGAATACTAATAACCACCTCTAGCCATTATGTTTATAAGATTGCATACATCAATATGTGTTTTACCAAATAAATTACTCGCCCTTTCACTATGTCTGATAAAGGGACTTTTTGTTATCTTGCCTTGTAAACAAGATACAAATGTTTCATATGACTCAAAATCAAATGAATCTAAAAGTCCATCATTATGGAGTTTAGATATGCATTTCGCATTAATGTGGCCAGTGTGACAATGCCAAAAGTAGGTTTGACACGAATCATTTAACTTGAATTTGTTTGAATTTTCATTAAGAATAGGAGTATCTAAGGACCTTTTAATGTTTAGAATATAAAGACCATCACAAAAATCAATATTCATATAGAAAACATCTTTACGAGAAATAGAGCATTTATTATTTGCAATAGTAAAATTAAAACCATTCAAATCCAAACATGAAACTGAATTGATGTTTCCACTCAAGGCAGGGGCATAATAACAATTATTTCAATCCAAAACAAGTCCACTAGGTAAAATTAACTCATAGCATACTGCAACCAATGCAATAACCTTTACTCTATTTCCAAATTATTGGATGACTTGTCCTTTCTTTACCTTTCTACTTTTAGTGAGACCCTACACATTTATACAAATGCGAAATCCATATCTAGTATCCAATACCTATAAATCACTAGTAGACAAGTTAACTTCAATAACCTAAGTACCTGAAGCAGTAGTTGCACTACTCTTTCCTTTCTTTAGATCTTGAAAATAAAGCTTGCAATTTTTAGCCAATGCCCAAGCGAATGATAGAAATGATAATTTCCTTATTTCTCTTTTTTCCTTCTGGAATTGTGAAATAGAAGCATCCTAAGGCTTGAATTGTTCCATAGGCTTTGTGATAGTCACAACAGCCTTGGCAACTTTAGCCATAACTTTGACCTTTTTCTTTATATCCTCTATTTTCTGTAGCATCAAACATTAGCAATGGGTTTTTTGACATTATGCTCAGTAGTTTTAAGCATCAAATGTAACTCCAAGATGGACTTCTTCATATTATTCATGTTATAGTTCATGACAAATTATTAATAACTATTAAATAGTGAATTCATGAACGAATTCGCAGCCACCTTTTGGCTTATGGAAATCTAAGTCTATCAGGATGGTCAATATAGCCATTCATTTTCAAAATGTGAGGACTAACTAACGCACCCTCAGCCATTTGGCAAAAATTAAGGTTCTAGACTGTCTCAAACCTTTCTTACCTAACCTACTATTGGAACATTTCCTTTAGCATCGTAGCTATATCATAAGCTTCCATGTGTTTCATGTCCTTTTAAGTTCAAGAACCATGATTGCCAACATAATGCATGAGACATCAGTTGATTCATTAACACAATAGTATGTGTATCCTTCACAGCTCTTAAAGCATTGCCTAGTGGTTCATAGAGAATAAGATCATCCAGGACATACAACTTGCGTTCACGTTTAAGAACAATTCTCAAGTTTTTGAGCTAGTCAAGAAAGTTTATCTAGACAACTTATCCTTCTCAAGGATGGATTGTAGTGACAAGGAATTAGTGTTATTTGAAGAAGCCATAAATCTAACAAAAATTATGCAAAAGTTCATTTTAGTAAAAATGAATAGAATTCAACTAAATTAACGACTCTCATGAAACCACTATGTTAATTTAAGGGACTAAAATCCACGTTTTGCCAAATTCCAAGACAGCAAAGGCATGACACTTGAAATAGGTTATTTAGGTATGTACCTTATACCAATTACATGATATATAACTTATAGTTGTTTTTAATGAAATTATGACATCTTATGTCTTATACAACAAATTCCAGTTACGAAAATTAAAAATCACCTAAAATTTCTTATTATTTTAGTAAATTAATTGACTAAACGTAACCTTTATTTTAATTTCGAAAATATTAATTAAAATGTAATTAATTAACTTGGGCCCACCCTTAACTTAATATCTTATCATAATCCAATTAGAATTTAAGATACTTCGAATCCTTATCCAATTCGAATTTCTTATATATCTCATCTATCTTATAGGATTTGTAATTCTTATTCGATTACAAGTTTATCTCTTATCTGACAGGAATATACTAATGAATAACTACAATGAGATATATGACCAAAACCAATTTTGATATTTATTCATACAAAATAAGCAATTGAATTAAGAAACGAAATATTAGTCATGCATTCAACACCAAAATCAAATTAAATTAATCATATTAACGTAATCATGATTTCTATCATGGAGACATATATAATTATTAAACATTACAATCACATTGAGTTCATCATATTAACCGAATCATGATTCATATCATGGAGGAATATATAATTTTTGAACAAAAATGAAATATGTATTCAACGCTATAATCACATTAACCTAAACATGACTTCTACTATGAACATACGAAATTCATGTAGTTCAATGTTAAAAACATATGCTAATCGAAATTTCTAAACATAAATTCTTTCATTGAATCAAATCATGTGTATATATCAAATATATGAATTGAGAACATGCTTTAATATCAATTTTTGATAACAATTATCACAAAATATATATGTCCATTATATATATACATTAATCAAGATAATGTTTTCACACATATATCATATATAAATCAAAGAAAATATGCAAACATTTAATAGAACCAAGCCTAAGGCTCTGATACCACTGTTGAGCTTTGAGGTTCATACGCAGCAAAAAATTCAAAATAATTTCTGAAAAACCCTAACATGACCAAAAATAATTTCCCTTAAACTAGATCTACAAAAAGCTTACCATACCTTAATCTGTAGTTTCCTTCTCCGATCGTTCGATTTTCAAAAAGTTTAAGTGCGTGTACTCTATCAAAATCCACACACGAATGATGACCATAATTAGGAGTGCAAGCCTCAAAAGAGATTGAAAACATATTTCTTTCTCTCCCAAAGTTCTGATAACTAGAAACTTTCAAAAAAAAAATTTATCTTTTTAAAGTTTTAACTTCTATTTATATGTGTAGATATGCTCTAATAAAAAACCTATTCATAATACAATTATTACATTTAACCAATTTAAGCGAATTACACTTATACCCCTATTAATAAGTTATCATATAATGAATCGTAAGGGCTTTTATGTCATGAATTTTATCATATAGAATACATTAGTTTAGACCAATTGAAATTTCACAAATCCATTCTTTGTGTGCGACCCAATAGGTTCATGCGATGTTGACTTTGAACAAAAACTATTTTGGTACATGAGTCATAAGCGGTCTCTAGCAAAGCATTATGACTACCCAAGTAAGATAAATATCAAAATCAATACAATCTAATGAATAACATATATCATATCCTTTTATCGTGTGATATCCTTTAAGTAAACTTAAGGCACAGAAAGTCGCCATTAATCTTCAATCGTACTTGTCTCGATCTTAAGGTAGACTAAAAACATCAAAGTGACATTAATCATATCAATTCACTTGGATTTGACCATTTAACAGTCTAACATATCGAGGGATCAACTGATATCTCTTTCTATATGAGAGGGACAAATTCTATCTTGATTACACATCTTCACATATTATTCGCATGGTAACCAATTACAATGTTTATAATTGTATGGTTAAAGACAACATTTAATTGTGTCAAATTACTATGCTCATAATATTGAAGTCTATGGTAATCCCAATTTGAAGGACTAAATGATATATTTATCATGAGTAACACTTATGACTTAATCTGTGTGGTGTTCTCATAGTGGGCCAATCTAGTACCTAGTTCCCTAACAAGTACTCATTATCTCAATTCGTATCCTTATATGCATGATCATCACATGACCATCAATTAAGATTCACACTAGTCTTAAGTCATTATAGTTCTCTATATAAGACTGACTAGGGACATTAATGATATTTCAACAAATACCTATGGATCTTATTATAAGGTAAGCGTGCAATCACTTATAATAAAACAACAAACGAAAATCAACATTTTATTAAGTAAAATTATGTGATAAATAACGTTTGTAGATTGACATAGAGCACATTCCCCAACATGCATGACCAAGAATGATAAAATGCAATGCAGACTAGATACAATTACAGGTACAAAGATAAATTCCATAAATAGTAAAGATCACTGTAGGGTTTACTTACCACCAAATCAACTCAATGTTGGTTGTGAAGCCTCACACAACGTTTTCTCAGCTTTCACTTGTTTTAATTGGTTTCAAGAACCACAACGTTACCTAAAACCATTGAGAAACCTGGATAAGCTCCCTTTTCAAATTTTATAAGGTTTACACAAATTTTCGAGTTATTTTGATTTTTTAAGTCTTAAAAACCTGGAATCACTCCAAATTCAACTCCTCTGATGTATGGATTCCAATTTTGACTGCAAATTGTAATTCAAAATAAAGAATTACTGTTTACAAGGCATTTAAATAATTTTAAAAATTTTAGACATTTTCAGGTATCGTAGCATGTATTATGAAGAAAAACCCTAGTATAAATCCTCAAAAAAATTCTGAAATCCTCATTTTTTATAAAATTCCTTATTTTCATGATTTTTTTCTATTTCTCTAGAATCTTTTTTCCATTTGCTTGCCTTTTTCTTAAATTGTTTGACCCTTGAAAGCATGTTCTGTTCTCTAGTTGAATAGAAAATTTTTTCTTGTCGAGGTTATTGGGTTTGGTTTCAGGGCTTTTCGAGAAGGGATACAAGGTCAAATCCATCCTCGGATGGCCCGAGCCGCCCATCTTTAACTACCATTAACGACCCATAACAACAACGTACAACATCAACGATCAACAACATTCAACAACTACAACACAATCACCTTGGTCTCCATCTTTCATTTGATCTCTCTCTCTCTTCTTCTCGATCTCACCTTCTATAAATTTCGATCTCTCTATGTGTGAACAAAAATAGGTGAGGCAGTTCTGTTTAGTATGGAGGTATACATTCGATTTCTTTGTGATTCGCATTGTACGAATCTCGAGACTAATCTAATGTTTCCATTTTCTGTAATACAATTTGATCTTCTTCAATATATGTATTATATATCTCGAGGTATATCTTTAAGCTATTAATAAGATAATCACCACCTTGAACCGACTTAAATAAGATCAATTATATTAATATCCTCGAGATAAATATCGCATACATCGAGGTAGATAAAAATGGTTTTCTAACCATAATTTAATTTTTCTTTCGATGAGGCTGCTTGAATCTCGAGGCATGGGCACACCTCTCCAATAATAATGTAAAACCATTCCCTTCCTCAATGCTCATGCTATGTGTATCTCGAGGCGAATCCAATGTATATTTTTTAATTATGAATTAAACTATATGATTCATTTATATATATTGATATATATATATATATAATTTATATATATGCACGTACGTATTTTCGCGGTAGTAAATTCGCTACGCGCTTCGAAGACCATCCACGGGCATGTACATTGTTGTACATCCCAGTTGTGTCACCCTCAACCCCGCATGTCACTAGCCGCCAACCATTTTATTAAATATTTAATTTAATTTCATGATTATCTCTTATTTTTTGTTCCAAATTAAATTTAAAAAAATACCGCAATTTCATCAAAAATTGAGAAATATTCACAACGCACTCCAAAACATCGCGGACACCGCATATACACTTCAACTTAACCCTATTTCATGTCGAATAGAGTATGATATACCTATTAGTTACGCGACAAACAAAAATAATATTTTAGAATTATCGTCCTCGGTCCATAATACATGGGTTCCACTTCAACTACTTAAATACCAATGTAAATCAGAAAATACTTAATTAGTCACCTAACAAAGTTTTTAAAATTCAGGAATATCATAAATGTTGGTTTTTTTTATACGTAGTGAAAAATTCAAAACAATTTTGAAAACCTCAATAGGATCGAAAATAAGGTCCATTTAACTAGATCTACAAAAGTAAAACATACTTTAATCTGTGATTTCCTTATCTGATTGTTTGATCTTTAAGATGTTCAAGTGCTCATTCTCTATCAGAAATCTATACACGAATGGTGAACACAATATGGAGTGCTAGCCCCTAGAGAGATAGAAAACTTTTTTTCTTCCTCTCCCAAAATCTAGAGAACTCGAAAACAGCCAAAAGCAAAAATCTTCTTTTGTTTTAGGGTTTCAACCTCTAGTTATGTGTATATAGGCCTTCACTAAAAATCCTACTCGTAATACAACTATTGTATTTAGACAGTTTAAGAAAATTACACAAACGCCCCTACTAATAAGTTATCATATAACAAACTGTAAGGTTTTTTATGTCATGAATTTTATTATATAAAATTCATTACTTGACCAATTGAAATTGCACAAAGCTATTCTTTATGTACGACCCAATAGATTCATGCGATGTTGGCAATTAACTAAAATCATTTTGAGACACAAGTTATACGTGCTCTCTAGTAAGGCATTATGACTACCCAAGTAGCATGAATATCAAAACCGATACATCCTAATTAATAACGTATATCATATCCTATTATTGTACGATATCCTTTGATAAACTTAAGATGGAAAGTCACCCCTAATTTTTAATCGTACTAGTCTCTAACTTTAGGCATACTAAAAAACACCTAAATGACATTGATCATATCAATTCACATTGACTTGGCCATTATCAGTCTAACATATCGCGGGATCCATGGATATCTCACTCTATACAAGAGTGACAAGTTCTATCTTAATTACATACCTTCATATATTATTTATATGATAACCAATCACAATCCTTGTAATAATCTAATTAAAGATTATGTTTGATTATATTCAATGACCATGCTGCTAATATTGAAGCCTATGGTAATCTTAAGTTGAATGACTAAATGATATATTTATAATGAGTAACAGATATTATATAATCCATGTTGTGTTCGGACAGCAGGTTTATCCAGTACCTTGTTCCCTAGCAAGTACTTATGATCTCGATTCGTATCCCCATACGAATTATTATTACATGACCATCAATCAAGATTCACAATAGTTTTTATTCATTATAGTTCCTAGTATATTGACCGACTAAGGACATTTAGGATATTTCAATAAATATCATTGGATCTTACTGTTGGGGCATGTGCCCTAGGTCAATCCATTAACTGTCTTTATGAGTACTTTTAGTTAATAAAATAGAGGATTTCATTTGTTGTTTATTATAATTAATTTGCATGTTTACATTATAATAAGATCCATGGGTATTTACAGAAATATCCTAAAATTCCCTAGTCGATCATTATACTGGGAACTATAATGAATTAAGACTAGTGTGAGTCTTGATTGATGATCATATGATGATTATACGTATAGGGATACGAATCAAGATCACGAGTACTTGTTAGGGAACAAAGTACTGGACCGACCCGCTATGAGAATATCACATGGATTAAGTCATAGTTATTTCTCATGATAGGTATATTTCTCAGTCCTCTGACTTGAGATTACCAGAGACTTCAACATTAAGAACACAATGATTTGACACTATCAAACCTTGTCTTTAACCGGACGATTATAAAGTTTGTGATTGGTTATTGTTTGAGCAATGTGATGAAGTTTTGTAATCAAGATAGAATTTGTCCCTCTCATATTAAGAGAGATATCCAGTGGATCCCTCGATGTGTTAGACTGTTAAAAGGCCTAGTCTAAGTGAATTGATATTGATCAATGTCACTTGGATGTTTTCAATCTACCTAGAGATCGAGACTAGTACGATTGAACATGTTGGATGACAATTCCATGCCTTATGTTTGATCAAAAGGATATCGTGTGACAAAAGGATGTTATATACACTATTGTTTAGGTTGTATCGATTTGATATTCGTACAACTTGGGTAGTCATAATGTCTTGCTAGAGGCCGCTTATGACTTGTATACTAAAATGTGTTTTGGTACACTGCCAACGTTGTATGAGACTATTGGGTCGCACACTAAGAATGGTTTTGCGAGATTTTAAGATGGTTCAGAAAAATGAATTTTATATGATAAAATTCATGACGGAAACGTCCTTGTGGTGTATTACACTTAGGGCTGGCAAAAATACGGGAACGGACAAAAACGGGAATGGGCACCCATTTCAAAAATGTTTAAATGTGATGTCCGGTCCCGGTCCCGTTTTTAAAACAGGACCGATTTGTTTTTCCGGTCCCGTATGTTTTACAAACATACGGGACCTGTTTTGCCTGTTTTTTTTTTTAAATAATTAATTATTTTGATTCATCCTAACTTCTTCCAGAATTCCACCTCCCCAAAATCTAAGAATTCAAAGTTTTAGATTCAATGAATAAATTTCAACAAACAATAGCATTCATCAAATCAAAATCAAATCACCAATAAAACTACAGATCCAAATCTGTACCTCCCAATCAAACCCTAACGCCACGGGGGGCGGTCGCGGTCGCCGCCGCCAAGAAGCCGAAGTGGCGCGCCGCCTAAAAACGACAAGAACCCGGACCCCCCCCCCGATCCCCCCATCATGATCGTCCAAAAACCGATCCCCCTCTAGTCTTCCCGTCTCTTCATTCCATCATTTTCGCCTCCGTCTCCCTCCTCTCGTCCCTCGGATTCTGCTCTCCCTCGGTCTCTCTCGATCCCCCTCCTCGGCGTCCTTCCCTCTCCGTCTCCCTCTCTCGCCCTCTCGTCTCTCGGCCCGCCTTAAACCTAACCCCTCTCGGCCTCTCTCTTGTCGACCACTTGCCCCCACCCTTCTCGGCCTCTCCTCTCTGCCGCCTCGATCCCTCTCGTTCTCGCCCGCCGCCGTCCACCCACGTACGCCGACCCTCTTAGATCGGTGCCACATTCGGCGATGGCGAGAGGGCGGGAGAGCGAGCAGATGGTTTGGTGAGAGACCGAGCGTGAGACGGACCCGGTGAGCGTGAGACGGTGAGATGTGAGTGTGAGAGGGAGAGAGACAGTGAGATGTGAGTGTGAGAGGGAGAGAGACAGTGAGATGTGAGAGAGAGAGGGGGAGAGAGAGTGAGAGAGAGAGAGACGTGAGTGTGAAAGAGAGAAAGTGAGAGTGAGAGGCCGAGAGGGTGAGATTGAAATTAGGTTATAGGGTATGAAATTACTTATATACCCTTCAAATTAATTAATAAACGGGTACCCGTTTTTTAAAAAAATTTGTCAAGTCCCGGTCCCGTATGTTTAAACGGACAAAAATTTTTGTCTAGTCCCGTATGTTTTTCACAAAAATACTGCCCAGTCCCGTATAAAACGGGACCGGACGAAATGGGCAAAACGGGACTGGGCATATTTTGCCAGCCCTAATTACACTTATACTTCTTTAAGTAGGGGTATATGTGTAATTTACTTAACCGTCTATATACAAGGGTTGTATAAATAGACGCTTTAAGTTAGAATACACTAACGAAAGATCAAAAGGCCGAAACTATATTTTCGTTTTAGAAACGACTTATGATTTTTGGTATGCTCTGGATCGTTTTTGGAGAGAAACAAAAAGATTTGGTATTCTCTCGATGCTAGCACTTCGAATCTCGGTCGCCGTTCGTGTGTGGACTACTGGTAAAGGGCGTTCGTCGTTGGCAGCACCTTAGAGATCGATCAACCTTCAGAAAGGTATATTGCGACTGAGGTATGATTAAGTTTTTCATGGTTTAAATGTTTTTAATGGAATTAGATTCGGATCCTGTTGGGGTTTTTGTCAAAATTGTTTTTGTAATCTCCGCTGCGTATGAACCCCAAAACCCAACAGTGGTATCAGAGACGTCGAGTTTGATTCCATTAAATTCATTGCATGTTTTCTTCTGATATATACATGATATATGATTGAAAGCATGTTAATAGTTGATGTATATGTTCGAAATTAATTATTTATCTTGTTATATCTATCTTTATCAAATGGAAACTTCATAACAAAATAGATATAACATGATAAATAAATAATTTCGAAAATTAATTATTTATTTTGGATTTAAAATATTCGAATCATAGTATATCACCAATAACAAGATTCTTGATATTTATCTCATATTCTAATTTGTTATCTATCTTTATCAAATGGAAACTTCATAACAAAATAGATATAACAAGATAAATAAAAAATTTCGGAAATTAATTATTTATAAATAAAAAATTTCTAAAATTAATTATTTATAAATAGATAATTTCGAAAATTAATTATTTGCAATTTCGGTTTTCATCTAAATAATTACAAACATGTAATTGAATCATGAACTACTATCCCAATCGAACCTAATGGTGTCATGGATCACAGAACACGAAATTCAATTCATTAAAATTATTTGAATTGACCTAACATGGTTACTAGCATGTACGAAACTGATTTTAATTAAATCACGAATATGTGTATCATATACACAAAACATGATAATAAATCTCACAGAAAACTTATGTATATCACATATACATCAACTATTAACATGCTTTCAATCATTTATCATGTATATATCAGAAGAAAACATGCAATGAATTTAATGGAGTCAAACTCGATGACTCTGATACCACTGTTGGGTTTTGGGGTTCATACGCTGCGGAGATTACAAAAATAATTTTGACAAAAACCCCAACAGGATCCGAATCTAACTCCATTAAAAACGTTTAAACCATGAAAACCTTAATCATACCCCAGTCGCAATATACCTTTCTGAAGGTTGATCGATCTCTAAGGCGCTGCCAAAGACGAACGCCCTCTACCAGTAGTCCACACACGAACGGCGGTCGAGATTCGAAATGCTAGCTTCGAAATTATCTATTTATAAATAATTAATTTTCGAAATTTTTTATTTATAAATAATTAATTTTCGAAATTATTTATTTCTCTTGTTATATCTATTTTGTTATGAAGTTTCTATTTGATAAAGATAGATAACAAATTAGAATATGAGATAAATATCAAGAATCTTGTTATTGGTGATATACTATGATTCAAATATTTTAAATCCAAAATAAATAATTAATTTTCGAAATTATTTATTTATCTTGTTATATCTATTTTGTTATGAAGTTTCTATTTGATAAAGATAGATAACAAATTAGAATATGAGATAAATATCAAGAATCTTGTTATTGGTGATATACTATGATTCAAATATTTTAAATCCAAAATAAATAATTAATTTTCGAAATTATTTATTTATCTTGTTATATCTATTTTGTTATGAAGTTTCCATTTGATAAAGATAGATAACAAATTAGAATAAGAGATAAATATCAAGAATCTTGTTATTGGTGATATACTAGGATTCAAATATCTTAAATCCAAAATAAATAATTAATTTTCGAAATTAATTATTTATCTTGTTATATCTATTTTGTTATGAAGTTTCTATTTGATAAAGATAGATAACAAATTGGAATAGGAGATAAATATCAAGAATCTTGTTATTGGTGATATACTAGGATTCAAATATCTTAAATCCAAAATAAATTAACAAATTTTCGAAATTATTTATTTATCTTGTTATATCTATTTTGTTATGAAGTTTCTATTTGATAAAGATAGATAACAAATTGGAATAGGAGATAAATATCAAGGATCTTGTTATTGGTGATATACTAGGATTCAAATATCTTAAATCCAAAATAAATTAACAAATTTTCGAAATTATTTATTTATCTTGTTATATCTATTTTGTTATGAAGTTTCTATTTGATAAAGATAGATAATAAATTAGAATAAGCGATAAATATCAAGAATCTTGTTATTGGTGATATACTAGGATTCAAATATCTTAAATCCAAAATAATTAATTAATTTTCAAAATTATTTATTTATCTTGTTATATCTATTTTGTTATGAAGTTTCTATTTGATAACAAATTAGAATAGGAGATAAATATCAAGAATCTTGTTATTGGTGATATACTAGGATTCAAATATCTTAAATCCTAATTGGATTAGGATAAGATGATTAGTTAGATGTGGGCCCGGGTTAATTAAAATGTTTTAATTGACTTAATTTCGGATAAATTAAGGGGTTAATTTATGATAATAAAATCAGCGAAAATTTTGATTTTGTATAGCGAATTTTAATTTTTGGAATTGCGATTCGTCTTCTAAAAAAAAAAAAATTTCCAAATTGTGTAGTGATTGAACAAATCAATAAAATATATGATATTTCATTGTTTACATGAAATCACTAAAACTGACTAAAATCCCTCTATTAAATTTTAAGTCTCGTGCCATCCATTTTAAACACTTATCAAGGCCTCGATCACACTAATATAGTTTCAGCCATAGTTGGGTGTTTTGTGTTATCTTGGTGAGACAAGTTGGGTAAGAGTAGCTTAATGTTTAAAATGGTCTGACTTAATAAAGCCATCAAAATAGTTTTGAGCTTTAGGCAAATGATGAGATAAAAACATGCTAAGACATAAGATGTCCCATGTCTCATAAAAGGATCTAAAAATTACATAAGATGTAATTGGTAACTGTTACCTAGCTAAATAATCTAGTTCTGCGTTTCATGCCATAGCAGTCATAGAATTAAGTGAAATATGAATTTTAGAACCCTAAATAAACAGTACGTTTTAGGAGGGTTGTTAATTTAGTGGGAGTCTATTTCTCTATACTAGAATAAACTTTGCATAATCTTTATTGTAGATCAATGGCCTCTTCAAGTAACAATAATCCCCAGTCACTGCGATCCATCCTTGAGAAGGATAAGCTATCTGGGACTAACTTTCTTGACTGGTTCAAAAACTTGAGAATTGTTCTTAAGCATGAACGCAAGTTGTATGTTCTGGATGCTTCAATCCCTGAGGACCAACCAGCTAATGCTACGAAAGCTGTGAAGGATGCACATAATAAGCGTGTCAACGATTCTACTGATGTTGCATGTATTATGCTAGCAACTATGGTTCCTGAACTTCAGAAGGACATGGAACTAATGGAAGCCTACGACATGGCCGTAAAGTGAAGGAAATGTTCCAACAAAGAAGCTAGGCAATAAAGGTTCGAGACAGTCAAGAACCTACATTCTTGCAAGATAACTGAGGGTGCGTCAGTTAGTCCTCATGTTCTGAAGATGAAGGGCTATGTTGACCGGCTTGATAGACTCGGATTTCCCATAAGGCAAAAGTTGGCTATGGATTTGATCCTGAATTCATTACCAGAAAGTTACTCATAATTCGTGATGAACTACAATATGAATAATATGGAGAAATCAATTTCGGAGTTGCATTTGATGCTCAAAACTACTGAACAAAATATCAAGAAACCCTCTAGTAATATGTTGATGGTCTAAAAAGGAAAGGGAATGAAGAAGAAAGGCAAAGGCAAGGCTAGAGTTGCCAAGGCTGTTGCTGCACCTGTCGCAAAGCCTATGGAACAAGTCAAGACCCGGCCTATTCTTGCTTCAAAACACCCAAAAGAAAAGGAAAAAAATTGTCATTTATGTAATCAAACCTATCTTTGGCATTGTCGTCTCGGACACATAAACGAGAAACGCATAACGAAGCTCCATAAAGATGGGCTTCTAGATTCATTTGATTTAGAAACATATGAAACAAGTGTATCTTATTTACTAGGCAAGATGACTAAAAGTCCCTTTAC
Source organism: Stephania yunnanensis (assembly GCA_039657365.1). Taxonomy (NCBI): domain Eukaryota; kingdom Viridiplantae; phylum Streptophyta; class Magnoliopsida; order Ranunculales; family Menispermaceae; genus Stephania; species Stephania yunnanensis. Next base: position 14,833,842 of record CM077592.1, read on the forward strand.
TGGACAAAGTGAAAGGGCAAGTGATTTATTGGGTCTAATACATACTGATGTATGCGGTCCTATAAACACAATGGCTAGAGGAGGTTATCGATTTCATTACATTTACGATGATTTCAGCAAATATGGTTATGTATATCTTATGAAACATAAAGTGAATCATTTGAGATGTTTCGAACGTTTCAAAATGAAGTGCAAAATCAACTTGGTAAAACTATCAAAACACTTCGGTCAGATCGAGGTGGTGAATATTTAAGCCAAGAATTTGATGATCATCTTAAAAATTGTGGGATTGTCTCCCAATTGACTCCACCAAAGAACTCCACAATGGAATGGAGTTTCGAAAGGAGAAATCGAACCTTATTAGATATGGTTCGATCTATGATGAGCCATGCAGATCTTCCATTATCCTTTTGGGGTTATGCATTACAAACTGCAGCTTTCACTCTAAATCGAGTTCTTTCTAAAGCGGTTGATAAAACACCATATAAGATATGGTACGAGAAAAGACCTAGTTTATCTTTCCTTAAGATTTGGGGTTGTGAGGCTTATGTAAAACGACAAGTCTCAGACAAAACTAGCACCTAAATCTGACAAGTGTTTATTTGTGGGGTATCCTAAGGAAACAAAAAGATATTACTTTTATAATCCCGTCGAGAACAAAATGTTTGTTGCTCGGTTTGGTGCCTTTATGGAAAAACAACTTATTTCAAAAGACACTAGTGGGAGAGAAATAAATCTTGAAGAAGTTCAAGAATCATAGATAAACCATGAACTGCTACTGGAAGTTCAACAACGTTCTGAACCAGTCGAACCTCCGCAAGTGACACAAGGCCCACGTAAATTTTGTAGGGTAAGACATGAGCCAGAGAGATTAGAATTTCTCATTACTGGTAGTCGTGATGTGTTGCTTATGGATCAAAACGAGCCCACCACTTATCAGGAGGCTATGTCTAGACCAGACTCAGATAAATGGCTAAGTGCCATGAACTCTGAGATGCAATCCACGTATGATAACCAAGTTTGGAACTTGGTTGATTAACTGAAGGTGGTAAGACCATTGGATGTAAATGGGTTTTCAAGAAGAAAACCGACATGGATGTCAATGTGCATACTTTTAAAGCAAGACTTGTAGCAAAAGGTTTCGGGCAGACTCAAGGTGTTGATTATGATGAAACTTTTTCGCCAGTAGCCATGCTTAAATCCATAAGAATTTTAATTGACATTGCTGCATATTATGACAATGAGATATTGCAAATGGATGTAAAAACAACATTTCTTAATGGAAAGCTGCTTGAGGACGTGTATATGACACAACCTGAAGGTTTTGTACATCCTGAGAATTCTAGGAAGGTATGCAAGCTTCAAAGATCCATTTATGGATTAAAGCTAGCTTCTCGGAGTTGGGATCTTCGTTTTGATGAAGCAATCAAGGATTTTGGTTTTATTAAGAACGAAGATGAGCCTTGTGTATACAAGAAGGTCAGTGGGAGTGTAGTTTTTCTGGTACTGTATGTTGATGATATATTACTCATTGGAAATGACATCCCAACATTGCAGAGTGTCAAGTCTTGGTTAGGGAAGTGTTTCTCAATGAAAGACTTAGGAGATGTAGCCTATATCCTACGGATAAGGATCTATAGTGATAGATCTCAGAGGCTAAACGGTCTAAGTCAGAGTACTTACATAAACAAGGTGCTGAATAGGTTCAGTTTGCAAGACTCTAAAAGAGGATTGTTGCCAATGTCTCATAGCATAAGTCTCAGCAAGACTCAATGTCCTAGGACAAATGATGAGCGAGACCGTATGAATAAGATTCCATATGCATCGGCTATTGGATCTATCATGTATGCCATGCTATGCACTCGACCTGATGTATCATATGCTTCGAGCACTACAAGCAGATATCGATCGATCCGGGTGAGAGTCACCGGATAGCAAGAAAGAACATCCTTAAGTACTTAAGAAGGACTAAGGAAGTGTTATTGGTCTATGGAGGTTTTGAAAATGATCTAGTTGTAAATGGTTACACAAGATGCAAGTTTTGAAACTGATATAGATGATTTTAGATCGCAATCTGGATATGTGTTTATTTTGAATGGGGGTGCAGTAAGGTGGAAAAGTTCGAAACAAGAGACAATGGCAGATTCTACAACAGAAGCTGAGTATATTACAGCGTCCGATGCAGCAAAGGAGGCAGTTTGGATCAAAAAGTTTATTTATGAACTAGGTGTGCTTCCAAGTATTGCTAACCCTGTTTGTTTGAATTGTGACAATAACGGGGCAATAACACAGGCCAAGGAACCTAGATCACACCAGAGATCCAAACATATACTCAAGCGTTTTCATCTCATCAAAGTAATTATTGAGAGGGGAGACGTAAAGATTTGCAGAGTACCTACTGAAGACAACGTTGTGGATCCATTGACAAAAGCTCTTCCACAAGCAAAACGTGATGGTCATGTTAGATCATTAGGCATTAGATGCATATATGATTGACCCTAGTACAAGCGGGAGATGTTGGGGCATGTGCCCTAGGTCAATCCATTAACTGTCTTTCTGAATACTTTTAGTTAATAAAATAGAGGATTTCATTTGCTATTTATTATAATTAATTTGCATGTTTACATTATAATAAGATCCATGGGTATTTACAGAAATATCCTAAAATTCCCTAGTCGATCATTATACTGGGAACTATAATGAATTAAGACTAGTGTGAGTCTTGATTGATGATCATATGATGATTATACGTATAAGGATACAAATCAAGATCACGAGTACTTGTTAGGGAACAAAGTACTGGACCAACCCGCTATGAAAACATCACATGGATTAAGTCATAGTTATTTCTCATGATAGGTATATTTCTCAGTCCTCTGACTTGAGATTACCAGAGACTTCAACATTAAGAACACAATGATTTGACACTATCAAACCTTGTCTTTAACCGGACGATTATAAAGTTTGTGATTGGTTATTGTTTGAGCAATGTGATGAAGTTTTGTAATCAAGATAGAATTTGTCCCTCTCATATTAAGAGAGATATCCAGTGGATCCCTCGATGTGTTAGACTGTTAAAAGGCCTAGTCTAAGTGAATTGATATTGATCAATGTCACTTGGATGTTTTCAATCTACCTAGAGATCGAGACTAGTACGATTGAACATGTTGGATGACAATTCCATGCCTTATGTTTGATCAAAAGGATATCGTGTGACAAAAGGATGTTATATACACTATTGATTAGGTTGTATCGATTTGATATTCGTACAACTCGGGTAGTCATAATGTCTTGCTAGAGACCGCTTATGACTTGTATACTAAAATGTGTTTTGGTACACTGCCATCGTTGTATGAGACTATTGGGTCGCATACTAAGAATGGTTTTGCGAGATTTTAAGATTGTTCAGAAAAATGAATTTTATATGATAAAATTCATGACGGAAAAATTCATGACGGAAACGTCCTTGTGGTGTATTACACTTATACTTCTTTAAGTAGGGGTATATCTGTAATTTACTTAACCGTCTATATACAAGGGTTGTATAAATAGACACTTTAAGTTAGAATACACTAACGAAAGATCAAAAGGCCAAAACTATATTTTCGTTTTAGAAACGACTTATGATTTTTGGTATGCTCTGGATCATTTTTGGAGAGAAACAAAAAGATTTGGTATTCTCTCGAAGTTAGCACTTCGAATCTCGGCCGCCGTTCGTGTGTGGACTACTGGTAGAGGGCGTTCGTCGTTCGCAGCGCCTTAGAGATCGATCAACCTTCAGAAAGTTGTATCCCGACTGAGGTATGATTAAGTTTTTCATGGTTTAAACGTTTTTAATGGAATTAGATTCGGATCCTGTTGGGGTTTTTGTCAAAATTGTTTTGTAATCTCTGCTGCGTATGAACCCCAAAACCCAACAGTTACTATAAGGTAAACATGTAATCACTTATAATAAAACAACAAATGAAAACTTTTAATTTATTAACTAAAATTAAAAGATAAACAATGTTTATAGATTGACCTAAGGCACATTCTGCAACAACAAATTACCCTCGAAGACGTTGATTTTGGTTCGAGCAATTTTATAAATAAGTTCGAGATAGCAAAATTGGAGTTAAGTAAGGAGAAGGTTCATCACCATGTCTATCAGATAAAATTTTGCAGGAAAGGCCAATTCTTGAAATTTAATTAAGACATCCTCTAGAACCACTATCGGGTGTACAATCGACCTATCCACAAGGATTCAAATACAAGAGAGAGACATAACATTAATAGATGCACCTAAATCGCACATAACTTTCTCAATAAATGTATCTCCTATCTTACATGTAATAAGAAACATGCCAAGGTCTTAACATTTATTGGGTATTTTTTTCTCAACACTATCCCTACAAATTTACCTTTTCCTTATTGACAAACTTGTCTTTGCTTAACTTCTTGAGCTCTAGATCTTCCATAACTTCGTGCTCCTCTTAAATATCTAACTCCATTTCAGTTTGGTGTTGAAGAGTCTCCAACACTTTCTTAGTCTAGAAACAAAGTATTTATGGGAAATGAGCCCCAATTATTACCTCGCACTATTGTCTTATCAACGAGGTCTCATCTTGCTTAGTTGGTATTTGATGCTTAATTTTGTCAACCTTATGATCCCTCGACTCAGTCCTACTTTACAATAATACGGCATTCGCATGCGCCCTTAGGTTCGGGATTGATTGTTATGGTAATATTTCTTGATCATCGAGTCTCCTTAGCTGTAAAGCAATTTGTATTGTGCAATGTCTTTAGAGAGTTTATCTTGATTGGTGATGAGAGCCCTTAGCATAGTTTCTAAAGACCCTAACTCTGGGAAGGTTGAGATTATGGAGGGGGAGGTTGTCCCTTTAGAATGTAGTAGCGAATGTCTTGATTTTGTTGTCCATAACTAAGATAGGGGCTTTTCACGGCATGATTGTAGGTATTTCTAGATTGGTTGCCGATTTGATTCCTAAAGTGTCCTTGGAGTCAGTTGCCTTTAGCATTGGCTTATTCATCCTCCAACAAGGTAGAACAAGAATCAGTGAAATGGTTACTTGACACGTGTCAAGCGTGCACAATAGTTTTCCATATTTTCCTATTATTTGTAGTAGTGGAAATGGGATATCGTCTCAAAAGGGATTTTGCAAATCTCTTGTGAACTAAGGCTACCCTATAGTTATATAGCCTTTCATTTTTAGAACATGAAAACTAATTGATGCACCCCTAAGTCATTTTGCAAGTATGAAGGTTCTTGGTTGTCTCAAAACCTTCTTGCTTTGCCTGTTGTTACAACATTTCGTTCAGCATCATAGCCATGTCATAATCTTCCATGTGTTCCATGTCCTTCTGAAGTTTAGAAACCATGGTTGCCAATATAATGCAAGCAACATCAGTTGAGTCGTTGACATGCTTAGTATGTGCATCCTTCATGGCTCTTAAAGCATTGGCTAGTGGTTCCTCAGGAATAGGATTATCCCGGACATACAACTTGCATTCATGCTTAAGAACGATTCTCATGTTTCTAAACCAATCAAAAAAGTCTGTCCCCGACAACTTATCCTTCTCAAGGATGGATCGCAATGACAAGGAGTTACTGTGATTTGAATAAGCTATAGATCTGTAACAATGATTATGAAAACTTTCAATTTAGTGTAGAGGAATAGACTCCCACTAAATTAACAACACTTTTAAAAACACTATGTTAATTTAAGGGACTGAAATCCAAGTTTCACCTAATTCCAAGACAACTAAGGCGTGACACTTTGAATTAGGTTATTTAGGTAGGTACCAATTACTAATTATGTCATATGTAATATTTTGTCTTTCTTATGAGATTACGACATCTTATTTCTTAGCATATTTTACCTCATCGAGTGCCTAAAACTCAAAATTGTTTTTATAGCTTTATCAATCTAACTATTTCAAATAATAGAGTAATCGTTACTCAAATTGTCTCCCTAAGATAACAAAATACACTCTGTAGAGACAGACCCATATTGATGTGTTCGAAGCCTTGACAAATGTTTGAGAATGGATGGCATTTGAGTTAAAATTTGGAAAAGGGATTTTTATTTGTTTTAGTGATCATAATTTAAAGAAGATAAATATCATATATTATAATGCATAAACAATCAATAATGATAATAGGAAATTATACTAATATTGACACTCATATGATTTCCTTGCACTACAAACCATTAGCACTCAATAAAAGTCATACCTAATCCAAACTAAATAAAAACAAGAATTATGCAAGTATTTAAATAATCTAGAACGCAGTCACCTAAAACATCCACTCGGGTGATTTTTGCCCATAAATTAATTGTAATCACTACTTTTATAATTGTAATCGATAATCATAGACAAATATTGAGATACCCTATACTAAGAAACACATTTTCCACTATGTATTCAATACAAAGAACGATTAGTTGTAACAAAAATACAACTTATTAAAACCGTGATTGACCTATGTGATTAGTTTAAAACATTAAACACGTAAATTATGTGTTATGACTAAATTGATGAAAGGCTTACAATCATGTCCAGAGTATTATTTAGAATAATAAAATACTCACTCATATTAATAATAAACATAACAATAAACAAATAATTGAAAGACATAAATCTAAAATAACTTTATTAAATAAGTCTTCAATCTTTAAAGTGTCTCCAAAAGCAATAAACAATGAACTAAACAAAAACCTTATTGAAAAGACTTTAAAACTAATAATGACTAATTGAAAGCCTGTATTTCAAAGCTCTAAGTTTCTATTTATAGTTTGCTTAAGTGTACAATTCTTTGATAAGCTCAAATTTCTTGTTCTTATTTAAAAAACTTGTCACTGACCTCAACTATTTGTCTGCGAATCTTATTTTGTTCACGAATCAATGAGTTAATCACTAGAAATACCTCTATATGATCCACCGATTTATCCAACGACTCCTTTGTAAAGTCTAATTCTTTAGGAAATCACTGACTCTTATCTAATACTAATTTTTGTAGTGATTCCTTTGTAATTTCGTATTCCTGTGAAATCACTAGATATTTTCTCTAGTTGACTATTTTTCTCTTTCTTCTTCTTTTTCTTCCATTTCTTCTTTTTTCCTAATGAAGTCTTAAAATCACAAAAATAAGAGAATACCTAGTGTAATATCGTCATGTATATCTAAAATCAACCTAAATTACACCATAAAACACGTGTAATCATTAACTTTTCAAATACCTCCAAACTCAGTGCGTTGCTGTCTTGAGCAAATGAATACTCTCAATCATATTTTCTTTTCATTCTTTACATCATGATTTCAATCTAATTCATTTGAACTTTCAATAATAATAGTTTTAAATAGATGTGATCTTTAAATAGAAATATATTACCCACAAGTAAATGGAAGTTATGATAGAATAAAATGATTTAGAATAAAAGAACCACCCCTTAATGATAACTCAACCACCTAATGCAATATCCCTTAGATCTTAAAGTTCAATCAATTACCAAGGCTAATATTTAATATAGGTTTTCTCAATCTCCACTGACAAGCATCAATTTTATGATGACTAGTATAAAATCCCAAAACACAAAAACAATATATTAATCTTAATTTTTAAAAATACTTTAATATAGTACCACAATCAAAATCAATAGTTATTTTCGCCAAGATACCAATGAATGTATCATTTAGATTGATAAAAATATTAATCAACCTAGCTTCAAGCATTCAAGCTAAATCTTTTCTTTAAAAAGTTTAAGAACATCCGCCTTTTTCATCTTTCATTTCATTTTTTCTAGTTCATCCAAATTATTTTTCTTTATTTTTTTTATTTTTTTTTCTTTTGATTCTCTGCTCCATTTTCTTTAGATATTATCACATTTTTCCCACAATAGATTCCCTGCTACATTTACTATGGAATCTATAGGATTGTCTATATATTTGTAACTCTTGTTAGCACTTCTTATTGTCCACTAAAGTTGAAGAAAGTATTATTTCTAGCCAATAGAATTTATTGGTTCCTAACCTATTTCTTTTTTCAATCGTGGCACAATAACTTGCTATATATGTACTATAAAAATACTTAATCAATAGCCTTTGTCACATAAGATTCTTAGAAACTCGTTTGTTCATCTTGCACTATTATTTCGATATTCTACCCATTCTCACGGCTAGTACAAGGTAATTAAGTGCATATATCAACTAGTAAAGTTAATAAAAAAAGGTATAAAAAATTGATTTGTTCTAACATAGAATTCACTTAGGGTGATAAAAGTATCTCTTCCATTTAATAATCAATTTTATATTCATTCCATTATATTATATTCTTAACTAAAAATAAAGTAAAATAAAACTCATACTTACTTGAATTCAGAAGAAATTAGAGAAATTTCATCAACTTACTTTAATATTGGATTAAAAGTTTGAACTTTTTGGACTAATTCTTGAACTTATCTTCTACCTTTCTTTTCTTTCCTTGCTTTCTTTGTTATGCTTGTTGAAATAACCAAAAACTCATTCCAAACCTTGTCCTCAATGTTGAAAAATCAAGTTAGATTTCCAACAAAATAAATATAACTCTTGAAGCATAAATGAATTTATATTGGTAATAAAAAATGTAATAAAATAGACAAATATGTAATTCTATAAACTGCGAATGAATGGAATGCAAAGGTAGCACATTTCATTCCTAAGAAAGAGTAAAAGTAGGAACAATACAATTAATCATTATATACACATTAAAACAAACTACATACGACGTTGTCTAGAAATAAATTCATAGTTATCTTCATCATCTTTATCCATTCCAGCTGAAGGTTATATAAAATAACTATCAGCTGGGTTGCAATTCCCAATTGAAAATTGCAACTGCAAAGATGAAATGTTAACACTTCTCCTCGAATCTTGCAAATGGCTGTCATGCCTTTTCTTAAACCTAGAACGATAACATTGTAAAGTCCTCTCATTTGTTGTTATTATTTGTTCATTTCAAAGAATTTTGTTTTGCTATACACAAATGAAGAAAATATGGCCCGAGAAAATTCTCTCGTCCTAGGCAGTGACAAAAATGGTGTTGAACTCATATCCACACTTGCCAGATTCAGTCAAGCCATCAATCTTGTTGCTTTTCGTTCGTCTTTTGTTGTCTTCCTTCTAATGTTATTATTATTTTTCCTTCTTACTTCTCTCTCATTTATCGCATAAAATAATTCTCTTTCATCTTCTAAGTTATTGTATCTTACCATTTTCTTCATCTTTTGTACTCTCGTATCATTTATTGTCTTCTCTTCTCATGCAATACATTGAACTCAGTATCAAAATCCACCCCTACTTGTCTACATAATTGAGTGCTTAAAATTAGGAACAATATTCCTTTGTTCTTCATACTCTTCATTGCAAACTTCATTGAATCGTATATAATCTTCCTAACATCGATATAACCCTTTCTTCATCACTATATTTTAAAGTAAAGCAATTCTAAGGTTCTTCACTTCAAAGTATTGCCTGGTTGGATAAAAACATGCATATATAATATAACTCCAAATTTTTGTAATTTTTCTATAGTTTCAATAAACTTTGGTAGTCCTTCACTAGCAAGAGCAAAACCCTTTCGCAGAAGTATCTCCAATGCTTCATGGATCATTTTATAGGGATATGATTCCTTATTGACATAAACGACGTTTGTGTAATCCTCATCTGTCCTTTAATTATTATGTGGTAAATTGAAAAACCTATTCAATTTCTTAGGTGAAATATCAAATTTCTTCCCTTGGACTACTACTTTATCCCATTCATTACTAACATGCCCATTCACATAAAATTATCACATAATTTCCAAACATCCTCTTTCTCCCTCAATCGTCATAGTGTCTCAAAAGGTGTTTCCATCATCGATTTCGGATGATACTTACAATCATAACCACATACTTTCTTACATTTTAATATTGAACACTTCTTAGAAATTATTACCCTCTTCTTATTACTATAGTACCTCGTATGAGCTCTAGGTCTCACAAAAAATGAAAATCTATAACACATTAAATGACTAGGGTTAAGATTCTCAAAATGTTCTTCCATATCATATGATAATGAAGATTACTCTTCAAGCTCCGCCTTCCCAGGTCTTGGTTCTCTAATACTAACCCTGGTAGATATAATATGTTGAGGCAGGTGCCATAAGTCAATCTACAAACATTGTTTATCTTATAATTTTAGTTAATAAATTGAGGTTTTCGTGTACTATTTTATTATAAGTAATTGCTTGTTTACCTTATAGTAAGATCCATGTGTATTTATTGAAATATCGTAAATGTTCCTAGTCGATCATTATACTGGGAACTATAATGAATTAAGGCTAGTGTGAGTTTTATTTGATGGCTATGTGATGATCATGTGTATAGGGATACAAATGGAGATCATTAGTACTTATTATGGGAACAAGGTACTGGACTAACCCTCTAAGAGAACACCACATGGATTAAGCTATAGGTGTTACTCATGATAGGAAAATCAATAGTCATTCGACTTAGGATTACAATAGAGTTCAATATTAGGAGCATGGTAATGTCACACAATTAAACGTTGTTTTAACCAAAAAATTATAAGGATCGTGATTGATTACCATGTGAATAATATGTGAAGGTGTGTAATTAAGATAGATCTTTGTCCCTCTCGTATATAGTGAGATATCAGTGGGTCCCTCGATATGTTAAACTGTTAAATGGCCAAGTCCAAGTGAATGGATACGATAAATTTCATTTGGATGTTTTCAGTCTACCTAAAGATTTAAAATAACATGATTAAAAATTAAGGGTGAATTTTAATGCTTTATATTTAATCAAAGGATATCAGTTGACTAAAGTATATCATATATGTTACTCATTTAGTTTTATTGATTTGGAAATTCATGCTACTTAGGTAGTCATAATGCCTTGCTAGAGACTGCTTATGACATGTGTACCAAAACAGTTTTGGTTCACGACCAACATCGTATGAAGCTATTGAGTTGCACATAAAGAATTGCTTTGTGCAATTTCAATTTGCCTTGAGTAATACATCTTATATGATAAAATTAATGACATAAAAGCCCTTACAATTAGTTATATGATAACTTATTAATAGGGGCATATGTGTAATTTGTGTAAACTGTCTAAATACAATAGTTTTAATACGAATAAGATTTTAAGTGAGGGCTTGTCTACACAGATATATAGAGGTTGAAATCCTAAAACAAAATTAAATTTTCATTTTTGCTATTTTTAAGTTCTCTAGATTTTTGGAGAGAAAGAAAAATGTTTTCTATCTCGCTTATGGCTAGCACTTGAAATTGTGGTCACCATTCGTTTATGGATTTCGATAAAGGACAAATGTTTGAACGTCTTGGAAATCGAACAATCAAAGAAGGAAAACATGAATTGAGGTATGGTTTTTCTTTTGTACATCTTGTTTAATGGAACTTATTTTTGATCTTGTTGGGTTTTTCAAAAATTGTTTTGACTTTTCTACTGCGTATGAACCCTAAAATCTAACATAATATTCATTAGGTGGCCTGTATACTTCTACTTGTGTTTTTCTTGCATTACCCTTTCCCTTTATCTTGCGCATACCTTGTCCTCTACCTCCTCCCGCAACTCAACTATGATGAAATAGGTAAATCAAGATCCATTACGTGAAAATTTCAAATTATTAAGGTATGGAAAACAATTTTGGGTAAAGGTTTTATTATTAAGTCTCGACGGTGTTAAAAATTGTATGTCTAAAATAATTTCATTGACATATTCCTATTATAATTATGTACATATTTTTGAAATTCATAAAAACCCTGAAACTCATTGGAAAATCCATATCCAAATTGAGAATTTGTTTATAAACTTACTGTTCAAAAATAGTCTTGTAATAAAAATTCATCGACCACATTCGTTAAAAATATCATCAAAAATCTTTTTTTTTCAAAACATCGAAATCGAAAGAACAATATAGTGTCGATTTATTACCTTTTTGAGAGTGGATCTTCCCCCAAGTAATATGCTTTATCAACTCCTTAGACTTCATCTCCAAGCTTTAATTCGAACAATACTCACCTAAGCCCTAACTTAGTTGTATGAACTTGGTTTTGAAATTTCTAGGGTTGAATTGCTCCAAAACAAGGTGGGATACACTTAAATAAGCTATAATTCAAGTTTTAAAGGGTTGAATCTAGACAAAATTTGATTAACAATTGAATAGGTGTATGGGTATTGGGTGTGAAAAATTTTATGATTTGGTGATTTATAGATATGTTTTTTAAAAACGTGTATTCATTCTTAGTGAATATGGGTTTAAATGGATTTGTTGGGAAATTGCTACCTAAATCGCTAAAAATATGCCTCAGTGGTCCAGCGACTAGCTCATCGATTCCTAGTGTAAACATAAATCGCTAACAAATCATTAATTTGAAATTACACTAAAATTTTTGCAGACTACTGGCAATTTTCTCAGCGAATCCCAATATAAAACGGTATCACTGCGAAATTGCTGACCTATTTTTACCTATTTTTTATAATTTAATTGATTCTCCCTTATATTTATCGCATATATGTCTAATAAAAAGGTAGAATTATTCAAAATTTTCAGAATTTGAATATGATTTGTACTATAAAATAATTTAATTACTAAAAATAACTGATTAATGTAAAAACTAATGCATAAAGATAATATAATACATAAAGACATTGGTTTGATCAACCCCATTATATGAAATTATTTTGAAATTGAATTCCTAAAATATTGCCATTATAAGAGTCAAAAGTTGAGAGAGAATAAAAACATCTAACTAATCCTACTACTAGAACTAAAAGTAAAGATAGAGTATGGGCTGCCTCCCAAAGAGTGCTTTCATTTATAGTCGTTGACTCGACTTGATAGATAAGATCACTAGTTGGTTAGTTTGAGCGATTCAAAATTACCATCAATTGATTCTTCATCATTCTTGACTTCTTCCATTTCTTTTTCACTCTCACCATCTACATAACGTCCTTCGATAGGTCTCCCAAAACTTATAGTAGTTGTCCTCCTTAGGGTAATCATTATGGTAGATGCTCTCCCCTTCATAGCCATTGTCAAATTTGTTTTCTTCGATGTAATTGTCTATCTTGTAACCATTTTGAAGGCAAATAAAATCATTTCCCATCTCAAACGTGACTACATGTTTATCTAGATCAAGAACAGCTCTAACCTTCTTAAGAAAAGTTCGTCCCATCAATATCACGTCATCATTTTCAATCGTTGGTACCACCAAGGAATTTGTGATACATTTGAACCATCTTATTTGAACTTGCACATTCATCATCATTCCTAGTGGAAAGATTTTATCACCGTTTGGTTTATTGACAACCAAAGGTTGTATAAAATCAATCTTCAACTTAGCCTTTATGACTCATTATTCCGGTGAGATATTTATATAGCTCATGTGTCAAGTAGAACACTAGGAAAACTGACTTCATTTATCATCATGTCGAGGAAGAGCCTACCTATATCATTTTTGAGATTTCCATAAGACTTCCTAGATCTTTGAAGCCTTAGTTTCTCATTGGTCAATCCTTCTTCCGCCGGTTATTTATAATCTTGCTATTACACTTCAGGTTGTAGTCTTTAGGTTATTTTTTTTTTCATTTTTTTCATATTGTGTGACTCTGTATATATCTAGAGTTCAATTGTTTCATTCTTATCAATTTCATTTGCGTTGATGTAGATATTGAACTTTTTTTCATTACGTTTTGGACTTCGTTTTTTAGGCACGAGTTTGATGATCTCCATATCATGTTCAACAAAATTTTCATAATAACATTTTAACCTATGACCATTTAATTTAAATATTTTTGCTGTTTTGAAGCTTTTTATTTCTATTACGCCATGAAAAAATAAATTCGCGACCGTAAAAGGTATTATCGATCTTCAACGGAGTTTACGAAGAAATAATTTAACTTTTTAACAAAATAGTAGAACTTTATCTCCAACTTGAGAATTTTTAGGAACTAATTTCATATCATGAAATGCTTTGGTTTTATCTTTATAAGTTAATGCATTTTCATAAGTGTCATTCCTTACGTGTTGGACTAATTATTTTTTTATAGCATTGACTTAATTTATGTATTTGAAGTTTCAGCTTGTCCATTAGTTTGTAGGTGATATTCAGTAGATGGTGGAAAAGGTCCCATGAAATCTATACCCCATGCATCAAACACTTCACAAAAAGAATATAAAGTAAAATCATTTGATTTCTACGTCCTAAGTTTTTAGTGGCAATTTGGGTAAAATCTCATATAAAGAATGCAATCATGAAATAGAGAGGGCAAAAAGAATTTGGAATCTAAAATTTTACAAGCAATTCTAGAAGGACCAAAATGTCATCCACAGGCATAAGTATGGCAATGAGATATATCTGATTATACTTCTAACTATGGTATACATCTCTTAATTATTTGGTCGATACTAAATTTACAAAAATAAGGATCATCCCATAAATAATGTTTAGAATCATTTTTAATTTTATTTTTTTTTAGCTCTCATCAAATACGGCAGTAACCTATTGGTGGTAAGATAATTAATTATATCATTATACGATGGGCCATCATTCTTTATACTATACAAATGTTCATCTGAAAATTCATCCATATACTCCATTTTCTAACCTACTTAAATGATATGGTACTAGATTTTTGTCTCCTTTCTTATCATTTATAGCAAGATTAAATTCTTGTAGAAGTAATATCCATCTTATTAGTCTTAGTTTAAATCTTGTTCTGCCATTAAGTATCATAATGCTGCAAGATCTAAATAAACTATCATTTTTGCTCCTAATAAAAAGTTTTAAATTTTTCTAAGGCAAACACTACTGCTAAAATTCCATTTTCAGTGGTGGTGTAGTTCTATTAGGTTACATGTAGTGTCCTAGAAGCATAATATATAACTTGAGAATCTTTTCCTATTTTTTGACCTAAAATAGCTCCAATTGCAAAGTTACTTTCATCACACATTATTTCAAAAGGTAGTGACAAATCTGGTAATTTGATCATAAGTTTGATTGTTAAAATCCTTTAATTTACTAAATGTTATCTCGTAATCATCAATAAATTCAAAATAAACTTATTTTTGTAAAAGTTTGCATAAAGGTTATGTTATTTTAGAAAATTCTTTCACAAATCTTTCAATAGAATCGTGCATGGCAAAGAAATGAATGTATTTCTCTTATAGTAGTGGTATAAAGTAACATTTTGATTACTTGAATTTTAGCTGGATCTACCCCTATTCCTTTATGTGACACTATATTTCCTAATATAATTCATTGATCTACCATGAAATCATACTTTTCATAATTTAAAACAAATTTCTTTTCTATGCATCCTTAAGCATTTTAGTTAAATTAAGTAAAAACTCATTGAAAGAATTACCATAAATAGTAAAATCATCCAGTAAGACTTCAATAAGATTTTCTATATAACTAAAGTAAATACAAACCATACACCTTTGAAAATTCGTAAGTGTATTACATATAGCAAAAAGGCATAATGATAAGATTATGACACTAACAATGATTTACTGATAACCTTGATCATAACAACTATAATGACAAATTGAAACTGTTGATAAGATTATGACACTAACAATCTCCCCCTCAGTCATTACGTTGTCACAATAGTAAATGAGTTTGAAGCATAAATAATAATCATGAATTAGCTAAAATTTTGCTCCATCATAAAGAGTCACATAAGTCTTCAATATGTTCAGCAATACTCTTTCAAAAATTTTACAAAATTGAGAAGATAAAGATATTGCTGATACAAACACATAAAAACATCTTCCATGGTGGTTACAAATGCTTCAGTCAACTATTTGCAACACACTGTCAACATATCCAAATAGTCTTCAATGGAATCCCTAATGCGATAAAAAGCATAAGCCGAAGTATCTTCAAACCAACAAACTCAAGAAAGAAAAAATAAATAGTATCTTCAACAGAAATGAAATAACCCCTCCCAACTTCCAAAACTTCAAATAATTCACCCCTATTGTGATAATATAATGAAAAGATTACCAGGGAAAATCAAACCATCTACTGCTTTAAGGGGTGTTGGAGCAATAAGCTTCAGAAGCTCGAATAGCCTTTGAAAGAGATTATCAGGTAAGGCTCGAATTGTAGTCATCAACTCCATCTCTTGCTACTTCCTTGGGTCCAAAAAACACTTCCATCTAGCTTTGATTTTGAATGAACTCGAGAAATTGATGAGAACCAAGCAGGCATAGAAGAAGTAGTTACCTCTAATGTAGTTTGAGTCTTCTTTTGCTTCTTCAGGATTCTGGATATGCCAACTTCTATACTACCATTTATAACTGGAATATTATCCTGTTGCAATAGGTATAGTGGTGAAAAAGCTAACTGACTCGAAACTAGTAAGTAATTGAAGTATGTAGACTTTTCCCTTTTGATCTTATTTGAAATACCTCTGACTTTTGTAGAACACCATGAATCCTGATTATCCATTGGTACTTCTTAATAACTGAGAAAATTAGTTAGTAAACGTGGAAAGAACAAATATTCATAGGTGGACCTAGATTTGGTCCTTTACAACACTATCAGAAAGATTATCTTACCAAGATCACAATATACCCCTTGTCTTATAGCATATAGAAGAATTCTCATTTCCCTATCAAAGGTGTTCCTATGTCTTATGGGTAGTAGACTACTAAGGATATGATTATATAGGCTGAATTACAAGGTAGTCAGGTCATTTGTTTCCTTTTTCTCCTTCTTCTATACCCACGCAGTCACCTTACCATGAGTGATGGTGGTGATCAAAGTAGAAATAGTGTTTAACTTCTTAAATTGTTTAGGAAATCAATGACCTTCATTATTGTAAGGACGTTCCAAAAACTCATTAATTGTTAGAGGTGAGAACTCAATGAACTTCCCTCAAACATATACTCGTTGAAAATGAGGGGAAGTAATATCAAAGGTATCTAACTTCATAATGGCATAAAATTCTTTGACCGGACACATATTGTATCTGGTTGGAAAGGATAAGATTTTGAAGAAAAAATGAGACTTTAGAAAAGTTACCAATTCTTGACTTCATAGTCCTTTTTGCGAAGGAATGTCTCTGCATGACATTTCTTGCCTTTGAGTGCTTCATATCTTACTTTCGCTTCTTCATCTAGGATTCTTCGAAACAAACCTCTGTGGTTGCCCAGTTCACTCTAGGTTTTTGTGTCTCATTATCAGAATCTGGAATCTTGCTTCGAGGATCCGGTCCTTCAAAATTAGAACCACTAAAAAAAATTTTTAGTAATTTCTTCGGTTGCAACTGGCATTACAAGCTCACTGATTGGAACCATAGTAATAACCTTAGCATATTTAGCCTTCTTCTTTGAGGCCTTCTTCCTTAGTTTTATTTTCATTGATGACAATAGAATTGTCTCATCATCACTATCCTCATTTTCTTCTAGAATGGTAAACTCATCTTGGATAACCCCTAAATTCTCAAGAGTTTCCTGATCTTGAGGATTTTGCTGACTAAGAATTTCAGTGGGTTTACGCTCTATTGTTTCAATTTCAACAGGATGACTTGAACTTTCTAGAGTAGTCATTGTTAGAGTAGAAGTATTCATGGATAGATTAGGAGCCTACTACTCAATAGTATCCATGGGCTCATCAGGAATGGATTCTTCAACACTAGGCTGCCAAAAATAGCATCAGAACTACCTTCAACTTGCTCGGTCGTAGTAACATGAATGTTCTGTTCTCCAAACCTTTATTGAGTACTTGGTTGGTCATCAGTAGCGACTGTTGGTGAAGCATCCGATTGTATTTTTTTGTTAATCATGTTTTTCCCAATTTTGTCTTTAGGTTGGACTTGATCAAACGGTGGGGTGAAATGTGCACTCCTTATTTGAACTTTTGATGCTCAGAGTTTGTAGTTTATAGGGTTGTCTGATTTTGATGATAATGATGAAGGCGTATTGCTTACAAGATGAGGCTTCTTATTCAATAGTACTAGAAGACCTTCAGATAATGATGGAGATTTCTTCGCAATTGGAGATAGCGGTGGAACAATGTTGAGAGGTGAGGAATTTAGTACCTCCATTGATTTCTTTATTGTCTTCTTCTTTTTTTATTTGATATGGTGCCTTAGATGCACTTCCTTTTATAGAGCTTTGTGTTCGAACCATGGTGCTCGTCTTTTTGTAACTGCTCAAAGAAAGACATAGATAGGATGATCACGTTAAGGTATCAAAATAGCTTGAATCAAAATCGAAACACTCAATGTGGTAAGATCAAAGGATGAAGACGATGAAGATCAACTGACATAATAGTGGCTTCAATTTGATTACAAATAAAATCAAAAAAGTTCAACAAATTTAGCAACGGTAATATTACTGTCAGTATTCAACATTTCATAAACTAAAACATAATTAAAACACTCACAATACTACACACTCCCACACCATTATATTACTCTCCTTCATTTTATTTTTTATTATGAAAAAAAATGTTTATTTGATTGAATGTTTAAGGAGAGTGATGGTGGATTATATAGGGCATAAATATAGCCCAATAGCCCCTCTTAAAAATTCAAACCTATAAGCATCAAGGTCTTTGGTGAATATATCAGCTAATTGTTGAATCTACCGTCCAATTATTTTTCAATATGAACATATTCAATAAATATTACCCTCATTTCCACTAGATCACGGATGAAGTGATACTTCAACTCGATGTGTTTATTTCTTTAATGCATAACATGTTTTTTTAAGATGTCAATGGTAATTCGGTTGTCACAGAATGCAGCAAGCTATTGTAACTAAATATTATAGTCACTTAACTTTTATTTCATTCAAACCAATTATGTGCAACAACTTTTAACTACAGTGTACTTTGCTTTAGCAGTTGAGAGTGAGATTGAGTTCTATTTCTTGTTTAACCAAGACACCATATTAGTTTTAACAAAGAAACATCCTCTAGAGGTACTCTTTCGATCATCTGCACTACCTACCCAGTCAGCATCATATAACTAGCTAAAGATATGTTAGAATTATATGAATATCATAATCCAAAGTTAGATGTGCCTGCCACATATCAAATAATTCTCTTGATTTTTGTCATATATGATTCCTTCAGTGTAGCTTTGTAACGTGCACACAAACCCACACTGAATGAGATATATTGACATCTAGTTGAAAAATAGAGGAGCCTCCTAATCATGCTTATGTATAGTGATGGATTAATCAGTTTTTGTTGGTCAACTTCTCGTTGGTAACCGTTAGTGTTCTAACATGTTTGGCCTATTCCTGTAGGGGCATATGCCTTAAGTTGAACATTAAACATTGCTTATCTTATAATTATAGTTAATAAAATAGATGTTTTCATTTTTTGTTTTATTATAAGTGATTGTCTCTTTACCTTATATAAGATCGATGGGTATTTGTTGAAATATCATAAATGTCCCCCGTCGATCATTATGCTGGGAACTATAATAAGTTAAGGCTAGTGTGAATCTTGGTTGATGGTAATGTGACGATCAGTGTATAGGGATATGAATCAAGATCATAAGTACTTGTTAGGGAATAAGGTACTAGACCGACTCACTATGAGAACACCACATAGATTATGTAATAGGTCTTACTCATGATAGATATATCATTTAGTCCTTCAACTTGAGATTGCCATAGACTTTAATATTATGAGCATGGTAATTTGACACAATTAAACATTGTCTTTAACCAGACAATTATAACAATTGTGATTGGTTACCATGTGAATAATATATAAAGATGTGTAATCAAGATAGAATTTGACTATCTCGTATAGGGAGAGATATCAGTGTATCCCTCAATATGTTAGACTATTAAAAGGCCAAGTCCAAATGAATTGATATAATCGATGTCACTTAGATGTTTTCGGTCAACCTAAGGATCGAGACTAGTATGATTAAACACTAAGGGTGAATTTTCATGCCTTAAGTTTAATCAGAGGATATCATTTGACAAAAAGATATGACATATGCTATTCGTTAGGTTAAATCGATTTTGATACTCATCTACTTAGGTAGAAATAATGCCCTGCTAACGACCTTTTATTACTTGTGTACCAAATATGGTTTTGGTTCACTGCCAACATCGTACGAACCTATTGGGTTTCACACAAAGAATGGCTTCGCACAATCTCAATTGGTTGAAAGTAAAGAATTTTATATGATAAAATTCATTACATGAAATCCCTTACGATTTTTTATATGATAACTTATTAATTGGGGCATTTGTTTAATTTGCTTGAATTACCTAAATACAATAGTTGTATTACAAATAAGTTTTTTAAGAAAGTTCATCTACACATACTATTTTTCAAGTTCTCCGAGTTTTGGGAGAGAAAGAAAAATGTTTTCAATCGTTCTTAGAGCTAGCATTCCAAATTGTGGTCATTGTTCATGTGTAGGTTTCCGATAGAGGACGCATACTAGAATGTCTTGAAAATCGAACAATCAGATAAGGAAGTCTTGGATTAAGATATGGTTTACTTTTGTAGATCTACTTTAATGGAACTTATTTTTTATCTTGTTAGGGTTTTTCAAAAACTATTTTGAATTTTTTGCGTCGTATTAACCCCAAAACCCAATGGTGGTATTAGAGCCATAGGCTCAGTTCTAATACATACGCATGATTTAATTCAAAGAAAGTATTCATGTTTAGAATATTTCAATTAGCATATGTTTTTAATATTGTACGATCTGAATTTTATATGTTCATGGAAGAAGTCATATTTTGGTTAATGTGATTTTGGTGTTGAATACATATTTTGTTTTTGTTCAATAATTATGTATGTCTCCATAATAGAAATCATAATTAGGTTAATATGATAATTTAATATGATTTTGGTGTTTAATGCATGATTAATATTTCGTTTCTTGATACTATTGTTTGTTTTGTATGAATAAGATTGAAATTTTCTTTTATTATATATCTCATTTTGGTTATCTGTTAATATATTCCTATTAGATAGAATAAACATTTAATCGAATAAGACTTGCAAATCTTATAAGATAGATGAAATATATAATAAATTTGTATTTGATAAGGATTCAAAGTATCTGAAATTATAATTGAATTAGGATTAGGATAAGATAGTAAGTTAGAGGTGGAGTTAATTAAAAATATTTTATTTAATATTTTTAGTGTGAAAATAAGGGGTACTTTTGGTCAATTGGATTGGCTAAAATAATGAGAAATTTTATGCGATTTTTAATTTTTGAAACTGGAATAAGTTGTCTAAAAAAAAGGGCTACCCCCATCCATTGACCAGCCAACGGGATGACCAGCCAATTGGATTGTCGCTAACTGTTCATAGTGCAAGGAAGTGTGTATAATTGTTAATACTAGTAAAATTTCCTAACTTGCTTAGTGATTGTACATGCATTGTAATATATAATATTTATCTTGTTTAAATAATGATCACTAAAATTTCCAAATTTTAAGTCAAGTGTAATCCATTCTCAAACACTTGTTAAGGCTTTGATCGCTAAAGGTCTGCCTTCGCAAAGTGTATTATGTTATCTTGGTGAGGCAAGTTGAGCAATGATTACTCTATTATTTGAAATGGGTAGACTTGATAAAGCTATCGAAACGGTTTAGGGCTTTAGGCATTAGATAAGATAAAACATGCCAAGGCATAAGATGTCATAATCTCATAAAAATAACTAAAGTTACATATGATGTAATTGGTAAAAGTACCTAACTAAATAACTTAATTCAAACTATCATGCCTTAGCTGTCTTGGAATTAGGTGAAACATTGATTTTAGTCTCTTAAATTAACATAGTGGTTTTAGAAGGGTTGTTAATTTAGTGGGAGTCTACTCCTCTAAACTAAAAGCTTGCGTAATCTTTATTGTAGATCAATGGCCTTATCAAATCACACTAATCCCTTATCGCTGCGATTTATCCTTGAAAGGGATAAGTTGTCTACGACAAACTTTCTTGACTAGTTCAAAAACTTAAGAATTATTTTTAGGCATGAACGTAAGTTGTCTGTCTTGGAAGATCCTATTCTTGAGGAACCACCAGCCAATGTTTTAAGGGTTGTGAATGATGCACATACTAAGCATTTCATCAACTCAGCTGATGCTGCATGTATTACGTTGGCAATCATGGTTCATGAACTTTAGAAAGAAATGGAAAACATGGAAGCTTACGACATGGATGCTAAAGGAAATGTTTCAACAGCAGGCTAGGCAAGAAAGGTTCGAGATAATCAAAAACCTTCATACTCATAAAATGGCTTAGAGTGCGTCAATTAGTCCTCATGTTTTTAAAATAAAGGGCTATATTGACCATCTTAACAAAATTAGATTTCCTATAAGCCTAAAGTTGGCTACGGATTTGATCATGAATTCATTGCTTGATAATTATTCAAATTTTATGATGAACTGTATCATGTATAAATTAAGAATTCTATCTTAGAGTTGCATTTGATGCTTAAAACTACTGAGCAAAATATTAAGAAACCCATTGCTAATATGTGGATAATTCAGAAAGGAAATGTTATGAAGAAAAAGGCCAAAGGTAAGGCTAAAGTTGCCAAGGCCATTGTGACTATCATAAAACCCGTGGAACAAGTAAAGACTAAGGCTGCTTCCACTTCACATTTTCAAAAGGAAAAAGAAGAATGAAATTTCCATTTATGTCATGCACCTAGGTATTGGTTCATAAATTGCGAACTCTATCTTGATGATCTAAAGAAAAAAAAGAGTAGTGCTATTACCACTTCAAGTATTTACGTTATTAAAATTAAGTTGTTAACTAGTGATTCTTGGGTATTGGATATCGGCTGTGGATCTCATATTTTTGTTAATGTGCAATGTCTCACCAAAAGTAGAAAGCTAAAGAAATGGGAAATCATCGTTGTAGGATTCTATAAGTTGATTTTACCTAATAGACTTGCTTAAGTTTTAAATAATCGTTATTATGTCCCTACCTTGAGTAGAAACATCATTTCAGCTTCATGTTTGGATTTGAATGGTTTTAATTTCATTATTGCGAATAGTAAATTCTCCAATTCTTGTAAAGACATTTTATGTAGGAATGTTGATTTGTTTAATAGTCTTTATATTCTAAACATGAAAAGGTCTACAAATGCTCCTAGATTCAAGTCCAATTATTCGAGTCAAATCTACTTTTGGCATTGTCGCCTTATCATGAAGCTATATTTAGCCTTAAGGTAGATAAATGGATTAGTGCCATGAATTCTAAGATGCGATCCATGTATGATAACCAAGTTTGAAACCTAGTTTATTTACCTGAAAGTGGTAAGACAATTGGATATAATTGGATTTTCTAGAAAAAACTGACATAGATGGCAATGTGCATAATTATAAAGCAAAGCTAGTAGTAAAAGGTTTCAAGAAGGTTCAAGGTGTTGATTATGATGAGACTTTTTCTCTCGTAGCTATGAATAAATTCATTTAAATTTTAATTGCCATATCTGCAAATTATGACTATTAAATATGGCAAATAGATGTCAAAACAACTTTTATGAATGGCAAGTTACTCGAGGACATGTATATGATACAGCTTGATAGGTTTGTTCATCTTAAAAATTTTAGGAAAATGTGCAAGCTTCAAAATCTATTTATAGATTAAAGTAAGCTTCTCAGAGTTGGAATTTTCATTTTGAGGAAGAAATTAAGGACTTTTGTTTCATTAAAAATGAAGATGAGCCTTGTGTATACAAGAAGGTCAGCAGAAGCGTGGTTATTTTCTTGGTATTGTATGTTGATTATATATTACTCACTAGAAATGACATTCCAACCTTACAGATTGTTAAGTTCTAGTTAGGAAGTGTTTCTCAATAAAAGACTTAGGATATGAAGACTACATCCTTGGGATTAAGATCTATAGGGATCGATATAAAAGTTTGATCAAACTTAATAGGTTCAGTATGCAAGACTTTAAAAGAGGGTCGTTGCCAATGTCTCAAGGTATAAGTCTCAACAATACTCAATGTTCGAAGACTAGTGATAAGCGATAGTGCATGAATATGATTCCATATGCATAAGTTATTGGATATATTATGTATGCCATGTTATGCACCCGACATGATGTATCATGTGCTTTGAGCACAACAAGCAGATATCAGCCTGATCCAGGTGAGAGTCACTGGATAGCAGTAAAGTACATTCTCAAGTACTTGAGAAGGACTAAAGAAGTGTTCCTAATCAATGGAATTTTGGAAGACGATCTTGTTATAAACGATTACACATATGCAAGTTTTCGATTTTATGTAGATGACTTTAGATCGCTATCTAGATAAGTGTTTACTTTGAATTGAGGCGCAACGAGCTAGAAAAGTTCAAAGCAAGACACTGTGGCCAATTTTATAACAAAAGCTGAGTATATTGCAGCATTCAATACCATTAAGGCGGCAATTTGGATCAAAAAGTTCATTTTTAAGTTTGGTGTGGTTCCTAGTATAGCTAACCCAGTTCATTTGTATTTGGACAACAACATAACAATACCACAAGTCGAGGAACCAATATAACACCACTTATCCAAACATATACTTAGACGTATTTTCTCATTTGAGAAAACATTAAGAAGGGAGACGTGAAGATTTGCAACGTTCCTACAAAACACAATGTAGCAGATCTTTTGACGAAGGCTCTTCCATAAACAAAACATGATGATGATGTTAGGCCATTAGGTATTAGATACATGAATGATTGGTCGTAGTGCAAGTGGGATATGTTGGGGCATAGGCCTTAGGTTTATTTATAGACATTGTTTGTCTTATACTTTTAGTTAATAAAATAGAGGTTTTCATTTGTTGTTTACTATAAGTGATTGCATTTTACCTTATAATAAGATCCATGGGTATTTGTTGAAATATCTTAAATTTCCTCAGTCGGTCATTATACTGGCAACTATAATGAGTTAAGACTAGTTCGAATTTTGATTGATGGTCATATTATGTTCATGTGTATAGGGATATGAATCGATATCATGAGTACTTGTTAGGGAACAAGGTATTGAACTAACCATCTGTGAGAACACCATATGGATTAAATCATAGGTGTTACTCATGATAGATATATCATTTAGTCCTTCGACTTGAGAATACTATAGACTTCAATATTATGATCATGATGATTTGACGTAATTAAACATTTTCTTTTAAAGAACGATTCCAAATATTGTGATTGGTTACGATGTGAATAATATCGGATGGTCTGTAATCGAGATAGAATTGGTCCCTCTTGTTCGGGTTGGGAAAAATCTTCCACACTCGCTTATCCGCATTTGTCTGGTGTCGTTTCAAACAGGTCCGGACATAGTTTTCCAAAAAAAAATACCGGTCTAGACATAAACTTATGTCCGTGGGTACAAGTCCATACAGTTTTTTAAAAAAGCTACCCGTTCAGTGATTAATTCTTAATGCTATTTTTGTAAACTTGCTTACACTATATAAAATAAAACCTTAAACTCTAGTGTCCCCAGTGTTTCACCCTCAATCTTGCCTTCTCAACTCCCACCCCTCCCCTTCTACCTCTCACAATCTCTCTGTTGTCCTTCTCCCCTTTTTCTATTTCTTTAACGTCTTCCATCTCCTCTCTCTTTCTTTTGCCCTAAACTGTTTACTCTCTCCATCATGATTCATATTCTCTCCCACGGCTCCTTAGCCACCTCACTCACGCCCTCATGGTCACGGCCTCACCTCTGGCCCTCAGCCAATCACGCTCATGGCCTCTCCTCTCTCGACTTCCCATTTCACTCTCTAACGAGCACCAAACGCATCAATAAAATTTAAAATACCTAAACCAACTATTTTGTAGAATAGTGGCAAAAGGTCGATCCCACAGGGATTGGTAATCTTTCTAAGGTCAAAAATAACGAAAATGGAAATCGAGGGTTTTAAAGAATGAATAAATGAACTAATGTTTTAAATAAATAAACGAAACGATGAAAATAATTTGAAAACAATTAATAAAAACACCTAGGTCAAGACATACAAGTTCAGTTCGGGAAAAGATTGGATTTGGTCGTCGATTCATGTAAAATATGCAAATCAAAATATCTTAGTGTAGCTATAGAACCGGTAACGTACGCGGTTCCTCGCTCTTCCTAATCTCGATAGCCAAGGTACGATGGTGACTATTTCTCCAGTCAAACGTATAACCCTATACTCAAGCGCATTGGGTTTAACACGTTGACCACAATAGGTTTCGTGAAACACTACACCTAGACAACCGAATCACTCGTGTGTCTGATTTAGCCTAGATTTTTAAGGTATTCAACCGGTCCCAAAAGAGACTAATCAATTGGTAAGGTCAATTGCCACTAGTGTGGTCGTATTGCATAAGAACGAATGCTTACGACTCACTGACAAATAAATCAAGGTTTAAACAAGAGTTTAATTTCAATTGTTCAAGTAATACCAAAGAAAATAAAATAATAATGAAAAGATTGAAATCAAAGTATTTAAATATCACAAATCCATTGATATGCGCAGTCGAACCTCCCTCGCAGTCTTTCCTAGGCTAGAGGTTTTAGCCTCGCATAAAAGAACACAAAGAACAAAGAAAAATAAAAAATAGAATGGAAGAGGGGGGGAGTGGTAGAAGGCTCGACCTGAGAGGCCGAGAGTAGCCCCCAAAATTAACTCAAAACTACTTTCAAAATTCACCTCAAAATTGACTGCCAACCCTCTCTGTCGATCTCCTATTTATAAAAATTGCATGTGCCACGTGTCAGCACGCGATTGGAGGGACGGTTGCTGGTGACACCGCTGTGTCACAAGAGACTGCCATGTGTCGCAATGGGATTAGGCGATCAAACGTGGAAATGAAATGTGCGTTGTAGTTGGACCACCACTGCAGTGTGTGGCTGAGTCAGCGCAACGTGTCGGCGCGTGATTAGTCCGGTGAGCGGTGGTGACGAGTTTGGACAAATAGTAGAGCGCCACGTGGCATCCACGTGGCTTAGAGGAAATCGTGCGACTCGATCGAAATACTTGGACTTTGTACGGGCACGCATCTCGAGGCATATCAACGACGACTGAACGAAGAGAAGATAAGGCAGTGTGACGTGGCCTATGGCATGCTGACGCGGTGGCATGTGATTGGTTGGGACGACGTGTATACGCTACGCGGCGCGCATCGATTAGTCCAAATCACCTCAATGACGCCGTTGTCGGTGGATGATGCCACGTGGCAGCGCCTAATTGGTTCAGAGTGGCTTTTTTATGCTGACGTGGCATCTTTTGATTGGTTGAAACATTATGTCCGCTATTCGACGCACCACGCAACACGTATTTCAAGGCAAACTGTTCGGCATTTGATTATTGCAAGTAAATACTCCATTTCGAGTATTTTTCCGCCACGAATTCAACCGCGCACTCTGTTTTACCTGAAAATGACAAAAACATATTATTTAATATAATATTTAAATATTCTCAATAAGTAATATACTAAAATAGACTACTAATTTCTAATAAAATACTGACTTATCACTCTCACACTTCAAGCTCACAGCTCCAGGCTCGCAATCATGCTTATAATGAACTTGTTGTTTTGTTTTAATTTTTGTTATGTGGTGGCTACAGTGTTATGAGATTTTCTTTTTAGTGTAGGTTAATAAACACACATGTGTTGTACAAGGGAGTGGAAGAAAAGTTCCCACCTCATTCTTTTAGCTTTTTGGCTTTTTGATTTAAAATAGATCTATCTTATCAAAAAAAGTAGTGGACATGTAGTTGGGATTTTTTAAATCGTTGATAAATAATTTTTTTTAATTATATTTAAACATAAAAATCAGACAAAAATGAAAGTCATATGTTTTATAAAAATACAAGTATGGACAAAAAAAGGTGTCCGTTTTAAAAATGGATATGAGTCAGGATATTATTGTTAGTCGTTATAAGGGGGTGCTCGGACACGTTTCTATCCAGACCCATTTTTTTGCCAACTCTACCTCTTATATAGAGAGAGATATCAATAGTTTCCTCGATATGTTAGGCTATTAAATGGCCAAGTCCAGGTGAATTGATATGATCAATATTTCTTAGATGTTTTATGTCTATATAAAGATCAAATCTAAAATGATTGAACATTAAGGATGTCTTTCCATGCCTTAAATTTAATCAAATGATATTACACTGCAAATGGATATGAAATATGTTATTCATTAGGTTGTATCAGTTTTGATATTCATGCTTCTTGGGTAATCATAATGCCTTGCCATAGCCTATTTATGATTTGTGTACCAAAAAGGTTTTGGTTCAATATTAACCTCGCAAGGTGTTTGTGTAATTTACTTGAATTGCCTAAATCCGATAGCTGTATTACAAATAAGTTTTTTTAAAAATGTTATCTACACATGTAAATAGAGGTTGAACACCTAAAAAGAAATAAGATTTTCGTTTTTACTATTTTCGAGTTCCCTAGATTTTGGGCGAGAAAGAAAAACGTTTTCAATATTTCTTGGGGCTAGCACTCCAAATTGTAGTCATTGTTTGTGTGTGGATATCTGATAAAGGACGCGCACTTGAACGACTTGAAAATCGAACAATTAGATAAGGAAATCACGAATTAAGGTATGATTTATTTTAGTATTAATGGAACATATTTTCGATCTTGCTGTGGTTTTTAAAATTTTTTTTGAGTTTTTCACTACGTATAAAACCCGAAACATAATTCCAAACCAAATCATTTGAAAAAAGAGCAATAGTACTTATGTTGTGATAGAAACGTACCATAGCTATGTTGGTGAACTTGTATGTGATGGCACCTTCCCTAATCCAAGGCACCACTTCACCTAATCCCATAATTAAGCCCTAATCTCAGCCACATAGGACTTAATTACGTATTAGTCGATATTTTTATCATAATCTCCTTATTATCTACGTTCAAAATAAGTAATACACATGTCAATATATTTATAGATCTCAAAGTACTTAAGTTTTAAAAAATTTATTAAATTTAGTAGAAGTCTTAATAGATTATAAGGAAGCAATATATTATATCCTATGTACGGAAACTATGAAACAATGATCACATCCATATATATAATATAATGGAGAATATAAATAGTGTGACGATCATCATAAGTCGAGAAACTAAACGCTCGACCCAATATACAACCCCAAAATGTACTAAAAGAAACAACTGTATAATACACAAAATATCAAAACCTGCAAAATGTCGATGCAGAAGTATGTCGCTAGCTTAGAGGTAGTCGTCGATCTTCTCTTTGTTGTGCTTGCTCGTCGACGGCTTTGTACCCACCATCATAAAAAGGATAGTGAGTACAAAAAGTAACAATAATCACCATTGACATATTCATTCACATTTCCAAAAGACTAAATGGTATTTAAAAGCATAAATTCAATAAAGAAAGACTAGTACCAAAAATATGCTAAGAAATACCACAATTAGACAAGTAAAACTAATATAAGGCTAAATATGATCAAGATCCAATCAACCGTGACATGTTTCATTGAAGCCTCTACGGCCACTAAAGGATGTGCGTGACATCGCACAGTCTAAAACCACTAGGGACTTTAACCCAACTATCACCAAGGACTCTAACCATGGAGAATCGATAACCCCAAGGACTCTAACCCTGTGTATTATGTCGACATCCCTAGGGTCTTTGACCTCGTGTGTCGATCAACTCTAACGTAGTGCAATGGACTCTAGATTCTTTAACTACTTTATAATTCCATGAAATTTACTAGTTAAGGATTCCAAGGCTTGGCTATGCTACAAAGCACAATTCCTAAAAAGCACTAGTCCATAAAGTCATTCACAAATTCACAATTCCTAGTAGCACGCTATTTACATTATATATACTGCAAAACAACAAAAATTACATAAAACACATGGATAGATTCAAAGGAAATCAATTTATCATAATATCATGAAAGTTAAGCTTAACAAGTGAAGAGTATCAAATAAGTTCATGATATAAGAGTACAACGCTGGACATAGTCAATGTAGTCTACAACAAACAAGCATAAAGTGGATTGAAATATAAATAAAATAACCAACGGGTATACTCACTTCAAACAATCTAAAGTCCTAGCTTTACCAGCCTCCCGACACCTCAAATATCATATCCGAACCTTCGAGACACTTCCCTGGGTTCCTAATATCATTTAACATATTTTTGAATGTGTTTAAATCTTTAATTATGGTATTTGACTCATCTAGATTGTTTAGTTTAATTTAAGAAATTACAGATTTTGTGTTGTTAAAGCACCTATCGTGCTGCGTGGACTGTCTAACCCACTAGTGACCTCATTAACACGTTTTTCATAGTTAGCGTGTCAGCTAGCTCATCTTGTGCCCTATATGCAGGAAAACCCAAAATTCTGCATTTAGAATTATGACTTCTGTCCACACATAGACCACTCCAACGTCTTGGGATCTCTTTTCTCACCTACCTAAGACCCCAAGACACTCACTAAACATATAAGAACATGCATACATCATTTTTATTATGAACTAAACTAGTGGTGTATGTGCAATTACCTAGTTATTATACACGACACCTAGCTAGATAACCACTTCAAAAATATCAAATTTTCTTCAACACTTATGCTAATTTCCTTCTCTGAATTCTCTAGCAACTTGCTTAGCTTCTATGTTTTCAAATGAGAATGAAATGACTTGCATGGTTTGATCTTTCCAATCCTTTATATTAAGATAAGATTGCTTAATTGTCATTAATTTTTATGTACACACATATCTCGTGACTAATCCGATGGCCTATAACTTGACAAGTCTCCACTAACTCCTTCCAAATAAAACCAATATCAAACTCAATTGGTCTCATGATATGTCAACACATATCTCAAGAATCATGAAAAGGCTATTGTTTCAACTTGCTAACTCAGGTTACATTTAATATAAAATCAAATATTGCCACCTTAATTCTACTATTTAATATACACTAAGCTTTAACAAACTTACCACACCACTCTCTACCCTAGTCCTACATCAACATGCATCTCGAGGCACATCCCCATTCACGTCTCAACACATATATAAAATGTAAGAGTAACTTAGTAGTTTACACATATACAATACATTAGGCATACTCCATAACAAATCTAACATATACCTCGGCTGTCTCATCTTGGTTAGTGCATGAATCACGGTGTGGGTCCCACGTCATGGGTCAATAATATTGATTACAAATAATAAAAGAGATTAGAAATTTGGGTCATGACATCATAGACCAAGGAAATAAGCAAACTCTCCAACCATGCACATCTCAAATTTCTTTTGCATATTGTTGACAAATTCTTCAATCAATCCTTTTGTAGTAGCTCCAAAAACTATATCATCAATATATATTTGTATTATATGGATTAATATGGATTTTTGCTTTACAAACATAGTATTGTCAATGCTTCTATGACTGTAGCTATAATTTACCAAAACAAGGCACTCGTACCAGGCATGCCGTGCCTGTTTCTACCTATAAAGTGCTTTATTCAATTGATCAACTTGGTCTATGAAAGAGGAATTTTTAAACCCTTTGGGTTGTTCGACATACGCTTTTTCATTGATCATTCCATTCAGAAATACACTTTTGGCATTCATCTAATATAAATTTAAACCAATAGAATATACAAAAAGAAGTAGATGAATATATTCTAATATAGCAACAGGTGCAAATGTTTCATCAAAATCAATTCCTTCTACCTGATGCTAACCTTGAGCTACTAAACAAGCCTTGTTTATGACCACTTCTCCTTGTGCATAAGATTTATTCTTAAAAATCTACTTTATGCCAATTACATTCATGTTTTCATCAAACATCAAGTCTCTGACATTGTTTAGCTCCTCATGCATTGGTATGGTCCAATACTCATCCTGCAATGCTTCACTAACATTTTTAGGCTCGATATTATAGACAAAGCAGACATACCCGTCTAACCTCGTGTAGTTTATCTATGATGTATCTCTAGTCATTATTCCTTTTTCTTTCTCCCTAATAATGTAGTTTGGTCGATGATCTCTCTGCGTTCTGCTTGAGGGTTCTTGATTAACAGTTTAATGCTCTGAATCATTTCTTTGTAAAGTTTGTGTATCATCTATGCTAGGTGAAGTTTCTACTCTGTTGCAATTAGAGCACTGATTGTGGTTGCAACTGGCACCAGTTGATCATCACTAATGTCACCTTGTGATACTTTATGTTCTAATAGAGTTTCATCAAAGGAAACATTGGTTAATTCCATTATTCATTGGGTACGTTGATTTAGAACTTCGTATACCTTACTATTTGTGACGTACCTAAAGAAGATAGATTCATCACTTCTTGAGTCAAGTTTTTAGTACCTTCTTATAGTTTAGCAAAAAGCACTTACTTCCAAATATG
Organism: Stephania yunnanensis; assembly: GCA_039657365.1. Taxonomy (NCBI): domain Eukaryota; kingdom Viridiplantae; phylum Streptophyta; class Magnoliopsida; order Ranunculales; family Menispermaceae; genus Stephania; species Stephania yunnanensis. Next base: position 14,866,256 of record CM077592.1, read on the forward strand.
TCAAAGTAAGCAAGATTTGGCTTTTTACCTTTCCAAAGCTCATAAGGTGTCTTGTGAAAAAAAGGGACAGAGATAGGTTCTATTGATAGTGTAGCATGCCATGTTCACAAGCTTTACCCACAGTTTTGTAGGAAGATCTTTGAACGTGAGCATGACTCTAAACATTTCTTGAACAAGTTTGTTTTTCCTTTTAACCACCCCATTTTTTGTTGAGGTGTAAGTAAAATAGATAATACTTGATGTATTCCTGATGCCCTGCGAAATTCTTGAAACTTAGAGTTTTCAAATTCTTTCTCGTGATTGCTCCAGATTCTCACAATATGTTTTCCAGTAGTTGTCTTTTCATTCATCAACTTTAGACATAAATCATTTTAACTTTCGAAAGTATATAATTTTTCTTTCAAGATAAGAACCCAAATGAAACGAGAAAAATCATCTACGCATACAAGATTATATCTTTTTCTTGATAGACTAGTTACTTAAGTAGGTCCAACCGAGTCGATATGTAGGATCTCGAGGACAGCATAAGTGTTTTATCTATTGGCTGGTATGTGGCTTTCTCTTCTCTACTTTCCAAGTTGATAAGGCTATACAAATCTTGAAGATTGAGAGACTGAACTTTGGTAGTCCATGTATTGCTTCTAAGTTTGACAGCTTTTTCAGGTGCCTATAGTGGAAGTGTCCCAGTCGTTGATGTCATACTTCGGTTGTATCTGCTGCTGAGTAGTAACAGGACCTATTAAGTTGTTACAACTCGTAGCAATTATTAGATGACCTTTCTCCGATCTTGATACATTCTCCTTTTACATGATATACATTACATATGGTTTTCGTGAAACTTGATCACATAGTTGACTAATATAAAGTAAATTCCACTTTAGATCTCCAACATGTTGAACTCCTTCTGAAACGTGTAGACCACGAACCTCCAGAGTTCCTTTTCCAATGACTCAGCCTTGCATACCATCTCTAAATTGGACATATCTCTATGCAAAAAAAATCGTAGTTGACAAACGATCATATGCTTTGAGCAACTACTATCAAAGTAACAATTAAAGGATCACATAGACTTTAGTGATATATAAGCAGCATGGCATACATCCTTTTCAGGAACCCAACACTTCTAGTAATTATGACGGTGTTGAACTTATTCTTAGGTACCTTTCTTGGTATTCTCATGTTGTTGTCATGCTAATTCTCAAATCATTTTGAAGCACATAGGATGTATGTGTCCTTTGATTCAACAATAGTAACATGTAGGTCTGATCCTTCTTCTTCGTCGATGATTAGAGCCACTTTGCTGCTATACTTCAACAAAATTCTAAGTTCTGTGAAGGATACTTTAGAAGAAAATCCATTGATTAAACCTAGACCCCTGTGAACTTTTTTGTGTTATAGTAGACCATTAAGCTTAGATTTCCTTTTATTCAGCTTATTGACAGTGCTCTCACCTTGTTCCAGCTTGCTTTTGCATTTGATCAACTCCTTATCTTTCTCTTCAAAGAGATAATCAAGCGCTTGATTGGATGCAACAACTTCTTCCCATTTTGTGACCATCTCAGCATAATTCCCTTTCATCTCTACATGACTAGTGTGATTAGGTAAATCATAATGAGAATCATCTAAATCACTTACATCATCTTTTAAATTTTCGGAGTTATATTTCTTGGAGTTGGTTGCAACTACTAGCGAAGGGGCGGTGGTTGCAACTGAATGCACGACAACAAAGGCAATATGATGATTTATGTGAGCTCCTTCATTTTTTGAGTTCGAATCACTCCACGTGCTTTTCATTGATTTCTCATTTCTTCAGGATGGATATTCTACCTAGAAATGTCCTAGTCTACCGTATTCTCTACATTTCTGCTTGATTTGTATACCGGCTCTATTTCGACCTCTTTCTTTGAGATATCTCCTTTACCACTGGTCTTCGTTCCTTGGGATTTTTGCAACATTTTATTATACTTTTGGTTAGTAAAGCAAGATCATCTTCTTTGTGGCTGACATCTTTCTTGGAACTAAAGTGTTGAGATGTTGCTTTCAATGCCAATTATTTGAATTTCTTTTATTGGTTCATATGCATCTCATAGGTGGTAAGGGACCCCATGAGTTCTTCAAACTTCAGCTATTTAAGACCTCGATCCTCTTGAATCATAGCAGTTTTCACATTGTATTTTGCAGGGAGACTTCTTATTGCTTTTTGAACTAGTTTCTTATTTGCGTACTTTTTCCCCAGTTGTTGAGTTTAGTTGGCAATGTCTTTGAGTTTGACTGTATATTCAGCCACTATTTCTTCTTTACCAATCTTCAATGTTTCAAACTGAGAAGCTAGCAACACAATCTTTGACTCACAAACATCTTCGTTACCTTCAAAGAAATTTTTGAGAATCTACCAAGCCTTCTTTTCCACTTTACATGAGGAGATGAGCTTTAGGTGCTCTTGATTGACAACACTAAAAATCACATCCATTCCTTTGGCATTGGTTGACAAAATCTTTTCCTCATTAGCAGTCTAATCATTTAGATTCTTTGGTTCTCCATCTACTTCTGGTGACTTTTATCCTTTCTCAATGGCCCTCCATGCTATGATGTCGAGGGACAGAATGTACCATTCCATGCAAGATTTCCAATATGTATAGTTTGTATTAGTCGGTAATGGTGGTCTCGTATTCGTGAAACTTTCAGGCTGGTCTAATTGATTTCCCTAAGACATTGTAGTTGGTATGGGTCTCACTTATCTCTACAAACAAAGACTTCATAGTGCTCGTTCTGGTACCAATTGTAATAACCAAATCAGGTTACAACTGAATGCTAAAGTGGTTATAATAGGGAAATAGCAATCAATGCAAGTACTTAAGAATAAAGTATGCAGAAATTTAAATCAAATAAGCACACCAGATGTGTTATCGTAGTTCAGTCCAAGACCTCCATCTGTGGGGCCATGCTTAGACGTAAACTCCACTATGTATGTTGATAATGAACTACAAGGCTCTTTCTTGTGACTCCCTCAACGAGCTCCTTAGCAACTTCTCCTATGACACGCTGTGGACTTTACTTACAGAAGCCTTTTCATGTGTGTGAGGCTCCCCCTCACTAGAACACCTAAGTTCCCTTGGGGATTTTACATCTTTATAATGTAGTGAACATAACAGGTCCACAATACAAAGTAAATTGAATAACTGGTGTATAGGACTTAATCACTTTGACCAATAAATAGACTAATATAGATTACACAAGCCTAACTATTAACCATAAGATTTGTCTAATCTCCGTCTCCAAATAACCACATTCTTGCATGATAAAACGTAATGATCATTCTTCTGAATCAGAATCTCCAACCTCTTCATAATCTTCAATCGGCCTTTATTCGGTTAAGGATAAGATCAAGTCTTCACCTGTTTAATTCAGAAATCATATTGCAACCATTTCAAACCATCGATTGCAATTGCATATCTTCATCATATCTCCAACTATTTCTTATCTGGTTTAGAGTACATGGAACATGTATTGGATGACGAATTTACTTCTAACGCTGATCATTACAACTATAATGACAAATCAAAAATTTTGATAAGATCACGTGTAACGACCCAAATTAATTAAACTAAGATTAATATTAATATCGAGGATTAACGGTGGTAGTTCGGGTGTTACATTGACAACCCTAATCATGAAATCATAAACATGTAGGCATGGGCTTGATTGAGTGTTTCTCCAAATTTTCCCTAAGTTTCAAATCAAAAAGGCAACCATAATATACACATCCATAACCAAAGGCATGAAACAAATTTTTGGGTGACTCTATATGCAATAAAAAGTAAAAAAATTATACTATATATATGCATGAGAGTGTATCATATCCTAATGAAATGAGAGAGAAATATAAAAGGATATGAAATGAAAGAAATGATATAAAACACCACCATTACCATCCGTTAATCGCATATAACCACATAAAATTAAAAAAATTAACAATCTCACCAGTTGTCTTTCATAAGGAATCCATTCAAACTCAATCCATAATCCCTAAAATACCCCCAAACTTATTCTGAACCTTGTCCTCAAGGTTCAAAACAAATTAAGACATCCATATATAACAAAAAGAAAAAGACAATGGTGAAGAAAAACATGAATAAAATGATGATGCAAATGCATGCATGACAAAAAGTCTCTAAAAACCAGTGAAAGCACAAAATCTCTCATTTCTAGGTGACTAAGGAAACTATAATTGAACGATCATAGCAAGAGCAAGAACTAGTAAACATCGGTGCCATGGTCGTTCTTCTCATTCTTTTAATTCAGGGATGCCTTCTCTGACTAGGCATTGAAAGCATCCATATCCTAAAACGTCAAGTATCCTTGCCATTCCTCCTATGTAAGGAAATCGAGCCATTCACGATGTCACCACAACACATTCATCAACCCCGCATATCTTATCGACACTTTTTGACAATAAACATGATAGATTTTTGTTGTAATCAAGGGTTCCCATGTGAAGAATCTTGGCAAGCGTAATGAAAAAAATATTAACGATAATGCAAAACTTGTAAATAACTCTAAGAAAATAACGAGTCTCAAACATTCACACTCCAATCATCCCAATGGATGTTTTTATGGTACTATGAGATTGTCTTCCAAGACCATTCGTATAGCATCTCCTATCATAATTGAGGCGATACATGGTCTAAAACCCTAATTAAGCCCTAATACACTAGACAGACTTAACTAGAGCCAGAATCCCATCACCAATACTTGTTAAACACAAAATGTATAGCTTTACAATTGAATAATTAAAACAAAATGCAGTAAAACTTTAAAAACATTTTGACAAATCCAAAAAATAAACAAATTCCCCAGAAATTTCGTGGGTATTAAAAGTGTATCCCAACCGTGTTTATTATAAAATCGTAATTCAGTACTATACACACACATTGATGAATAGCTCAATACATAGTAGGGAAGATTATACATTTCTAATCTTCTCCATTCCTGAGTTGAAGTGCTTCAGTTAACCTGAAATGTTAATTTAGGATGAGCACTCCAACTTGTTTAGTAAGTGATGCTAAAACTATATAACAAAATTTTACTAGTAATTAATGATTCAATGCATAACAATACGATTCAATTATATAACTAAAAGGATAACAAAAAATATAAACAATAAATAAGTAGATGCAAGTTATTCAGTCAATAACAACTACATGTGTCACTTTTCATTTCATTAACGAGAGCAATCTCTCATTTATTCAGGAATACCATTGGTGAAATTACCTTATTGGCCGATGTGTGGTTTCATCAATGTATTCGAGAATAGCCGAGCCTCCAAACTCTCAAGATAGTGATCAATGACAAATTAAGCCACAAACTATAAAGGTAAGAGACTAAGGTTCATCCTTAGCAGCCCCTTATCCCTTCTATATCCGATTAATCTCATTTTGTCTCACTTCCGAGCTATAAATTATGCTTTATGATTGTTACGATATTGTGCTTTCATTACCCAATTTATAGACTCCATCAACTAAATATTCTAAGTTCATGTAGCACAATTGATTATATAGATGAGTCCCACTCACCTCGATTGTAGATTTTCTAACTTAATTTGTATGTACTCCACTCTTGGGATTCCGTAGCTATTTTCCCATCGATTGAAATCCTAAAATAGATAAGTTGTCATCATTTCATGTCCAATACATTAAATTTAAAACCCATAAACTAGTCCTCGAACCCTAATAAAAACCTATGTAAAACTCAGCATTGTTGCTGCTTTTTGAATAGGGAATGCCTCCACCTTCTGCATTCATCTCATATTCATGAGGGAGCGTGCTTCCCTGCATTAGGGAATAGGCTCCACAATCGAGCAACTGGTTTCTTGAACAAGGCGACAACCCATGTTTGATCATCAATTTTATAACGACATGTGTCCTTAAGTAGGTGATTACCCATAGTTAACTTGAGTTAGGCTTATGGTTAAGCCCATCATGTCTCAATTAGTGTGTGAATGCATTGGTGTGATTTTATTGTGTTTGGTTGGTTTGATAATGAATTAAATACACAATAAGCTATTGATATAAACATATAGTTGGAAATTGAATAATTAATTAATATTTTTTTGGCGGACCTAGTGTGACGTGGAGGTCGTGAAATGAGTGTGCATAATTAGGTGTACTTGTTAGCGCACCCGGTGAATTTACAGGTGTTAGATAAACTACAATTTTGATGTAAAATATTCGAAGCATTGGATGATCTCGAGATCCATTTGAGTAGAGATGTAGTTCTTATGTGTGTCACTTTTGTGACCAATGTCACTTTAAAGAATTCCTTTTAGATCTACCTCGAGACTCGTGTAATGCAAATCTCAAGGAAAATGAAGATACAAATCAAATCCTTAGCCATTCGTATCTTTATTGTTCGATTGATCAATGAGGAAGAAGAAATGGAAAGCTTGAGATTAATATAAGGAAAGAAGGTGCTATTGGAAAGATCAAGAAAAATAGGGGAGGATCTCTATAGCTGAATTGGTAAGTTTATCATTTTCATCTCGTTTGCTTTGCTTTGAGTTGAAGTTTTTGTTAGAATTGATAATTATATTTGATTAAATTAGAGTTAATTATTATTTTTGGATATGAGGAATGATGCAAGACTTCATTGAGGCTCTCCCTAAAGTTTGAATGAGTTTGGGAGTGATTTGGGACAGCTTTAAGATTGAATAGGGCCTGCTGCCCTATTTAGATTTTTAGTCACTCATGAAGATTGGTGAACTAAGAAGGTGGAGCGCGCTCTACTGAAGTAGGCAGCAGGCTTCCAACTAAAAAAACAACAAAGTTATTGAATTCTTTCTAAATTTTGATGAGGGTTTAAGGACTAACTTAGGAGTTCTAAACCTATTGTAATATAATTAAATTGATGGCAATTAATCTGTTTTAGGTTCCTGATCCACGAGGAAGGATTTGAGGAGCCAGAGTGTGAGTTTAGTCGGATCAAACCTAAGGAAACTTAAAATAAGGTAAGTGGGACCCGTTTGTTTATCAGTTATGCTACATAATTTAATTAGTATTAATAGTTCATGTAGTGTATACACTGGGTTTGGGCACTATACTGCAACTTGTGGTATTTATGGTTTTTCAAACTAAATCTCGAAAGTGAAACAAAGAGGATTCTATAATGAAAATAAAACAAGGTAGGTGGATAAGTACCTATCTCTATTGAATACAATGAAGAACGTGGATAAGTACCAACCTCTGTTGAAAATAAGGAGGAAGATGGATAGGTACCAACTTCCACTAAACACAAAGAGGAAGGTGGATAAGTACTAACCTCTAATGAATATAAATAGGAAGGCGGATAAGTATTGAACTTTAATAAAAGAAATGATTTGAACCATATCTATCACTATCCTGTTAGAGTCAGAATCTCGATTATATTTAACTACACTTTATGGGACCTCACATCAGCCAATTTGTGGACTTCATAGGTTGTATTTCTATATAAAAGAGGGATAGACTCTAGTTTTAACTCAAATTGAAATAAAATGGTTATAGTACTAGTGCAATGCACCGAATGAATTGCATCTGAATATATTGTTTATACTTTTTATGTTGTACTAAATAGCTATCGTTTGAGATCTGAGAATTTCATTAGCTTGATTAGACAACGAATTAAAGATTTTTGAATTTATTTGGTTTTTAAGTATCTGAGGTGGGACCCATGGGTTTTGGACCTGAGAACATAAGAAAAATATTATTTTTATTTGTTGTGTGACTAATGCATGTATTAGACTCTATTCTTCACATAATAGAGGTCGAGACGCGTTGTATGACGTATTGGATATCATTGGCAGTTTTTCCTATTTTTGGCCAAATCAGGGTATTTTCGGGATAAATTGATAGTTAAAGAGTAAAAATGCTTAAATTAATTATGAAAACTAAGGTTAATTATGCAATCAATAGAATATTATGAAGTTTATGCTTAAGTTTGAGCAAAAATGGGATCAATTAAAGTATTAAACAGGGTCCAAATTGGTGTAGACTGAGAGAAGGGTTTATATGAACATAAGGAGGGGCTTAAATGTTAAAAGAAGGATTGATTTGAGTCAAGGACTCATTTTTCCTCACTTGACAAGTAGGCGAGGGTTTAAAAAAATCCCTTACTTGATTCTCTCAAGACAACAAAAATTCCATATCTGCTATCTCTCGTTCTCTTTGCATATCTTCTCTATCGACTCTCTTTTCAAGCTCCCTCACCATCTCCATTTCTCTCTTCTGCCCTATTAAATCTCTTTTGAACTCAACATGGACAGAATCAATGAGGAAAATAGAAGAAGAAGGTGCATAACTTTTATGTTTGTGGCGATAGGTGGTTCTCAACAATTAGTAAAGAATTAAAGGATAGAATGAAAAGGGTTTTAGATTAAATTAGTGTCTTTGATTGATATAAATGTCTTTGACTAGTTCATATTGAGTTAAGATTCGTTTACTTTCAATTGGAATGAGTTTTGATGAATAAAATCCATGAAACTCAGTTTTTCAACTATATTTTTATCTAAGATTTTTAGTGATGATCTTTGGGGTATGGTTAATTTCTTCAGCTTTTGGTATTTAGTGATGATCTTTGGGGTTTTTGAAGTTGTATTGTCATATTTTTATCTAAGATTTTTATTTTGGGTTTGCCTATAGTTTTGTGGGATTTTTAAAGGCACAAATATAGGTCATGACCTCAGTTTGAACAGCCTAAATGTCTTAAAAATTTGCTAAGTAAAAAAAATTGCTTGCAAGCAAGCAAGTTGGTTCGATAAGTTAAGGTATTTGTAATGACTTATTACTTTAAGCTGATGATTAGTATTGACCTGAATCCTAATTAATCCAAGTTAAGCTCTTGATTAAGTTCATTGTACCTCGATCAGTGTATGCGTGGGTTTTCGTGATGTTTGGTGTTAATGTGACGTGTTAAAAAAAATTTATAGGTTATTAATTAATCAGAATTAATGTAACATATAGTTTATACAATGAAATCAATTGATTTTTGAAAGACATTAGTAGGCCTCCAGATACGTGGAGTGTGTTGATCCATGTCATTTTAGCATGGCGTCACTTTAGGCTCAACAAAACTAGATGCACCTCAAGATACATGATAAAAAAGATGATGATCTTGAAAGCATGAGGTGGATTACTTTAGGTATAAGTACGGGATGAGGATTAAAATTAATCCTCATCATCTCATCTGCTCTTCTTTTCATTCAATTCCATAAGTTTGTCTCTCTACTCCTACGATCCTCACCATCATCGCCTTCATCTTGACGCTAAAGCCACCGTCATTGTCACCATTATCATGAAGATCACCATCACCACTAGTAAGTTTTTTCACTCCCTCACTTTCTTAACTGATTTTCGTAGAGTTAAGGGATATTTGTGTCGTTTGCCTGGACTGTTATGGTGGTGTACATGGGTTGAGGGTGATGACGGAGGTCCAAATGTTCACTAGAACCTCTGGACATAGGTGGTTCAGTGGTGGTTGGGTAGTAGTGGTAGGTGTTGTGGTTGAGAGTTGACATTGTTGTCATTGTTGTTATTGTAGTTCATTGATGTTGTTGGTGTTGTTGGAGTTGTTTGGTCTTGTTGGATTTGTTGGGATCAAGTTTAGAACATTATATGGACTCCCTAATGAATTTTGGACATGTTTGGAGGTCGTTGAGGTCACCGGGGAGTAAGGCAAATTTGATAGAAGGCAGCAAATGACGATGTAGGTATGAAACCCACTGCATGATATGTTGTTTTTGCGGCAATGTCGCGTGTGGAGAGCACTATGGTTTTCGTTTACGCTCTGACACAGCATGGTTCACGTCGCGGTTCATGACTTAAAAATTGAAAATGTGATAACTCGAGTTCCGGTTATCAGATTCAAACAAAGTTTAGATCAAAGTTCTAGGATCATATTAGGACCAATTTACTAACAAAATTGATCTAAATAAGTTTATATTGGTGTAGATTTAATCAATAATTCCCTAAGGGACTCAGAGTAATACAACAACATAAACAACAACAACAACAACAACAACAACAACAACAACAACAACAACAACAACAACAACAACAACAACAACAACAATGACAACAACATAGCCTCAATCCCAAATTAACTGGGGGCGGCTACATGGATCAAACTTCTCCATTGTGCTCGATTAAGTACAATTGATGGTGAGCTTTGCAAACCATTCAAATCCCTCCTAATTAATGCATCCCATGTTAACTTTGGTCTGCCCCTACCTCGTCTAATTTCTGCAGTTTCTATTGGGTCAAGTTTTCTTGTTAAAGCATTTGTAGGCCATCGTTGCAGGTAGCCATACCATCGCAACCCTTCCCTAATCTTCTTATCAATTGGTGCTACTCCTATTTATCTTTGAATTTCTATATTTCTTATTCTATCTTTAAGAGTTTTACCACACATCCACCTAAGCATCCTCATTTCTGCTACGTTCATTTTATGTAATTATTGTTGCTTTACCGCCGAACATTCACTTCCATAGAGCATAGCTGGCCTAATTGCGGTCCTATAAGATTTTCCTTTTAACTTAGTAGGAACGTTTCGATCAAAAATCACCCCTGTTCCACTCCGCCATTTATTCCATCCTGCATAAATTCTATGTGTGACATCATTCTCAATGTTACCATCATTTTGCATGATTAATCCTAGGTATCTAAAGTGGTTTACCATAGGAACTTTTATTTCCCCTAATTTTACCACTCAGTCATCTCGATGTCTAGTGTTTCTAAACTCATAGTGCATGTATTCAGTTTTCTTCCTACTCAACTTAAAGCCTTTAGATTCTAATGTATTCCTCCAGAATTCTAATTTCCTATTAAGTCCATCTTTAGTTTCATCCACTAAGACAATATCATCTGTAAAAAGCATACATCATGGTATATCCTCTTGAATATGTCTAGTTAGTTCATCCATAACTAAAGTAAATGGATATGGCCTTAAACCCGATCCTTGATGTAGTCTTATCATAATGGGAAATTCTTTTGTAGCTCCTCTAACTGTCTTTATACTCGTTACTACTCCATCATGCATATCCTTAATAGTGTCTATGTATCTAGCATGCACTCTTTTTCTTTCTAGAACCCACGAAAGAACATATCTAGGGACCCTATCATATGTTTTTTTCCAAATCTATGATTACTATATGAAGATCTTTTTTCTTTTCTCTATATTTTTCTAATAATCTTCTTACAAGGAAAATCGCCTCCATAGTTGACCTGACAGGCATGAAACAAAATTGCTTCTCTGATATTGTTGTTTCTCTCCTTAGCCTATTGTCAATTATCATCTCCCAAAGTTTCACAGTGTGACTCATAAGTTTAATTCCCCAGTAGTTTGAGCAACTATGAATGTCTCATTTGTTTTCGAAGATTGACACGAGTGTGTTTCTTCTCCAATCCATGGCATCCATTTTGATTATAAATTTTATTGAAAAGTTTTGTTAGCCAAGTCAATCCAATTTCTTCTAAGCATTTCCAAACCTCTATGGGTATTTCATCTAGGCCACATGCTTTCCTTATTTTCATTCTTTTCAATACCTCTTTAACTTCTACAATTCTAATATTGCGTGTATAGTTTACATTTCTTTCTTGGTGTGGGTTTTCATCTATTATAGTATTTTACTTGCCCATTATTAAATAAACTATCGAAGTAACATCTCCATCTCTCCTTACTATCCTCCTCGCGCGTTAAACATTTTGATTTTTATCCTTAATAAATCTTACATGACTTAGGTCTTGTTTCTTTTTATCTCTTAATTTGGCTAGCCTATATATATATATATTTCGCCATCTCTATTACCTAACCTTGTATATAGATCTTCCATGAAATTTGTTTTAGCTTGAATGACTACTTTTTTAGCTTGTTTTCTAGCTTCTCTATATTGATTGTACATATCTTCATCTTGACACTTAGGTATTTTTCTATACATCTCTCTTTTAATCTTAATTACTCGTTTGACACCCTCGTTCCACCACCATGTTTCCTTTTTTGGAGGTCCCAAGCCCTTAGATATACCTAATACGTTTGATCTCACTCACATTATGCAACTACTCATTTCTAGCCACATTGTATTAGCATCTAAGTCAAGATTCCAAACATCTTCCTTTAGTAGTTTTTCTCTAAACTCTACTTGTTTACTATGTTTTAGGTTCCACCATTTTATTATGGGGTCACTAACTCTTTTATTCATATTATGTCATCATGTTAGCTTAATATCAAGTACTACTAACTTATCTAGGGTAGTAAATGCTTCACCAGGTATTACTTTGCAGTCTCTACATATTTTTTTATTTTTTTTTCTTTTTAAAAGAAAATCTATTTGACTCTTGTTATGACCAATACTAAAAGTAATTGTATGCGACTCCCTCTTCCTAAAACTAGTATTTGCTAAGATAAGATCGTATGCTGAAGCAAATTCTAAGATTGATTCTCCTTCTTCATTTCTATTACGGTAACCAAAACCTCCATGAACTCTCTCAAACCCATAGTTACTTGCCCCGATATGCCCTTTTAAATATCCTCCAATAAAAACCTTTTCATCTAATGATATACTTTGCATAAATCCATCAGTATCATCCCAAAACTTGCGTTTGATGCTCTCTCTTAATCCTACTTGTAGTGTATAAGCGCTAAGTATGTTAATTTTTTCATCTCCAATAATTAATTTAACTATAATCAATCTATCCCCCGTTCTTTTAACCTCTACGAACTTATTCTTATAATCATCATCCACCATAATTCCTACTCCATTGCATTTTCTATATATACAAGTGTACCACAATTTAAGCCCTGTGCTCTACTCTTTTCTCCTACCCACTTTGTCTCTCTGAGGCAAGCAATATTGACTCTCCTTCTAATCATAGTATCTACTATTTCTGTTGACTTCCCCGTAAGTGTTCCTATGTTCCATGTTCCTAAACGAATTTTCTCTCCCCTTTATATTTGTTTTCCTTTTCTAATTCTATTTTGTCTAAAAGATTTAGTGTTCGTATATATGATTTTTTTTTTTTTCATGTTTGTTTTGAACTAGCGTCTTTACCCACACCCGTCCTTTGTGTGGGAACCCTTGCTCATTTTTCATGTTTGTTTTGGACTCAGAGTAATGAGATTAGAAAATCTAAATCGAGGTAAGTATAGATTCGCTTATTTATCAATATTGCCTGAATATTGTAGTATATGTTGTTCATATAGTTTATAGACTTGAATGTGTGCTATTTACACTGTGATGTGTTTTAATAAAATGGAAAACAATATATAATGTGATTGACGAAAGTAAATCGTTAGTTGAGAATAGGTTATATAGGATATGAGTTTGGTTCCCGACCTATATGTTAAATCCTACTCAGCTAAATTGGTTGTGTGGATTACACATTCAGTAGAAGGTTTAGGATAAAACTTTGAACATTAACAAATTGGCTAAATGATGCATAAGCCAATGTGTTTTCTATGACACGTGTCGAGCGTTTACAATAAATTTTTTAACCTTTATTATACTTTTAAATTTGTAGTAATGGTAAGTGGGAATCGTCTCCACAGGGATTTTGTAAGTTCCTTAAGAAAGATGTTTTATTATTTTTTATTTTTAATTTGATATAATAAAAATCAAAAATTAAATTAATACTTTCTAAATAAAAATCAACTAAACTAACTAAACTAACACAATTCAAATTCACCAAATTCATAGTAATTCAATTCATTAAAACACAATAATAAATATACATCTAAACAAACCTCATAAACAATGAAACTTCAATCCATTTTGCATCAAACTTGTTACTTCAATCACATAGTCATGAACATACTTTCTAAAGTATCATAGATCATTAAACAGTAATCATAAGTAAGTAAGTATCCTTTAGGCAGCCATTTGTTTTCCTTATAATGGTGGAAAAGCCACGTTCTAATTTTATTGAGCTAACCTCTTTGAATACACAAATACATTAACTTCACGCAAAAAAATCACATTATACTTTACAAAAATATTGAACTACTAAATGTAACACCTTTGGAAAGTCATTTCAACATTAGATTTAGATCTTGGGACATCTAAATGGTCATACATTTTAGACAATCCTAATTACTACTTTAAGTCAGATAGTAAATCAAAACGTCACAATACACATTGGACACTATGCACATAACAATTAGATTCATGATTGCAATACATAAATAACAACCTATTAAAATTAGTTAATTAAAGAATACGATTGGTTTAAAGCATTAATCATATATTTATCATATCATGACTACATTGCATAACGGATCTAGTTTACGTTTGAAGTTTTGTTTGGATTAAAATTACTCACTCATTATAACAAGTAACACCATGACAAAATAATTGAAAGACATAACTAAAAATACCTTAATTATAACTTGAATCTTCAATCTTCTTTAAAACAATGAAAACAACAACGAATAGCCTACAAACTAAAGCAAAAGTGCAAAACTATCAAAATGATTCTAATTTCATAGTCTAAAGTTTATATTTATAGTATATTAGGTGATACATATTCTAAACCAACTCAAAATCCTTGTTGTAATCCAAAATCCACAAAATTGTAACCAATGATTCCTCAATGATTTAGGGTTAAGTGGAATCGTCGAGTAAATCCTCAGAATTGAAGTCCCTATTTCCACCAATCTGTGTAGCGATTCTGGGTACATAGGATTCTCTGAGACATCATTGAGTATCAGATCTAATTCTTCCTTGATTCCTTTGTGAGTCTTTGTGTAATCTTCTCACTTGGTCAATTCCTTCATTTTCTTCCCTTTTTCCTTCATTACTTTAAGTATTCCAATGATCACCAGAAATATCAAAAACAAGAGAAAAACCGATTTAATATAGTCTTTTATATTTAAAATCGTCCTAAAATATAATATAAAATATGTCTAATTATTGATTTGTCAAATACCCCCAACCTTAGCTCTTTGCTATCCGAAGCAAAGGAATACTTTCAATCAATGATTAGTTTTGATTTCGTGATTATATACCCTTATACTTGAATATAAATGATTAGTAAATAAACCTATATTACCTTCATAAAATAAAAGTCATGATAGAATAGAAAGATTTAAAGAATAATACCCTTTGTATGAAAACTCAACTTTTAGTTTTGTAACATCCCTCAGAATTCAAAGATAACTAATCACCAAGGTCAAGCCATTATATAGATTTTCTCGATTTCCACTGACAAGCATCAAGCTTACAATAACTAATATATAATCTCGAGATATAAAAATCACTAAATCAATCTTATTCTCAAACTATATTTAAAATCTCACCACAATCAAAGTTGATAAAAAGTTTTTAATCATCAATAATTATCATTTCATATCTATTTGTTTGAATGTTGAGAAAAAAAAATACTTCATTGGACTTAGTTATAAGCACTGGAGGTGAATCTTTTATTTAGAAAGTTTTTCATAAACGTCCTTCCATTTTTTATATCGCTCTTTCTTTCTTTTTCTTTCTTCATATGTATGTTTTTTCGTTCATATCGTATTCCTATAGTTCCCTACTTTATTTCCTTTGGAATCCGTTTATTTTATATATACATTTTCTCTCGTTTTTCCTACCACTAGATTCCTTGCTCCATTAACTTTGGAATTTGTGTTTATTTTTTCTGTAAGAACTTTTGTTAGCTCTTCTCACTTTCACTATAATCAAGGAAGTATTCTTTCACCAAGGTCAAGCAATTACATAGGCTATATATACTTAACCAGTAGCTTTTGTATAACAAGATTCTTAGAAATTTGTGTTGTTTATCTTGCATTTTCATTTCAATCTTCTACCCGTTATAATGTCTAACACAAAGCAATCAATCCCTTCTAAACTCCTCTAATGCATACACAATCTAGGCTAAGTCAAATAGGGCATAACAATTTTTTTCTATCAAAAATTCTTTATTTTCATGGGTAATAGTAATATATCATTTCTATTTAAATCCAAATAATATTCAATTGATATTTCTAACTAAATAAATGAAAATAAAAATTGTTACATGAATTGTGAAAAATTTTAAAAACTTTTAGGGAAATAAATTCTACTTCTCAAGTATTTTATACTTGGTTTTTTTTTAAAGTTCACTTCACCTACATACCTCCAACCTCATTCCAAACCTTGTCCTCAAGGTTTAAAAATTAAGTCATGTTTTTCAACAAAACAAATATACCTCGTGAAGGATAAAATAATTTAATATGAATCATAAATTTATTTTCAAAATTAATAATGAACATCTTATAAAAGAGATACACAGTGGAGTAAAACATTCATTTCTCATTAAAGGTTCAAATAGAGTTCACATTTCACATATACAAGCAACTACTAAACAATCACAATGTACTTTATGTATAAGTAAATTTATCATCGGTCTCTTCTGCTCCATCGTCATTCCTTACTGCAGTAGGTTATGAAGTGTAGCTATCAGCAGGGCTATAAAATCTTGATGTAATCTTAACTGCATCGAAGAAATGTCGATGATCCTCCTAAGATCTAGTTAACGTTCCATCTTCCTCTTTTTCTACATGGAATGGTAGCGTGCTAGATTTCTTTCATTCTTATCTAACATCTCGTAATTCTTAAAGATTTGTTTCTTATTACGTCGAAAAGTTAAAAATAAGGATTTGAAAAATCATTTCCTTTTACATTTTGCTAATGATGAAGAACTGTCATATGTTCTTAGAACATTTACTTAAGCCATCAGACTAGCTGCTCGCCTTGCTTCTTCTTATGTTCTTGCTTGGATTCTCTGCTTAATAATCCGATCTTTGATTCTAGATCTTCATATGTAGTTGATCTCCCTATCTTCTTCCAAATCGTTATATCCATTAATTGTTATCATCCTCTTAACTATAGTGTCTGTGATAATCCTCTGAGGTGGCACATTGAACTCCATCTCAAGGAAACCAACCTTGGCCTTCATACATAATTGAGTGATTAAAATTGGGAACGGTAGGCCATCATGCCTCATATTATCATTGCTTGTCTCATTGCATCATGAATTACATATCCAATGTCGATATGCCCAATCTTTGTAATAATATGGTAAAGTAGATTGACTTTATGGTTCTTCACTTCGGAATGTTGCGTAGTAAGGTATAGGCAGGTGTTTAGGATGCACCTCCTACATTTGGTGATTTTCCTAAAATCGGTAGTTTCGATGAACTTTGGATGACTATATAGATCAAGAGCAAATCCTCATCTGGGAATTACCTCTAAGGCTTCTTGAATTTTTCTGGATAGGTAAACTTCTTTAGGGATGTAATTCATGTTGAGATAGTTGGAATCATGTCTAATTCTTACATCCTGAAGTCCATAAATGTATGTTTAGTATCTTGGGTGAAATTTCAATCTTCTTTACTTGAACAATCACTTCTTGTGATTTCCATTTACTTATCCATTCGCATAGAATTAGCGAACTAATTTCGAGGATCCCCTCACTAATCTACTTTGGTAATTCTTAAGAAGGTGTTCTTACTGTCTTTCCCGTATGATGCTTACGATTTTGTCTTCATAATTGTTCACATTTTGGATTTGGGGTCCTCTCTCAGACACGATAAATCTTTTTGTGTCCCGAAAGTATCTATTTTGTGCTTATGGACTCACAAATTTCATGGGATCATAGGCGACTTATGTGTTTAGATCTAAGTAGGCAGAATGCAAATCAGAGCTAGCTAGAGCAGGTGTTCTCAACGCAACTCTTCCTGCTCTTGACTCGCTAATACTTATACCTATGGGTTAGATGGACATTTATTGACTATGATGGTGGTTCTTCGATTGTTCTATCATGATCCCCCTCTATTTCTCTTGTGCGCTACTCCTACCTCTTTCACTACCTCGACTCTTCATAATGATCAAATCACTTACTATGAATCGTAAACCAAAATCTTGTATTTGGTACAGAAATGGACTTAAGGCGAATAGTTGTTGAAAATCGAATTGCTATCGAGAAAACTCATAACAATTTGGCATAAAAAGTAATTTTTTACAAAACTAATTTAAAAATTACAAAATTCAAGAATATGAGATCAAATCTATCGAATGGTCATTCAAAAAATCGTAAATTACGCCTTCGATTTGTGGAAAATTCAATTTCAAATATTTTTTGAATACTTTTCCAAAATCTCTATCATTTCCAAAAGTATGAGATTTTTTATAATTGATTATTTAGACTTATATATAACATTAGCTTAGTAGTATAACTAGCCTAAATATCTCGAAATGAGCTCTAATTGATGGTATTTATGTATTTTCAGGTATATAAGAAATAATGGAAACAAACGAGGGAATTTATGAAGAAATGAAGCTAAATTACATAAAAGTGTGTTTGATGTCATGGCTAAGAGAGTTGGTGCTCTGGAGGAGATGAATGCATAGTGTGAGGGATGAAGGTACATCGTACGAGACCAAGGCAAGAAGAAAAATGACTCAAGATGGCCGGCGTAGTGGAGGCACCGTGGGTGATGAGGGACGGTGCCAGGAAAGGATATGCAGGGCGCCGAGTCTACTGAAAGAGGAAAAAGCACAAAAAGTGGCTGATGTTGTAACGACGTCTTGGCTATGTACATACAACGCAAGATCATAAGTGACAGCACTGAGACTGAAGAAAATAGAAAGTTAGAGTTCTATATCAAATAAAATTGTCTAATAGAGTTTCTAATTATTTTCTAAAGTGTCTTAAGGGTATAAATATGAATTATAACGTGATAAACTAAGAAAATACCACCCATTAGTAAAAATTATCATAGATTAGCATATATTTACTTTATTCTTGAGGATTAAGAAGATTTATGTAAGATAATGTAATGAACTGTTAATTTAAGTTGAAGATTAATGTTAATCTGAATCCTAATTAACCCAATTTAGGCTCGTGGCTAAATCCGACGTATCTCGATTAGCCTATGTATGAGTTTGTATGATGATTTGTGTTTTTTTTGTATGTTTTTGAATTTTATAGGTTGTAGTATAATAGAAGAGTTATATACAAGCCTATAAATGAAAATACGTAAATAAACAATAAATAGTTAGTATGTCAAATGCGACTGTAAAATGAATATGCACACTCAAGAACACTATTCAAAATACCTCGGAATAGCTTGAAATTCTTGGGGAACCTTATTTATAGTATCTCAAGTTACTCTGGAGTTTTTGGTCATTTTTGAACAAGTGAAGACCTCCGGAAGAGGTCTCGAAGCCCAAACACTTAAAAAAGAATATTCTTAATGATAAACCTTGTCTTTCAATTAATTTTTGATAAAAAAAATGATCTATTTTTTGTAAACTAATGGTTTTAAGTCTTATCTCTCTATCTTAGCTTTCCAACAGTATAAAAATGTAAAAAATGGACTTAAAATGAGAAAGTTACGCTTATTTTACCAAGATTACACCCAACACACTGCCTATGTGAGATTGTGCATAGACTTGAGAAAAAAAAATTTGGTCCCCCAGTTTTTCTTGATTTTCCATGGAACCTTGTGAAACCCTTTAGGAAACTTCAAAACATGAAATCTAGGCCTAATACCTTTATCAACATCAAAGTATATCGTCAACAATTATTAATTTGACATTGACGACAGTCATTTAAAAACTCTAAAATTTCAAGAGCTTAAACATCATTGTCATGAACCCAATTATACTCGATCTTGTCCAAAATTCAAGTCCACTATAAATCATGATTTAAAAGTGCGTAAACAAGATTTTTTAAGATTCTTTTTACAATAACTCATCCTCATGTTTATGTCCATAAAAACCCCAAATTTCACTAAAACTTAGCATAAACAAGAAAGAACTCAACTGGAACTCAACAACAATGTTTAAATCACCAAGCTAGTTTGTGTTTTAGATTTGAACATCATTTTGAGATTAAAACAAACCTAAGATCCAAAAATCTCAAAGCATTCAAAAAGAAACCCCAATTTGTTAAATTTAGAACAATGAAAAGAAGCTAAAAATGCATACCCTAGTTGCTCTCTTGTTCTAGCTTGTTTCTCTTTATAGAGATTTAGCCCTAGATCTCCTATTGAGCCTTCAATCTTTCATGGACAACATTTCATGTACAAATTCTTCTTCTCTTTACTTCTATGTTCAATGTTCTCATTTTTTGCATGTTGTAGAGAAGAAACCACTTTTGTAGCTCATTATTTTTATTCTCTACCACTTCCTTTGATGCCAAATAATTTATCATAGGACCCCTCATAGTCACTAAAACATTTTTGTTGAACATAGGCTCGTAAAATAATTCCATACTTAAGCTTTGTGATGAAGATTCTCATAATTTAGGCTTAAGCCTCAATTATAATTTAATTAGGCTTTTTAGTAATTTGAATGGATTCCATTAACTTAGATAGGATTTCAAATTGATATTTTTTTGTGTTAAGTTAAAAGATAGCCTAAGTCACATTTTTTCAAGTAATGCATTCTTATCTATTGTGTATAAGCATTAATATCCATTTTTTTGGACTCACTTAGATCTCTTGCATGGGATAATACTTAACTTAGGTTATTTTTATTAGTTTAGGAGATTTAATCTAGTTTAGGCTCATGATATATTTCATACCTTATAAGT
The DNA here is from genome assembly GCA_039657365.1 of Stephania yunnanensis. Classification (NCBI taxonomy): domain Eukaryota; kingdom Viridiplantae; phylum Streptophyta; class Magnoliopsida; order Ranunculales; family Menispermaceae; genus Stephania; species Stephania yunnanensis. Next base: position 14,886,856 of record CM077592.1, read on the forward strand.
CATTAGTTGACATAACTTATTGAGCTTTACTTAAAACCTATAATTAAATCCCAAGTCTAGTCAACATACTGACTTATTACATACACCCACATGTCGTACATATCCCGAATAGACTTGCTCATAAAAATGGGGAAATAAAACAAAGAACTAATGTATCTTAGATAGATAGATAATACAAGCCATCAAAGAAAAATAATATTTTTGGTTGTTACAGAATACTACTATGTGCATGTTTGTTTTAATGACCTTTGAGTAGTTCATTGATCTTAGGGATCAACGGATCCTATGGTATGAATGCTATGCTGCAAACATGTTATGGTTATAAAGATAAAAGTGTAATGGCTAGAATTTGTATTGATTTTGAGCTTAATGCTATGAATATCTTGATCACTTGATATTAGGTTTTAAAAGTTATCATGACCATTAAAGCTTTTAAGCCTGATATGGACGATACAACCATAAAATACATAACATATGGAGATAGTTATTGATTAGGAAGGCACAGATAGTAAACTTAATTGGTTATAAACCTAAGGATTTGGAACTTAAAACAATGTGGAGCTTATGTTATTGACACCGATAGATGGAGTTCTAGTTTGCACATAAGAATATTTTCCGTCATGATAGTGGGTTGAAGTGGATTTGAAGGAACCCTGTCTATTCTAATTAGGCACCGCACACATAGAATAAAGATGAGAAATTCAGTTGAAAAGCATAGTATTTTATTACCTAGGTGAAATTGTGAACTAAGATATTCTTAATATAAGAGTTTAAAAGTAATTCACATTGATTTGTTAGATTAGATTAGTCTCATTTAAAAAACCAATTTAAAAGGATTTCATTAGCAATATAGTAATTTTGACTAGTTAATACTGAGTGCATACACCTTTCTTGGAGGATGATATTCGTAATTAATGTAAGTGTGTTACACTACTTCAACTTGCAGCTACAATCAAGTTTTTGGCGCGATTGCCAAGGATAGGTATAGCCGCTGAGACTTAGTTAGTTTGAAAAATTGCTAGGTTTCATTTTAAGTACTTTGCTTTCAAGTTTATAAAAACAAAAAGAAAAAAAACTTAAGTTTCAAGTTTCACATATGTAGTTGATTTTTTGTGTTTTCTTTTCAGGGAAATTAGTGCATGTGTAGAAAAGAAGAGAATGACGTAGTGCCTTACGACCCTGAGATTGACAAAACCAATAAAGGAAAAAAAAGGAATCAACATGGTTGAAGATCAAGCACGAAACAACCAATAGGGTAGTGGGAATAACCAACCTGAAGGTGATCTGGTAGTGTAGGACAGAGTATGGGGATAGATATAACTTCATGACTACTTCAAGCTAAAAGTTAAATAGACTTACAACAGAGTGACAAGGCTTCCAGCCAACACCACTGAGTTTGAACAAAGAGAATCTCTAATAAACATGGTGCAAAGTAGATTTTTTTAATGGGCTAACAAATGAAGATCCAGTTGCACATGAAGAGAATTTTTTGTAAAAGTGTGTCTGTTGGGTTTTTGGGGTTCATACACAGCGAAAAACTCAAAAAAAGTTTTGAAAAACCACAATAGGATCGAAAATAAGTTCCATTAAACTAAATCTATGAAAGTAAATCATACCCTATTCCATGATTTCCTTTTGATTGTTCGATTCTTAAGACATTCAAGTGTGCGTCCTCTATCAGAAATCCACACTCGAATAGTGACCACAATTTGGAGTGCTAGCCCCAAGAAAGATTGAAAAACATTTTTCTTTCTCTCCCTAAATACAGAAAACTCAAAAAATTGTAAAACAAAATCTTATTTCATTTTTAGGGATCCACCCTTTATGCATATGTGTAGATAAGCCTTCACTTAAAATCTTATTGGTAATACAACTATTGTATTTACGCAATTTAAGCAAATTACACGTACGCCCTTTTTAATAAGTTATCATATAACAAATCGTAAGGGCTTTTATGTCATGAATTTTATCATATAAGATTCATTACTCTAGACCAATTGAAATTGTGTAAAGTCATTCTTTGTGTGCGACCCAATAGGTTCATGCAATGTTGGTAGTGAACTTAAAACCATTTTGGTACACAAGTCATATGCGGTCTCTAGCAAGGCATTATGACTACCCAAGTAGCATGAATATCAACATTAATACAACCTAATTAATAACATATATAATATACTTTTGTCGTGCAATATCCTTTGATTAAACATAAGAAATGGAAAGTCACCCTTAATGTTCAATTGTACTAGTCTCAATCTTTAGGTAAACTGAAAAACATCTTAGTGACATTGATCATATCAATTCATATGGACTTGGCCATTATCAGTCTATCTTATCGAGGGATCTAATGATATCTCTCTCTATACGAGGGTGAAAAGTTCTATCTTGATTGCACACCTTCACATTATTCACATGGTAACCAATCACAATCTTTATAATCGTCCAGTTAAATATAATATTTGATTGTGTCAAATTATCATGCTCATAATATTGAAGTCTATGGTAATCTTAAGTCGAAGAAATAAACGATATACATATCATGAGTAACACCTATGACTTAATCCATATGGTGTTCTCATAGCAGGTCGATCTAGTATCTTATTCCATAATAAGTACTCGCGATCTTGATTCATATCCTTATATGCATGATCATCACATGACCATCAATCAAGATTCACACAAGTCTTAATTCATTATAGTTCCCAGCATAATGACCGACTATGGACATTTAGAATATTTCAACAAATACCCATGGATCTTACTTTGAGGTAAGCATGCAATCACTTATAATAAAACAGCAAATAAAACCTCTATTTTATTAACTAAAATCATAAGATAAAATTTTTTTATAGATTGACATATGGCACATGCCCTAACATCTCCCATTTACACTAGGGCCAATCATTCATTTATGTAATACCTAATGACCTAATATGACCATCATGTTTCACTTGTGAAAGAGTCTTCGTCAAAGGATCTACAACATTGTCTTTTGTAGGAACTCTGCAGATCTTCATGTCTTCCCTCTCAATGATTTCTCAAATGAGATGAAAATGTCTAAGTATATATGGATTGTTGGTGGGATCATAGTTCCTTGGCTTGTGCTATCACCTCATGGTTGTCACAATACAAGCAAATAGGGTTAGCTATACTCGAAACCACACCATGTTCTGATATGAACTTTTTGATCCAAACTGCCTCCTTAGTTGCATCGAACGCTGCAATATATTCAGCTTCTATTGTAGAATCTACGATAGTTTCTTGCTTTGAACTTTTCCAGCTCACTACGCCTCCATTCAAAGTAAACACATATCTAGACTGCGATCTAAAGCCATTTATATCAATTTGAAAACTTGCATCTATGTATATAGTAAACCACACCTGCATCTAAACTACACCTGCGTCGACCTTACACCTGATTTTCAGTTATTATTTGATAATAAAATAATTAAAATGGTCGCTCTATCTTATCTCTTTCCATTACAGTTTCAAATAAGTCCAAAAACACGTGCATCCAAAATGTTCTTTATTTTCTTTACTTTTCAATGCCATGAAATTTCTCATTAATCTTTCTTCATGTAATCCATATATAGTCCCATATCTATAGTACTATAAAAAGAGCCATCAATAACTCATTTTAATATGTTATAGAACTCGATAGAATAATAATATTGTTGAATGCTTTGCTCTTCTAAGATATCATTTTTTTTACATTGATGAAGATCCACGTCCGTCGATTTCCCGTGTGTGAGATTAAATCATTAGTAAGTGTATTGCGGTAGCGTGTATGCAATAACAATGTACTCAAAGGTGACTTGTTAGTGTATACTCAGTAGTTCTCTTGTATTGTACCTACAAAAATTAGTCAAGATATAGGGGATCTGTTGACACGTGTATTGTAATCTATGGATGTAAATGATGTTGAGTTCTATAAATACACACCTAGTCACTATGTATTTAGTTGAAGAAACAGAGTTTGAGAAATTACAGTTTCATTTGAGGGCCGCTAAGGGCACCCCACCGTTTCATGAAGGCACCCAAGTATTTTGTAAAAATTCCAGCGAAAATGGAAAAGACCATTTTGCCCCTTAATATATATTGATTCAAACCCCACAAATCATTTTGAAAAAGAAACAGGGGCACCCCACCACCAAGATCTGAGCACGTGAACCATAAAACAACATTGCGTTTGGCAAGCGTTTATCGATTCTTGCAGTTTGACATCATCCGACAGCGAGGTAACAATGTTTGACAACCATATGATGCTTTGATGAAACTTTTAATTTGATTAAAACTGTGAAAATGATGATTTGTTTGTCAACGTAGGGTTTGGTAAATTCGACAAATCCGAACTTGTTTGCACTATATAATGGAAGATTGTACTGCTATGGTACAAGAGGAGGTTGAACTTGAGGTAATTTTTTAAATTTAATGTGTTTTTTTATGCGGTTAATCAAATTTTATGTCGATGTGTGCGATTGATTCGGCCTCGCAGGACCGAGATGTAGAGCAAAGTCTCTGTTAGAACGGACCGAGATATCTACGTAGTTCACGGAATTCAGTGAACACAACATAGTGGCATTCTCGGTATGGGATGATCGAGACTACTGAGGAACTCTCGGTTGTACGTGAGCGAGACTCTGCTTATAGTGTCGGACCTGTACAACCGAGAACCTATTTTTTGGGGTTTTTTGGTGATTGTGTTGTACATTTTAGTTGATTATAATGTTACACTGTTTGTATTGCAGGTAATGTCGGTTTCTACCTTATTTCCAGACTACAAGAACACGTTTACACCTTGTAGGCCATTCCCCTCTAGAGAAGCGGCTATTTCATGACTTCAAATGATAGGCTGGGAGAACATGTTTGTGCTAGTGACAAAGCACTCTGATGCTGGGGGCATTAAGCGCAGGGGAAGGGTAAAACTTGCATGTGAGAGGTCTGAAACATATAGGGAAATGTCTTAGTAGTAGGGAATAGGAAAGCGGCCAAAATTTCTTTGAAAGCAAGAAATGAAGAAGAAGAGGAAAAGGGGAGGACTCAAACTGGTACGAAGAAATGTGGATGCCCTTTCCTTATCAACATAAAGGAAAATGCTGACTCCTTGTGGTATGTCACTTTCATATGTGGGAGGCACAATCACGACCCTGCAAAAAACTTGGACGGCCATTCATTTGCCGAAAGATTGGATAAGGGGGAGCAGGAGGTTGTGGTGCAGATGACAAAGGGGAATGTGAAGCCAAGAGACATCCTAAATACGTTGAAGCAAAAAGATGTTAGAAACGTATCGACAATGCGGACAATATATAATGCAAGACAAAAAGTCTGAATTGAGGATGCGGGTGGGAGGACTCAAATGCAACAAATGTCGCACATCTTGGAGAAGAATAAGTGGATGTCCTGGCATAGGAAGCATCCCGATACGAATGTTGTCACCGATTTATTATGGTCACATCCCGACTCAATAAAGTTGTTAAGGTGTTTCTCATCAGTAATTTTTATGGATTGCACGTACAAAACAAATAGGTACCGAATGCCTTTGTTGGAGGTTGTTGGCATCACTTCTACGCATTTGACGTTCTCCATTGGGTTTGCATTCATATCATCAGAGAGTCATGCGAATTATGTTTGGGCACTTGAGAACTTGAGATCCATATTGGATGGGTGGCCTAAACCTGACGTGTTCGTTACCGATAGGGACTTAGCCCTTATTAGTGCCATTGAAGAAGTATTTCCGTCATCGTCTCACTTCCTTTGCTCTTGGTACATCAACAAAGTAGTATTGGCCAAGACTAAGAAGATGTTTAGGGAGAACGATGGTTTTGCGCTTTTCATGGATAGGTGGACGAGCGTGATGTATGCCAACTCCGAGGCATTATTCGAAGTTAGGATGAATGACTTGCGTTGTGAGTTTAGGAATGTCAAGGGTCTTACTAAGTACTTGGACAACACATGGGTAAAGAACTACAAGGAGAAATTTGTCCCCGCATGGACAAATAGAATTATGCACTTTGGGGAAACAACAACGCAGAGGGTTGAGTCTGCGCATTCCACTCTGAAGCTACACCTTGGCAACAGTCAGGCCAATTTTGAGACTTCGTGGAATGTGATTGATGGCATCCTTAGGATCCAACACAACAACATCAAGGCATCGTTTGAGCTGAGTTTAAATGTGGTCCAACATGAATACATTGATGAGTTATATCAACGATTGCGTGGTTATGTCTCTCAACGGGCACTTAAGTTAATTAGAGATGAATTGACACGTGGAGAGGATGTTGGTCACGACTCCACTCGTTGTAGTTGCACGATACGTACCACACATAGCCTTCCATGTGCACATGAGCTAAACCACCATAAATTTGTTGGGTCGCCCATCCCTCTCGAGGACATTCATGTTTACTGGCGAAATTTGAGTATGATACCTGAGAATCTTATGGATCGGTTTGGATACAACGTGCACGATGAGATTGAACGGGTGTTGCAAAAGTTTCATGCTTGCACCGATGAGGACGATCGCCTCAGGATTATTCAGCAGCTCAGGGAGATTAGTCGACCTTCGTCTACACTAGGTGTTGTGCCACCAGCGAAAATAAAGACAAAGGGAAGGACACCGGGGTCTTCAATCGGAGGTAAGGCAGGATCGAAGAGAAAACACGATAACGACGATTCTTCCACGACTAGATTGCCGAGCGGGTTTTAGTACGTGCTTTCCAAAGAAGAGGCCTCTAGTTTGAGGAAGAAGAAAAGCAAAGTTTTTCCTAAAATGCGTCGTGTCAGTCGACGCACGCAAAGTGCATCTAACATGGCTTATGCTCATTGCATAGAACCAGATTGGTTGCCACATGTTGAGGGAACTACCGATGTGGTAGCCGATGGAATTGTGGATATCGGTGTGTTGCCTCTGGGCTTGGACTTGCCGATGTAGACGGTTGAAGGATTGTTCGTAGAAGGATGTATGATGAGATTATCGGGTATGAAGACCTTTGGCGGGAAGTGCTCGGCATGAGTTACAAGACCGTCAAGATTGATGTGCATTGTCCAGATAATCGAGTTGGTGCATCTTTCAAAGAATGGTTGACACTTCCGGACATGGGATTGTTAGTATCCACTGCATTCAATGTCATTCTTGTAAACCTCTCGCATGGGAGTGCCTCGACATTTCTACCTCTACGTAGTGCTCCACCGTTGTTGTTGCACAGTAGACTTATCCTTGCCATGACAAATGACAGGAATATTCATTGGGTTGGGGTAAGTTCTATGTTTTTTTTTAATTGTTTTGTTTCCCACCTAATCGGGTTTGTGACAATATCTTCAATGTTCTACTGTTCACTTTGACAGGTGAAGTTGCGTGTGAATGCACCGTCGCCATCCTCATATCCATCGTGGGACCGGTATGTTGAGGACTGCGCGAAAGGTTGGCGAGATGGATTCGTAATTCGAGATATCGCGCCCCATGCAACTGTTGATGAAGGCACCACCACAGTGGTAGATTTAGGTACACCGTAGTATAAAACTTGTACCTAGCTATGTTGGTGGTTGTACATTTTGATTCGTAGAAACTTAATTTGAATGTTATATTGATATATAATGAGTTAAGTTTTGGTGCAAATTGTCGTATTGTTGTACATGTTGATTCTTGTAAAGTTAGTTTGAATGTTATATTGATATATAATGAGTTAAGTTTCGGTGCAAATTATCGTATTGTTGTACATTTTGATTCTTGTAAACTATGTTTGAATGTTACGGAGGATCTATAATGAGTTAAGTTTCGTTGCAAATTGACGTGTCGGACCTGAACGTCCGTGACCGACGGTATAGTCTCGGCCATAGTCCACCGAGAACAAACGTGATGCATCGGTCGCGCATTGCCAAAAGTGATGCCTCTCGTCGACCTATGCAGGACCATATGCAGGGATTCTCGGCCATGAGTAACCGCGAGTTTATCACACATCTCGTTACCAGCACACTGAGAGCATTTGGTCGACATGTTGAAAACTTCACAGGAATAGCTCGTCGACCAGTGCTCGAACGTACTGGCATAATGTCGGTTATGACTCACCAATAATCGCAAATAAGTTTCATCCATAGGTAACCGACACATTGGAAAATATAGGATCAACGAACATTCTCGGCCAGGCCACATCGAGAATCCAGCGTTTGTTTCGGTTGGTCGAAATCGACAATTCAAAAGAGATGTCGGACCTGAATGACCGAGAAACGATCTGAACAAAAAAAAACTAAGTTAACTAAACCAAAATAACCAAGATAGAAGCCAACATCATGAACATCAACTATAACAAATGTAGAATAGCGAGTAATGTAAAACATATGTCCAAACTGTCACCACGAACATTCATCAAATTATCCAAACTGTCATAAAACATCAGCCAACATACAACTACTATACCAAACTGTCATAAAACACTCTTCCAACACACATCAAATGTATCAAACTGTCATAAAATATTCCACGAACATTCATCAAACATTCATCAAAGTATCCAAACAATAAAATAAATTTCTATGTTCCCTCAAACACGCATTGCTCATTGCTTTGGTTTCTCAAATTCTTCCTTTGGTACTCTTTCCCAAGCATTCTCTTCGGAGGGCGAGCATCGACCGTGGCGGGCGGAGCATTGGCCGGGGTGGAGTGTGTAGAAGTGCTACCATGCCGGGACTGCCCCTAGCCTGCTTCGGTAGGGGGGGCGGATGTGGCGATCGTGCCAGTTGTAGTCACCGGAGTGGTAGTCGTGGTGGTGGGACCTATACTCCTCCCCGAAAGGAAATTGTATTGGGTTTTGGGGTTCATACGCAGAGGAGATTACAAAACAGTTTTGACAAAAACCCCATCAGGATCCGAATCTAATTCCACGAAAAACGTTTAAACCATGAAAAACTTAATCATACATCAATCGCAATATACCTTTCTGAAGGTTGATCGATCTCTAAGGCGCTGCCAACGATGAACGCCCTCTATCAGCAGTCCACACACGAACGGTGACCGTGATTTGAAGTGCTAGCTTCGAGAGATTACCAAACCTTTTTGTTTCTCTCCAAAACGATCCAGAGCATAACAAAAACCCTAAGTCGTTTCTAAAACGAAAATAGAGTTTCGGCCTTTTTTCTTTCGTACCTGTGTTCTAACTTAAAACGTCTATTCATACAACCCTGGTATATAGACGGTTAAGTAAATTACACATATGCCCCCACTTAAAGAAGTATAAGTGTAATACACCACAAGGACGTTTTCGTCATGAATTTTATCATATAAAATTCATTTTTTTGAACCATCTTAAAATCTCGCAAAACCATTCTTAGTGTGCGACCCAATAAGCTCAAACAACGTTGGCAGTGTACCAAAACACGTTTTGGTATACAAGTCATAAGCGGCCTCTAGCAAGACATTATGACTACCCAAGTTGTACGAATATCAAATCGATACAACCTAATCAATAGTGTATATAACATACTTTTGTCACACTATATCCTTTTGATCAAACATAAGGCATGGAATTGTCATCCAACGTGTTCAATCGTACTAGTCTCGATCTCTAGGTAGACTGAAAACATCCAAGTGACATTGATCAATATCAATTCACTTAGACTAGGCCTTTTAACAGTCTAACACATTGAGGGATCCACTAGATATCTCTCCTTATATAAGAGGGACAAATTCTATCTCGATTACACAACTTCATCACATTCCTCACACTGTAACCAATCACAACCTTTATAATCGTTCGGTTAAAGACAACGTTTGATTGGGTCAAATTACTGTGTTCCTAATGTTGAAGTATCTGGCAATCTCAAGTCAGAGGACTGAAAAATATACCTATGATGAGAAACAACTATGACTTAATCCATGTGATGTTCTCATAACGGGTCGGTCCAGTACTTTAATCCCTAACAAGTACTCGTGATCTTGATTCGTATCCCTATACGTATAATCATCATATGATCATCAATCAAGACTCACACTAGTCTTAACTCATTATAGTTCCCGGTATAATGATCGACTAGGGACATTTAGGATATTTCTCTAAATACCTATGGATCTTATTATAATGTAAACATGCAAATTAATTATAATAAACAGCAAATGAAATCCTCTATTTTATTAACTAAAAGTATTCATAAAGACATTTATGGATTGACCTAGGGCACATGCCCCAACATCTCCCACTTGCACTAGGGCCAATCATACATGCATCTAATGCCTAATGATCTAACATGACCATCATGTTTTGCTTGTGAAAGAGTTTTATCAATGGATCCACAACGTTGTCTTTAGTAGGTTCTCTACAAATCTTTACGTCTCCCCTCTCAATAATTTCTCTGATGAGATGAAAACACTTGAGTATATGTTTGGATCTGTGGTGTGATCTAGGTTCCTTGGCCTGTGCTATTGCCTCGTTATTGTCACAATACAAACAAAAAGGGTTAGCAATACTTGGAACCACACCTATTTCAGAAATGAACTTTTTGATCCAAACTGCCTCCTTTGCTGCATCAGACGCCGCAATATACGCAACTTCTGTTGTAGAATCTGCTACAGTCTCTTGCTTCGAACTTTTCTAGCTTACTGCACGCCCATTCAAAGTAAACGCATATCCAGATTGTGATCTAAATCATCTATATCAGTTTGAAAACTTGCATCTGTGTACCATTTACAACTAGAACATTTTCAAAACCTCCATAGACTAAGAACATTTCCTTAGTCCTTCTTAAGTATTTAAGGATGTTCTTTACTGCTATCCAGTGACTCTCACCAGGATCTGACTGATATCTGCTTGTAGTGCTCAAAGCATATGATACATCAGGTCGAGTGCATAGCATGACATATATGATAGATCCAATAGCTGATGCATATGGAATCTTATTCATACGGTCTCGCTCATCATTTGTCTTAGGACATTGAATCTTGCTGAGACTTATGCCATGAGACATTGACAACAATCCTCTTTTAGAGTCTTGCAAACTGAACCTATTCAACACCTTGTCTATGTAAGCACTCTGACTTAGACCGATTAGCCTCTTAGATCTATCCCTATAGATCCTTATCCCTAGGATATATGCTGCATCTCCTAAGTCTTTCATTAAGAAACACTTCCCTAACCAAGACTTGACACTCTGCAATGTTGGGATGTCATTTCCAATGAGTAATATATCATCAACATACAGTACCAAAAAAATAACTACACTCCCACTGACCTTCTTGTATACACAAGGCTCGTCTTCGTTCTTAATTAAACCAAAATCCTTGATTGTTTCATCAAAACGAATATTCCAACTCCGAGAAGCTTTCTTTAATCCATAAATGGATCTTTGAAGCTTGCATACCTTCCTAGAATTCTCAGGATGTACAAAACCTTCAGGTGGTGTCATATACACGTCCTCAAGCAGCTTTCCATTAAGAAATATTGTTTTTACATCCATTTTCCATATCTCATAGTCATAATATGCAGCAATGACAATTAAAATTCTTATGGATTTAGGCGTGGCTACTGGCGAAAAAGTTTCATCATAATCAACACCTTGAGTCTGCCTGAAACCTTTTGCTATAAGTCTTACTTCAAAAGTATGCACATTGCCATCCATGTCAGTTTTCTTCTTGAAAACCCATTTACATCCAATGGTCTTACCACCTTCAGGTAAATCAACCAAGTTCCAAACTTGGTTATCATACATGGATTGCATCTCAGAGTTCATGGCATTTAGCCATTTATCTGAGTCTGGTCCAGACATAGCCTCCTGATAAGTGGTGGGCTCATTTTGATCCATAAGCAACACATCACGACTATCAGTAATGAGAAATTATAATCTCTCTGGCTCATGTCTTACCTTACCAGATTTACGTGGGCCTCGTGTCACTTGCGGAGGTTCAACTGGTTCAGAACGTTGTTGAACTTCCAGTAGCGGTTCAGGGTTTATCTGTGATTCTTGAACTTCTTCAAGATTTATTTCTCTCCCACTAGTGTCTTTTGAAATAAGTTATTTTTCCATAAAGGCACCATACCGAGCAACAAACACTTTGTTCTCGACGGGATTATAAAAGTAATATCTTTTTGTTTCCTTAGGATACCCCACAAATAAACACTTGTCAGATTTAGGTCCTAGTTTTGTCTGAGACTTGTCGTTTTACGTAAGCCTCACAACCCCTAATCTTAAGGAAAGATAAACTAGGTCTTTTCCCGTACCATATCTTATATGGTGTTTTATCAACCGCTTTAGAAGGAACTCGATTTAGAGTGAAAGCTGCAGTTTGTAATGCATAACCCCAAAAGGATAATGGAAGATCTGCATGGCTCATCATAGATCGAACCATATCTAATAAGGTTCGATTTCTCCTTTCAGAAACTCCATTCAATTGTGGAGTTGCTGGTGGAGTCAATTGGGAGACAATCCCACAATTTTTAAGATGATCATCAAATTCTTGGCTTAAATATTCACCACCTCGATCTGACCGAAGTGTTTCGATAGTTTTACCAAGTTGATTTTGCACTACATTTTGAAACGTTCGAAACATCTCAAATGATTCAGCTTTATGTTTCATAAGATATACATAACCATATTTGATGAAATCATCGAAATGTAATGAAGTACCGATAACCTCCTCTAGCCATTGTGTTTATAGGACCGCATACATCAGTATGTATTAGACCCAATAAATCACTTGCCCTTTCACTGTGTCCAGTAAAGGGACTTTTAGTCATCTTGCCTAGTAAACAAGATACGCATGTTTCATATGTTTCTAAATCAAATGAATCTAGAAGCCCATCTTTATGGAGCTTCGTTATGCATTTCTCATTTATGTGTCCGAGATGACAATGCCAAAGATAGGTTTGATTACAGAAATGACAATTTTCTTCCTTTTCTTTTGGGTGTTTTGAAGCAGGAATAGGCCGGGTCTTGACTTGTTCCATAGGCTTTGCGACAGGTGCAACAACAGCCTTGGCAACTCTAGCCTTGCCTTTGCCTTTCTTCTTTATTCTCTTTCCCTTTTAGACCATCAACATATTGCTAGAGGGTTTCTCGATATTTTGTTCAACAGTTTTGAGCATCAAATGCAACTCCGAAATTGATTTCTCCATATTATTCATATTGTAGTTCATCACAAATTGTGAGTAACTTTCTGGTAATGAATTAAGGATCAAATCCGTAGCCAACTCTTGGCTTATGGGAAATCCGAGTCTATCAAGCTGGTCAACATAGCCCTTTATCTTCAGAACATGAGGACTAACTGACGCACCCTCAGTCATCTTGCAAGAATGTAGGTTTTTGACTGTCTCGAACCTTTCTTGCCTAGCTTGTCTGTTGGAACATTTCCTTCAAATTATGGCCATGTCATAGGCTTCCATTAGTTCCATGTCCTTCTCAAGTTCAGAACCATAGTTGTTGCCGATAATACATGCAACATCGGTAGAATCGTTGACATGCTTATTATGTGCATCCTTCACAGCCTTCGTAGCATTGGCTGGTGGGTCCTCAAGGATTGGAGCATCCAGGACATACAACTTGCGTTCATGCTTAAGAACAATTCTCAAGTTTCGAACCAGTCTAGAAAGTTAGTCCCGATATAGCTTATCCTTCTCAAGGATGGATCGCAGTGACAGGGGATTATTGTTACTTGAAGAGGCCATTGATCTACAATAAAGATTATGCAAAGTTTATTGTAGTATAGAGGAATAGACTCCCACTAAATTAACAACCCTCCTAAAACGTACTGTTTATTTAGGGGACTAAAATTCATATTTCAACTAATTCTATGACAGCTATAGCATGAAACACAGAACTAGATTATTTAGGTAGGTAACAATTAACAATTAACAATTACCCAACTTGTCTCACCAAGATAACACAATACACTCAACTATGGCTGAAACTATATTAGTGTGATTGAGGCCTTGACAAGTGTTTAAAATAGATGGCACGAGACTTAAAATTTAATAGAGGGATTTTATTCAGTTTTAGTGATTTTATGTAAACAATGAAATATCATATATTTTATTGATTTGTTCAATCGCAACAGGATCCGAATCTAATTCCATTAAAAACGTTTAAACCATGAAAAACTTAATCATACATCAATCGCAATATACCTTTCTGAAGGTTGATCGATCTCTAAGGCGCTGCCAACGACGAACGCCCTCTATCAGCAGTCCACACACGAACGGCGGTCGTGATTTGATGTGCTAGCTTCGAGAGAATACCAAACCTTTTTGTTTCTCTCCAAAATGATCCAGAGCATACCAAAAACCCTAAGTCGTTTCTAAAACGAAAATACAGTTTCGGCCTTTTTTCTTTCGTACCTGTGTTCTAACTTAAAGCGTATATTTATACAACCCTTTTATATAGACGGTTAAGTAAATTACACATATGCCCCTACATAAAGAAGTATAAGTGTAATACACCACAAGGACGTTTTCGTCATGAATTTTATCATATAAAATTCATTTTTCTGAACCATCTTATAATCTCGCAAAACCATTCTTAGTTTGCGACCCAATAGGCTCATACAACGTTGCCAGTGTACCAAAACACATTTTGGTATACAAGTCATAAGCGGCCTCTAGCAAGTTGTACGAATATCAAATCGATACAACCTAATCAATAGTGTATATAACATCCTTTTGTCACACGATATCCTTTTGATCAAACATAAGGCATGGAATTGTCATCCAAAATGTTCAATCGTACTAGTCTCGATCTCTAGGTAGACTGAAAACATCCAAGTGACATTGATCAATATCAATTCACTTAGACTAGGCTTTTTAACAGTCTAACACATTTAGGGATCCACTAGATATCTCTCTTTATATGAGAGGGACAAATTCTATCTTTATTACACAACTTCATCACATTACTCAAACAGTAACCAATCCCAACCTTTATAATCGTCCGGTTAAAGACAACGTTTGATTGTGTCAAATTACTGTGTTCCTAATGTTGAATCCTCTGGCAATCTCAAGTCAGAGGACTGAAAAATATACCTATCATGAGAAACAACTATGACTTAATCCATGTGATGTTCTCATAGCGGGTCGGTCCAGTACTTTGTTCCCTAACAAGTATTCGTGATCTTGATTCGTATCCCTATACGTATAATCATCATATGATCATCAATCAAGACTCACACTAGTCTTAACTCATTATAGTTCCCAGTATAATGATCGACTAGGGACATTTAGGATATTTCTCTAAATACCCATGGATCTTATTATAATGTAAACATGCAAATTAATTATAATAAACAGCAAATGAAATCCTCTATTTTATTAACTAAAAGTATTCATAAAGACATTTATGGATTGACCTAGGACACATGCCCCAACTAATTGACGATATCACTCGCCATTGTCCTCGCAGACTCAAGCGTATACAACTCCGGCGGGAGGTCCATCCATCGTAATTTCGCATCCATCGCACGCCTATGCTGATGAAAATAATCGGGTTAGTGTTAATGTAAAACATATCGGGATGGAAACAGATGGCATGTGGGCATGCATAATACATATAACCATTTCAATACCTCCAGTAGCTCGTTGTCTGCGATGGTTGTGGCAACCATGTCATGGTCCTCAAGGCTCGGATTGGTGATCACAGGATGAGACACTTTGAGGAACCAAGGTAGGTAGTCCGGTGTAGCCAAAAACTCGAACTCTGCCTTATCACCACGAACTTCGGGAGCCAACAAATGGTTCTTCCATCTCTCCCAACTGTCTTGTTGGAACCCATACTTGACCTAGTATTTGTTCATAGATGGGCCTCGATGTGCTTCCAATGGACGGTACGGAGGATCTGGTATAGATTGCACGTGGTCAAACTGTCTCTGAATCATCTCCGGATGGTAGGGCTCCACCACATCCATGTACTTAATCGTCCCACTGTAAAAGGCCATCGCGTGCACAACTCCATTTTCCCTGTAATTCACATATGGGTCCCAAGTGACCTAATCAAAATGCAACAACCATTGTTAGTAACCAAAAAACCAAAAACATCTTTCATTACATGATTTCGATAACCAAATCACCTCACTTGGGCGCAACCTATCCAACGTTCTCCTAATGGATCCGAGCTTGTCAACATTCAGCACCGTCTCGTGCTTTTGAATCCATCTGCGCACACGAGGTTGCACGTAGTCCATGTATTTCGCAATGGGTGTGGCGAGACCAAGTTTGAAATGGTCGTACACCCATCCCTGCAAATACATACAACGTTAGTTAGTACTGGCATAATGCAAGTTGGCTCAATAATTATACCAAAAACAAAGTAAGTCTATTTTATAACAAACCTCAAGCAATGTGAGGTAGCCAGTAATCTG
This sequence comes from Stephania yunnanensis, assembly GCA_039657365.1. Taxonomy (NCBI): domain Eukaryota; kingdom Viridiplantae; phylum Streptophyta; class Magnoliopsida; order Ranunculales; family Menispermaceae; genus Stephania; species Stephania yunnanensis. The sequence goes on from CM077592.1 coordinate 14,903,177, forward strand.
AGACACTTGCAATATGATGGCAGACCCCAAGTGTCGATATAAGTAGGCCAACGCAGCTGCACCCCATGCGTACTTTCCCACGTCGTCCAAGTCTTCAAGAAGCTTCAGCAGTGCGATAGACACCCGAAACCCACTCTTATCGGTAAATACGGTGCAAGACAAAAGATACAACAGGTACGCTTGGGTTGTGCATTCCACAGGAGGATAAATTGTGGGTCTCGAACTAGCTTTGGGGCACCATCGACTCTTCAACCAACATTTGCGCATTGTGAGCCCCTTGCTTATATTCACCTCCTCCTCAGCCTCATCGACGCTAACCCCAAGTAGTTTCGACACAATCTTAATAGCGTCCGACCGAGATTCCTCTGTGTACCTCGTAAAGTTCTCAACTGCCACGACTTTGCCCCTCACAGGAATCTTCAGGAGGAAGCTCACATCCTCTAAGGAGATAGATATTTCACCAAATGGTAAGTGAAATGTGTTCGTCTCCAGCTGCCACCGCTCCACAAATGTAGAGATAACCTCATTGTTGGCCTTGCGGTATGAATAGTCTATCAGCGTATACAACCCAGAATGCTGAATAATCCTCTGAAGTCCCTCCGTGTCAGGGTGGCACGACTATAAATCCCATTCTTGTATCTGAACTCTGTGGTTGATACACTTGATAACCAGACACTCCTGCAACAAAAAAGACATCTCGTCATATTTGTGAAAACCCTGAGTTTTAAATTACTCTGTTCAATGAAATTTTAATTACCTCATTCTTCCAAATCGTTAATGCGACATGATCCTTAAAGCTCTTCAACGACGCATCGTCTATAGGACCACCGGGGAAAGTTGCACGCATTTCAACAGGCACTTCTGGCTCTCCTTCAGTATGGCCAGCTCCACCACTACTACTCCCGCCCACATTACGATCAGTTTTTGTCGTGTTCCCCGCCACTGATGAATCACTGCTACTAGACTCCGATGCATGACCCTCCTCTTCCCTTCGGGCAACAACAAGATCCTTAGGTCGCCGAGTGTCGATCTTCAAACCCTCATCGTGCAATTCTAACCTTGCACGATTTCCATCTACCTTGGCCTTTCCCTTAACATCTTCGTTCTCCTTCTCTTTCTCTTTTCGGTAAGATGTTGTCAGGGGTCTCCGGTCGCCTCGCCCCCGGTTGGCCCTCGACACCTCAACCCCAGCTTCCTCCCTTGTCACCGGTGCTTTAGAACGAGCCATACCTGAAAGCAGTACAACATATAAGCGCCTGGAACAGAACCAAAAAAAAGAATTACTAAAAAAAAGGTTCAAAATCATCATTTTCTGATGTCTCGGTCAAGCAGGTTCGTGAAATAAACCATATTCTCGTTCACTCCTAACCGAAAACGAGTCAACTATCTCGGCAATGTACAACTGAGAGCAATGAAACATTCTCGGTTGTACACCACCGACATGGCATAACCAATTCAATTCGCCTTACTCTCGTCCTGTGCCGACCGAGTCGACTCTAACCCTCGCGCTATTGTACAACCGAGAGATGGAGTACATTATCGGTTATACACCACCGACACAACATTACCTAACACTAATTGTAGCTCTCGTCATGTCTCGACCGAGATAACACAAGTAATTTCAACCATTCGTAACCGAGACTCTATGAACTCTTCTGGCCTGCCTGGCCGAGACGACGAGTTGCCACGAAATTTGCCTTCCGTCTCAGCCAAACTTGGCCGAGACAGTAAACACACTCTCTGGCCTGTGTGGCCGAGAATTGCGAATTTCTAATAATGGAACCATTGAACACACCGCCACATATACATTACAACTACTCTACCGAATGTAACTTAATTATCAACGTACCTTGAAACGATCGATTTCGCGCCAAATGTGTGTGTACGACGAACTTCAACCGAGCCCTAATTTTGAGACGAAATCGCCCAACACCCCGAGCCTACAAACTGGAAAAACCTCCTACAACGAAGGAGAAACACGGAGACGGACGACAACACATGATTTCCCGGAATCCTCGTAATGGCCGATCTTCGACGAATTCGTTCTTCCTCAAGGAGTTCGCTGGTGGGGCTGGTGGGGTGCGAGAGTTTTGAAAGAGGGGTATTTTGGGAATTTCGGGTCCAATTTTTGGGTGCCCCGGGTAAATTGGTTAGTGCCTTCATTAACAGGGTGCCTTCATGAAATGGTGGGGTGCCCTTAGCGGCCCTCTTTCATTTTTGCATTGGAGGTTTACATGGTATCAGAGCTCGCACCCTAACGCCATGACGAGTCTTGGAGATCTAGCGTCTTTGTCAAGATCATCTTCAGCAAAATCATTAATGGCGTCTTCTGTTCCATCTTGGACTCCATTTGGTAACTCTCTAAGCTAAATTGTTTCAATTAAGCTAGATGAGTCTAATTTCTTGCTTTGGAAATCCATTGTGGTTCCCGTTATAGAAGTTATTAGATTTGATAGCTTTATATTTGGGAATAAGCCAATTCCTCAGAAATTAGTGGATGGATCTAATTGATGGACACCTAAATCTGAAGATTGGTTTTCGAAAGATGGAATTCTTATAGCCTGGTTATTGAATTTATTAAGTGGTTCAACTGGCTCACAAGTAAGTGGATATAGTTCTTTAGCAAGGTCTCGGTAGGAAGCTATTGAAGATCTATTTGGTGCACAAAATTAAGCACAGATTCAAGTGAGTAGAACTAATTTGTAGACTATGAAGAAAGAGGAATGACGATGATTGAATGTCTGAAGAAAATGAAAGAATCTTTTGACAAGTTAGCCACTGCTGGTGAAATGATACCTATAAAAGAACTAATTTCTTGTTTTTCAGATGGTCCTGATGGTGTATCTACCGATGACTACAGTTTTGCAAGAACGGAGGGGTTTAACTCGGCCTGAACTTTAGGCATCATTGTTGAGTTTTGAAGTGGCGTAGATACAAATCCGAAATTTGGATGGGATTAATTACATGAGTTTACAAGGAAATAATCATTCTACAAATGCAGCTGTAGAAAAGAATAGTAATAGAGGTCAGTTTAAGATCAATCAACAGAGCTATGCTAATCAAAGTGGAGGTAATAAAGGATATGGAAATAGAAATAGAGGAAGAGGAACTGGAAGATTCAGAGGCAGAGGTAGCTTTAAGTATAACGATACAAGTCGTCCAACATGCCAAATATGTGGAAAAGTTAGACATATAACAATTTGCTACTATAGGACTGACATGAACTTTATGGGAACAAATGCTGATAGAGGAGGCTCACAACAACAAATGCTACAAAATCAATCTCAAAAAGAAGTATTTCTTGCCAATCAAGTACCAATGTCACCTTGTCAGTTGTTTCGACCACAACATCATCCATAGAACTATTTCACATCTACTAATTTAGTAGTTGATCCTGCTTGGTACTATGACAGTGGAGCTACACCTCAAGTCGCTTTAGATGTTCCAACACAACAATGTCCATCATCAACTTCTGAGTCACTTGTTCATTTAATGCCTGTTAATGTTCATCCTGTGACTATAAAAGCAAAGAATGGAATTTCTATGAAGAAAGTCTTTATTTGTACATGTTTGAATGAAAGACAAATTCCAAAGAATGTAACTGGAGCATTGAAGATACCTCATAGGAGGTATGCTATGTCTTAAGGAGTTTTGAGCTCTGTGTGATAATCACATTTGGTCTTTGGTTCCTAAATCACATTCTCTAAATATAGTGGGGAACGAATGGATTTATACAATCGACGAGATTTAGATGTATCAATCGATAGATATAAAGCACAATTGGTGGCAAAGGGATTTAAACAAATCCCTGGTATGGATTTTAATAAGACTTACAGTCCAGTGGTAAAGTCTTCTACTATTATAGTGATTTTTTCCATTTCAATGACTCATGGATGGTCTATCAGACAAGTTGTCAATAATGCATTTTTTAATAGAAATTTAGTTGAAACTGTGTTTACTAATCAGCCTAAGGGATTTATTGATGAAGTTAAATCTGATCGTGTGTGTAGACTTCATACAGCTCTTTATGGTCTTCATCAAGCACTAAAAGCTTAGATTGATAAACTCAAGACAGACTTATTGTCCTGGGGTTTTACAAACTTCAAGGCTGACTTTTCCTTGTTCATTTCCACTAGTTCTAACTTTGTCATGTATGTGTTGGTGTATGTTGATGATAGTTTCGTCACAAACTCTAATAAGAAGATCCTTCAGTCATTCATTAGTTACATAAACACAACATTTACCTCAAAGGACCTTGGTGAATTAAGTTTGTTCCTTCGTTTTGAGGTGAGACGAGACACTACTAGATTATACCTAAATCAATCACAGTACATCTCTTCACTGCTGCACAAATTTGACATGGTTAATGCCAAGATTGTTGAATCCCCTGTCATGTTTGGCAAGCAATTGTGTTTTGAAAGTACTTCCCCTTTTCATGATAAGTCTCTTTACAAAAGTCTCGTTGGAAGTCTCCAATATGCTGTTCACACTAGACCTGATGCGACATTTATTGTGAATAGATTAAGTTCCTATCATCAATGTCCATCGACTTCACATCGGCAAGCATTGAAAATAATGTTGAGATTCTTAAAAGGGACTAATCACTGGGTTTATGCTTTAAACTAGGATCTAAATTGTCTTAACTAGTTATTCCGGTGCTGACTGGGCAGCTAATCCAGATGATAGGAAATTTATTGGGGGTTTTGCAATGTATTTTAGTTCTAACATAGTTTCTTGTCAGTTAAAGAAACAAAATGTTATGGCTAGATCCAGCACTGAGTCAGAATACGTGGCTCTTGCTTAAGTTACAGCTGAAATGACTTGGTTGAGATCATTATTACATGAACTTGAGTTTCCTCTACTGGGCACTTCAGTCATTTGGTGTGATAATCAGAGTGCTACGTTTCTTACAAAGAATCCAGTGTTTCATTCAAGAACAAAATATATAGAACTGGATCTTCACTTTGTGAGAGATAAGGTGTTAGTGAACTTGTTCAATATGTTCCTACTGGTGACCAGGTGGTTGATTGTTTTACCAAGGCTTTGTTTACTTCATGATTTAATTTTTTGTGTAACAAACTTGGTGTAATTCCTCTACCCTTTTGTTTGAGGGGGGATATGAGATTAAATCATTAGTAGGTGTATTACAATAGTGTATGTAATAACAGTGTACTCGGAGGAGACTTGTAAGTGTATGCTTAGTAATTCTCTTGTATTGTACCTACAGAAGTTAGTTAGGATACAGGGGGTCTGCTGACACGTGTATTGTAATCTATGGTCGTAAATGATCTTGAATTGTATAAATACACACATACTCGCTCTGTATTCAGTTGAAGAAAGAAAGTTGAGAAATTACATTTTCATTCTTACATTTGACGTTTACACCTTGATGCGAGCATTACTATTGATCTTGTTCATGAGTTTTAACCAATGTCTCGATGACCTGTGGTGATGAGCACAATCAATTGAAATGGAGCAGAGCCGCGGTAGAGGAAGCGGAAGTAAAGGCATCGATTAAGTGTTGGCTGAGCCTCTTTGAACGGGTTGCCTATTGAAAAGAAACCTGCGTTTCAATGCAATTCTCGCTACAGCGAAGATGACTGCTCGGTGTTCCTGCCAAACTACGTTGTTTATTCTGGCTTGTAAGATGCTCAATTATGAATATTAGTTCCATTAATATTTTTTTCGGATCAACCCCATTACTTGGTTCTTCATTTCATATTTTTTTTCTTTTTGCTTCGTTCCATGCATATTATTGTTAATTAAGTGATATAACAAATATCACTATCAAAGATGTTGGGATAATCCCACATCGACTACTTACAAAAAAAATAAGGCTTGTAAGTATGGAGTGGACACTCCATCTTGCCTTGGCATTTTGTAGTGAACCCTAATTTCACACTTGTAGCCCATACATATAATTAGTCACCACACTCTCCTCACCTTGGATTGTGACTTATATTATAAAAACTGAACATGCTACTAGTGCCGATGGAATCCAGAGATTCCGTTGCTATTTCCGTCTCTAATTTTCATTTTTGTTTAGTTTTTAAAGTCTTATATATATAGGTCTCAATCCAAGCACATTTAACCTGCCAATATATAATAAAAATCATAGCTAAATAATATATCGATATTGCACAGTTTATATAAACTTAACATATCCTTAACATTATCTTTTCTCAATGTACTGTACACGAAACAACAAAAACAATCTAAAAAGTTTCTATATCGTATCTTTCTACAAAAGTAAAAGCAAAAATTGTTCTAAATGAAAAATAAAATAAAAAATGAAGTGTTCCGAGATTATATAAAGTTGATTGTGCTTCAAATAATACTTGACTTCGTACAAAACACCTGAAATAAGATCAAAAAGAAAAAAATCACTAAATTATACAAACAATAATAGGAATATAAACAATATTATGGGAGAACTACGTATCATCGCAAGCAAAAGTGTATGAGCCAAACACAGCATAAATAAAGTAATAAAAAAAAAGAAATTCATCATTATCCAGAAGGAACATGGTGTTAATTAGCAAATTATCTCTCGCTCCAAACTATAACATAGCAATGGTTTGTGATGCTTATATATATAGTCTTGATGTTTCATGATCAATATTTAAGACTGCAACATACACAAGCTATCATGCATGATTACGTTTAAGAATTAAAATTAAAAGAAAAATATTTATGCTCGACAACAATGAAAATAAAACCTAAATTGCAAATTAATTAATTAGAGTCGACTAGTTTACAACTTTTAGAAATCACAGCCAAAACCATGGATGTCGATGTATCACTAGAGACCTTGTTTTCACAAGATGTGGTTTCACCACTACAACCAAAGTGATTACCCACATAAATAGTAGTGGGCTACAGTGGGAACAGACAGAGACAGTCTTTGGTCCTCGTTGTTTGTTGTGTGTCTCCCCATAAGAATTAAAAACTAAGAAGTTATCTTCTGGCCTAACAATCATCAGCACACCCAACCCAATCAAATAACAGTTTTAACTTCAAGGAAGGTTTAAAACCTCAAATAGAACTAGGAACAATTAGAAACAAGGAACAGCTATGAGGGCATATAAGGTCTAACGCATGTAAAAACCATGAGATGAAATGAAGGAAAGAGAACTAAATGGTAAATCCACATTGCTATTCTATCCAATTAATCGGAGTAATGGAACTATGCAAATAGATCAAACTGTTAACTGATATCATATCTCTTACTCTTACCTTGTGAAACTGCCACCTGACGAAGCTCCAATAACAAGCATGCTGATTTGGGACTTAGACATTTCATTAGATATTGCAAATGGTACATCATCTGCTTCAATTTGTACAATCTTCGCTTCCACCTTCATGTATCGCATTAAAGTGAGTTCATTTTTTTTCTTTTCTTTTTTTTCTCTTTCATAATATGCTTTTTTTTATAGGCTTGAAGTTAAACATAGAAAACTTTACCTTTTTCTCACTACAAAGTTGCTTGTATGGGAGAAGCATTTTACTGGCTTTCCATTCCATTCCCTTGTTGTATGCAGCCGCTACATCATCCCGTACTGGCGAAATTGGAATATAGTTCCCACTTGAAGGACAACAATTTCAAATGGCATTAAAAATTAAAGGATTGACATAATGCAGACATGAGCTCAAAACATGGTTTAGAGCAATATATTTGGAGAAGTGTTACTAATTTGCAAAAACGAAAGAAAGAAAATGAAAGAAAATTTACTTGGCGTCAGAACTGTAGTGATCCTCGCACAAACATGCAACAACTTGAATAAAACTTTACCCTCACTGGAGTAGACTGTCTCATCACAATAATGGTCATGCATTGAACGATTTAATCAACAAACAAGTGCCAGTCTTATCATTTTTTATTTTTTTTTTGGAGAAAAACTCACCATTGCACCAGATGAGGCAAGATACCATATAGAGCAAATATGACAATGAAATAGGCAAATGCGTTTGAACCAAAGGTCTTAAATGGAACAAGATCTGTTGAATCGTCAGATTCGTTCAAAAACATGGAATCCACCTAAGTTTTTTCTTGATTTTTACATCACTTATTATGCACCACTTGCATTGGAAACTTCTAAAGTCAAGGTATATACGATACTCATCTAATAGGATCTGTTCATTGCGTAGCAGTCAGCTAAACTTACACAACATACCGAAAAACTCAACACAAGATCTACCAAAGTCAAGATGTATCAAGCATCCATAAATTTATTCAATAACCTACTACTTTTCTTAAAACCAAAGTATACATTTATCAGCTGAATAAAGTCCGCCACATGAGGAAAACAAAAGACTCAATGAACATTGAGGTAGAACCATAGAATATAAGCAAACTAAAATTTGATGTCTAAATGACCTCACAAGGCCTTTCGAAGGTAAATGAAGGACCTACTATGAAGCAAAGAAGGGTTGAAAAAAAAAAAAAAAAACCTCAAATACATACGGTAACAAATTGAGAAATAATAGGACATATACCTAAAGACTGCAAGTTCAGCATATTCAATTAATATAACCTCACATGCATGTGTAGCAAGATCCATAAGAAATTTAGATTCACAACCATATATCCCATAAGATTAATCACCAATTACTTTGTAAGTAAGAAAGCCTACTAGTAGGTTTTCATATTAGAGATCTTATGGGATTTATACAGTATCACTATACATGGAAACTATTTTTTTGGATTTATACATGGAAACTTTTACTGTCTATATTGAAAATCACACAAATCCACAAATTTAGCCAACTCACTAATCACTAATCACACAAATCCAGCCCTCAATTTAAGGCTAACCAAATTTAGCCAACTCACTAATCACACAAATCTAGCCCTCGATTTAAGCCATATTGAACAACAACACAATACTCGATCAACAAAGATTATCAAATGGATTTCAAACCTAAATACCAAAGCTTAAACTATTGAAGAAAAAAATTGAAAATCAAAGGAACTGAAGGTGAAGAAGCATTACGTACTTCATAAGAGCAGTCGATGCACTTCGTCGCATATAGAGCCTTCTTTGCATTAATTGCTTACCAAACCTTTTCTCCATCGCTGTGCAATCTGAAGAAATTCAAAGTGCACAAATTGCTAAGACAAACTACAGAAGATTCTCTGAATATCAAAAATTGAGACACAAAACAAAACACACGTGAGGAATCTCCAAATTTAGATGATTAGAAGCAGCGAAAGTTAGGTCTTTAATGATAGAGATACAGAGAACGTTTAAAGAACCACCAAAACACATAGAAATCACTGAAAGTTCAAGTATTCAATAAAAAAAATCAAAACCCTAACCTTCCCCTGCACCCCAACCTCATCTTCAACCTAAACGAGATTTTCCAAGTGAGTGAAGGACAGAGCTGAAACCACTTCCCAACCTTATCAACGAAATTCTAGAGAGAGAGAGATCGAACCTTCTGGAAACGGCGAGGAGGACACAGCGAGGGCCGCCGGGAGAGATAGAAGGCAGAGCGGTGACTGGGCGAGAGAGAAGGCAGAGCGGTGACCGGGCGAGAGAGAAGGCAGAGCGGTGACCGGGCGAGAGAGAAGGTTGGGCGAGAGAGAAGGTCGGGCGAGAGAGAAGGCCGGCCGAGAGAGAAGGCAGAGCGGTGACCGGGCGAGAGAGAAGGCCGGGCGAGAGAGAAGGCAGAGCGTTGAAGAAGTCCTAGAATCGAAAGGTGTGCCGGAGACAAGCGTGTGCAACTGGTTGCGACCAGATTCCGCAACAGCGCCACAACTTGGTGGTAATAATAGAAGTTGATGCGGAATAGGAATCGAAAGGCGAAGATCACCTCGTGGGAGAAGATGAAAAAATACTTACGGGCTGAGTTCTTGCCTTACAACTTCCAACGCCTTATGTATCAGAGGTTGTAGAATCCGAGACAAGGGGCAAAGTCAGTAGATGATTACACTACTGAGTTTTATCAGTTAGTCCCTAGAAACGAACTGCAGGAGACTAACGACCAATTAGTGGCGCGGTATATTGGTGGACTAAGGGTGCAGATCCAAGATGTCGTCAACATGTTTGATCCAGCTTCCTTATCTGCAGCGCATCAGCCAACATTGTTGGTGGAGAAACAACAGCGTCGGGGTGTGAGTAATGCTTCCAGTAATGTTAGTGTTGGGACAGCCAATATTGGAGGTAATACCACTGCAATTAACCCTGCTAATAACACGAACAGACCTAGCACTAGTGGGATAAAATGTTTCGGTTCTGGCGAAGTTGGCCACAGGAAGTCAGAATGTAAGGGGAATAAGACTCTATTTATTGAGAACGAAGAGGAAGACGCAGGGGAAGAGGCCAACATCACTGCAGAACCAACCTTTGATACTTCCGACAACAAAGAAGAAGAGATCGTGACTGGAGATGTGGGTATTGCCTTGGTTGTGAGGCGTTCTTGTATAACTCCTAGAGCAGTCGCCGATGATGAGTGGCTGCGGAGTAACATTTTTCACTCCAAGTGTACCATCTTAGGCAAGGTGTGCAGGTTCATGATTGAAGCAGGCAGTTGCGAGAATATCTTCTTAGTTGAAGCGGTTCAGAAGTTTGGCCTTGCAACTGAACCACACCTCAGGCCCTACAAGCTAGCTTGGCTGAAGAATGGTGGTGAGGTGAAGGTGTCGAAGCGCGCCTTGGTGACTTTTTCTATTGGTGCTAACTACAAGGATTCGATCTGGTGTGATGTTGTGGCTATAGATGCTTGCCACTTGTTACTGGGACGTCCTTGGCAGTTTGATAGGGAGTTGTGCATGATGGCAGAGCCAATAAATACACCCTTATCTTCAAGGGAGTGAAGATTGTGCTAGTACCCGCTAATGATACGAAGGAAGGTAAGCCTACTAAAGAATCTAACAGTTTGCTGTCTTTGGCAAGATTCACTACAAAAAACAGCAAATCAGAAACGAAATTTTTCGTCTCCGATTTGCAAAAATTCCGTCCCTAATTGCAATCAAAAATGGAACAGAGACGGAATCAGTTCCGTCTCTGAAAACGTCGTCGCTGATTCGATCTGAAACGGAAAATTGATTCCATTTCTGATTAGAGACGGAAAAAATCCGCTTCCTATTAGAGACGGATTTAGAGACGGAAATTAGAAACGGAACAGAGACAGAACAGAAATGGAATTTATTTAGAAATGGTACATTTGTAATTGCATTCCGTCTCTGATTCCGTTGCTGATTAGCAACGGAATCAGAGACGGAATTAATAAATTTATGAATTCCGTCTCCGATTCCGTTTCTAATCAGAGACGGAATCAAAGAGGGAATGCAAATAATCCGTCTCTGATTCCGTTGCTGATTAGAAACGGAATCAGAGACGGATTTTTCCGTTTTGGATTCCGTCTTTGTATCCGTTTCTTATTAGCGACGGAATCAGAGACGGAATTCTTATTTCCGTCTCTGATCCGTTTGTGATTCATACATATATTTCTGGAAAATTAGAGACGGAATAGCAACGGAATGTTTGACTTCCGTTGCTAATCCGTCTCTAATTTTCCGTTTTGTTTAATTATGACACAGAAACATAATCCAATTGGTTCTCCAACCTAAAAATTTAAATTACAACCATATGACCTACGCCATCGCCTGCACCCCCTCCAACAACTCCTTGGGGGTGCTAACATCCCACAAAAAAGCCAAATTGCACATTCATACATCGACAATATATATCAACAAATATTCAAAAGAGAAAGAAAAAATGTGAAACTCAAAATTTGCAAAAAAATTTATATATCCACGGAAAATTGTCATGTATTACAAAAGCTCCAAATTTGGAAGTATACACAAAAACCACCAATCCTATTGTTCGACAACCAAAAAAAAAGAACACTTACAATCCTATAAATATGCACATAAAGAATTAATTTTAATAACCATGAACAAAATCCATCTAATGTTCAACACATCCAATCACCAACACTCCAACATGACTGGTCAGAATAAGAATAGCAAAAAGTACTTCATATAATAACTATAACGCAGCTTTGAAGCATTTCTGATTCTCCATCTGAAGACAACAACCAGTGATTATGCACCTGAAAAAAGTAGGCAAAGGAGAGATTCTTGAACTAAGGATGTACATTGGAAGCGAATGAGAAAAATGGTGGATTTGAAGAAACATAGAAAGTAATAATAATCATACATAAAAAGTAGGCTTCGAACATATTTTTTTAATTTCTTTACGATTGACTTTACTTTGGTCCTTTGCCAATTCAACACATATATAGGTAGAGAGTACGAAAGCTAATAAGAAACAAGAAAGAAACTCAACTCATATTAAACATTAAATACAACACCATAGTCAATACATGAAGTTCGTTAGGGAGACCCAATTTTCATTCAATTCAAATGAAGACAACAAAGACAACAAGTCCTAACAAACACTGAAACAAAGTAGAAACAACACAAATACTATTGACTTTGATTTAGTTCTTTGAAAATTAAGATGAAAGCATTAACAACATTATGGGGATTGTAATAGGTGCAATGAGAATAACATGGAGCTTTTAGCATTAAAACAAGAAGAATTGAACTCCTTCGCTTGAGTTGGATTATTTATCAAGCTTTGTAAGGCATGCATTTCAACATGTATATGATAATGGTGAAGTGCAAGAATGCTAAAAGGTAAAAACTGAAAGTTAAGCACAAACCTTTATCAAAGCAAGATTCACATCCATCAATCTTGATAGGAAGTCATCATCTCATCCACCAACACTGTTGTGTGCTCCATTACAATACCAAACCATGTGTTCCTACTCAAAAAAAAAAAAAAAAACAAATGAGGTCCTCTCCCGCAGTGAAGAAAAAAAAACTCATTTGAAGATAGTATACGTACATTGAAATGTGCACCTCTTCCTTGATCTCGCTTGCATTTAAAAAAAAACATAGCAGAAATTGAGATGATAAATGACCCTCACAATGCCCTCTATTTTCCCACCTCTCTCAGTCGGGGTTAAATGGGTCATTAAGTTGAGTTGGATTATTTATCAAGCTTTGTAAGGCATGCATTTCAACATGTATATGATAATGGTGAAGTGCAAGAATGCTAAAAGGTAAAAACGAAAGTTAAGCACAAACCTTTATCAAAGCAAGATTCACATCCATCAATCTTGATAGGAAGTCATCATCTCATCCACCAACACCGCTGTGTGTGCTCCTAGATCCGAACCACCATGTGTTCCTACTCGAGAAAAAAAAAAAACCAGTGAGGTCCTCTCCTGCAGTGAAGAAGAAAAAAAAACTCATTTGAAGATAGTATACGTACATTGAAATGTGCACCTCTTCCTTGATCTGCTGCATTTAAAAAAAACATAGCAGAACAGAGATGATAAACAGCCCTCACAATGCCCTCTATTTTCCCAGCCTCTTTGTCAGGGGTTAAATGGGTCATTAAGTTGAGTTGGATTATTTATCAAGCTTTGTAAGGCATGCATTTCAACATGTATGATAATGGTGAAGTGCAAGAATGTTAAAAGGTAAAAACTGAAAGTTAAGCACAAACCTTTATCAAAGCAAGATTCACATCCATCAATCTTGATAGGAAGTCATCATCTCATCCACCAACACTGCTGTGTGCTCCATTAGCCTGAACCAGCCATGTGTTCCTACTCAAAAAAAAAAAAAAAAAAAAAAAAAACCAAATAAGGTCCTCTCCCCGCAGTGAAGAAAAAAAAATCCATACAAATAGAATAAGAAAGCTTCAAAAAAAAAGTAGGAGCAGCAAGCAGAACTGATTTAGGACTGAAGTTTTGTTGTTGTTGTGACTTTGGGGTGTCACTGTAGCTATTATTTCTCCAAGTTATATCCATAATCCTAGCTAAAATTATCAAAATTGAAGAGAGTTACTCATTGATTCCATTTGAAACAGAAGAGAGAGGATCAACTGCCCTTCATGCCGAATCCAAACAAACATTTCACCAAAGAACACCAAAAGCTCACCAGATCACTTCCACCATCCTACCATTTCACCAAAGAACACCAAAAGCAAATAAGAGTGTTAAAATTAGTGCTTTAGCCTACATAGTTTCTATTTATGTTATTTATTTAATTATGATGTGTGCAAATCAAGATTTAGAAACTTCCTATTTCTTTTGTAAATTGGGGAAGCTCATACTTCTTAGGTGTTTAGTTTAGTTCAGATGAACTTATTTAAGGTTTAATAAGTTTCTATTCTTAAAGTGTTTTGTCTAGGAAAGTTATAAGATTTGTGAGTTTATGTATTTTAGGAGTTACTTTTTTGGTTTAGTTTTCTAAACTATTTATTACGTGCAACTATTTTTCATGAAATAAAGAGACCAAAATTACTTTTCAAGTTGTGTGTGCAACAGTGTTTAAGGAGAACGAAAACATTGTATTTTGGACTCCTTTGTTCATTCTCTCCTATGTGTAGAATATTTACAATTGTAATTTCTATCTTTTATTGGCTTTAAAACCAAGAATATTTACCAACTCAAAGTTTTACTTTGAGTTTCAAATTTTATTTTTGAACATATCAATGAGATTTTATCACTCAACAACCTCAGTTTAAAGTTAATAGACTTGAATGAAAAAAAGTCGAGAATTTCGAAAACTTCTATGATTGTTTTGACGCAATTCAAGTTTCACAAAAACCAAGTTTTAAGAAATTATTTTCCATAAGGGATTGTCTTACAAACCATTGCCTTAAACTAACTTGAAATGACTTCCAATGGACTTTGATTATTCAATAATACTTAAAAACAATAGGGAAAGTGTCTACAAACTTGTAACACCTAGTTTGGACATTTGTGCTAAGTTAAGTATCAATAGATTATTTAAAATACCTAAAAGACGCCTCTCGGGTTTATTCCTTCGCATCAAGCCTTCGTATATAGTAACAATGAGCAATTTGGGACTATGTGGACTTAGTATAAACTTGTTTAGGAGACATTAAAGTTGAGATTGGATCTATGCTATACAGAAAAGACATAGATTGGTCTTCGCATCACACGGGCCAGCTTCCTCAATCAAGCCACAATCACTATATTTTGGGATCAGGAAGGGCATTTCTTTTGGTTGAAAGATTTGCATACACAAAACCAATGAAATCCAAAGTAAAAGCAAGATAAATGAAGCTCCTTGCCTCGGCGAAAAAAAGCCACCACTGCTAATCATTGAACTGGTTTGTTTGACACAACTGAGATTCAAGAAATCCCCTATATCCACTTGGCTAGACAAAAAAGCATTTAAGACTAAATGGAAATTTCCTAATTAGTACGCGAGTTCGAATCTCCCATAGCATTGCAATCATATTATATCATAACATATATTCTTAATCATAGAACCCCAAAGACTCTACTTACAATAATCTGAGTTTTAAAATAGGCATCTTTGTCAATGAGTTGAGTTTTTTAATTAGATTTTCTTGAATGGGATTTAGCCCAATAACAAAACAATTAGCACAAAAACCAAACAAATTAAAACACGGACAGTTGATTCAAAAAATCAACTTTCTAGAAACCTAATCTACTTTAGCCGAGTAAGATGAGGTGTAGAAAAGGCCATTCAACTATCGCTATATGCAACAACAACAATAGGTACTACAGTCTACAACAACATAGCCCCAATCCCAAATTAGTTGGGGTCGACTACATGGATCGAACTCTTCCATATATTCTTGATTCAGTACATTTGATGGCAAGCTTTCCAATTCATTTAAATCCATCCTAATCAATGTGTCCCAAGTAAGCTTTAGTCCAACCCTACCTCGTCGAGTTTCTTCAGTTTCTATTGAGTCGAGTTTTCTAGCGGGAGCATTTGCAGCTGTCTTTGGAGGTATCCAAACCATCGTACGCGCCCTTCCCTATTTTTGTCGACTGTCACTATGACTTTTCTTCGAATTTCTATATTTTTTACGTCTTATTCAACCATCACTCTATAAACTAACATATTCTAAAGTAGAAATGCAATCTCAAAACTAGCATGACTTCAATACTCCGCATTCTTCACTTTTCACTTTTCGTCTAATTAACAAGAACAAATTCTTTCTTAAATCTGCACAAACATGTAAGACTCGCAACAAAACAAGAATGGATCAAAAACCTGTTTTGATTATTTCCTAAAAACCCAATTCCCCCTTTGACAAGATCCCAAACTCTTTAAGAACAAACCCTTTCGTTCCAAAATGTAGATCACCCGCCACTGGACATTCAGGCCGATCGCAACAGAGGGCCTCAAGGAATTCTCGACTGGGGTTTTAAGCCTTCCAATAAAAGTAATAATCCCAGAAAAAAAAAATGAAGAAGAAGGCAGCATCTCAGTACAACTATACAGCTATAAACATATTCAGTATGGAAATGATTGCAATACCTGTCGAGGAGGTCAAAACACAACTCCTCAAACTTTTCCCTTGTAATAGTGGTTTCAATGTGTTTAGGACCATCAGCAGTAGCAGTGATGAAAGGCAAACTGTCAAATATATGAACAATAAATAAATTATTAAGTACAATTTGTCGAAAAGAAAAACAAAATGAAGAAGAAGGCATCATAAAGAAAAAATATAATACCTAATGTTGGTTTGAGTCAAAGATGAAAGGTTCATCTTAGTTTTCTCAGCAGTCCCAGTAAGGCGCTGAAGAGCTTGATTGTCTTTCAAAAGATCAATGCCATCGTCTCTCTTGCTTGTCTCAGTGAGGTCCCAGCAAGGCAAACTCCAAACTCTCTGTTACAACATGAGATAGGTAGCTCAACAACTAACAAATAGCAACATGTTGAAAAATGCAAAAAACGAACTAAGGAACTTCATCATCAGTACCCTCCACTACATCAGGCTTCAACAAACCACCATGAATTGCAGGTAAATGTGTTATTCCTTTATCCTCTGTATATCTTAGTTGCCTTGGAAGCCCAGTTCATGCATAAGTTATCATGGATTTTAATTTCTATACATTTTCCTCCCCAAAAAAATTTTTTTATGTTAAGTAAAATATACTATAAGTACAGAATGTTT
Source organism: Stephania yunnanensis (assembly GCA_039657365.1). Taxonomy (NCBI): domain Eukaryota; kingdom Viridiplantae; phylum Streptophyta; class Magnoliopsida; order Ranunculales; family Menispermaceae; genus Stephania; species Stephania yunnanensis. The sequence goes on from CM077592.1 coordinate 14,920,168, forward strand.
GCAGAATCCATGGGAGAAGAAAACATGCTTGCTGTTGTGTGCAAATCTTATGTCGTTGCAGGTTCTCTCGAGTGCAAAGTGGTAGAATTGACAGGGAGCAACATCTTCATGCCATAGCAAATGAATTTGGGAAATCGATAAAGGGTCGTTTTTCGCTCATCTGTGTTGAGAACATGTAGGATCTTGTTCATCTAGGGACATGCGATAATAGAAGAACAAGAGCCTACATGTTCTCAACACAGATGAACGAAAAATGAGCCTTTATCGATTTCCCAAATTCATTTGCTATTGCATGAAAATGTTGTTCCCTATCAATTCTACCACTTTCTTCATCATAGCACTCGAGATAACCTGCAACGCCATAAGACTTGCACACAACAGCTAGCATGTTTTCTTCTCCCATGGATTATGCAAACATTCTGTAGTTATAGTATATTTTACTTGACAAAAAAAAAATTTGGGGAGGAAAAGGTCAAAAAAGTAAAATCCACGATAAATTATGGAATATCAATCTAAATATGCACAAAAAGAAGTGTCAATCATAAAGTAATTCGAAGAATTGCTAAAGTTGTCTACAAAGGCAAACGTTTAATCTAAGAATTTACACAAACAACAAGTGAAATACCTATGTATCACCAACCTGCTCATCTCTCGAGAGCCACGCTTACGTCTCACGCTCAACATTGTCCCCTTGTTGTGGTGGATCGACCGGATCTATTTGCGGCACTGTTGTCTTTGGTCATGAGGTGGCGGTGGTGGTGGCGGTGGTGGTGGTTGTTGCTGAGCTAGGCCTGCTTCGTCCATGTTCATCCCGAGATGCTGCTGCATGAACTCCATAACCTTTCGTAATTGCTCCGCAACGACATTGAACTCGCCATGCGCACAACATCCGCATCTCCGACGTGCTAGCACCAGGATCTCCGTATCTCCTCTTCTTTCTCCCTAAGGACCCGAGTCCGTAGACACGTCCTTTGGAACACTCACCCGCCACATTGAGGTACACCGCCTCATCATCCACCGATTGGTCCGATGTAGCCTGGGTCAGCTCCTGGCGTCTGCTCTGGAGCCTATCCTGCGGATATGAACAACAAACAAAATACATGATATGGGTTAAAGTAAACTTAATACTATTTTACATATAATTTCTATACTTACATAGAACCGCTCTGATCTAGTATCGATGAATGTCATCCTGTCGTGATTTACGGTGTGGAGATGCAAATACAAGTCATTCACAATCGGTGGCGTCTCGGATGAATCGTCACAAGAGACCAAGCATAGTGAACAAGTGTATAAATGTAAAAAATATCCAAGATGTTACAAAAAACTTACCAATCTTTCTTGGGTAGTCACAAAAGACACGGAACCACCACCGTGCTTCGAGGGTCCCAGGGCCTTCGACCTCAGTGTTCCTAATCTCCGTCGCTTGCCTAGACCTGGCCTGGAAGTCCTCGCTCTCCCAGTACTCCAAATATCTCCTCCATGCCTCATCTGTAACAAAAGTTGGCTGCACACGACTCTTCTTTAACTTATGCATCAATGCGGTGTACGTTGTGCCTGCAAGCCTGTCGTACGCCGCTCGCACAAGATCCTCGGGAATCGCGTCATCCCATCTAAAAAATACCTACAAATTGACGATTGCTATTGTTACGAGACATTGAGAAAATATTATAAATCATAAGGCATTTAGTAGTCTTGTTTACCTTCCATTGGCGCCAGTATCGGTCTTTATGATGAGGCGGTACCGACTTCCAACAATACATTTCAGGAATCATCCATCGTTTGAAAACTTTTGTCATCCTCCGTGCACAAAAATGCGAAGGATGCAACTCCCCGTGTTTCATGAACATTCATATCACCTTAACTACTTCTTCAATAATTGACATCCATATTTAAAACGACATATAAGAGTCAAACACAAACTTACGTATCATTGGCAATCAGTCTGATAGGGATCCCCTGCACGCGAGGGGGCTCCATCCCTGTCCTCTGAGGTGGCCGCGAAGGGCCTTTCACCTCCAACCCTGCTCTTACGTCTTCTTGTGGGGATGCTACCGGTGATGCTGTGGCTGGGGGTGCAGGCCTCATGGGTAAAGGAGTCCGTGATGTCGGAGATGGTGACTGGAAGTGCATATTTGGTATAGTCCTTGATGACGACGATGATGGTACAGACGACGCCGACGGTATGAAAGGGGAAGGTGACGCTGCGACTGTATCATGCTCGAGAGACCGAGTAGTCGGAATCGATAATGCAGGTATCGACCCACGACCTCGACCGCCACGACCTCTATGGACCCCTCGTGTGGCCTGACCATGAGGCCCAGTTGGTATTTCGCCGCCAGAGGTCGGTGCTGCACCTCTTCCGCCTGGACGATGGCCTCCTAATGGGAAACCTCGACGTGGGGGATGACCACCTCCGCCATGAAACCTAACAAAATAGCAATAAAACATCAGAGAAGGAGGGCATACAAAAATTAGAAATTAAGTCTAAATGATTGGACTTAATAACACATGATCCATGCTAATAAAAGTAACTACATTATTGGAAGTTGACATATCATATATATACATACATTATTCGCTATCATCCGTTTCAAATTCACTCTCATGAGTAGAAGGTGAGGATTCTTCTTCTGAATCATCTCCACTATAAACTTCTTCACTTGGACCCGCTTCAACAATGAATCGAGTCCCAGTCGGATCATCCAGATTGTTGATATCGGCGATTGCATCATCGACTACGCACGTCGTGGGCATCCCATCTTGGAAAGCAATCTCTGCCGAGCCCTGGTCATTATCGTCTTTGCTAGTTTCCTCGTCGGATAATTTTGGCTGACAGCAACAAACTGCTAGCCATTCTTGTCGGTCGTTCCTCATAGAAGGGTACGAAAGGTAGTAGACTTGAGTGGCTTGCATTGATAGTACAAATGGCTCGTAGTTGTTATATCGTCGACTTCGATGAACCTCTACCAATTGAAGTGTTGGGTGAGTCCTCACACCATGATTCGGTGTAGGGTCATACCATTCACACTTAAACAAGACCACACGCTTGAGGCCGGTATACTCAATCTCCACAACCTCTTGCGACTCCATAATAGTTATGGGAAACATCGGCGCAGCTTTGAACCCTTCACCAAAACACCGTCGCTTCCGCGTCGATCTATTAACGTCATATGTTGCGGAGTGGAAGTTATACCCATTAACAAGGTAACCAGGGTAGACAGTACATGATCGACTAGGACCAACAGAAAAATCAACGAGCGTCTCGTCAACTATAAAATTCCGAGCCTATTCAAAAAAAATTAGAAATGTGATATGACACATTACTTATGGAAGAAATTTATGAATCTATAACGTACAAAAGTAATGACCTTACATATGTTTGAAACCAAATGGGGAAGTTGTTCTCTAGACTACTATCAACTTCCGACTCCCCCATTGCTTGAGTGATTTCATCAACGAATATCCTAAAAGAAACGAACATGTAAGTAGGTTGTCTTACTAAAATATGAACAATAAATGTACTGCATTATTGAATGAAAGTGACGGACATACTGAACGTAAGGAGCGATCTCTGGACAATTGAGCAGTACGTACGAATGAGCGGCATTATACTCCTGCTCTGTTAAGTACCGCTCCTTCGACTTGCCCATGGGTCGACCAGAATAAGTGAAAATTGAGAAATTGCCGACGAAGTTCGGTGTGGGCCCGAGACCGCCATCGTCGTTACGTGGCACTTTTTCATGCAACGTAAAGACGTGATCTTCGAAGTAGTAAGAACAAAAGGATGTGACCTCTTCGACCAAATAAGCATTACACATGGAGCCCTCAACCTTCGCTTTGTTTCGCACATTGTTCTTCAAATGTTTAAGGTAACTGTATGAATGTTATAGGAAATGTTGATATAAAACCTATTGAATGGGAAAATTAATTCAAGGGCTCAAGATAGTACCTCTCAAATGGATACATCCATCGAAATTGAACGGGACCGGCCAGACGGGCCTCGTAGGCCAAGTGGATTGGTAGGTGTTCCATAGAGTCAAATAAGCTTGGAAGGAATATTTTTTCCAATTTGCAAATGATTTTTGGTATTTCATACTCTAAGACCTCCATATCTTGGATACTGACACATTTCGCAGTTAGGGATCGGAAAAAAGGCTTAATTCGCTAATTGCAACCCAAATCGGGTTTGGGAGGAGTTCTCTGAATGCAATTGGTATCAACCGTTGCATGAATATATGACAATCATGGCTCTTCATGCCGAACATTCGCAGTTTTCTTTGGATCTACACATCGACCAAGATTCGATGCGTAACCATCAGGAAAACGCAACTTTTCAACCCACTCGCACAATTTTTGTTTTTTTGATGTATCAAGAGCATAGCACCCAAGGACGTAAGTATTTGTCACCGAATCAATGCGTAGAGAAGGTCGGTGACAATATTCACGAATATCTTGCCTCGATTTTGCATTGTCCTTACTCTTGCCCTAGACACACATAATAGTGTTGAATATGTTGTCAAAAATATTTTTCTCAATGTGCATGACATCTAAGTTGTGGCGGATCAAGTTTGTCTTCCAATACGGCAAGTCCCAGAATATGCTTTTCTTCCTCCATCCCGAATTCTTAGCTATCCGCCCATTCACAGATTCAACTCCGATTTCTGTCACCTTCATCAAGCCAAACGATTCAATTTCTGCCAAAATTTCTTCACCAGAACGCAAAGCGGGCGGATCATCATTTATGACCATTTTGCCTCTAACGAAATTTTTTTTGTCTTTCCTTAATGGTGATGACTTTTCCAAGAAACGACGGTGACAGTCGAACCACGATGTCTTACCACCATTTCGCAATTGAAATGCATTTGTATCCTCCATACAATATGGACAAGCGTACTTACCGTGTGTGCTCCAACCGAGAACATGCTATATGCAGGGAAATCACTAACAAATCCATAAAAGGGCAACTCGCATGAGAAAATTTGTCTTGGTGGAGACGTCGTATGTAATCACCCCATTGTTCCATAAATCTTGCAACTCTTTCACAAGCGGCTGAAGGAACACGTCGATTTTCTGCTTTGGGCTGGTCGGTCCAGGAATGATAACCGTTAAGAACATAAACTCAGATTTCATGCACATCGACGGTGGAAGGTTGTAAGGAGTCAAAATCACGGGCCACGAAGAGTACGATTTCCCGGAAAGCCAATACTTGAAAACCATCCGTGCACAATCCTAAACAAACATTCCGAACCTCGGCGGCGAAGTCTCTATTGACGTCATTAAAATGTCTCCAAGCAATCGAATCAGAACAGTGTTGCATAACATCTTCTAGCGATGAATGATTTCCATGCCATCGCATATGTTTTGCGGTTGACTCAGACGCATACAATCGTTGCAACCGAGGGCCCAAAGGGAAGTAGTACATTCTTTTGCAAGGGCGGTTTTTTGTGTTTCGACCACGACCTCGTCGATGTGCAATGTATCGTGATTTCCCACAAAATTTACATGACGTCAACTCAGAGTCCACTCCCCAATAAATCATACATTGGTCCTCATAACAATCTATTTTCTCAACAGGTAGACCTAGACCTCGCATTAGTCTTTTAGTGGCATAAAAATTTTCAACCAATGAGTTGTCATTTGGCAAACAATCCTTCATGAGTTTAATGATTTCATTATACCCTCGTTCAGATATATGATGTTCAGACTTGATCGCGAGTAATCTTGCCATTGCGGACAACGTTGTCATGGTTTCGCAACCAGGCCACAATTGTTCCCTACTAGCATCAATCATGTCATATAGTTGGCGTGCTTGGGGGTTTGGTGATTCTTCCACGTCATTCCAATTGAAACTTGGACCTGCCACGTTGTGTAGCATCTCGCGGTAAGGTGTCGGATCGTATCCTCCCACATCAGCATCATCAATATGGCTATCCATTTTGTAAAAGTTTTGCGGGCCTTCATCTCCGTTCTCACCATGTTCGTACCAACAGTGATATACCGGGACAAATCCATACCTACATATGTGGTACTCAAGCGTTTCGACGTCCAGTGCACTGGCATACAAGTCGACATTTCTTAAAATTGCACGGACATCTAATCTTCCTTTCACTTTGGTATGTAGGACAATGTTGTTTGGCAAATGATATGAATTCTTTAACCTTCGCCGCGAATTCAATTCGAACGTAATCGTTGTCGAGCCAGTTGTACATCCAGCTCTACTTGTAGACGACATTCCTATTCGAACGTAACCGTTGTCGAGCCAGTTGTCTATTCAAGTAATGAAATTATAATGATTAAGATGATAGGAAATCTCACTAATTGGATAATAGTGTAAATCGGAATAGCGATCAAGACAATCTAGAAGAAATTGATAGCTAAGTGAAAGAACGAGGTTCTTGTTGAACTCATGAATAGAGAATAAATTGACAAAGTTAGAAAGTCATTAATTTTCTAACTAGTCAGCGTTACACGATGTCTCAGGTTTCATTTATGATCGTATTGTAATGTAATGTCTCTTTTCATATGATGATAGATGTAATTAGATCACTCTAGTCATGGAATGACTTATATAATTATAGGTTTTATTAAGAAATGCTAGAATGGTGATAGATCAAATTTACTTTAATATCTAATGTTGTCCTTAATTATTATCTTGCTAAGTATTAATGTTTGAATGCAATTCGAGGCACGAAATGCAAAGTACAACAACATTTATTCGATATTCCTCTAACTGGATTATTTACCTCATCATAAATATGTAAGATGCCTGGATTAGAAAGTAATTGTTTTAACTTTTCATTGAACTAAGGATAGGGAGTTGAAAATTCAAAGTGTTTTTTATCTATACCAACTATGCTCATTGGAAAGTAAGGATGAAGTTCTATATTAGGGTAAAAATTAGACTTTTGTGGGAGTCAATTGAGAATAGGTACATAATCCACCGAACAGGGCCATGAGAGAATACATCATTGAGGAGACAAAGATTGAGCTCTCCAATGATCAAGCCATGAATAATTTTTTTTCGTCGCTTTATGAGAACAAATTTAACAGAGTTAGGGCTTGTCAAACAACTAAGGAAGTGAAGGCGAAGCTTAGGGTACATTATAAAGGTAAACATCAAGTGAAGAAAAAAGTTGATAATCGAGGGGCACTATGAGACTTTCAGAGTTGGCTCCGATGAAGACATAGCCACAACCATCACTTCGTTCACTAAGCTCTTGAATGAGATCAAGAATCATGCAAAGAACTATGATCAAAGTAAAACCTAGTATATTCAGAATTAGATTTTCATATTTCAGATCATTGCACCTATTATCAATTTTTTGGCATTTCAAAATAGCATAACCAAACATAATAAAATAGCAAGGAATAAAAAACAATGCCTAACATGATAAATTTGAACAAAAATACTGAACGAAAATTCTTGATTTCATTAGACTGAAAGGAAGTGGAAACTTGTTCTTTTTATAAATGTTAGTTGAACACCTACATAACACATCAAGAGAGACACCGAACATATAACAAAGACATCAATATATCACTTATGATAGCTGAATAGTTATACACATCAAGATATCATACAATAGCAAGGGAGACATACTGGTAAAGTTACAACCAAATCAAATTTATTTAGATTATACATTTAAATAGGTAAACCAACATCAAGATATGATAAAATAGCAAGGAACACCTACATAACATGTCACTGCCAATTCACCAAAAATAATGGTTCGAGAGGAAAGAGGGAGAACTCACCAATCAAGCACAGCGAGGCGCGGAATGAATGAGAGCACGATACCACCGAACAGAGATCGAAGAGGGGACTGAATGAGAGCACGAAGTGAGACCCGAGAAGAGCAGAAGCGCGGACTGAAATGGTGCAAGACAACCGAACAGGACAAGAGCAGGGCAGCGCTACCAGGGAGCAATGTAGTGCGAGGACAACTTGTTGGGGATTGAGGATTTGGGGGGCGGTGACTGGAGAGAGATGGAGAGACCAGAGAGTGAGAGTTGAGAGCAACGGAACAGAGACGCCAGATTTGTCGGGGGTTTGAGATTTGGGGGCCGGTGACCGGAGAGACGGCGCGACCAGAGAGGAGAGACGAAAGTATAGAGGAGAGACGACGAAGACGATGAGATCGAATCGCGCGGTGGGTTTGCTTGGTTAGGGCTTTCGGTGGCTTTCGGTGGTGGGGAGGACGAGACGAGGGGGGGTTTTGGAGGGGGTAAAGAGAAATCTCGAGATTTGTTGTCACAAATCTCGAGATTTGATGAATGGGTATAACAAAATAAAGTTTTGGTGGGAATGTTGGCACCATTTTTCAGAGACGGAATTTAATTATGTCTCTAATTCTGTCTCTAATTCCGTCTCTGATCCGTCTCAAATCCGTCTCTGAATGTTTCCGTCTCAATTTCGTCGCTAACTTTTTAATTTAGAAATGGAACTTATTCCGTTTCTGATTTAGAAACGGAACTTATTTCCGTTTCTAATTCCGTTTCTGATTTGCTATTTTTTTGTAGTGATTTGAAGATGAATTACAGGATTCTCAGGTAGTTTACATCTTGATGGGAAATGAGGTAGATAGAGATGTTGATGTTCCTGAAGCTGCAATTCCTATTGAGAAGGAGTTTTGTGATGTTTTCCCTGATGAGATGCCAGAACGACTGCCACCATTGCGTGATATTCAACATCAGATTGACATTGAACCTGGCGCGTCACTACCTAATAGACCACACTACCGAATGAGTCCCAATGAGCATGAGGAGTTGCGCAGACAGGTTGAAGAGTTATTGGTGAAGGGATTCATCCGTGAAAGTCTGAGCCGTGTGCGGTACCAGCCTTCCTTACACCAAAGAAAGATGGCTCCTGGCGGATGTGTGTGGACGGTAGAGCAATCAACAAGATTACTGTCAGTTTGTGGGCTATGGTGAACACGCGGCTGAAATTTAGCGGTGTTTATCATCCGCAAACAGATGGGCTGACTGAAATTGTCAACCGTTTGTTAGGCAATCTTTTGAGGAGCTTGGCGGGTGAGAATGTCAAAAGTTGAGACGTCAAGTTGAGTTAGGCAGAATTTGCACACAACCATGCTGTTAATCGAAGTACCGGGTTTAGTCCTTTTCAGGTTGTGTATTCAGTGCTACCTCGAGGTCCTCGTGATCTGTTACCAGTGCCAAGTAAGACTAGATGGCATGGCAAGGCAGAAGACTTTGTTAGTGAGCTGCAAGAAATTCATCAATCTGTCAAAGATAACTTGCAGAAGGCTGCTGACAAGTACAAACAATATGCAGATCGAAAGAAGCGTCACGTGGATTTTGAAGTGGGTGACTTTGTGTGGGCAGTTCTCACTAAAGACCGGTTCTCTGTGGGTGATTACAACAAATTGTCAGTTCGGAAGATTGGTCCTGTGGAGGTTCTTGAGAAAATTAATCATAATGCTTACAGATTGAAGTTGCCAAGTCACATTGGCACAGCTGATGTATTTAATGTCAAACATCTTGTTCCCTATTATGGGGATATGTCTGATGATGAGAATTTGAGGGCGAATTCCGTCCACCCTGGAGAGAATGATGAAGTCCAAGAATTAGCTTGCAAATTCTTGACAGGATAATGATGAAGTCCAAGAATTAGTTTGCAAATTCTTGATAGGATAATGATGAAGTCCAAGAATTAGTTGCAAATTCTTGGAAAAATAGGAAAAGATATGACAGGATGGCATTTTTGTAATTTCGGTGAAGTTCGGGCGTTTGAGTTTTGGCGTTCCGGGGGCATGGGTTTATTGGAAACGGCGTGGAAATCACGACACACAACTATGCTGTGATTACGACGTTTTTCAGCGAAATTCCATCGTTTCGCCCTCTGGAACTGCAATTTTGCTATTTTAGGAAACTTTTATTTCGCTTATAACTTCCATTAGGAATTTTCGTTTTTATTGCCGTTTGCGGCATTTATTTCTATTTTTCGTCTAGTTTTCAGTTTAGGGCCTTTTGGACTTTTTACTATTTTTGGCAAATTTTAGGGTTTCGCTATTTAAGCGATCTATTTGGTGTAATTCGTAGTTTTTGGCTGAAATAAAAGAATTTTCGAACTTTGGCTTAAGTTCTGACCTAGATCGAGTTGTTCGTGGATTCGTTCAACTGGTTTAGAAGATCTCCGCTGCGTCAATCTCCATCCTGATTATTCTTCTTGTAATCGCATTGAGTCTTTGTCTCTGCACTTCAAAGATTCTTTAGTGATCTGATGAGATTTGTAGTTTTGAACTTGATATAGTATCATTTCGGGAATCATATTTGAACTTATAATGCAATGGTGAAAATGGAGTTGGAAAAACTCGAATAGAAAAAGCTATGGCTGAATGTTTGACTAACCTTGGCGGTGGGAGTGCCCTCGAGGAAAAGCTTCGACACACTCGTGTGATCCTGGAGGCTTTTGGAAATGCAAAAACATCCAAAGAGGCTAATTCTAGCCAATTTGTATGTCTTTTCTGCCCACATGATGAATAGTCCTTTTGAGTCTTACAAGATGAAAAGTTTAAGCTATCAATTCTTCAACAAGGTAGTTGTGTTAAGATATTTCCACATTTTGATGTTATTTTGAATGTAAGATGCATATTTGATATTATGTTTCTGTGAAACTGAACAAGTACCATGGTGCATTTTATCTCAATTTGGATTTGATTAACCTGATGTATAATTCTTTCTGCTATGCAAGGAAAGCTTATTGATATTCATTTTAAGCCAAGTGGTAAAGTTTTTGGAGCAAAGATTCAAACTTGTAAGTCCCATTTAGATTTTAAGGTATTTAGCAGCACAAATTATCAGTCAATTCATGTTTCATATTTTTTACCATGATGTTTGACATGATGCATTTTAACTGTACATATCAAATTATTCCTGCAATGCTTTGGACGGTACTTGAGAAGGTATTCATTTCTTTGAACATACATTTCAAATTCTTCTTATTAACATATGGTTAATATTTGGGACTGAGGCTATGTTGTTGTTGTTGTTGTTGTTGTTGTTGTTGTTGTTGTTGTTGTTGTTGTTGTTGTTGTTGTTGTTATGTTGTAACTTATGGCTAATCTTGAAGATTGTTCTAATGGTTTGAGCAGATGAGAGTGATTCAACTTGCTAAAGGAGAAAGATCATTTCATCATTTCATGTGTTTTACTAACTATATTATGGCGCTCTATCTTCTCTCAAAGATTGTATTCCGCTTATTGATGTGAGCATTCATGCCGAAAAGCAATACTTTTTTTTTCATTTTTACTTTGATTATTTGGAATTGAGGCCATGTTACTTCAATTTCTTTTTTGTGATCTGGAGCACAAACAATTTGTTTTAATTTCATACTTCGATAAGAATATTCATCTGCATGATTTTTTATAAGAATATTCATTTGAATGATAGAGAAGTATTACAATGGAACAAAAAGATTTTGCAGAAATAATGAAAAACAATTTACATTTACTTGAATCAGATTTTGATCATCTTATAATATATCTTCTGCATTGATGTCTAGCCAACTCAATTTGTATCACAATCATAATGCATTTTAACATTTCTTCTTTTAGAAATGGCCCATTATTCATCATCTAACTCAAGCTTCTCAAGAGGTATTTCACTTCTTCATTTTAGTTTCTCTTAACAACAGTTGAATATTGAAATACTAATTCGAAGGGGAAAAAAAACTTTCCCTCTACTCTTTCCACAGGAAGTCAATCAGATATGGGCAGGTCTTGGTTATTACAGACGAGCTCGTCTTCTATAGTAGGTGATGTTCATTTCTTCGTGTACTCTCAGTTTGTGAATGAATTACATCTTGCTTCTGCTTCTTGAGATTGTTTATGTCGAAGTTGCTGAATTACATCCACGGCTTGTCGGACGCAGTTTGAGGACTAGATGGGTCGAACTCAATGAGAGCCCTTGGGCCCTTCATAGCTCTCAAACTACCAAATTTGTCATTAGATTCATTAAGATACTCTCATCCCATAAGAAATATTAGGATTTAAAGTAAGTAAATAATCAAACCTGCAATTTCATATTTCTAAAGATCAGGCCTACTATCATGAACAAGCACACAAGTTATTGTTTCACAGTAGCATAAGGAAATAAAGTTCTTTTGTGATGCATATTACGTAATTAGGATAATGAGTGCATTCCTAATAATATGACCATAATTGTTTTGGAAGGAAATGTATTTTTACATGCATGCATAAGGTTTTACAGGACATACAAAAGCCAAAGATAGATGCACCAAAAATAAGAAAATAATGGAAAGAGATCAACTAAGGCAAGGTTGTTTATGTGGAAGATGTGGTTAAAGGACTACAAAGTTTCACATGGTACGTGAGATAAGGCAATACAACCTCTGTTCTAATCTTTCTTTCTTTTTTTCTTAGTCAGGGTGTCTAAAGCTTTAATCCCAACTAATTCAATTATTTACATTCATAATTTCAAAGTTATCATTTATATCTATAAAGTTTGAGGTAAAGATTGGACTTTATGTACAATTATACTGAATCTTCACAAGCAAGTGTTCACAAATTAATGGGTCAAACCCCTTGTGTTTTTTTCCCTTATTTCTTTTTTTTAGGAAGTAATGACCTAGAATGACTAGCTTGTTTTTCTATTCACATCTTATCTCAATCACATTAGAGAATATTGATAAGCTAAAAAGGGTACTTATATTTCTAATTTTTAAATTTTAATTACAATTTTGAATTTAAATTAATAAATTTTTAGAAATTAATCCCGCGAGCGAAGCGAGCGGGTCAATCATGCGTAACACGTACTGAAACTAGTATATATATATATATATATATATATATATATATATATATATATATATATACCGACATTAATATTCGATTTTGTAAGATAATTATAATACCGTTGAAAAACATGTGGTGGTTACAAAAAAGAAAAAGAAAAAAAAGAAAACATGTGCTTACTTTCAAATTTTATTTATTTATTTTTGAAGTATTTTTCTTCTTTTTATTCTTTGTCAAAGAAAACTCCACTTATGTTGTACACTCTGTGCACTACATAGCCAGTCCCAAGTCCGGATAAAGGAGGAGGACTCTGACGCCCGTTTTTTCATACCGAAATATGGGTAAGGGAGGTCCCAAACTCACTTTTCATACCCGAAAAGTGAGGGCGGGAGGCCCCAAGCTCATTTTCCATTTTTGGGAAATGGAGGAAGGTTACGATAGGTTTACAGCCAGCGTAAAACTTTTGTCACTTTTCATGAAACGGATCAAACATATATAAACGTTGGGGCGTTCCCACCTAGCGACGCGTTGCATCGGAGCCCGGGTGTAGTGAGAAATGAGCAAGGGTGTGTTTCACATCGCCGCCTGGGTGTGAAGAAAAATGAGCAAAGGTTCCCACACATAGGACGTGTGTGGGTAAAGAAGCTAGTACCTTCACATTGTCGCCCGGATGTGAAGAAAAATGAGCAAGGGTTCCCACACAAAGGACGGGTGTGGGTAAAGAAGCTAGTTCAAAACAAAAACAAAAACAAAAACACAATCATAGATACGAACACTAGATCTTTTAGACAAAATAGAAATAGAAAAGAAAAACAAATACAAAGGGGAGAAAAAATTCGTTTAGGAACATGGAACATAGGAACACTTACGGGGAAGTCAATAGAACTAGTAGATATCATGATTAGAAGGAGAGACAATATTGCTTGCCTCCAAGAGACAAAATGGGTAGGAGAAAAGAGTGGAGAAATAGGAAGCACAGGGTTTAAATTGTGGTACACTTGTATAGATAGAAAATGCAATGGAGTAGGAATTGTGGTGGATAAGGATTATAAGGATAAGGTCGTAGAGGTTAAGAGAATGGGGGATAGATTGATTCTAGTTAAATTAATTATTGGAGACGAAACACTGAACATACTAGCGCATATGCACCACAAGTAGGATTAAGCGAGAGCATCAAACGCAAGTTTTTGGATGATATGGATGGATTTATGCAGAGTATACCATTAGATGAAAAAAAATTTATTGGAGGAGATTTAAATGGGCATGTCGGGGTAAGTAACGATGGGTTTGAAAGAGTTCATGGAGGTTTTGGTTACGGTAATAGAAATGAAGAAGGAGAATCAATTTTAGAATTTGCTTCAGCATATGATCTTGTCTTAGCAAATACTAGTTTTAGGAAGAGGGAGTCGCATATAATTACTTTTAGTAGTGGTCATAACAAGAGTCAAATATATTTTCTTTTAACAAGAAAAATAGATAGAAAATTATGTAGAGACTGCAAAGTAATACCTGGTGAAGCACTTACTACCCAACATAAGTTAGTAGTAGTTGATATTAAGCTAACACAACGGAATAATATGAATAAACGAGTTAGCGACCCTAGAATAAAGTGGTGGAACCTAAAACATAGTAAACAAGTAGAGTTTAGAGAAAAACTACTAAAGAAAAATGTTTGGAATCTTGACTTAGATGCTAATACAATATGGCTAGAAATGAGTAGTTGCATAAGGAGGGTGGGATCAAACATATTAGGTATATCTAAGGGCTCGGGACCTCCGAAGAAGGAAACATGGTGGTAGAACAAGGATGTCCAACGAGCAATTAAGACTAAAAGAGAGATGTATAGAAAAATACATAAGTGTCAAGATGAAGTTGCGTACAATCAATATAGAGAACTTAGAAAACAAGCTAAAAAAGTAGTTAGTCAAGCTAAAACAAATTTCACGGAAGATCTACATACAAGGTTAGGTAATAGAGATGGTGAAATATATATATATATAGGCTAGCCAAATTAAGAGATAAAAATAAACAAGACCTAAGTCATGTAAGATTTATTAAGGACGAAAATTAAAATGTTTTAACGCGCGAGGAGGATATTAAGGAGAGATGGAGAAGTTACTTCGATAGTTTATTTAATGATGACCAAGTTGATACTATAATAGATGAAAACCCACACCAAGAAAGAAATGTAAACTATACACGCAATATTAGAATTGTAGAAGTTAAAGAGGCATTGAAAAGAATGAAAATAGGAAAAGCATGTGGCCCAGATGAAATACCCATAGAGGTTTGGAAATGCTTAGGAGAAATCGGATTGACTTGGTTAACGAAACTTTTCAATAAAATTTTAAAATCAAAACGGATGCCAATGGATTGGAGAAGAAGCACGCTTGTGCCAATCTTCAAAAACAAAGGAGACATTCAAAGTTGCTCAAACTAAATTAAACTTATGAGTCACACTATGAAACTGTGGGAGAGAATAATTAACAATAGGCTAAGGAGAGAAACAACAATATCAGAGAACCAATTTGGTTTCATGCCTCTGAGGTCAACTATGGATGCGATTTTCCTTGTAAGAAGATTGTTAGAAAAATATAGAGAAAAGAAAAAAGATCTTCATATGGTATTCGTAGATTTAGAAAAAGCATATGATAGGGTCCCTAGAGAGGTTCTTTGGTGGGTTCTAGAAAGAAAAAGAGTGCATGCTAGATACATAGACACTATTAAAGATATGTATGATGGAGTAGTAACGAGTATAAAGACATTTGGAGGAGCTACAAAAGAATTTTTCATTACGATAGGACTACATCAAGGATAGGCTTTAAGCCCATATCTATTTACTTTGGTTATGGATGAACTAACTAGACATATTCAAGAGGATATACCATGGTGTATGCTATTTGCAGATGATATTGTCTTAGTGGATGAAACTAAAGATGGAGTGAACAGGAAATTAGAACTCTGGAGGAATACATTAGAATCTAAAGGCTTTAAGTTGAGTAGGACGAAAACTGAATACATGCACTATGAGTTTGGAAACACTAGACATCGAGATGACGGAGTGGTAAAATTAGGGGAAGTAGAAGTTCCTGAGGTAAACCACTTTAGATACCTAGGATCAATCATACAAAATGATGGTAACATTGAAAATGGTGTCACACATAGAATTCAAGCTGGATGGAAGAAATGGCGGAGTGCAACAGGGGTGATTTGTGATCGATATGTTCCTACTAAGTTAAAAGGAAAATTTTATAGGATCGCAATTAGGCCAGCTATACTCTATGGAAGTGAATGTTGGGCGGTAAAGCAATAACAATTACATAAAGTGAACGTAGCAGAAATGAGGATGCTTAGGTGGATGTGTGGTAAAACCCGTAAAGATAGAATAAGAAATATAGAAATTCAAAGACAAGTAGGAGTAGTACCAATTGATACAAAGATTAGGGAAGGGCAGTTGTGATGGTTTGGTCACCTACAAAGACGGCCTACAAATGCCCAAACTAGAAAACTTGACTCAATAAAAACTGTAGAAATTCGACGAGGTAGGGGCAGACCAAAGTTAACATGGGATGCATTAATTAAAAGGGATTTGAATGGTTTGCAAAGCTCACCATCAATTGCACTTAATCGAGCACAATGAAAAAGTTTGATCCATATAGCCGACCCCAGTTAGTTTGGGACTGAGGCTATGTTGTTGTTGTTGTATTCTTTGTCAAAGAACTTATTGTAATTATAGTACTTCTTATCAAAAAAAATTTATTGTACTTTGACCAATCTCATATACATTATTGCTAATTGCGTTACGGTAATTAATATTGATATCTAACTTTTTAGGTAATTGGATTTTTTTATTATCTCATATATGTATACTATTTAATTATAAAGTCAATAATACCTGTAACGCTCAATTAAGAAAAAAAAAAAAACTATACAATTTCTACATCAAAATACCCTCAGCTTCTATTTTCCCATTAGTCAAACAAATCAACATTATGATGTTACGCTTTGAGAGTGTTTTTTTTTTTTCTTTTCTGTTCCACTTTTTTTTAGAAAATCGTATTTCTTCTAACTCATTTTTACTTCGTGCAGTTAGCACGATTTCATATTTAAATAATTAAATAGTTACCAAAATCATCTACTCTTAATTAATAATTTCATAGCCCCCAACAAGAGAAAATAAAGAATCTTGAATTACAGTTGAAATATGCTTTAGAGTTTTTATTTAAAAATTATTTTTTTAAGTAAAATAGAAATTTCATTAATTATAATGGTTCAATACAATATTCAATAGAACATGATCCTATATATAATTAATTAATTATCTCAATAAAAGTATATCGATTCCCTAATTCTAGCTAATTATTTAAACAAACATCCAACTGGATGCGACAAAGTTGATTTTAAATACTTGTAATTGCAAGAAAGTTTGATCCACAAAGTTAAATAGTAGATTTTAAAAATATCTTAATTAATTAATATACTAATTGGTGATGTAAGATGATCATATAGTGGGAATCCTTTGTTCTTGGAGCCATATTGGATATTGGATGAAAAGTGCGGAAAGCACTGTGACGGTGGTGTCAGGGTGGCACAGAATGAGCTATTTATACGAGGATGGTTCTTACATTTCGAGGGAGCTAGAGAAGGTCATACGAAGATTGCATGAAGTAGTTGGAAATGCAAACACCAAACGGAAGTACATTCTCTTTGGTGCTAGATCTACCTAACTACTAAATGCAGCAATTATTGGTCTTTCCCCAACACTGCCACAAAATTCTATAGGAAACCACTCATTTTCCCTGCAAATATTGTGGCCTCTATACCTTTCTATCAGGTTTAAAATCCAATCTTTACATTTTTTTTTGGAATTGGATCTTTATATTATAGTGTAGCGACGAAAAAATGAGCACCAAACTCTAACGAAGGCAAATATCATGAGTTCGATCCTTAGCAACTACATTATTTTTCTTTGGCTTCTCTTTACTTATTGAGTTGGGATGTCCGATTAAGTCTCATGCGATTAGTACACCTATGGTCATGAAACAAAAGGGTAGTGATTTAATTACTAGGTTTGTAGTTTGCCCTATGGTGTCATGGGTTCAAAACTTGAAGGACTAAACTTGGTGCCTACATATTAAACTTCTATTTCAAGTGTAAAGTATATATATATATATATATATATACATATTTAGTACTTTATAATTAGTTTCCATGATGTCTCAGGTTCGAATCTCTTAATTTTTTAAATAGATCTTTTGTAGGATGGGGTATGTCTTGTGGAATAGTTAAGGGTAATGATCCATGACTCCATATATAATATATAAAAAAAGAATATTTAGTACTTGGGAATGGCTTTGGGCTTAGCTCCTTAGCTTGCTAGTTAAAGTTAATCCTTGACTACATATATATTAATCACCAATAACCCAAGATTGTGACTAATTAAAACAATTTTCCTGCTCACTTTAAACAACAAACGGACATATACAACTCGCTAAGCTTCAAGTGGAGATGGGACGCAACCTTATAGGAAAACAACTTAGATTCAACCAAAAACTTCATTGAGTTCGCTACTTTGTCAAATAGTCCTGATGGTCGTTTAGTGGAGCTAGTTCTCAAAGGCTCACATGTCAAGACAATCTACGATTATGCCTATTATTGGCCTCTTTATACGAGAATCTCAGCTTCAGTAGGTGCATACCTCATGATTTTCACAATCTTCAAAGTCAATGGACATGCTGGTTGTAGATTTGGGTATATATGCATTAATTCTTATAATTGATTTTATTTTTTATATAAGAATTATTTTTTATTTTTCGATAACCGTGTGTGTCCTTTTTTCAGCCTCTCGTCATATTTTCTTTTTTGAAACATAGTATGTTAACTACGTACACCGTGTTCGGAGGAGGGGGAGTTATTGTTTATTGTTGGCCTCAATGGTAGAATCAGTCGAGGAGGCCTGAGAGGCGGTGGTTTACCCTATGGCAGATGTCAGTGGTTTGAGTCCGCTTATCTCCAGCTCGTGAACTTAACCGATACAAAGGTATATGATAGCACCCAATTTTTTCGATTCGGCAGTTCGATCGCTTCTGGCAAAGCTTCTAGAAGGCCGACCACTACATTGAAAGATCCATATAACAGTCATGAGCTATCGCTCATGCTGTCAGAGGTGAAAGCAATCACTTCTAGGCATTCGAAAGGTCGACCACTAACTAATAGGCATTCTGGGGAATGTCGACTATAAGACTACGAACAAGGATACTTCAACCAAAAAAAGGGTGACCCCCTATTCAAACCACAACCGGCGGGGAACACCTCAGTATACGATCGGGCACTGTACTGAGTATTTGAAATAGGGGAAGGAAATACCATTCGGGTAATATTTCCAAAGGGTTTGCAAAGGGGTCTGCAGGTTCACCGATCATTGAAGGTTCTAGAACTACTAACTCCTCTCCTTGTGTGATGGCCCCAAACTCCAAGGCAAACCGGGCACCACCACGTTGCAAGACACGTCACCAAGCATGCCACGTCACTGCACACTTAATTTTGACTGCCTGCGACCTACACCTTTATACATACCTTATTCACCTTAACTTAGTGTTTATGGAAAATTTTATGGATATTCTTATAAAATTGACTATGTTAAGTTATTCACAATTTATTAAATTATTAAATATCAAGCAGAAGCCTTTTAAAAACATGCAAACGCCGTATGAAAGAAGGTTTGCATTTGTATAATTAACCCTATAGTGTGGAATCCCGGTAACAGATACCATGTATATTGAGAGCAACAAAGGTACTAAAAATGAGCATATACATGTATCAGGTATACAAGTCTTTCCCAAAATAGCATAAAGTAGTTAATAGATACATACAACTACCTACGCAAAAAGTGGCGGCCTCTTCCTACTTAGGCGTAGTCGCCTAAGATTCCTTTGTCTCGGCTCGCCGCAAGATCTGCAATTTGTCACCAAAAACAATGACAAATCCCAGGTGAGTAAATCCCAGAGAATGTTAGCTAATATTCACGAATTCCAATGAAACGGCTACAATTCATGCAATTTAAAAAAAGGACAAGAATAAAGAAATTCGCATGAAAATAAGTTGTTGAGAAGTCAAATTTGGACACGAGTATAGCGTGACAGAGAACCCTGGTCGACATCCGGGAATCTTCGTAGCTAAACCGAGAGGAACCATTGACGACAACCTCGCCAAACATCTCACGGTCGAATGAGAGGAACTATTGAACGGTAGAACCCCGTCCAAACATCTCTCGAGAGGAACCATTGGCGTAGACTCAAGACTACGTCAAACATCTCTCAACCTACGGGTTTCCCGAGAATAGTCACCGCGTAGCCCTATCGTGGCCAATTACTCGAACAGCGCGGGGTAGCTAGCCCCGGGGTGTGAGTCTGTGCCATGCCGACCCCGTCGACAAACTCGCATACACACGTGGGAGTAGATGAATAATAATCGAACAACAATAAATAGCGCAATGGAATAATTTAGAATGCAAAATAAAGCAAGTGCAATAAAAGAATTTTAACTAATTTTCTCGTGGGATTACTTACCTCAAACGAATCGCAAAACGCCTTCGAAATGTCCCGCACTCGCCTCGAGATACGTACTCGACACCCGACTATGGTCTCCTAAATTTCTGGTGCCAATTAAAAAAATTTTAATATTTTTCCTTATTTTTCTGGGTTTTCCCATAATTTTTCACCTATTTTTCTTATTTTTCTGTAATTTATTTAATTTAAAACTGTTTTTAAATTAAAAATTTATATTATATTATTTTAATATAAGGGGTTCCCTGGACAGGGTCAAACCCGGTTCGGGCCCACCCGGGTCGGGTCCGATTGGGCCCGGACCGGCCCAGGGGGTCGCACGCACGCACGCACGCGTGCGTGCACCCCTCCCGCACCCCTTCTTCTTCACAGAGACGGGAGTCTCTATTGCTGTGTTGTTTTTTTTTTTTTTTTTTAATACGACAACAACAACAATTCCAACAACAACAACAACAACAACACAACCAACCTTAATCATTGAAGGTCGCCGCCGCGCTCGTCGTCCATCGCTCACTGCCTTCGCGACGCACCGTTGCCGGACAGCTTCGCCGTCCGCGCCTCACCACCGCTGCGCGTCACCGGCGGCGTCGCCGCTGATCACCAGCGTCACCTCCGTTGTCCGCGACTTCACCTCGACCACCGCCATTCGCGGTCAGGAGCCCCGTCGCGCTGCTGGTTCGTCACTGCGCCACCTCCTGTGGCCCCGCGTCGCCGCTGCTAGCCGCGCTGGGGAGCTCCACCGCCTGCTCGGGCCTCTGCCGCACCACCATCTCCTCTCTCTCCGCCATCTCTTCCTCTCTTTCTTTTCTCTCCTCTCTCTTTTTTTTCTCTCCCCTCTCTCTACCCGATTTAAAGAAAAACAAATTTTATTTTATTTTATTTTTGGAGAAAAGACAAAATAACATGATGAGGGATGGGTTGATTTGATGTGTGATGTGATGTGTGATTGATATGACAACTCAATCACATACTACCCCTTATACCCGCGTTACGCGCACTCCTCGATGTCGGAGACTCTCCTCACTACACGCGCACAACGCGACAAAACAAAATTCTTAATTAACGCGAATCGAACTATTAAAAATAGTACACATTAAACCACATAACGCGACTATCTCGGTCCCACGTTGGCACGCGACTCGAGACACATCCCCAAATTCTCAACATATACGCATACGTATTACGGCTAGTGGGTCCCACATACGACCCTAAAATGACACATGGCACGAGTCGAATTTTTGGGCCGTTACAGTCTTCCCAACTAAAAGAAATTTCCTCCCGAAATTCAAACTTAATCTAATCTCTACCATGAAACTAGTTGGGTATCGTATTCGCCTGGTAGGATCTCTTTCCTCAATGTGGTCCTTCAAGGGAGAAACCTTCAAATAAACCAAATCATCCACTTGTGTGACCCCGTGCATCTCGAGGCACCATCCCGACTCAACTTGTCGGTATTATCGTATAAGATCTCAATCTGGTCTTTACTCTGAAGCCTTAATTTAATTTTAAACCTTTAACCAAAGAGCGACTATTAAATATCATTTTAAGTGCTCACACAAATCATGTTATTTTCACATGTCGCTTGACTACAATTGGGCGCCCTAGACAAATACGCTAACCTTTGTATCCAACTCTGGAGGTTATCGTGTTTTATTGAGATAAATGTGCTTGTCAATCTGACACATAAATAAAACTTCCATGGCGATACCTTCGCTTTTCTGTCATTTCTGTTGGCAACCTTGCAACCTACCATCTCTAATTATGTCATACCCAAAAACATGTCAAGTTACTCGATCATAGTGAAAATATTTTCATGCATTTCTTCGTCGTTTTGCTTCGTTATGATATTTAAGGTGTTCAAAGCTTCTTCTTTTTTTTATGATGCTAAGTAAGCACAATTTCCAATTGAACTACGTTCGAAACTCCATATATTTAACTTCATATAAAGTCGTGTTTAGGTTCTCGAATGTAGTTGAAACGTGTGTCCTCATGCTTTAGTTGTAGCGTATGCCTAGCTAGGCCATACCTCTCATATGCAAGGATCTAAAAAGTGCAATAACTCAAATGGTAAGGTTGACATTTGCTTCTCTTGATTCTCTAAAGAGTCGTGCATGGATAGATTTTAGATCTGTAGACACTGCGCTTCTTTTGCTTCCTACCAAGATGTCAGAGCTAATATTTACAACAATAGTTAATCTACTAACTCCAACTTCTCTCTTGGATTTCCAGAGTTAAAACTTAACTCTCCATCTTTAACGCGTACTTAGAATCTTCTGTTTCCCTGTTTAAGAATCTAGTCATAATACATCACCTAAATCTTTCTTGTTTCGCCATACAACTATGTTTTTTTCCTCGAAACTAATGACTCGCATACGCTTAGTTCGATTTAACTCACTGAGCTTTCAAGGCTTTCTATGTCCCTTTAGGGCATTATCCCTAACGTTCTGCAGGTTGGGTCGGACTAATCACAAGTGCACAATCTATTACGATTGAGTCAATTCTGGTTTCGTGAGAACTTCGGAACAACCCGTTTCTTAGGTTGGCTTGAGGTCATTTTCGACCTTAAATATAGTTGCAAACTCTATTTCGTCTCGCATTCCTGATTTGTTCACAGTCCAATAAGTGGCAGTGTGGCCCCACTAACCTCATGGACCGCGAACAAGTCATGACACAATAGTGGAGTTACTCGAACTGCTATTTCTGCAAAACTACTCCAGCCGTCCTAGTAAGCTAAAGGAGTCCGTACTTGCTTCCATGTAGTTCTGAGTCATCTCAACACTATCTGCTTCCATAGGGTCTACTAAAAATCTATTTGTCCCACGTCACATGTTCCTAATCGTCGATCCGACGATCACTAAAGTGGACTGCGTAGCATAATCTAGACTTTTTTTTTAAGCTATCATAAATGATTTTCTATAAGTTATACCTCACTCACAACATCAACTATCGTACTACACAGCTTATACGTGTCAACAACAAATCTTAATCTCGACAAGACACCAATGTGTGATAATATTTGTTTCTATTAATAATTTAACTTCGCATGAGGCTGCCTTTCCTTGCTTGTTGCAACATTCAAACTGGTGGCACATTGACCTAATGGCAGCTACGTTCACGGGCTCTGCCCAGCAAGCTGGTACCTAGGGTGCACATACTGCGACCTCCCCATACCGGTACTGGGTCGCACATGCAGTGTGGGTGCACGAGCTGCGACCTCCCACAAATCGCGAATGAAACGGCCCAGCCCTGATACCTGGGGGGCACATACCGCGACCTCCCCACTCCGGTACTGGGTCGAACAGGCAGTGTGGGTGAACGAACTGCGACCTCCCACACCATCTATGTCCCCCCCTCATGAACCTGACACCCCCCGTACTCGCCACGAGGCACCGGACACGTGAGTCATAGTTTTTCGCCTCCCAAGTCTCGAAACCGCACCCTGGAGGCACTGTGTACCTGGAGTTGTGAGCCTCCTGAAAAATCCGAACGTGTTACCTTGTCACTGCCAGAACCCACAATCTATTTGGGTGTATCAACCGCTCATCAACGGACTCGTGCCAATCTAGTAACCTAGACTCTGTGTCACGCCAATGAACCTTTGATACATCACATCAGCTCTCTAACATTCCAAGACGTCTGGAATAGATATTGTCGGTCCTCACATCTACCCGCAAATATGTGCATCTGCAGTATTTGGAACCTCTGACATACTCATAGCTGCTGCGAGCTTCAGGTTGTGCGTTGGACAGCTCCTCACATGAGTCCCTAACTGACGCGATAAATAAGCTATCACTGGACTCCATGCATCAGTACGCATCTAAATTCGGTGTCACAAGCATCGTAATAAAAAATCAAGTCTTTGGCCGGCTCGAGCAACATCAACAATGGTGCAGAAGTCAACATCTTCGACTCGGCGAAGGCCGCTTCGCATTTATTGGACTAATGGAATATCACAACCTTCTCGGTCGATCTAGTCATCGGCGCTGCAATTTTGGAGAAGTCCCACGAAAGGCGTCCATGATATCGTGTCAATCATAACAGCTCCAGATGTATGTTGTGCACTCTGGTGTAGGCCAGCCAATGACAACGTGAATCTCACTCGAGTCAACTGATGTACTTTTATCGTGAGTGTCCCAAGGGCTTCACCTCCGTATGCCAAAACTCGCACTTACTGGACTTGGCGTACAATCTGCGCTCCTTCAATCTCTAGTCGGAGTCATCGAATAAAATAATGGATCTGAAGTCGCTCGGTTCCAGCTACGTCTATCGCAGGTGCGTGAATCTCTCCATTTTTTACGCCACCGTCTGGCCGTCATGCCTCAGCGTTACGAACTCATCTCTCGATCTCAGTTGAAACTCGATCGACATATACATCATCATTGAGAATTTCTTGAACTTTACTCAAGTACTCGGCTCTCCGTGGCCTAGTGCCGTGTGTTAAGCGGTTCACCGTACTGCAGCCTCTTCCCTGAGCATAAATCTGAAAATCCTATCTCGCATGTTGTTGTAGATTCTCAAAAGTCCTTGGTGTTTCGCGTGTGAACGAAACCCCTTCCCAGCCACCTCTGGGTCTCTTCCACTATGATAGTAGCTTGACTGAGTATGAACGAACTCTTTGATCAACATCATCCCAGCAGCTAAGAACATCGTGAATGTGATCTTCAAGTGTGGAATCAGCGTCGGTGCCACGATCAAAGTAGTCAATGGTGTAGTGACTGTCGACACAATTTTGGTAGTAGTGGCCGTAAGCGAGGCCGTCAAAACAGTCGGTGCGACAACTGTCTGCTCTACAATAGCGGTGGCGGCGAGTGTGGCAGAGGTCGGTATTGTCGCGGCCTACGCTCGAAACAATCAAACATCTCCTCGAGCTGCAAGCTATGGAGTGTGCCCGTGTCACATGATATCGAGTCCGAGTTGACAGGTGTCGAGCCGCTCGACTGGCCTCTATCATCCGTGAACTGGTCGTCCATAAATGTCGAATTTCCAAATCGCGAATGTCCGTATAAGCCTCGTATACGCATATATACTATTACCCATCAAAATATATAATGTATAAGCCTTGGCACTTCTCGTCCCATGTTCGCTTCCCAACTAAAGTTCTAAGTCAAGATCTTCGGGTTTCCACATCTAATGTTTGTTGTTAAGTTTTTTTCGGTTGTATTAAAATTTTCCCTAGGTTCGCCTAAGCCTAGGCTTTAATACCAACTGTGACGGCCCCAAACTCCAAGGCAAACCGAGCACCGCCACGTCGCCAGACACGTCACCAAGCATGCCACGTCACTGCACACTTAATTTTGACTGCCTGCGACCTACACCTTTATACATACCTTATTCGCCTTAACTTAGTGTTTATGGAAAATTTTATGGATAATCTTATAAAATTGACTATGTTAAGTTATTCACAATTTATTAAATTATTAAATATCAAGCGGAAGCCTTTTAAAAACATGCAAACGTCGTATGAAATAAGGTTTGCATTTGTATAATTAACCATATAGTGTGGAATCCCGGTAACAGACACCATGTATATCGAGAGCAACAAAGGTACTAAAATTGAGCATACACATGTATCAGGTATACAAATCATGCCCAAAATAGCATAAAGTAGTTAATAGATACATACAACTACCTACGCAAAAAGTGGCGGCCTCTTCCTACTTAGGCGTAGTCGCCTAAGATTCCTTTGTCTCGGCTCGCCGCAAGATCTGCGATTTGTCACCAAAAACAATAACAAATCCCAGGTGAGTAAATCCCAGAGAACGTTAGCTAATATTCACGAATTCCAATGAAATGGCTACAATTCATGCAATTTAAATAAAGGACAAGAATAAAGAAACTCGCATGAAAATAAGTCGTCGAGAAGTCAAATTTGGACACGAGTGTAGCGTGACAGAGAACCCTGGTCGACATCCGGGAATCTTCGTAGCTAAACCGAGAGGAACCATTGACGAAAACCTCGCCAAACATCTCACGGTCGAATGAGAGGAACCATTGAACGGTAGAACCCCGTCCAAACATCTCTCGAGAGGAACCATTGGCGTAGACTCAAGACTACGTCAAACATCTCTCAACCTACGAGTTTCGCGAGAATAGTCACCGCGTAGCCCTATCATGGCCAATTACTCGAACAGCGCGGGGTAGCTAGCCCCGGGGTGTGAGTCCGTGCCATGCTGACCCCGTCGACAAACACACGTACACACGTGGGAGTAGATGAATAATAATCGAACAACAATAAATAGCGCAATGGAATAATTTAGAATGCAAAATAAAGCAAGTGCAATAAAATAATTTTAACTAATTTTCTCGTGGGATTACTTACCTCAAACGAATCGCAAAACGCCTTCGAAATGTCCCGCACTCGCCTCGAGATACGTACCCGACACCCGACTATGGTCTCCTAAATTCCTGGTGCCAATTAAAACATTTTTAATATTTTTCCTTATTTTTCTGGGTTTTCCCATAATTTTTCACCTATTTTTTTTATTTTTCTGTAATTCATTTAATTTAAAACTGTTTTTTAATTAAAAATTTATATTATATTATTTTAATATAGGGGTGGGTCCCTGGACAGGGTCAAACCCGGTTCGGGCCCACCCGGGTCTGGTCCGATTGGGCCCGGACCGGCCCAACCGGCCCAGGGGGTCGCACGCATGCACGCGTGCGTGCACCCCTCCCGCACCCCTTCTTCTTCACAAAGACGGGAGCTCTGTTGTTGTGCTGTTTTTTTTTTTTTTTTAATATGACAACAACAAAAATTCCAACAACAACACAACCAACCTTGATCAATGGAGGTCGCCGCCGCGCTCTTCGTCCGTCGCTCACTGCCTTCGCGACGCACCGTTGCCGGACAGCTCCGCCGTCCGCGCCTCACCACCGCTGCGCGTCACCGGCGGCGTCGCCGCTGATCACCAGCGTCACCGCCGCTGTCCGCGACTTCGCCTCGACCACCGCCATTCGCGGTCAGGAGCCCCGTCGCGCTGCTAGTTCGTCACTGCGCCACCTCCCGTGGCCCCGCGTCGCCGCTGCTAGCCGCGCTGGGGAGCTTCGCCGCCTGCTCGGGCCTCTGCCGCACCACCATCTCCTCTCTCTCCGCCATCTCTTCCTCTCTTTCTCTTTTCTCCTCTCTCTCTTTTTTTTTCTCTCCCCTCTCTCTACCCGATTTAAAGAAAAACAAATTTTATTTTATTTTATTTTTGGAGAAAAGACAAAATAACATGATGAGGGATGGGTTAATTTGTTGTGTGATGTGATGTGTGATTGATGTGACAACTCAATCACATACTACCCCTTATACCCGCGTTACGCGCACTCCTCGATGTCGGAGACTCTCCTCACTACACGCGCACAATGCGACAAAACAAAATTCTTAATTAACCCGAATAGAACTATTAAAAATAGTACACATTAAACCACATAACGCGACTATCTCGGTCCCACGTTAGCACGCGACTCGAGACGCATCCCCGAATTCTCGGCATATACGCATACGTATTACGGCAAGTGGGTCCCAGATACGACCCTAAAATGACACACGGAACGAGTCGAATTTTCGGGCCGTTACACCTTGTCCTTCCGGGATTAGCCAAACGAGGTCCAGCTTAGTAGCTGCTGCTCTCATTTCTGCTATCATTCCTGCTTTAGAAAAGAATTTGAATACTAGATTTGACTACTTTGATCTCAAATTGCATTTCCTTATCATTACTGTCTTGTCATAAGAAAATAACATTGATACATAACGAGTCAGTATCTATTCTTTTCACTAATCAATCTTTTTGTACGCAAAATAAACATTCACCCGTGTGTCTATTGATTTATATGACATTATGTATGTGCATCCATGTGCATCTAATGGTATAAGTCTATTTAGAGTGCCCATTTTAGGTCGCATTAGGAATATTTCCTTTTTTTTTCAAATAGATTTGACTATTCTCATGAGAATTTTTTTGAAAGGATCTCATGAAACCCTATAACTTAGAGAAACCTAGGGAATATAATGAGCAACCATGAATTGACATCTGCTTCAGTCATAGTTATGATGCTCTTTTTTTTCGCTACTGCACAACACCCTTTGGGGACAAAATTTGTTTCTTTAAAGTTCAACGATAACAAAACTTCAGTCCCAAACTAGTAAGTCAGAATTAGTTAATGTGAACCTGTTGACATTTTTATTTTGCACGGTTTATTTTATGTTTTAGATAATGTGATTTATTAGTTTTTTTAGATGTTTTATAACAAATGCATTCCGATTTGTCTAATGTGCACCTAACTTTACCAACCCTCTTCGAATTTCTTCACCTTCTAAAGTCTCGAGTTGTCTCAAATTTCTTCACCTATTACTTTAATTTTTTTGCAGTGAATTATATTCAAGGGAAATTAATTTAAAATTTACTTAGTATGTAATGTTGAGCAAATTAATCTACTTTTTATAAACAGGTGGGCATTTGTGAAAGATAGAGCATCGTATAAGAGAATGAAGAACTACCTTGATGTCAACTCCATTGGTTCATCTCGCGACACTCAATTGAGGGTTTAGGATTTAGAACACAAAGAAGTGGATAAAAGAGTTGAACATTAGTGGTTCAATATTTGATTTCTTTCTCTCAGTTTTATAGCTAAAATTACAGGTTCATGTGGTCTTACAAAAACTATAGAGTTAACTTCTGCATATTACTAAAAGTACAAACTAATTATTTACTTCACCATACTTGTGAAGTCTTTTTCACCTAAACCATGACAAGTCCATACTTGACCATGTCTTGCGTAAACATACAAGTTAAACTAAGAAATACATAACAAAATATACATAATTATAATCTCATAAACAACAAAAATGTCAATTGTTATCACTCCTCCTTGGCATTTTTGCTGGAAACACCAAGGCTCCTTCTTAATGTTACAAATCTGATTTTCGGCCGCCCCTTTGTCAAAATGTCTGCAACTTGTGACTCTGAATTGCAATGAATAATTTTAATTTCCTTGTCCTTCTCAGCTTCTCTAATTAAGTGATATTTAATTTTGATATGCTTGATCCTACCATGAAAAATAGGATTCTTCGTCAAAGCCACTACAGATTGATTATCACAATATGATAGTAACTTTTTCTTGATCTTGTTTTAAGTCTTTCATTATCTTTCTCAACCAAATGGCTTGATTCACAGGTGCAGTAGCTGAAATATACTTTGCTTCAGCAGTGGATTAGCCACTACTTTTTATTTCTTTGAACTCTAGTTGATAACACCTAAACCTAGAGAAAATTCATAGCTTGAGGTGTTTTTCATGTCATCAATCGAACCTTTCCAATCACTATCTGCATAGCCAATCGGCTTCACATCCATTTCTTTTTTAAACCAAATTCCAAGATTAATGGTTCCCTTGACATGTATGAGCACCAATTTTTGCAGCCTTGAAATTGTTTACTTGGTTCTTGCATGAATCTTGATAACAAGCTTGTGACATACATGATTTAGGTCTGGATGAAGTAAGATACAACAAAAAACCAATAAGACTTCTATAAACTCCAACATCAACTTTATCAAAGCCATCGTCCTTGCTCGATTTTTCATTTTGAGCTGAGGGAGTATCAACTTTGTAGTAATTCTCCATTCCAAAATTCTTCAAAACCTCTTTCGCATATTTTTCTTGACATATAAAGGTTCCTTGATTTGTTTGATGAACCTCCAAACAAGAAAAAATGTCATGTTGCCTAAGTCAGTCATATAAAAAACATATTCCATCTCCTTTTTGAAGAGCTTCACATGGCCAATGCTACTTCCAGTGATAAGGAGATCATCCGCATATAAGGACACTAACAACAAATTAGAATTTTGTGTCTTCATATACATTGTAGCTTCATTTAGGCTTTTCTTGAGTCCTAGCTGCAAGAGATAGTCATGAATTCTACTATACCAAACCCTTGGGGCTTGTTTTAAACCATAAAAAGATTTCTTCAGCAAGAAAACCTTATCTTCTTCTCCCTTCTTGATGAGTCCCAGAGGCTGCTCTACAAAGATTTTTTTCTTGAAGATAACCATTCAAGAAGACTGATTTAACATCAAGTTGGTATATCTTCTAACTTCTTTGAGTTGTCAAGGCAATTAGAAGCCTAATTGTATCATACCTTGCTACAGGTGCAAAAGTATCTATATAGTTTACTCCAAATTGTAGTGAGTATACATTCGCAACTGATTTGGCCTTGTCTTTGTTGACTGAACCATTGGGATTTAATTTTGTTCTAAAAACCCATTTCACACTAATTACTTTTTTGTTCATTGCCTTGTCAACCAAATTCCAGGTTTCATTCTTCTTAATCATTTTCAACTTGAATTGCATGCTTCCAATCTGTTGATTTCATTGCTTTTTCAAGTGTTATTGGCTCAAGAGGTACCACATTACATCTTACATAAGTTTCCTCCAAAGACCTGGAACCTCTAACTGCAAAGTCTGAATCTAAGTCACTACTTGAATCATCTTATTCATCAATCACATCTTGACTTTGAGAATTGGACATAATTGAACTTATGTCCATTTGTTGCACTTGTGACTTCTCCCTGTCCCAAAATGCTTCTTCATCAACTTTCAAATCCCTGCAAATCATTACATTTTCAATTTGCAAGCTGAGGACTTTATACCCTTTCATATTACTACTGTAGCAAAAAAAAAAAACTCCAACTTCTGATTTGTGATCAAGCTTGTCCTTTTTTTTTACTGCAGGAATGTGAACATAACAAATGCTGCCAAAAACTTTATGATGCTCAATAGATGGTTTAACATCAAACCAAGCTTCAAAAGGTGTCATTTCTTTCAATGCTTTTGTAGGAAGTCTATTTTGAAGATAAACTGATGTGTTTACACCTTCTGCCCAAAACTTCTTCGGAAGCCTTTTTTTCAAACATTAGACATTTAGACATCTCTATGATAGTTTTTTTCTTCCTCTCACTCACTCCATTTTGTTGTGGAGTGTAGCTGACTATGACTTGATGTTGAATTCCCGCTTCTTCACATAGCTTCTTGAATATTTTTTTAGTGTATTCGGCGCCATAATCACATCTAAGAGCTTTGATCTTGAAACTACTTAGATTCTCCTCCATGACTTTGAATTTCTGAAAAATACTTAAATTTTTTTATTTTTGTTGTAGAAAATACATCGAACAAATCTTAAAAAATCATCAATGAAGAGCACAAAGTATTTATTGCCATTAAGTGAGGGAATACTCATAAGACCGCAAACATCACTATGATTCGGTTGAAGTTTTTTCATAGCTCTCCATAACTGATTTATTGGAAAGGGGATTCTAGCTTACTTGCCAAGTTGACACACTTTACAAACACCATCTTAATCATGCATAGGAGGCATATTTTCAACTAAAGATTTGACATGTAATTGTTTAAGTGACTTAAAAGTTGAATGACCAAATCTTCTATGCCAAAGTGAGGAATGATCAATGGAACCAGAAAACGCATGAGCACTTCACATATTCAGCTTCGAAGAAAAGCTTCTATCTTTAATTTTTACAATCATCTAATCATTTACAACATGATCTAAAATTGTGTAGGCCATATCTTTAAATAACAATGAATAATTCTTCTCAAGCATTTGACCAACCCTAAGCAAATTTTGATCTATCTCAGGCACATACAAAACTTCATAAATGAATTTGATACCAACAGAAGTTCTAAAAACAATTTCTCATTTGCCTTTAATTTCTAGAAATTCTCCACTTCCAATTTTAACTTTGGAGTTGTATGATTTGTTAATCTTTCGAAACATGCTTGCTTTTGAGTTCATGTGATGAGTGCATCCACTATTAATCAGCCATGAATCAGTGTTGGTTTTGACTGCACAACAAGTTGTAACAAACAAGTTACCTCTTGTTCTTAATTTTTTACAACTTGTGCTTGTTGGTTTTCTTAGGCTCTTGATTTGCAAACTTTCTCAACATGTCCAGATTTCTTACAAGACCTGCGTTGAACTTCAGCAGAATTTTTCTAAATGATTTATTTTTTTACAATTTGGACATGGAGGAAGTTTGCCTCCTCTTTATTCGAGTTTGTTGTTGTTGCTTTCTTTCTTGTTTTTTCTTTTATTTCTTCTACCTTTGAAGTTGGACTGAAACTTTTCTTTGTATTTCATGACAAGAGGAGTCTCTGTATGCTCTTCCATCCTCAAGGTTCTTCTTTGCTCAATGGCTTGCAAGGCATTCACCAACTCAACAAGTGAGATTGGTGTAAGATCCTTTGAATCTTCAAGAGATGGAGATTTTGCTTCAAAACTCTCAGGCATACTCACAAGAACCTTCTCAACCACCCTTTTATCAGGTAAATCTTCACCAAGAATTTTGATTTGGTTCACAACTTTCAGAACTCTATCAGAGAACTCGTTCACATTCTTTGTTTCTTTCATCTTTAAGACTTCAAACTCCCTTAGCAAGTTTAAGACCTGCATCAGTCTTATTTTTTCACTTCATTGGAACTCTTCTTTAAGCCTATCCCAAGCTTCTTTTCGTGTTTCACATACCATGATGCATGTGAATATAATATTATCCACAACTGAGTGTATATAGGGGAGAGCTTTGAAATTCTTTGCTGCCTCTTCAGCATGGTGCTTTGTTTGTGCAACGCTTGGATTTTCTCTCAAATGAGGGGGATCAACTCCTGTATCTACTGCCTCTAATAAACCCAACCCCTTCAACAAAGGCTTCATTCTCGCGGCCCATATTTGATAGTTCTCACTATTGAAGATTTGAGCTAGCAACATTCTAGCATTGTTTGAAGTCATTTCTCTTGAAGTTGGTTTTTGTTTGTGAGGATTTTGACTTATTTTTTCTCAAAACTCATAACCACTAAAATCTGTGAAAGCTCCAATACCACATGTAGGATTTATAACACAAAGAAGTAGAGAAAAGAGTTGAACATTAATGGTTCAATATCTGATTTCTTTCTCTCAATTGCATAGCTAAAATAACAGCTTCATATGGTTTTATAAAAACCGTAGAGTTATTTCTGCACATTACAAAAAGTACAAATTAATGATTTACTTCACCATGCTTGTGAAGTCCTTTTAAGCTAAACCATGAAAAGTCCATACTTGACTATGTTTTGAATAAACAAACAAGTTAAACTAAGAAATATATAACAAAAGATTCATAATTATAATTTCTAAAATAGCAAAAATGTCAACTGTCATCAAAGAGCTTTGGTGATACTAAAATTAATATTGAGGGACAAAACAAGGGGACTCTTTGAATTTGGACATGGTATAATGAGGAAAAAATGGGTTATGTTGAATAAAGTGTGTCCAAATCAAATCGATTTTCTTTTAAAAAATTAAGGCCTCGTTATTGCATATTTTTCATGGAATTCATGGAAGTCTTCCACCCTTCACCAGTTAATGAACACTACTACTCTCTATATACATACAATATGTTTGTTATCTTTGTCTTTATAACTAATATGTTCTTAGTACTATTTAATGTTGCAGATGTTGAAATGTGAAGAAAAAGAATATAGAAATTTTCATGTAATGCTTAGAGCTGCTGGAATTATGGGTTGGAATGGTAGCGCCTTCCATACTTTGAATAAGTATGTAAGACTAAGTCTCATAAACTGCCAGGATGATTTTGAATTGCTTTTGCAAAAATAGATGCATTGATTTTACATGAGTAAGTTGTTGAAACAACTGTATTCATGTTCGGCTTACAAGGTGTCATGGTTAATTAATCTTTTGTAATTCGAGTAAAACAATATGTATACTACATATACTATTTGAATATGGACCTCATCAAGTTCTTATAGGAATTATACTCGTGCATGTGTTGGCTCTCCTTTCCTCTAATAAATAGCTATAATTTCTGTTAGAGTCGTGATGTAACGGCCCCAAATTCCAGGCGACCTTGCTACCTGCCACGTCGCATCCCATGTCAACTAGCCTTGCCACGTCATGGTCCGCTTCTCCTTGACGCCTCGCGACCTAACAAGTTGCTTACACTTTTCCAACTAACCTTAGTTATGCTAACTAATCTTTACAAAGACATTAATAATTTAGTTAGCCAGTTACTCAATTTATCAAGTTATTTTATAATTTTACAGTGGAAATATTTTAATGAGTAACTTAAACAATATTTAACAATCCTAAGTAGTGGAAAACCCAGCAAAAGATACCATGTATATATTAAAGGGAGGTAAATATAATAAAAGTTCCATATACATGTAATCAGTGTTCTATATTCCCCAAAACTTAACCAAAGTAAAATAAATACATACTAATATCACACAAGAACTAGCTCTACAATCTCAAAGGTGGTTGCCCAGTACCTCCTTTCCCTTGCCTTTGCTCGTCAAAGGATCTGCACTCAGTCACCCAACAAATACAACGACAAGTCCAGTGAGTAAAATCCCAAGAGAAGTCCACACAATATTTATGAATTAAAATATATAAACTACGAGACATACAAATATAACACCTAATAATAGTACGTCATATTCCCATAATTGTAGGCAACATACGATAAGCAAAAATAGTAGCGTAAAATAAATAACCAACATGTACCAACTAATCCAGCTCAGAAATAAAGCATTAATCAGTAAGCATACATATAATCATGAGAAAATCCTGACCTAAACCAACCAGTAATCAATAAATCAAGTAGGAACTATATATATACTTACAGGCTTACAGTGACTAAACCCCAACTACGGTAACCGGATGAGCCTCCTGGCGCTATTTCAAGTCAAGGGAACACCCTAAATCCCTCTCGATGGTCGTAAGTAGATCCTACTGCCATCGACACAAGCACTAAACAAAAGTAACCCGTGTAAGCAATTTAGCCATAACCAATATATACGCAAACCAAAATAGGAGAGATACATCATATGTGCCCACCAACAGTCACACATAAAATGTGATATCGATAAATCAAAACTATGAATTCTATGAAGCATTCTCAATGGGTTTACGCACCTCAATATGCACTCCGACTTCCTCGGACTTTTGTATCTGACAAAATTAGCTCCCCGATGCTCGAGCTACGCTCCCCTAAGTCCATGAAGTCCAATTTTATAAGTTCAGGTTGTTTACAAGTGTTTAGATGTGTATTGAGTGGAAAGTCACCAAAAAAGCCATTCTATATTCAGTTTCAGTCAGTTGTGAGAGCGATATAGGCTTGGTGTAGTGCGTTATATAGTAATAGCGTGCTAGGTAATTGATTTAGCATGCTACTATTCTTCAGGATGAAGAACACTTGGAAACCCAAAACGATTAGCACGCTAACCGTTCCAGGTAGCGCACTGCCTAGCTTTTGGGATAGAATTCTCTAGTCGAGAATTCTATTTTTCACTTCAAATTTACCTACCTAAACTTATCTACTGCATTCTCCATACCCAATTTATACAAAAACAACTACACAACCTCAGAACAACGATCTGATCAAAAATTCTAACAAATGAGTTTATTAGATATAGGAGATGATGGATATGATAATTACCGTAGTTTAAATCCTCTAATTTGTCCTCCAAAGCCTTGAAATCCAGCTCTCCGGCAATCTTCTTCTTCTCCTCCAGCAAGTTTAGATGATTTGGTTTTGTTTTGCATGTGTTGATCAAGCTCATCTTATATATCAATGTGATGTTGTTTCCTAGCCCTTCATCCTCAATGCGTTTACGTATCTCGAGGTTTATCTAATGGTTCACCTCCAGCCATTTAGCCCTCTAACTCCCATTAACTCAAGTCCAAGTGACACCAATTTATACTCTCATAGCTCCTAGATATGCTAATGTGTATCTCAAGAACAATCATATAGTTCCCAATTAATTAACTAAACTATAGGCTTTGATTTATTTTAATTTGATTACTCTAACTTAAGCCCATTTTAAAACATATGGTTAGTGTTTTATTCATCAAACTCAACTAACTTATGGTTCCACTAACCTTTGACTACCCCATACCCGGTGCCCCATGTCTCGACATACATTTCGAGGCACGTCTTAGCTTATTGTTTTACTTTGAATTTACTTGGTCTATGTTCACATTACCCATTTTAATTGATTAACTAGTCATCCTGATGTGGATTAGTCTAGTTTCACAGCGCACCCATAGTTTGTCTACTTACTACCCGCGTTGACACGCCCTTTGAGGTGAACACCTGTCACTCAAACTTGCCTGATATCAATGTATACACATTCAGTGCAACATAATAATAATAAATTTAAACACCACATATACACAACCACCATCTATAAATAACATATTTTTTCGATTCTCGTGTCCGAGTCAACTGAGTTGTGACTTATCTTTATAGGATAATAATGTGATCACTCATATTTCCATCAATGACTCGTTCTTACATGTCCGGACGATTGGTCATGACGGGACTACTTTCATTGACGAGATGTCTCGCGTTTTTCATGTAAGTTAATAATATACTGTTTTTCATATTTAGGTTGTGTTTGGTAACTCTACATCTTAAATTTTTAGTGCTTATTCATGATTAAGACTCTTTTCATAGAGATTATTAAATAATGTCTTATATATCGTGAGATTACTTGAAAACAAATTTGACATCTCTTGTTATAGGTTATTTCGCGTCATTTGTTAGCAGTAAGTGTAATTGATACCCAAATCACTATAACTCGTTAGAAAGATAGACATTCCATGAGAGCCCAAATCAATGTACAAAGAGAGAGCCCAAATCACTGTACGAGAGAGAGAGAGAGAGAGAGAGAGAGAGAGAGAGAGAGAGAGAGAGAGATAGATAGATAGATAGATAGATAGATAGATAGATAGATAGATAGATAGATAGATAGATAGATAGATAGATAGATAGATAGATAGATAGATAGATAGATAGATAGATAGATAGATAGATAGATGGATAGATAGATGGATAGAGAAAGATAGAGAAAGAGAGAAAGATGGATTCTCACCACAAATTAATGGGTTTTTTTGTATCTAATGTCCCAATAACTGCAAATTAATGGGTTTTGTATTTGAGAGAGTTAAGGCGATAGCTCAGTTTGTAGTTATGCCCAAATCACTACAAATTCTCACCATAAATTTGTGGAATTCTTAGATTACACAAGCAAATAAAGGTTCGCATTTCGTACACCAAATGAACAAACCCTAATTCAAAACTTCATATATTGATTTGATAGAATTGTGAAGACAACGAACTAAATTGCGAAGAATCGACAGATTTGGGTTCTGACGAGAACAAAATGAAAACTTGGATACAGAAAGATCGAGAATACCTGAAATCAAAATGGGTTTTGGCTAAATATTGGATTTGAACTTTATTGTGAGAGGCTCCTCCTCGCTCGCTATCGTAGAACTTGTTTTGAGAATGTGAGATATATATATATATATATATATTGTTGTAAATTTAATTGAAACTTGCTAAGAACTAGAGAAGGAAATAGAAGACTAAGAACTTCTACTACTACAAACTACTACTACAAATAAGAAGAGAAGAAATGAGATAGTTGGAATTAGAAGTTTTCATTCAACTTGGTGTGTGTATTACAATGGAGTTGGCACCCTTTATATAGGTCATTTGGTGATGATGATAATTGTACTTATACAATGTGTACAAGTTATACATACACCACAAGTCATATAACACATCACAAGCAACATAGACAATACATGGAATAGTTGGTGTACGTTGGAGATGATTACAAGTTACATGATAATACATTGATAAGTGATTAACATTGGAGTTGAATACAAGTTATGTAGAGTGTACAAGTTACATTTAATTTAGAAGTCATGCTTGATGTTACAATTCAATGTGAGAGTCATGTTTGACAATGTGATCATTCATAAGTTTGGTTAAAGGGTCATGCAATTTACAACACTCCCCCCCTTGGATGACACTTGCTGAGAAAATATGCCTCGTTAAAACCTGTACTAGAAAAACCCTGTGGAAAAAAATTTAGTACAAGAAAAAGAGTACAATGTTCTCGTCAATCTTGATTTGCGGTATAATATTATCGATTGCCTCATTAAAAACCTTGCTAGGAAAACCCAGTGGGACATAACCAAAGCTAAGGAAAAGAGTGCAACACATTGATACACTTTGAGAGAATATATATGCCTCATTAAAACCTTTGCTAGAAAAACCCTGTAGGAAAAAAAATCTAGTATAGGAAAAGACTACATTGCTCTCATAAGTTTTTTCATACGAAGTATAATAATGTTAAGATTGCCTCTTTAAAAACCTTACTAGGCAAATCCAGTGGGATCAAACCAATAGCGAAAGAAAAATAGTGCAATACACTAATCAACCTTGATAAAGAGTTTTAATATTGTTAGAGTTGCCTCATTAAAATTAAACCTTTGAAAGAAAACCCAGTGGGATAAAACCATAGCAAAGGCAAAAATAGTGCAATACACTAACCAATAACTCATTTTAATTCTCCCCCTCATGTTCACATTGGTGAGACATTTTGTGCATTTTGTTGCACATGGACATCATTTTCTATATTAACCATTTAATACTAAAGCATATGATTGTCACTCTTTTGTATATAGTACTTGCATCAAATAATTGATTTATAACTTTGTTACTACTGAATGATCCTTCGAACTTCGAGTTCATATTAATTTATACATGGATCATAATAAAACAAATTTGATGCAATTTGATGTGTTTCAAGCAATTTCACGTCATTCCTTCCGAATTGGCTTACATCTCCCCCTAATGGTGGGAAAACTGCTTCATCAAAGTGACAATTAGCAAAACTTGCTATAAATAATTTCCCTATTATGGATTCAAGACATCTTATAATATGATTAATGGAGAGTAAATCAATATACGTCTCCTATTGATTTGCCTTGAGATAATCTCCAGCTGAAAAAAAATCTTGTTCGATAAAGGATGTCCGTGCGAATTTATGATATTTTCACATTATTGATGATTAGGGATAATCAAATAGATCTTTCCACATTATGAATGTCATTTGATTTATGACGACATTCGTTTTAATGTGTCTTATATATTCCAGAAGTTAAAGCCGAGAATATTATACTCAGATAAAATCATATAGATAAATTTTCTATTATTCTGAGTAGACTTCTTCTGAACAAGACATTAACAATAAAATTGATATATTAGATATTGCCTGAACATTAGCCTCCGATAAGTTCAAATTTGAAAAATATTCACTTTTATATTATAATGTACACGCATGTAGCACGATACATAAGACAAAAACTCATCTCCCATATTTAGGTCACGATTTAAACACATCTCGATGTGCATGTTTTATTGAGCCATTTTCAATGATAAAATTTATAATATTTTTCCTTTAATTTTGAAGGAATGGTAAAGGTCATGAAAATATTCGGGTATATATATATGACAATATTTAGGCAAAATAGTCTTTCATATATGACCAAACAAATGTCACAATTATGAGTGCTCATTGTCAATAATTTTTTACCCTTTGTAGTGGTGCACCACTTTTGTTTCAATTTTTGGTGGAATTGTCGATACGACCTTTACCCGATACTTTCACCTTTTCCACATCCATAAATTTATTATTGTGATCATGATCATTATATGCAACATATGCTTCTTAATTTGAAGCTGAACTAATTAGACGGGAGCGATATTATATTTATAATATCTCATTACTTTACTCAGCTACCATGAGACAAGAAATCAATCCTTAATATTTATTGAATCGATGTGAGCACTCGATATTTATTGCAGCAATAAATCGAGGCGGGTCACGTGACCTTATTTTTATTGTCTCATCAGTCATATTTCCGTATAGCCTCAACATAGAGGTAATTAAAATTGTGGAATTATAATTAATATTTGACTGATTAAATTTTGTAGCATGAGACTCAAATTACTCATTTTGAGCTTTTGGAGCATTACCCTTTTAGTATGTACATATATAACTCCATAAGGTGAAAAGATATGTAAAGTGAAATATTCACTTTTCAAATCTCTAAAGAGAAATTGACGAATGATTATGTATAACACACAGTTTTGCATATATATGCTTTATTCACAATTTGTAGTATCTAATTGGCATGACAAGTAATTCTTGTCGGTAATATAATAAGGCAACAAGTTCAACTATGATTGAATAATATTTTGAAAATAAATTTAATATAAAATAGTTTTTCCCTTTTTATGTAAAAACATAACATATGATTAAATATATATTCACAACTTGATTCATTAATAAACAAAATATATTATTCGTATGAGTTGATGGGACAACCTCCAGGTTGGGTGGCGATACATAGTCTATTTAATACTATACCTCCTCGAACGGGATAACCCGTCTCCCTTTCAATGTTTAGCTTTACCGGGGACAAGGCTTACCCACTATCAACTCAAACTTATAGCATTATTTGTATTATAAAATCAAGAATATAACAATAACTAATCGTTTGTAGTTTTAAGAGAAAAACTATATGTCACACATTGACTTTTGATTTCTGATGTAGAAGATCGTAAAAGACGTAACTACAGAGCATGCTTTCGTAGTCGGTGACGTTACAATGCATAATCTATTAATAAAGTACATTTACATAATTAAATATGCATGTAAAAAAAAAAAGAAATTAACCATGATAACATGGAAATAAATTGAACTTATTTAAATTAAAAAAAAAACTATACCTTTTTAGCTTTATATCTTTGAAAAGCTTCTTGATCTTCAAGACTTTCTCTTGTAGAGCAACTTCGTGCTGATAACGTGTTGTAAATTGAATTGGAACTTGCTAAGAACTAGAGAAGGAAATAGAAGATTAAGAATTTCTACTATAACAAACTACTACTACAAAGGAGAAGAGAAGAAATGAGATAGTTGGAATGAGAAGTTTTCATTCAACTTGGTGTGTGTATTACAATGGAGTTGGCACCCTTTATATAGGTCATTTGGTGATGATGATAATTGTACTTATACAATGTGTACAAGTTATACGTACACCACAAGTCATATAACACATCACAAGCAACATAGACAATACATGGAATAGTTGTTGTACATTGGAGAGGATTACAAGTTACATGATAATACATTGATAAGTGATTATACATTGGAGTTGAATACAAGTTATGTAGAGTGTACAAGTTACATTTAATTTAGAAGTCGTGCTTGATGTTACAATTTAATGTGAGAGTCATGTTTGACAATGTGATCATTCATAAGCTCGGTTAAATGGTCATCCAATTTACAACATATATATATATATATATATATAAAGGTGAAGCGCCACGAGGTAGAGAAAAGAAGGCGAATGTGTGTTCGCAGATATTATGAGGGCGTTGAGAGGGGACAATTTTAGGATTTTTAAAATTAATTGTTAGCCTCCTCCTCTACCCATGTGAGAGGAAAACCACTTATTAAATAAGTTAAAAAATTTAACTTATTTGTTAAGAGGTTTTTCCCCTTGTTCTTTAAAAGACTTATTGAAAATAAGAAGTAAAAAATAAACTTATGAAATACACTTATTTTAACAAACCTCTTATTATGTAAGACTTAAAGAAAATATGAGGAAAAAAAAGAGTTACCAAGTACAACCTAACTTATGCAACTCTTTTATATAGTTATACAATTCTAAATTCTCGTTGCTTTTTACAGGAAGAGTTCCAGATGAGACGGAGGAGACGGAGGAGATGACGCAAATATCTCCAAATGAGTTGATTGATGGGGACGCATTATATTGAGTAGGCTGACAAAGAGAAGGGGCGTATCTACGGCTTCAGATTACAAGCAGCGCGACCTGGTAATGGAAAAGCCAACTTGTCCATTCAGTCTGCGGAGGTCACGAGGTTAAATGATGAGGTATCCACGCTTCATGCCCAGTAGTGGTATACGAGTCTGTTAGAGATCAAAGTCCTACTACTACAGGTTCTTCAGTTCCTACTGTTAATGAGACAATTCAAGATCACAGTTGCACAAGTTCACTCAGTTCATGTAAATAAGGCAGGGGAGTTTTTGATCTGATGAAACAGTTGTTGATTAAGCTCAGTAGGTCAGTTCGTTAGGTGGTTATGGCAGTTGTAAAGTTGTTGTAAATTAGTTAGGACAGTTAGGAGGTTGTTATAAGTTTGTTATTTCAGTTAGGCTGTTTGTAAGAATGTCTATAAATAAGACATTCCTTGTAATCATTCATTCATTCAATACAATTTCGTTTTTCTCTCTTTTGGTTGCTGTTCTTGTTGTTCTTCTTTGTGTGATCAGTGTATTCACTCATTAGTGAATACTTTACAGAGTCGATGCAGAAAAAGCACGAGGATACAATTGCTCGCCTCGTAAAGTAGAGTCGAACCTGGAACAGAGTGGCTTTCTTTGGCGATCCTAAGGTCGGCACTTCTCATGCCCCACCTCCTCATCCCCAGTGCACCTACTCTGGCCATGCCATATCCAGGTCTTCAACAGTATCTTCCGGATGTCGAGCGTAACGCAAACGACGCTGATGGCTATGAGGACTACAATGGCCTCGCATACCTTTTGAAAAAGAAGACTTAGTATTCATTCAACACGTCTTTTGTATTTAACTTAAGTTTTTTTGGATATAAAATATTATATTACTTCATTTTTATTTTTGTGTATTTATAGTGCTTTATGTTTTTTTTTTTAACAAAACAAAGACAAACTTAGGGACGAATTAGTGACGGTTAGTCTTTAGTCCATCGCTGATTCGAAATGGATCAATGACAGACTGAAGACAAACTATCGCTGATCCGTTGCTAATCAGCGACGGATAAGTGACGGACATGTAGTCGCCACTAAGCGGCAACATTTTAGTCTATAGTGTTAGTATCCATCGCTAATTTTGCGACTTAAAGTAAATTTTGTCGCTAAATAATTAGTGATGAAGGTTTTTGAGATGTTTCGAAATTTGTCGCTAATTCATCGTTGTTTAAATTAGCAACGAAAAAATTGAGATTTAGCAATGAAAATTCGTCACTAAAACTGCAAATTTTTTTAGTGTGCTAACTATAGTGAAGGGAGTTGTAGTTAAGTTGAATTCTTACAAAAAAAAATTGTCAAATTAATTTTTTATAGACTTTTTTATGAAGTAAAATAAAATTTTCATTATTCATCAATAGCTCTATGTTGGACTAGACATACATAGAACCCTAATAAAAGTATATTGATTCACTAATCCTATTTTTTCAAGAGAACATCTAACTATCGAATCTAACTGGGAATGCAAATATTTTGATTCAAAAAAATGTGATAAAGAAATTGTAAGTATTTATTAGAGGAAAGGAGAGCCAATACATGCACTAGTACAATTCCTACATGCAAGAACCTGGTGAGGTCCTTATTCAAATAGTATATGTAGGATATATATTGTTTTATTCGAATTACAAAAGATTAATTCACCATGACGCCTTGTAAGCCCAACATGAATACAATTGTTTCAACAACTTACTCTTGCGAAACCAATGCATCTATTTTCCGCAAAAGCAAATCAAAATCATCCTGGCTCCTTATGAGACTTAGTCTTACATACTTATTCGAAGCATGGAAGACACTACCATTCCGACCCATAACCCCAGCTGCTCTAAGCACCGCAGGACAATCTCCGTCTTCCTTTCTCTCACATTTCAGCCATCCATAAGCTGCAACATTAAACACTAAGAACATATTAGTTATGAAACAAAGATAAATTTATAGTAACAAACATATTGTACGTATAGAGAGTAGAAGCGTTCATTGCCTGGTGAAGGGTGGGTGACTTTCTTGAAAAATGAGCAATAGCGAGGCCTTAGTTTTTGAAGAGAAAATCTTCTTGATTTGGATACACTTTTATTCAACGTATCCCATCTTTTCCTCATTGCACCATGTCCAAATTCAAACAGTCCTCTTGCTTTGTCCTTCAATACTGATTTTAGTAGCACCAAAGCTCTCAATTGAGTGTCATGAGATGATCCAATGGAGTTGACATCGAGGTAGTTTTCCATTCTTTCGTACAATGCTCTATCTTTCACAAATGCCCACCTGGTTATATAAAGTAAATTTGCCCAGCATTAATGCATAGTTTTAATTAAATTTTAAATTAATTGCTCTTGACCTCTAAAAGAATTCAAGGAAAAACAAAAGTAGTGCTAATATAAGGTGAAGAATTTTGAGACAACTTAAGACTCTAGAAGGTGAAGAAATTGGAAGGGATGGAAAGGGGCAAGGGCACACGAAAAATTGGAATGCATTGATGGTAGAATATATATTTCAAAAATAAATCGCATCATCTGCAAAATAAAATAAATCGAGGAGAATAATAACATCGGATTCATATAAGCTAATTCTGACTGATTAATTTGGGATTGAGCTTTTGTTATTGTATTTATTGTTGAACTCTATAAAAAGTAATTCTTGTCCACTAAGAATGTGGATTGGTATTAAAAAAAGAAAAAAGAAAAAAAAAGCATCATAACTGAGGCACCAACCAATTGGGTGGCCCGATACTTTGGTATGAGGTTTGGGAGTAAGAGGTCATGGATTCGAGCTCGTTTGATTCTTAATGCATAGCTCGTTAGATTCTCTTGATTTCTCCTAAGTAGGGAGTCGAGACTGATTAATTCTTATGTGATTAGTC
The DNA here is from genome assembly GCA_039657365.1 of Stephania yunnanensis. NCBI lineage: Eukaryota > Viridiplantae > Streptophyta > Magnoliopsida > Ranunculales > Menispermaceae > Stephania > Stephania yunnanensis. Next base: position 14,965,074 of record CM077592.1, read on the forward strand.
AAATTAAAGTAAGGAGATGCTGAAAAATGGACACTAATGGTTATAAAAAAAATAAAAATAATTCTTATGTGGAATATAGCTAGAAACTTAATAAAAATGCATACATACCCAAATCTGCTACCAGCATGCCCGGTGAGTTTTGAGATTGTGAAAATCATGAGTTCCGTATCTACAGGAGTTGAGATTCCTGTATAATGAGGCCAATAATAGGCATAATCATAGATTGTCTTTACAGATGAGCCTTTGAGAACTGGCTCCATTATACGACCATCAGGATTGTTTGGCGAAGTAACAAACTCAATGAAGTTTTCAGTTGAATCCGAGTTGTTCTTCCATAAGGATGCGTCCCCTTTCCACTTGAAGCTTAAAGAGTTGTATATGTCCGTTTGTTGTTTGTAAACCTATAATATGAGAGCACAAAAAATTGTTTTAGTCACAATCTTGGGTTAATGGTGATTAATCCAGCCTATAATATGAGAGCAAAATAAATGTTTTAGCTCGCCCAAACCCACGAGGAGTTAATTGGTAGGACTTTTTGAATGGGCCAAACTCGCAACCCAAACCCCTATTTAATTGGCCTGCTTTCGCTAAGGCTAATGAGCTAGGCCCAAAGCCAGATCCAACAGTTAAATATACTTTTTTTATCATGAAATTTTGCAGTCCAAAGATTAGCCATAACTATTCCACAAGAGATACACTTTGCCACATAAAAAAAATATCCCCCTGAAAATTAAGAAATTTGACACTGAGACTTCATAGAAACTGAAGTACTAAATATACTTCACTCTTGAAATTCTTGAAATAGAAGTTTAATATGTAGGCACTATGTTTTGTCCCTCAAGTTTTGAACCCATGATACCATAAAGCAAACTACAAACCTAGTAATTAAATCATTGCCCATTATTTTTAGGTTAAATGATAAAAAATATCCTAATCTTTAGAAGTTGTATCAATTATATCATAACCTTTTCAATTTACTATCAATTATATCCTCAATTAATTTAGGTACTTTTACTTTGAAATCAACATAATTTTCTAACTTTATTTTTCATGATTTTCCATATAAATCAATTTATATAAAAAAATTCTTAAGTTTCATGTATAAATTAAGTGTATGAGGACTCAAAAAAATAATTTATAAATCAATTAATGATATATACATTAATAATTTATATAATTCAAATTTAATTAGTTTATAGATCATCAATGTAAGTTGAAAATCATGTGTATATACATACAATGAAAACGACATCTAAAACTTATTAGAAGGTTCTCATCATAGTTGTTTGATTTAAAAAAAAGAAATATATCCTTAGATAATATATGTATAGACATATGGATATGCAACTATGTGTATTATATACATAAATATTTATCACGAATACTAAGCTCTAAGCCTCTAGTGCATGTGTATGAATAATCTTTAAAGGTGTAAAGTTGAAAAGAATCATGTTTGAGCATATATTATCCGAAAAAAAAAGTGCCCATATTAATTGTGGATAAAATTGATAATAAATAAAAAAGGTTAGGATATAATTGATAAATTCCAAAAATTAAGATATAATTAATACAAGTTGTAAATGTTAGGATATTTTTTATCATTAGCCCTATTTTTTATTCATGACCATGGATGTACTAATCTCATGGGACTTAGTGGGTGATCAATCCAATAACTCAGGAGAAACCAAATAAATATAATGTAGCTAACTCATGATATCAACCTCTATCAGAGTTTCACGCTCCTTTTTTCACCAATACACCACATCCATTGTGGCCACGGGCGATATATAATGTTAACTGTAATAATATGAACATTTTCAGTTCCAAAAAAAATGTAAAGATTGAATTCCAAACCTGATAGAAAGGTATAGAGGCAATAATATGAACATTTTCAGTTCCAAAAAAAATGTAAAGATTGAATTCCAAACCTGATAGAAAGGTATAGAGGCAATAATATGAACATTTTCAGTTCCAAAAAAAATGTAAAGATTGAATTCCAAACCTGATAGAAAGGTATAGAGGCAACAACATTTGCAGGGGAAAACGAGTGGTTTCCTGTATAATTTTGTGGTGGTTTTAGGGAAAGACCAACAATTGCTGCATTTAGTAGTTGTGTAGATCCAGCACCAAAGAGAATGTACTTCCCTTTTGTGTTTGCATTTCCAACTACTTCATGCAATCTTCGTATGACCTTCTCTAGCTCCCTCGAAATGTAAGAACCATCCTCATATGAATAGCCCATTCTGTGCCACCCTGACACCACCATCGCACTGCTTGCCGCATTTTTCATCCAATAGGGCTCCAAGAACAAAGGATTCCCGCTATATGTTCATTGTAATTACCAAATAGTAAATTAATTAATTAAGATATTTTTAAAATCTACTATTTAAAAATAAAGCATAAAATAGAAAATATTTGCCCCTTTTCTGCATTAATCACCGAACCATTGGGATTAGCGAATCGATGTACTTTTAGCAGGGTAATTAACTGATTATATGTCTGGTCTTTTCTATTGAATGTATTGAGCCCTTATGACTGATGAAATTTCTATTTTACATAAAAAAATAATATTTTTTAAATAAAAAAACCCCAAAAGCATATTACAACTGTAGTTTAAGATTTTTTATTTTCCCTTGTCGAGGGCTAAGAAATTATTAATTAAAAATAGTTGATTTTGGTAACTATAGTCTATATATATGATTATTTAAATATGAAATCGTGTAACTGCACGAAATAAAATTGAGTTAGAAGAAATCAGATTTTCAACAAAGAAATAAGAAAGTGGAAAAGGAAAAAAAAAAAAAAGATTTTCAAATCTAAACATCATAATATTGATTTGTTTGACTTTAATGGAAAAATAGAACCTGAGTGTAATTTGCTGTAGAAATTGTGAAGTTTTTTTTTTTTTTTTTTCAATTGAACCTAAGGGGTAAATATATTATTGACAATATAATTAAATAATATACATATAGGAGATAGTACAAAAATCCAATTACCTTTTTTTTCTTAGAACTACAAAAATCCAATTACCTAAAAAGTTAGATATCAATATTATCGTAACGCAATTAGCAATAATAGTATATGATATTGGTCAAAGTACAATAATTTTTTTTTTTTTTAATAAGAAGTACAATTAGTTTCATAAATTCTTTGACGTTTGGCAGAAAAAAGTCCTCGACAAAAAGGAAATAGTACACTAATAATAGTTTTAATGATTAAGAGAAAAAACAAGCGAAGAAATGATAGAATAAGAAAAAAAAATCAAAACAAAGCAAAAAATAAATTTTGAGAAAGTAAGCTCATGTTTTTCTTTTTCTTTTTTTTTTTATAGGTAAGCACCTCATGTTTTTCAACGATATTATAGATATCCATAAAATTGAATATTGATGTAGGCTTATAACTAGATATATATTTTTTTGATAAGAAATGACAACTTGCCTCTTATTAAGGTTCAAATTCGTGATCGCTTACTTTAGCACCATAACAAATCATTGGGCCACCCCAATTGGTTGAATATATTTAAGATTTAATTAACTTACCAAAAAACTTACCAATTTCTTATTTGAAAAATAGTACACAAAAAGTTGTGAAATTGATGCTTGTAAGTGAGAATTTTTTTGATTACCAGCTGACCAGGGGCAACCTCACATTCTTAATTAAGAGACAACTTTGTCTCAATTACAAGCTTACCAAAGCAATTCTAAACTTATTGATGTTTATTAGAAAAATCTAACCAATAAATTAGCTATGTGAACTTAGTAATTAAACTTTATGGGTACGCATAACTACCAAGATCCATACATAATAGACATAAATTATTCAACCAAGATCCATAACAATAGACTCAGTCTAAATATCTGCTAAAGATCTAGCATTTGTTATACATCTAAAGAGAATTGAATCTTGTTCAATCTTTCAAATAGAAATGATAGATCTTGGCCATTGCATAACTATTCTACGGTGGTTTTTTTTTTTTTTTTTTTTTTTTAGAAGGAGTCCTTTCTACCATGCATATTATTATTATTATTATTATTATTATTATTATTATTATTATTATTATACATTCAAAGAGAATCGAACCTTGTTCTTCCGGATAAAAATGATAGACCTTGACCACTGCACAACTATTCTATATGGTTACTTACTAGTTAGTGATATTGTTATATCACTTAATTGACAATAATATGCATGGTACGAAGCAAGAAAAAGATATGAAATGAAGAACCAAATAATGGGGTTGGTCCCAAAAAAAAAAAAAAAAAACCAATAAATGGAGCTACGCGCCCTTTTGAATGGTCAGATATACATAAAATCACGGGTTTCGTACGATTCTGTATGGACATCTTACCTGCCAGAATCAACAGCGCAGTTTGGCAGTAACACCGAGCAGTCATCTCCACTGTAGCAAGAATTGCATTGACACGCAGGTTTGCCTTCAATAGGTAAACCGTCCAAGGAGGCTCGGCCGTGTCCGGAGCACTTAATGGACGCCACTGCTTCCGCTTCCTCTGCTGCGGCTCTGCTCCATTTTAGTTCATTGTGCTCATCACCGCAAGTCATTGGGACAGTATTTAGAACGATCATGGACAAGATCAATAACGATGCCCACATCATGGGCAATCCACGAATGTGAATCTTCATCGAGATGAAAAAATGATATCTTAAGAACAAAGTATGTACCAATATTATTTTATCGAGCTCTATAATACGAAAATGAGTTATTGATTGGCTCTTTTATAGTAGTATGGGACTATGGATTACGTGAAGAAAAATTAATGAGAAAATTCACGGCGTGGAAAAGTATTTAAAGAAAATAGGGAACATTTTGAATACGACATACGCGCCTCTACCACGTTTTTTTGGACTTGTCAAATACCGTAATGGAAAGAGATAAGATCAAGCGACCATTGATTAATTTTGAGTGAAATTATCATCAAATTAATTAAATGCAAAAATTGATGGAGATTAAGAGTTCATCCATTTTAATTATTTTGTTCTCAAATAATAACAGAAAATCAGGTGTGAAGGTCGCAGGTGTAATTTTAGTTTACTATATAGAACGATTCTAAATCCCAATTAAGTTTATTGAATGTGGGCAGTAATTTTTGAATAGCATTGCAACAAGTTAATTTGTTGCTAAGAAAGTATGGTCACGGCATTTTTTTTATAAGAAAGAAATTACCCACAATTGACTGTGTGAGATTCGGAATCCTAACCTCTTACCCAGCTAAGTGAATTCATATCAAACCAATTAACCTTCCATTTATTGGTTGGTAAAAGTATGATCATTATGTATTAACGGACCTTGACAACTCAATCGGTGATAAAATCAACTGAGTTAAGCATCTCAAATATATTATATATATGTCCTTAGAATTTACCCATTAACTATTTAGTTTTTTAATATATGCACAAGTTTTTTTGGCTTCCGCGTGATGTTCAGCGCCAACAGTACCAACTAATTTACGTTCGAACTGTACTGTGGGGCCCCAAATGAGGCCAACCCTCCCAACTAATTTTTTTTTTCGTTCGTAAGACTTGAACTTGAAATCTCGCTTAATTAAAGGACCGAGTTCCTTACTATTTGAGTCAACCAATTGTTATTACATACAATTTTTTTTTACCCATAAATTAAAAAAAAGAAGAAGGAAAAGCTAGATTGACAATGAGTTTAAATGGACAGAGTTCCTTTTTGGGTCAACCAATTGTTAGTACACACAATCGTTTTACCCAGTAATTAAAAGGAAAAGCTAGAATGACAATGAGGAAGTTACCCCGAAATCACATCGAACCCTCGGGCCGTTCGTCTAGTCACACACATATCCTCACGCATAACACGCGTGTCAAGGTTGGCTGAACGACTCATGTGGGACGTGGTTACGAGTGTGATATATTTTCTATTGTCATTTTAATTAGGCTTGTTTGATTCATTTTTTCCAACCTACAATAAAGTTTTCTTGCATATAAGTTTACTCGTAAGAAAGTTCATATTTTTATGTTTGGTTTAACTTCGAACTTTATGATGAGAAGTCGCAAATTTAAAAAATAATAAAACATGTGAATTAATATAAATATCATTTAAACAAGAGAGATGAACGTGTTGGTATTAAAAACATGATTAATGAATAGAATTAATTTTGAATGCAATAAAGAGCAAATTTAAGTAAGGGGAAAAGAAGATGATGCATAACAAGGTAGAGGATGGGGTTATAAGGAGAAAAAAAAAAGATTCTTTTCTTTTTTGTAAAGGAGCAAATATAAGCTAGGGTATATTGGATGGTTTCTTAAACAATTAATTAAGATGAGTGATTAGAACATAAACTAACTTAATTATTAAAGATTAATTATAAATAATATTAAATTAAATGAAGGACTGTAGATGGGCTATTAGTCTCTCCCTATGTCCCTATATTAATTTATTTTCAATGAGAAAAAAGGTGCATGGGCAACATCATCAATTAAATGCACGGCAGCACGGCTTGTAGGTCAATGGTCAATGGAGTGCTTTGACATAGCATATCAATATCACGTCGACGTCGTGGCCAAGTTATTTCAGTCTAGCTCTTTGTTCAACATGTATTATTGGCCTCGATTGGTTGGCAGGGATATAGGGAAAATAAATTAACTTCACGAGAAGTTGACTTTTTTCTTGTTTGATTAGGTTTACTAACTTTCATGTTGTTCCCTATAGATCTGTTGAATGGGCGGGCCCGAGCTGAGCTTAAGTGAATTTTTTTTAGGGCCGCTAAGGGCACCCCACCTATTAATGAAGGCACCCAGTTAATGTGGGCACAAATCGATTTACCTGGGGCATCAAAAAATTAAACCCAAAATACCGAAAATACCCTTCGTGCAAAAAAAATCCTCGCACCCCACCACCCCGCCACCACCTTCACCGAACCCTGAGCACCCCACCACCCCCACCACCCCCACCACCACCTTCACCGAACCCTGAGCACCCCACCACCCCCACCACCACCTTCACCGAACTGTTGTGCAAGAACCCATTTGGTTTGAACCGACCAGTGAGAGGAATCCCCGAAATCGTGTTTCCCGTGTCTCGCCTTGTGTTTCTCCTTCGGTTTACGACTTTTTTGCAGTTCGTAGGGTCGTGGTGTGAGCCGATTTCGTCTCCAAGTTAGGGTTCGGTTGAATAGTTAAAGAAATGGGAATTCACGGTTCTCGGCCACACAGGCCAGAGACTGTGCTAACTGTCTCGGCCTTGCATGGCCGAGACGGAAGCTACATTTTTGGGAACTCGAAGTCTCGGCCACAAAGGCCGGAAGAGTTCACAGCGTCTCGGTTACGCATGGCCGAGAGTACTCTAGTTCTCTCGGCCGAGACATGACGAGAGCTACAATTAGTGGTAGGTAATGTGGTGTCGGTGGTGTACAACCGAGAATGTGCTCATACTCTCGGTTGTACACTGGCGTACCATACCGTGACCTAAGTACACCTCTCGGTCCTTTAGGATCGAGACATCACCATACATCTCGGTCCTGCGAGGCCGATACAATCGCGCACATCGACAGAAACTTCGGATAACCGCAAAAAAAACACAATAAATTTGCAAAATTACCTCAACTTCGACCTCCTCTTGCACCGTAGCAGTACAATCCTCCATTATATAGTGGAAACAAGTTCGGATTTGAACAAATTACCAAACCCTACGTTGACAAACAAATCATCATTTTCACTGTTTTCCACAACTAAACAGTTCTAATAAACTATCATATGGTTGTCAAACATTGTTAACTCGCTGTCGGATGATGTCAATCCGCGAGAATCGATAAAAAGCCGACAAACGCAGTGTGGATTTGTGGTTCAACCTTGTGGTGGGGTGCCCTTTTTCTTTGTCAAAATAATTTGTGGGATTTGAATCATTATATATACAGGGGCAAAAGGGTATTTTCCAGTTTTGCTGGAATTTTTATAAAAAACTTAGGTGCCTTCATTAATAGGTGGGGTGCCCTTAGCGGCCCTCATTTTTTTCAAGGTCTTGTCCGAGCTTACCTAGGCCCAACTTTTGATGAGGCAAGCACATGCTCGGTATGGATCTAGCTTTGGCGGGCTTAATTGAGTTTGTTATTATTTTTAAGAAATTAAATATATTTATTAAGTTTCAAGAGTTAGAAAAAAAAGTAGGCGGTAAAATAGTTAACCTATTCCAATAAGTGTAAAAGTATAGGTTTGAACCTCATAAACTCACATCAAGCATTATTTTTATACAAAGTATTTATAAAAAATATCATTCTTATTCAAACTGATTGGGCCCGGGTCAGGCCTAGGCTAAAAGCACAAATCCAGGCTCACCCATCAAATTGGCAGGCTTAGGCTGGCCCGGGCCCAGGCCGGGCTTGTCTTGAATTTGTATGACCAAGCCTGATCCATGTCGAGCGAGCCTGGGCAGGCCTAGCGGCCCCTCGGCCTAGTGAACAGGTCTAGTTCTCTACATGGTGAAGAGATATATAACTTTGTTAGGTTTTCTTAAGGATGTTGTCTTCCTAAGGGGAATTGGAAAATTATGGATACAATTGTCTTTCATTAAACCATATATATCTTTCGTATCTCTTTTTAATTACTTAAAGCCATGTTTGATTGGACGAACAAAAATTTTTTCTAAGGAAAATGGTAAATTCTATGAAAAAATTACATTTTTTTTTTCGTTTGATAGCTAAAATTTTTTCACGGAACATTTTCAGATCACGATTGCCGATTTTTCATATTAAGACTTATACATTTTCTCAACTAGCTATTTAGATGGGCAAATTGAGTTTTCTTTTGAGAAAATGAATCTCTATATTAAGATCCATAAGAAATTTATATTTTAAAAATATAAAATCAATATATTTTGTTGTAAACTAAGTTGTAAGCCAACTAGAACCTGTAGAACTAAAGTATGAGAAGCATGAACTAAAGACTACAAGAACAAGTAGAGAAGATGATAGAAGAGAGAAAAGAGCTAGAGTTGAGAAATGTAGAGATTTCATTTCAAGATTGGTGTGTTTTTTACAAGCGAAGGAACCCCCTTAGATAGGCCCTTAGTCATGATGAGAATGATAGTATTTGCACAAAGTGTGCAAAGTTATACTAAAGTCTCATGTCATACAAGATTACAAGTTACATGACAATACATGGAGAAGTGTATGTATATTGGAGATGACTGCAAGTTACACGAGGTGTACAAGTTACATTCTATGTGGAAGTCATGCTTAATGTTACAATTCAATGTGAGAGTCATGCTTGATCGTCCATAAGCTTGGTTAAGTGGTCATCCATTTCATAACACTTCCCTTTGATGACACTTGCTAAGATAATGTGTCTCGTTAAAACCTAGAAAAACCTTGTGGGAAAAAAATCTAGTATAAGAAAAAAGTACATTAATTATTCTCATAAATTTTTACATGGAGTATAATATTATTATGATTGCCTTATTAAAAATCTTGCTAGGAAAATCCAGTGGACAAAATCATAGCTAAGGAAAAAGTGCAACATAGACACTTTGAAAGAATATATATGCCTCATAAAAACCTTTACTAGAAAAACTATGTGGGAAAAAATCTAGTATAAGAAAAAGTGTACATTAATTACTCTCATAAACTTTTATATGGAGTATAATAATGTTAAGATTGCCTCATTAAAAACGTTGCTAGAAAAGCCCAGGGGAATAAAACCATAGCTCAGGAAAAATGTATAATGCACTAATCAATAACTCTTTTTGATTCTCCCCTCATATTGACATAAGCGGAACATCTTATTGTTTTGCAACCAATCTTTGCAAACCAAAATTTTCCTTTTTGAATAAAATAAATTATATGATGGACAACTATTTTACTTGGAAAACACTTGATTTGCAAATCAAAGCTAAATCTTATTTTTTTCGAGATCTTCCATATTGAATTCATTTTTCAGGTATTTGAATGATACAATGATGTCGTGATTTCTCACAGTATTTGAATCGTCGACATATGATGATATTACAATGAAGATATGGATAATATATATTACTTATATATCATTTTCGAAGCAAATAATCATTGAGGTTTTGGTATGTACGTTCACCCGACCAAATTATTTAAGTCTAACCAGCTTTATGGTGCCACAAATCTTATAGGCTATTAGTTCAATAACTTATTATTTCCTTAATGATTTTGGCTTAATTTGGATAACCTATTTTGATAATCATGTCTTCTACGACATCTAACCACATACTATTTATGGTATCAAATCGTCGTTTTTCGATAATACATTGAATTCTTACCAAATAATTCTTATATTAGAAGTATTTTATTTATTGTTACTGATAACCTCTTTTTCAAAGGTTTGTATTATTTGAATTAACTGGTCTTTTAAGTCTTAAGTGTTTTGCTGGTTCCTGTGCGTTTTGCAGCATAAGGACATTATCTCATATATGAACCTTCAATAGTGGAACAAATGAGGTTGTCACCTTTTTTATATTAGTGATTGCATCAAGTAATTGATTCATAACTTGTTGCTGATGAATGGTCATTTGAAATTCAAGTTCACATCATAATGCAACATTTTTTTATGCGTTTCAAGCAATTTCATGCCATTCTTTTTGAATCAGCTTCATATATCTCCCCCTAATGGTGAAAAAACTGTTTCATCAAAGTGACAATCAACAAAACTTGTTGTAAACAAATCCCCTATTATGGGCTCAAGACATTATACAATTGTTGAAAACTAACATAAATCAAAACTTTGCTTTGTAAACTCATTTTAGTTTTATTTAAGCATATGAAATAAAATATAAGCTTTATAATTAAAAAACTCAAATGTGAGATATTTCGTTGTTCGTCTAAAATGATTTATAAAGAACTTTGAATGAAATAAATATGTTGTGTAAATGTTTCAAAACTAAAATCGGTACCTCAATTTTTATTTTTTATTTCTTCAATCAATTAAATGCTAGCCAATGCATAAGTTAAACATATATAATTACGTATGCATCTACTTGGCCGAAACATAAATTGAAAATATTTACTGTAAGATTAAATATGTCCAAAGGTATTCATAAATAAATTATAAGCAAAATGGTGGTTTCCACAACATATTTATTTTGGGACGATTTAACCAACCATTTGCCTTGAGACTAACAACCCATTGTAATTTATAGTTGATAAAATCTTTTGGTTCTGTAATTGATGCACACACATATTTTCAATATTATTATCGTAATTGATGTTCATGAATGATCAAATTGATCATTTCTTCTTACGAATGTCATTTGATTATATGATGACATTTATTTTTAATATGCTTCATTCAAGTAAAATCCAGAAGATAAAGTTTGGAAATTTAAATTTTCAGATGAAATAAAATTATATCGAGTAACTTCTAGATAAGACATTGACAACATTATAGTTGTACCACATATTGCATGGATATTAGTCTCTTTTAAGTTTAAGTTCGAGAAATACTCTCTTTATTTTATATTATATTGTGTACATATATAGTATAATAATCATGACATGCAATGTTTGCCTTTATTTAGCTCATGAATTGAAGTGTCACTTTTATTGAGCCATTTTCAATTATAAAACTCATAATTTTGCCTTGATTTTGAAGACATGGTAAAAGTCACAAAAATATTCTGGTATATATATGACAATATTTTGGCAAAATAGCCTTTTCATATGTGAAGAAAATATCACAATTATGAGCACTCATTGTCAATAAATATTTGTCTTTTCTACTGGCGCACTACTTTTATTCCAACTTTTGGTGGAATTATCAATACGAAACTTACCTGATCTTTTCACCCTTTCCACGTCCATAAATTTGTTATTGCGACTATGGTCATAATACGCAACATAAGCTTCTTAATTTGGAGTTGAACCAATTAGATGAGAGAGATATTATATTTACAATATCCCATTATTTTACTCAGCTACAATGAAACAAAATATCAATCCTTAATATTTATTGGATTGGTATGCGCACTCGATATTTGTTGTAGTAATAAATCGAGGCGGGCCACGTGACCTTCTTATTATCTCATTAGTCATATTTCCACATAGCCTTAATATAGAGGTAATTAAAATCACAAAACTATAATTAATATTTGACTGATTAAATTTTGTGGCTTGAGACCTAGCCGCTCATTTTGAGTTTTTTTGGAGCATTACCTTTTTTTGGTATTTATATATATAACTCCATAAGGCGAAAAGATATATAAAGTTAAATATTCACTTTTCAAATCTCCAAAGAGATTTTGGTGAATGATTGTGTATAACACACAATCTTGTATAGATGCTTTATTCATAAATCGTAGCATCTAATTGTCATGACAAGTTATTATTGTCGGTAATATAATAAGGTAACAAATTCAACTATGATTGAATAATATTTTGAAAGTAAATTTAATGTAAAATAGTTTTCTTTTTTTATGTAACAAACATAACATATGATTAAATGTATGTGATTCATTAATAAATAAAATTTACTATTCATATGAGTTGTGGGACAGCCTCCAGGTTGGGTGGCGAGACAAAGTCTACTTAATATCATGCCCTTCAAACAGGATAACCCGTATCTTTTTCAATGTTTAGCTTTACCAGGGACAAGACTTACCAACTATCAATCCAAATTTATAGTACTATTTGCATTATAAAATCAAGAATAGAAACTAATCATTTGTAGTATAAAGAAAAAATTATTTATGTTATATTGACTTTTAATTTATGATGTAAAAGATCGTTCAAGAGACAACTACAAAGCATACTTTCGCAGTCGGTGATGTTACAATGCATACTGTGTGAATAAGTATAAATACATAAATAATGCATGTAAAAAAAGAAATTAATCATGATAACATGAAAATAAATTGAACTTATCTAAATTAACAAAAAATATACCTTCTTAGCTTTGTCTCTTTGAAAAGCTTTTTGATCGTTAAGACCTCTTCTTGCAGAGCAACTTCATGCTGATAACGTGTTGTAAACTAAGTTGTAAGCCAACTAGAACTTGTAGAACTAAAGTATGAAAAACATGAACTGAAGAGTACAAGAACAAGTAGAGAAGAGGAGAGAAGAAAGAAACGAGCTAGAGTTGAGAAATGTAGAGATTTCATTGCAACATTGGTGTATTCTTTACAAGTAAAGGAAGCCCCCTTATATAGGCCCTTAGTCATGATGTGAATGAGTACTTCCACAAGGTGTGAAAGTTATACTAAAGTCGCACGTCATACAAGATTACAAGTTACATAACAATACATGGACAAATATATGTACATTGAAGATGAATGCAAGTTACATGGGATGTACAAGTTATATTCAATGTGGAAGTCATGTTTGATATTAAAATTCAATGTGAGAGTCGTATTTGATCATCCATAAGTTTGGTTAAGTGGTCATCCATATCACAACGTAATGAAGAACAAAACATGCCAAGCAGTTACAATAAATTGTGCAGTGAGCACCTATGACAAGGCCTTGCAAAATAAAGTATTTGATTGTATTTTAAGTTTGGATATTACTTTTTTATGTGCGTCTAGTAGAATCTTTTGGCATAATTATAGGAATTTAGATATTATTCTATTTTGAATAATATCAAGTTGTTATAGACATGGCTCTGTTTGGCAAGGCTAGCTGATAGCTGATAAACTAGCTGATAGCTAATAATCTAGATGATAGCTGATAATCTAGCTGGTAGCGGAAAGCTGATATCTAGCCGATAAACTAAAAATTGTTTGGAATGATAGCTGATTGATTAGTTGATAAATGCAAAATGACAATAAATGACATATGAAACAATTAAGTATATTAATTATATAATCATATAATTAATTGTTATAAATAACTCTGTATTTTATTTACAAAATACAAATTAATACCATAAAATAATTTTTATTATTTAGAAACTAAATTATGTGTGTCCATAAATGCTTACATGAAATAACTCTATATTAATTTACAAGAATTCGCGAAAAATAAATACATGTAAATAAAATACAATAAACGACTTGGATAACTATACATATACTTAACACATCATCCATAATTGAGAAGCAATGTTATTGCGAATATTATTCATTTCTAGAGAAAAATATTTTTAAAAAATATGTATGATAGCCTACCACTCGAACACTACATTAAAAAATATTTTTATAACATCTAAAAATATTTTTATACTCGACGTTGTTAAAACTTATTTAATATGTAATAAATATCTAACAAGATTATCTATAATTAAGAAATTCATGTGTAATGATTTTTAATTTTAGTGAAATTCTTTGTTTATAATATTTAGTTAATTATTAATCACTATTTTTTAATTAATAAAGAAAAAAAAGCAACGCTGAACGATTGAGAGATAGCCAACTCCCAAAGAAAAAAAAAAGCAACGCCGAAAATCCCTAACGTGATATAACAAATTTTTTTGTATTTATCCCTATTTGGTTTCTAATTTCGCGGGCTACTAATATTCGCGGGGTTTGTTTAAGTATTTGCGTATTTTGTTTCCACTAATTTGCAAGGACATTAATTTATTAATACAGTAAAAATAAGGGTATAATCGCGAGAAAAAATCCAAACAACGAATTTTCGGTTCAAACGCTACTAAGGAGCGATTGGCCCTAAGAGAGTTTGATTCCCTAAGGGGCGATTGGCCCCTGGACTTTTCCAAGGGCTAATATGTCCCCTAGGACAGTTGAAAGGGGCAAATCTGGCCCTTGGACAACCAAAAAGGAAAAAATAAAATAATAAATAATAAAAAAATATATGTATATAAAATATAAATATAAATAATAAAAGTAAAAGTGAAAGTAAAAAAAGATTATTTGTATATATATGTTTTATGTACATAAAAATAATATACTTACAAATTGGACCCACACTAGAGCTCGAGGGAAAGTTGGGGCCGGCCCCCACCCCTCGACCCTCTCGCGGGCGATGGGGGACTGCGGGGACCACACTAGTGGGCCCACCCTGAAGTAATTGAATAATAATTAATTTTGAATTTCGAATCGTCGAATAATACAATTGTTGTTTAAATTGTCTAGATTCGCAAGGAGGTTCACATCGAGCCCCAAACTTGCGAGGTTAACCGAGAGAGTTTAGCTCAGTGAGTCAAGGTATTTGGGGAGCTTCGCTCATCTATTAAATGTCGCTTGCTACTAGTATATTTAGAATTTATGATTTTAACTAAAAGACTTGAGATAGGGTTATTACCTACCTTGTTTGACATCATGTAAGGCCTCTTGAGGAGCCATAGTCGCATGGTGGAACCCAACCACCTTACAAGCTTAAGAGCCTCTTGGGGAGCCGTAGTAAAGTGGTGGAACCAAGTCACCCATTTTTGCAAGGACTATTGGAGAGTCGTGGATGCATAATGGAACCAAGTCACCCGGGCCTCTTGAGGAGCCGTGGACACATGTTGGAATCAAGTCACCTACGCATATTTATTATACTTTGATAATTTGGTCAAGAAGAGGAGGTTATGACAAATGAGATAATGGACTTGCATTTATATCTATCATTTTCTATGTATCTCTCTTGTAACCCTTTTCATGCAAAAAGTTGATATTATTTTGTTTTACAACTCTTGAAATTCCCTATCACTGCTTAAGTTGCTTTATGAATATGATATGCTTACTCTTTATGGGAATTGATGTCATGCTACAGATTTCAATGCTATCTTGATTTTAAATGCATGCTAGTTTTATTTCACTTTATAGATATTACTTGCACGTTTAATACTTATGCATAGTTCTTCTCTTATTGGGCTCCATTCGTTCTTTAGCTCACCTTGCTTACACTACAGGTCCATTTACAAGTGCCATAGATCAAGGCAAGGGGAAGGTCATCGCTTGAGGTCTCCTTGTAGCGTGAGCCTTGCATGATATATCTATTATTTATTTTGAAAACTATTAATAAGGGTTGCAACCTATTCAAGTCTATTGGGTAGTTAAGATTTTCTTAAGTTGGTTGGATACATTTATAAGTATTTGAAGGTTATGGACATTTCATATTGTTTTGATTTTCTATGGTAAATTTGAGATACCTGATAGTTTGGTTTATGATGACATATGATATTTATTGAAATTAAGAATTTTGCATTCTTTTGCCATATTATCTATATGTTATTATGCAGATTGTTTAGGCATGTTAGACCATTATTTGAGTCTGGTTCAAGTATTGGCTCTAAGTGGCGGTTTGGGTCGAGCAACCCAACCCTAGGTCGGGGAAGGTTCGTTTTAGTTGGTATCAGAGAATAGGGAATGAAACCTAGGGAAACGATAGGTTAATGAAACCTAAGTTTGTAAAGCCTTTTAATTCTTGAAGAAGTTAAGTTGAACAAATTAATGGTATATGACATTGGTTTAAGTTGAGTTAATGAGCATAAATGACCAATCCTAGGATGGAAGGGGATTGAAAAATTTGAATAAAGCACTTGAAATATTTTTATTTGATTTGTGTTATAATATTTATCGCGTTTAGATATTTTATATACTCTCTTGATTTGTAGGAATAATTCGCTCTTGTTTTCTCCGCAGTTGCGTTATAAGCAATTAGGGCAGGAACTCCTACAATCTAAGGGAAACACAGGATAGGGATGAGAGGAAATAGCGCGCTCGAATGGAGCAACGCATGACTACTATGGTTGAAACATACCAGAAGGCCATTTATGACATGAGTTTCATTCGAGACTAGAGGTTAGCAGATCCAGTACTATCACAAGAAAGGAACATGGCCCGCATACTAGAGCTGATACAATAGGGAAACACAGGGGCAGCGAACCGAACACCCATGAGGTAGGGACCTAACCCTCCCTGGGCACATATACATAAAGATCATCCTGGGAAGAGAGGGGCAATTCTGCTATGGCTGGAGATGCAACTACTATACTTGTAGTGGATGGAGATCGAAAGGCTTGCTGGAGGGACAAGGTACAGGAAGAATTTATGAAATACGACATATCACACTTTTACAGAGAGCATGATCCCATTGAGGCTGACGCATGTATACTAAATATGCATGAAATGATGTAGATTCTGAATATTGATGAGTGGACCAGAATACCGTCGATGGCATTTTTTTTTAAAACACAAGGCACACTAGTGGTGGATGACTATTGAGAGGACATATGGAACTAATATGAATTGGCTACAGTTCGAGCGTCTATTTTATGAAGAATGGTTTCTAGAGCCAGTGACAGATGCAAAGATTTGAGAGTTCCTTATCTTAGTACATGACAATATGTCAGTGGCTGAGTATGCATCAAAGTACAATGAGTTGCTGGAGCTCGCACATGAGTATGACCTGACAGATAAGATTCACAAAAGGAAGTTTATTGATGGACTAAGGCCAGATATTAGTGTTATGGTATTGGCGTCTTGATTTGAGACATATCACTTGGCATACCATCGAGCACTTGAGTGTTAGGCATCACTTCGTGGGGGCTTCATGCATTTTCAATCAGTAACTGATCAGTATGGTTACGGGAACCGTAGTTTTGGGGGTTACCAAAATAGTTAAGGCGACAGTTTTAAGAAACCAAAGTTTGGAGGGTTGTTTAGTAGATTTGTATGTTTTGGTACAGCTTCAAGGGTACCACACACTCATATAGCGACTACCACACATACACATGTCCCAGCATATACGGCTAGACAAAGCGGACATTCAAGCTACCGCTTCCATATCGGCAGTCTTAACAGAGTGGAAGTAAGGGTCGAGGTCCAATCGGGCTAAAGTCGAGTGCATCAGCGAGTTGTTTAGCCGCCTTAGACATACCAGAATCCACATGTGATTTGTTACTGGTGTGAGACTCCAGGAAATATCCAGAGCAAATGCCCTAATTCGCTGCCATCTGAGGGGAGCACAACCCCAGTTACTTAAGGAGGTGTTTATCCAGTTGTTAGGCAGGATGGGGATGTCTCGCGTTAGTTGGTTGCAAGTAAGGTTTCCATTAATGGTTGAAATATGCATATATTTTTTGATTCTAGTTCTATCGTTTCACTCATATGAAGGATCGCAGTTCATGCTTTAGGGTTGACACCGGTTATACCATACATTTACTTGATTTTGAGTGTAGTTTCTACCGAACGGATTTATCCTAATATGGTATGTGAGGGGTGCAAAATTAAAATTACGAATCCCACGATGACATTTGATTTACGGGTTTAAGAATGTCTTGAATTTGATATATTACTAGGCATGGACTAGTTAGTGGTGTATCATGCCAAAAGAGATTGTTTTATAAAACTATAGCTTTTCAAATCTCGAGTGTTTCACCATTTGAGTTCAAAGGTTGTACACTGACCAGGGACACCACTTACGGTAGGGTTGCGAGTCTGATAGAGATAGAGACCATAGCGAGCTTGACTTCTATGGGAGAAGAAAGACATGTTTTACTAATTGAGAAGATTCTAGTGGTTAGGGACTTTTTGGATGTGTTTTTTTCAGACCTTTTAGGAATCCCTCCTCATCGGGAGAATGACTTTATGATTGAATTTATACCCAGTACGAGACCAATTTCTAGGACACCTTAACGTATGGCGGCTACCAAGTTAAAGGAGTTGAAAACGTAGTTAGAGGAGTTGACTCAGAAAGTTTTCATCACTTTGAGTGTATCGACGTGGGAAACACAATGTTATTTGTAAAGAAGAAGGATATCGGTTCGAGGATGTGTATTGATTACCGAGAATCAAATAATATCTGAAACAAGTATCCGCTTCCAAAGACCGAAGACCTGTTTGACCAGTTGAAGGGATCAAAGTTCTTCTGAAAAATAGATATGAGATCGGGTTATCATCTGTTGCATATACAGGAGAAGGTCATACCAAAGACAACTTTTAGCGCTCGTTACAGATACTTTCAATTCATTGTGATGCCATTTGGGCTCACCAATGCACCGTCGATACTCATGGACTTGATGCATCACGTTTTCAAGCCATTCCTTGACTAGTTTATAATTTTATTCATAGATGTCATCATGATATACTCCAAGACTGAGTCAAGCCACATAAAACACCTCAGGAAAGTGTTGCAAACTTTGAGGGAACATAAAACTTATGCCAAATTGAGCAAATGCGAGTTTCGAGTTTCAGCAGTGAGGTTTAAAAGATATGTGGTGAATACATAAGGGATATGAGTTGACCCTACGAAGATTTAGGCGATACTTATATGGCCACAACCCACTAATTCTTCTAAGATATAGAGTTTTCTAGGCTTGGTAGGATATTATTGACGATTCATGTAAGGTTTCTCGTCGATCGTTTCACCGCTTACCAACTTGACTAGGAAGGATGTTGCCTATTTATGGGATGACTTATGTCAAGAGGCCTTTCAGTTATTGAAGAATTATTTGACTACCACATCAATTTTGATTCTACCAGATGCCAGGAGGGAGTTGTCAGTGTACACCGATGCGTTGGGGACTGGTTTGGGAGGTGTGTTAATGGAAGACAAGAAAGTAATCGCCTACGTATCCAAGCAATTGAAAGTACATGAAAAGAACTATCCAGTACATGACTTAGAGTTTGCAATAGTTGTGTTTGCTTTGAAGTTATGGAGGCACTACTTGTATGGGAAGAAATTCATTGTCTACTTAGATTACAAAAGTTTAAAGTACTGATTCACTTAGAGCGAGTTAAACATGCGATAGAGTAGATGATTGGAACTCTTGAAAAACTACGACTTGATGCTCGAGTACCACTTGGGGAAGGATAATGTAGTGGCAGATGGTTTGAGCAATGTATGACTAAAAATAGAGTCAGAGACTGTAATTAATGTTCAAGGAGTACTCGTAGATGGCTCAATGGTTGGCTCAGATGTCTCAAAGTCAAGCACGAGTTCAGTTGAGAGCAAAGGTAGTGGAAGCGTTTAGAGTGGTTGACAGTCAGAAAGTCGATGCAGAGTATGGGAAGTATATGACACTTGTAGATAACAACGATGACATGGATTGAAGACTTTCAATTGATGGAGCATTGAGGTTTTGGAACAGATTATGGATCCCATCTCATAGATATTTGAGAGATGACTTACTCCTAGAGGCGCATAGATTGTAGTTCACAGTTCATCCCGAGGTAACAAGATGTATCGGGACATGCGAAGGATCTATTAGTGGCCTGGGAAGAAGGTGGACATCGCTACTTACATCCAAAATCGTGAGATTTCTCGGCAAGTGAAAGTAGACCACCAAACACTGAAGGGATTGTCATAACCGTTACCTATTCCACAGTGGTAGAAGGAACACGTAGCTATGGACTTTGTTTCTGGGCTATCGACGACTTAGAAAGGTCATGATGCGGTTTGGGTGGTCGTGGATCGTTTGACTAAATCATCTCACTTTGTCCCTATTTCCATAAGGTATTCAACATATAAGTTGTAGGGCATATACATAGACGAGATCGTCAGATTACATGGAGTCCTAGTGTCTATTGTGTCAGATCGTGATTCAAGGTTTACTTCTCAATTCTAGAGTGGGTTTCAACACGACATAAGGACTCAACTTAATCTCAGTATCGCCTTTCACCCACAGTCAGATGGATAGACGATGTGACGGCCCCAATTTCCACAAATTGGGCCCCGCCCGACCTAAACTCATGTGAACCCCCGAGCCAGTCTCGCAAGGTCAACGAGAGCCTAGTCAGCCTTCAAATCCATCATTTTCAGTACATTCAACATTTTATAGTTGAGTTATTAATGTTATGTCAAGATTTAAAAATTTAGCGGAAGCAACTAATACATTAAATAACTTAACAAAGAGATCAGGGAGTTAGGCAACCTAATTGTGGAACCCAGTAAATATCATCAGAGGAGAGTAAATACAAAATATACAAAAATTCACCTAGCTATGAAGCCTTCCCTCTGCTACTCGTCCGCGGCTCTGTACTCAGTCAAACATAAGATGATGAGCCGAGGTAAATAAATCCAGTAGGATAGATATACAACATTTCACAATATCCAGAGCAGTCAAATTCATGCAAATAGAACGAAAGGAATACAGAACGCATGAATATAAAAGACTGTAAACAATCCATCAATGAGTGAGGCCAAATAACAAAGAGTCCCGACCAGTCGTTGAGTCACGAAAAAATCCCAGCAGACTCGGGTTTAGGACGAGTCCCATGCCTCACAGCCCTAACCCTTGCGACTACGAGATATCCATGGACCCGGATAAGAGCCCCCAACGTACACTCAATTGGGAGATATCGACAGCGTCCATATAAGAGCTCATATCGCAGATAAATAGTAACCATGACTCCCTTGCTAATGGACCCACTCAATCGACTACAATTTCGACGATACCTATCATCACAAAGCAGTGAACAACAATAAAGCTATCGCAAAACAGTAAACAACAACAACCAATGGAGAGAAATGAAATACCGTATAAGTCTCTAACTGGTTTACTTACCTCGAGAAATCGCGAACCTCAAAACATCTCGCTCGCATATCGATTTACGCACCCGACACCAGATTCCTAAGTCCCTGGTGTCCATTTAGACATTTTAGGCCTCGTTTACTAAGTCATTCAATCACAACCAAATTCCTCAACATAAAACTCACTATGGCCTTTAAAATCAATTCGTGGTCGCACGTCGATCGACCCTCGACGAGGGGCGCGATTCGACAACGCGCCACCACATAGTTGCTCCGCGTCGTTCATCGCGCCCCTGTCGATGTCGCGTCGCCGTCGCTGGCATGGTCACGTAGCCGTCGCGTCGACGCCGATGCCACCTCCGACGTCGCTGCCATCACCGACCTACTGTCGTCGCCGACCTGCCGACGCTGCTGCCGGTCGCCGCTCCCGACCGCCACCCCGGACACCACTGCTGCAGTGCCGCCGTCCGCACCAGCCGTTCGCCGCCGCGCTGGCCGACGTCCGCGAGCTGTCGCCATCGTCTTGCGGGACGTTGGTCCGCTGCAGGAGGGCCGCTGCTAGCCGCGCCGCTGTTCGCCCCTTGCTGGCTGCCTCGCAGGTGCTGCCATGACCGACCTCCGCGAGCTCGCTCCTCACCGCAGTCGCGTTGCTCCGCTGCCGCTCGCGCCACTGCTCGTCCCCGGATGGCCGTCCACGCCGGAGCTCCAGCCGGCGTCCCTCTCTCGGATCTCATTCTTTCTCTATTCTCCCTCCTGATCACTCTCTCTTTCTGGTTCTTTCTCTGATCTTCTTTTTTCTCTTTGATCTTATCCCTTTTTTTTCTTTCCCATATATATATATATATACATTTCTTTTTATTTTCTTATTTTCTTTTAATTTCAAATCAAAAGTGTCATCGAGATTCGTGCAACACGAATCTCGAGGCAAACTCAACAACCGAGCAGTGCACATCTCGAGGCACCAACTTGCCTCATTTTAAAATCTTGATACTCGCGCTACACGCATCACGATGCTTCTCCCACATCGGCACACGACTCGAGGCGTGTCCCCATTCATGTTTTGGCTCCCCGAATTCTCCGCGTATACGTTTCTCAACAATTAGCATCTCCACCCGAGATTCGGACATACACATTTCGACAAGTGGATCCCCCAAACGACCCTGACCTGACACGTGGCACAAATCAAATTTTTCGGGCCGTTACAGTCTTCTCTACGAATTTAAATTTCGTCCTCGAAATTGAAGCAAATCTCACAAGACAATGGTGTTTTATGAATGAAGACCCAAGGCCATACCCGCCTAAGGCCATACTCGCCCAAGGCCATACCCCCATCTTACTCTGTAGGGCTGGGCTCCTCCGCGACCTCCAAGCAAAGAACACACCATCTGTTTCCTCCATCAATATATGTCAGGGCAACATCCTCGCAACATATATTGGAATACAACTGAATACAAATGAACATTTAATTTTCATGATCCACCATCACTAACATACGTATATCTGCTGTATGCCTACGAGAATGTAAATCAGTCTCTCCGATCGAGTGAGTTTCAACCCAACTCGAACCCTCTATTAGGTTACGATGGATAGTAGTCGGACCTGACGTGACAATAGTATGCATATGTTTCTAGCTCTGCTGTACCTGGCTATCCATACGTCCATGCGGATACGCTGAAATCCCAATCCAAATGGAACATGTCCATGTCCATGTCCATGTCCTTGTCCATGTGCATGACTAGATCGTTGTCCTTGTCAGTGCACTCGACTGGATCTCCGACCCTATCTCTGCGCTTGACTGGAACCCTGACTTTGTCTTTGTCTCGGCCACAGCCTCTGCCTTCAGCCCTCTGATGGTACTGATGCTGAGGATCTAACGGTGCTGGCTAGTGCAGTGCACTAGTGTAACTCTACGCTGAACCAACTAACTTTGGCGCCGTGTACGCCTCTTATGGCGGAAACGCAATAAAGCCCACTCTCTAAGCTCTTTCTTTTAGCCACAACTGTCTCACTTTCTTTTTCCTCCGATCATCTCTAGACCCTCGCACCGACTATAAGGATGCCGATAACGCGACTGGTACTCCGATGCGTGTGCTCTCAAAGCTCTCGCCGGCCATAGCCTTGGTTTAAGCCTCTTGTACTGTGCTCGGAGCCGTCGTCACCCAACATAACCCATAAAGTTCAGGAAACCGTGTACGACATGATACGCTTGGGCAGTGTCCATGTCAGCCGTACTCCCGACATAAGCCGATGTGGCCAATACATCATGTATCTTCTCGTGGCTCCTTATATACCCCTCTGCAGCCTCGAGATTAGTACCACAGTGGAACTTCTCCGGATAATGCCACCGAAACTTGCATGTCTGCCTGTTGAAACATGATAGTTGTCCTTTAAAATCTTTGAGAAACCTCTCCCGAGTAACCCGTTCATTTGATTCACAAATGTTTGTCCATTTTTTATCATGCTTTGTCAAGTGAGTTACTCTTTTCTTAGTAACTTTAAACACACTTGTTTACTTGCACAAAAATTCCTTTGAGTACGTTTGCTAACACATCCGAGCAAATTCTAGAATGCGAGAATTTTTGAGATATACCATATCGTAGGATTTATCCTTAGGTGGCCTCTAACTTTTAAAACGATTCGCGGACTCTACTTTAACTCGTAACACTTATTTCATTTACAAGTCCCTAAAGGTGGTGGTCGACTTCACCAACCCTAAGACTATAAATGCATAGTGTCACCAAAGTGGAGTTACTTGGGCTTCTGATCCAACAGTACTACTCCAATGCTTTCATCAAAGCTAAAGGAGTCCGTACATGATGTAATCGTTAGCTCTCAAGTCATCTCAACACTTTGCTCCTTTAGAGTATGCTCTTCATTTCTTTTTTTTTTCAAACTTTACTTTCTCGAATGTTCCTTAAATTAATTGTTCCATTAATTTTATATCCAACAACATCAATTGAACTAACTAAATTCTTAAACCACTATCCGCGAGGCTGAATTGAATTTAAACAACTCCCGCATTTCCAAGGCACGAGTACTTATAAAAAATAAAAATCCTGCAGCTCCACTATTTCCCAATACGCCACAATCACCAACTTTGTCACATTCGATCCGTGCATGAAGGCAATGCAATACGACCTCATATCCAGAGAAATGTTGCCCATGAGGTAGCTTCAAAGTAAAGAAGGTAATTGGTTTCACACAATTTCCACATAATTAAAGTTACTCATCGTGTCTCACGTGATACACGAGAGTAAATACGGTTATATTGTATATCTATCGATAGTTTCCCTAACTCTCCTCACTTCCCAACGAAGACTTAAGTCAGGATCATAGGGTTCCGCTCTAAGTTGAACCATTCCTAACTTCCGCTGATTTTATGTTTTAATTTCAAGAGTCGAGTACTTAAAACTTCGGCTCTGATACCAACTGTGACGGCCCCAATTTCCACAAATTGGGCCCCGCCCGGCCTAAACTCACGTGGACGCCCGAGCCAGTCTGCAAGGTCAACGAGAGCCTAGTCATCCTTCAAATCCATCATTTTCAGTACATTCAACATTTTACAGTTGAGTTATTAATGTTATGTCAAGATTTAAAAATTTAGCGGAAGCAACTAATACATTAAATAACTCAACGAAAAGATCAGGGAGTTAGGCAACCTAATTGTGGAACCCAGTAAATATCATCAGAGGAGAGTAAATACAAAATATACAAAAATTCACCTAGCTATGAAGCCTTCCCTCTGCTACTCGTTCGCGGCTCTGCACTCAGTCAAACATAAGAATGACGAGCCCACGTAAGTAAATCCAATAGGACAGATATACAACATTTCACAATATCCAAAGCAGTCAAATTCATGCAAATAGAACGAAAGGAATACAGAACGCATGAATATAAAAGACAGTAAACAATCCATCAATGAGTGAGGCCAAATAACAAGGAGTCCCGACCACAAGGTCGTTGAGTCACGAAAAAATCCCAGCAGACTCGGGTTTAGGACGAGTCCCATGTCTCCCTGCCCTAACCCTTGCGACTGCGAGATATCCATGGACCCGGATAAGAGCCCCCAACGTACACTCAATTGGGAGATATCGACGGCGTCCAGATAAGAGCTCGTGTCGCAGATAAATAGTAACCATGACTCGCTTGCTAATGGACCCACTCAATCGATAACAATTTCAACGATAGCTATCATCACACAACAGTGAACAACAATAAAGCTATCACGAAACAGTAAACAACGACAGCCAATGGAGAGAAATGAAATACTGTATAAGTTCCTAACCGATTTACTTACCTCGAAAAATTGCGAACCTCAAAACATCTCGCTCGCATCTCGATTTGCGCACCCGACACCCGACTCCTAAGTCCCTGGTGTCCATTTAGACATTTAGGCCTCATTTACTAAGTCATTCAATCACAACCAAATTCCTCAGCATAAAACTCGCATGGCCTTTAAAATCAATTCGTGGTCGCACGTCGATCAACCCTCGACGAGGGGCGTGATTCGACAACGCGCCACGACATAGTTGCTCCGCGCCGTTCACCGCGTCGCTGTCGATGTCACATCGCCGTCGCTGCTGTGGTTACATAGCCGTTGCGTCGACGCCGCTGCCGCCGCCGACGTCGCTGTTGTCACCGACATGCTGCCGTCGCCAACGTAGCTATCGTCGCCGACCCGCTGGCATCCCTGCGGTTGCCGACCAGCCGACTCCTCTGCCGGTTGCCGCTCCCGACCGCCGCCACCATACGCCGCTGCTGCAGTGCCGCAGTCTGCACCAACAGTCTGCCGCCGCGTTGGCCGTCGTCCGCGAGCTGTCGCCATCGTCTTGCTGGATGTTGGTCCACTGCAGTAGGGATGCTGGAGCTCCTGGAGCCGCTGTTGGCCATGCCGCTGCTATGCTTGTCGTCGCGCTTCTTGCCGGCCGCATCGCCCAGTCTTCGCGTGACCGACCTCCGCGAGCTCGCTCCTCACCGGCGTCGCGCTGCTCCTCTGCTGCTCGCGCCACTGCTCGTCCCTGGCTGGCCGTCCATGCCGCCATCCACGCCGGAGCTCCGACCGGCGTCCCTCTCTCCGATCTCCTTCTTTCTCTCTTCTCCCTCCCGATCACTCTCTTTCTAGTTCTCTCTCTGATTTTCTTTTCTCTCTTTGATCTTATCATTTTTTTTTCTTTCCCATATATATATATATACATTTCTTTTTATTTTCTTATTTTCTTTTAATTTCAAATCAAAAGTGTCCTCGAGATTCGTGCAACAGGAATCTCGAGGCAAACTCGACAACCGAGCAGCGCGCATCTCGAGGCACCAACCCGCCTTATTTCAAAATCTCGATACTCGCGCTACACGCATCATGATGCTTCTCCCACGTCGGCACGCGACTCGAGGCGCGTCCCCGTTAATGTTTCGGCTCCCTGAATTCTCCGCGTATACATTTCTCAATAATTAGCATCTCCACTCGAGATTCGGACATACGCATTTCGACAAGTGGATCCCTCAAACGAACCTGACCTGACACGTGGCACAAGTCAAATTCTTCGAGCCGTTACAGATGGAAAGATTGATTCAAATACTTTAGGATATGCTATGAGCTTGTGTGCTGGATTTGCGCAGGAGTTAGGAAAAATATATTTCGTTATGTGAGTTTGCATACAACAACATTTTTCGAGCGATTATTGGCATGACACCATTCGAGGCACTTTATGGGAGGCTATATAGATCTTCAATTTGTTGGACTGAGGTCGGAGATGTCGTGCTGATCGGTCTGAAACTTGTGCATGACCAAAGCGAAAACATAAAACTGATTAGGGAATGATTGGAGACCGCGCTAAACCCCTAGAAGAACTATGTTGATAAGGACCATCGAGAAATTGTGTTCAAAGAAGGAGAACTTGTGCTATTGAGAGTGTCAATGATGAAAGGACATTACCAATCCAGATTGAAGGGAAAGTTATTTCCCAGGTTCATCGTGCCATTTGAGATCAAGAAAAAAATAGGTTATGTGGCTTTCTGCCTCGAGTTGCCACCATAGTTAGCTGGAGTTCATGATGTTTTTAATGTTTCTATGTTGAGGAATGTACATAACAATAATGTACTGATGATTGATTGAGAACAAGTTCATTTGAAGGAGGACGTGTGTAACATCCCTCGATTTCTAACACGACTTATGTGACACGTGTCAGGATCGTGACCCGGCCACGCGATACTGGACGGTACTTCGAACCTTGGGAGTCGACACCGAGGTAATTTTACGATTTTTGATATGTGTAATAGCATTATGGATTAAATGCGTGTCACGAGCCACTCGAGCGATTTCCTTTTTGTTTATGCGTGAGTTCTCGCCTAGGTAGCCGGGGGAGGAAATACAGTAAAAGTGTGCACGTAACGGAGAAAAATACGGGTCGATGAGGTAAGGTGAGTCCGGGAACCCAGGGGTTAAGGTTGGGGACTTGTGGGTGGGCAAGGCACACCTAGGACACACCCCACCATATTGATTTGAAATTTCAAACAAAAGAAACCAACCACCCCACCCACTCCCATCACTCACACCTCACACTCCCATCACTCACGTCACACTCCCATCACTCTCTCTCTCCTCCCGATTTATCTTCTCTCCCACTCACCTCGGTCAACTCTCTCCCATCACTCACGGCTTCAAACCTCTCTCTCTCTCGCGTTTCACTTCTCACTCACGGCCTCTCTCTCCCTCAGCTCACCGCCGCCTCTGCTCTCGCCGGTGACCGGACCAGGGACGCCGGAGGAAGCCGCCAACCGGAGGTAACACTCTCACCTCGGTTTTCTCTCTCTCTCGCGTTTCACTTCTCTCACGGGCTCTCTCTCTCTAGGTTTGCTCACCATTCGGTTGGCCGAGACCACGCCGTCGTCGGAGGTCCCGTGGTGACGAGGAAGGTCGCCGGAGGTCTCACACTCTCTCTCTCTCCCGTGAGCACTCGACCACTCTCCCTCTCCTCACGGTTTGCTCTCCCTCTCGGCTCACGTTTCTCTTCATCTCTCTTTGTTTTGGTTGTTGTTCGTCACACTTATTACGTGTGCGTGTGGTTGCCGTGACGAGACCGGGCCCGGCCGTGGCGACCTCCGGAGACCCACCGGAGTCCAAAACGTCCCGGAACCACCCCCGCATGGCCCATGCAAAGTACTTGTTGTATACATACAACAAACTCGGTTTTTGCTAAGTGTTGACCCTCTCGCCGGAAAAGGTCCTCACTTGGCGGCGCCACCGC
This sequence comes from Stephania yunnanensis, assembly GCA_039657365.1. NCBI lineage: Eukaryota > Viridiplantae > Streptophyta > Magnoliopsida > Ranunculales > Menispermaceae > Stephania > Stephania yunnanensis. The sequence continues at coordinate 14,993,662 of CM077592.1, forward strand.
CGGACCACCAGGGGCCGGAACTTATCGGGGACCCCACCAAAACTCGTATGTGGGTCCCACAACCCTAAAAGTGACCAAAAACAGTTTTATAGGTGCAAAGGAACCGATATTTCATGTGATGTGTACGTTGGAGGCTCGCCGGAAACCACCATCGCCGGCGGTCCTACCGGTCGAACCACGATCATTAAAGGTTGTCGAGGTCTCACTTAATATTAGTTGACGTCTAGCAATCCTCGGCTAAGTCCGAAACAAACGTACGTAAGGCTTTTGGAATTAGTTCGTGTGATGCCATCGTCGAGTCGAAAAAAATATATAGTTGCTATTCAAACGTCGCGTGGCGATGAATGGCTATGATGTCGTGATCATGTTGCCGGTCCGCGAGACCATGACGTGACCCGCATACGACTGAGCCGAGCCTATGACTCGCGATGAAGCGAATACGTAGTTTGTCTTCAAAACCCGAGAGAGAGTGTCTTCTTTTATTTATTAAAATGTATGACCGTCCGAGCCATTCAAAACATTGGAAATAATGATAAGTTTAAACCTAAGTGTTAGTGAATGACTCGACCTAATAACACGAGTTTCCGACCTTGTCAGGTAACGGGAAACTTGAGGATACGCGTTAGGAGTCGCGGGAGTTTTACGTGGATTACGATAATCTCGGTAAGTACACTTGCCTTAAAAAACATTTGTACGTTAGTAAGCCACTAAGAAGATATCATGTGATTCATTTTCACTTTTCTTGTGTTCGTTATTATCCCATCATTGGCATTCCATTCTATGTTCTTGTATGTGTGTTCTTGGCATAAGTACGTCTCGAAGGTACATGCGGCTGCACTAGAAGGGATAAAACGCGGCACTCGAGCGCACGAGTGTTTGACCACCCCTAGTGATTGTGTGATACCATGTCTTGGATTGTTGTGGATGGTTGTGGATTGTTGTGGTATTGTTGTGGAATATGGACTACTTATTGCCTCTCTTGACTCGTAGAACACGCATGTTTCGATTGCTATCATTTCCATCTGTCTATCATGCATTCTTGCTTATTTATATTCCTGCATTTCGTACTCGCATGATATTTAGATTGTCTTGTTTGTCGTTTCATGAATTATGTTATATTCTTCTCGGCTTTACTTTCAATTTCTCTCAGGTTGCTCACCGTCTAGTTTGTGACGGTGGGTGCGATAAGACGGAGAGCGATAGGGGCAAGGGACCGTGTCTAGGAGACTTTTTGTGAGCAACTGGACGTGAGGTACCGAGATGTAGGCTCGTACCTATCCTTTTTGTATGACGTTTATGTATATACATATATGGTTGTTTTGGAACCGGGAACTAGGTTTGAGGTGATTTCCAAAATTTCATTTTGTTGACTTGGACATGACTGTCTTGGGGGTTTCCACATTTATATAGATTCCTAATTTCCCTTGATTGAGTTATTTCCCATTATTTGATTAGAATATGATTTTTGCTTCCGCTGTATTATAACTGCAATAACTCTTTCATAAACCTTAAAAACCTTAAAATTTTGATAAGTTGAGGCTGACTAGGCTCGTCCGGTTCATTGAGAAACTCGGACTCGCACGGTCTAGGGACGTACCCAAATGCATTGGGAATTTGGGGCCGTCACAGGGGTATCGAGCCATGGTTCGAGCTAGTTTTGAGAATCTCACGACTTAAAAAACATTGTGATACCATCACGCTGGTATCGAATTTGGGACTGACTCATGTTGTAAATTCATAAAACACAAGCCATTGAAACCAATGAAGTTAGGAACGGTCAAATCGAAAAGTGGAAACCCTAGGATCCCGTAGAAACTTAGTCCGGAAGTAATTGGGCGAGTCAAATTATTTTAATACATATTATGATTGCTATGTATATTATTGTAGTATACGGTAGCTATAGACGATTCGAGAAGTTCGTTTTCTTGATTCGAGGCACGACGATGACGGATCGAGCCGGTCGGGCGACGATAGCGACATCCGCACACGATATGCCGGTGCGGACGATGTGCATGCCTTGACTCGAGAGAGTTGCGACGCAGATTCGCGGCTACAGAAATGTTACTACTGCTGAGGACACTCGTACCGCCTACCGCTACACCATCGACTCCGACTACACCATTGCCACATACTACTACTCGAGGGCGAGACCCCGATTGCTGCGGCATCCACGGCTCCGACTCCGTTAGAGGCGTACTGAGGAGAGCCGTTGTTGCGCCGCACACGCGAACGAGGCAGGGCACATCCTTTAGTGACGGTGATAGCTCGAGCGACAGAGGCACCAACCTGCGCCGGTAACTAATGCAGAGGTCACTCCAGTTACGACTCCATCGAAGAGTCCGGAGCCATCGCCGAGGCGAAGCAAAGGAGGGAATTTAAGAGACATGATCCCATGAAGTTTTATGGCGGCACGTATGTTAAGACAAGCAGAGTTGTTTCGAAGAATCATGAGAAGATTCACTCGACCATCGCCACGGAGGACCACATGCGAGCGACTATCTCTTCGTCGATGTTACATGGAGAGGCGATGATTGGTGGACGACGATCATTACTACCAGGGGGTGTTCCGAGAGACTGGATCGACTTCAAGACCCGCTTTAATCGTAAATACTTTCCACCGATCGTACTTCGAGCAAAGAGGAATGAGTTCATGGCGTTGAGGCGGGGCGCTAATGAGTCGGTTATGGAGTATATGGGTAGATTCTCATCATTGTTGCCTTATCTTTGGAGGATCGGCCGACACCGAGACCGACCGAGTGTATTATTTCACCGAGGGTCTATTACTTACGATCGGTGGTTCCTGTAGTCACCACACAAATGGAGACTTTACAGATTGCATACGAAATGGAGTTTAGCTCGAGAGAGTTACCTACTTACTCATCCTACGGAGACTAGATCGGCCGGACGAGTCCCGATTGGAGGAGCATCATCGGACAAGAAGAGGAAGAAGAATAGGTGGAATTTCCGTGATCGCAGGACTCGGAGCGTAGGGTCCGTTGCACGCCGACTATTCGTCCGACCCATACTAATCCGCCAAGCACCTAGCTTTGCCGGTCATCCACCACACGGCTGAGTCGATCGGGACAAGATCACAGAGACAGACTCATCGAGTAGAGGGGCCGATCAAGGAGACAAGCAGAGGAGGACACGGGGGCCCTGGTCGACTCGACACAAAGTTCCGCACAAGGACGAGGCCAGAGCGGACTCAAGGGTCGCAGGGATACCCGTACTGTTACAAAGTGCGGGAAAGGTCGGTCACATACGAGGGAGGCCCTCAACCACCAAAAGTACCGCCACGGCATTATCGCCTCGAAAGAACGCGTTCGAGCGGTACTGCTGAGCACGACCGGGGGCATCCCGAAACCTTGTCGAGGGTATGATTTCTATTTGTGGTACTTTCATGCACACCATGTTCGATTCGGGTTCCACTGTCTCATTTATTGCTTTGGTCGAATGGTAGATAAGCTAGGTTTGAAACCTGTTAGGCTTAGTAAACCCTCATCCTCAAAGCACCGCCGCTTTGGAGATAAGATTTACCCGAATTTGTTGTGCCTCGATATTTCGGTAGAGATAGGGGGTTATGAGTTACCAGTGGATATGAGAGTGCTCGAGTTTTTGGAGTTTGATGCTTTGTTGGGCATGGATTGGGCCGGGGATCGTTTCATGCTCACATTAGTTGTTATGAGAAGAGAATCACGATTCCGTTAGAAGGTGGTTCGAGCTCGCATTCGGGGCACGACATCGCTACTACCTATCACCAGAGGCGGGGAAGCCACGAGTGACGAGATTGAGATTGTTGCAAGCGTCATGAGCACTTTGGAGCGAAGCGGAGATTTGCTTTCAAAGTACCGGTTGTGTGTAACTTCCCGGATGTGTTTCCTGGAGGATTTGCCGGATTACCACCACCGAGGAGATTGACTTTATTATTGACCTTGTTCCGGGGACTAAGCCGATCTCGATACCACCCTACCGTATGGCACCCCGAGAGCTTGAAGAGTTGAGGAGTCGGCTAGATGACTTGTTAGAGCCGGGCTTCATCGGTCCCGAGTATGTCGCCTTGGGGAGCACCAGTTCTATTTGTGAAGAAGAAGGATGGAAGTTTGAGGCTATGCATAGATTATCGTCACCGAACCGACCATTACGATGAAGAACAAATATCCGTTGCCGCGCATTGATGATTTGTTTGATCGCTGTTGACAGAGCGCAGCGATGGTTCTCGAAAATAGATCTGCGATCAGGCTATCACCAGCTCAGGATTAGGGATGAAGATCGAGAAAAGACGGCGTTCAGCACGAGATACGGTCATTTTCAGTTTACAGTCATGCCGTTCGGTTTGACTAATGCACCGGCAATGTTCATGGATCTCATGCATCGTGTGATGAGGGAATACCTTGATCGGTTCGTGATTGTGTTCATAGACGACATCCTCATCTATTCCAGGACTCGTGAGGAGCACGAGGGGCATCTACGAACAGTGTTGCAGACTTTAAGAGATCATCGACTGTTTGCCAAGTTCAGCAAGTGCGAGTTTTGGTTGTCGGAAGTCCGATTTCTTGGGCATGTTGTTGGAGCTACCGGTGTTGCTGTTGACCCAGAGAAGGTTAGAGCAGTGATTGAGTGGCCTACGCCGACTACCGTTACGCAAATTCGCAGTTTTCTGGGATTGGCGGGATACTATCGCCGATTTGTGCAAGACTTCTCCAAGATTGCTGCTCCGATGACAAAATTGACTAAGAAGAATGCAAAGTTTGATTGGGATGAGGAATGTGAACATGCATTCAACACTTTGAAGCAGAAATTGACTACCGCGCCTGTGTTAGCGTTGCCCGAGACTGGGAAAGACTTAGTGGTGTACACTGACGCGTCGAAGGTTGGCTTGGGTTGTGTATTGATGCAAGAGGGCAAAGTTATCGCCTATGCATCTCGACAGCTGAAAGTGCACGAGAGGAACTACCCGACACACGACTTAGAGTTGGCTGCAATAGTGTTCGCATTAAAAATATGGAGGCACCACTTGTATGGCGTACGTTTCGAGTTATTCACAGACCACAAGAGCTTGAAGTACTTATTCACTCAGAGAGAACTGAACCTGAGACAGAGACGTTGGCTAGAGTTCTTGAAGGACTATGATTTCTCGTTAGAGTATCATCCGGGGAAAGCTAACGTGGTTGCTGATGCTTTGAGCCGTAGGGGATCTGATGCTGAGGTGGTCGTATGTCAGATGACTCACGAGTATGGTCTTCTTGAGGCGTAATGCCTGAGTTGAGGAGTTCGACGGACGTGCGGGGACTACCAGATACGATTTGTGGTCGATGAGGTTGCGGCACCGTTTCACTACTTGATCGTTCTCGAGGGACAACAAGGCGATGAGTCGTACCAACAATTCAAGCAAGATGGCCGACGCTCGAACATCCGATTGGAGTCGGTCGACGACTCTTGTTTGAGGTATCGTGGGCGATCATGGATTCCATTGGCGGTGACTTACGCACCGAGATACTCCAGGAGGCTCACCGTTCTAGATTTTCGTGCATCCGGTCGAACCAAGATGTATGCTGACATGCGACGTCTCTTTTGGTGGCCAGGGATGAAATCTGATGTGTCGGAATTCATTAGAGCGTGCGAGATATGCCAGCGTGTGAAAGCTGAGCATCGACGGCCTGGAGGATTGCTGCAGCCCCTACCTATTCCTCAATGGAAGTGGGAGCACATTGCTATGGATTTTGTCAGTGGCTTGCCCCGATCTCCTCGTGGCCATGATAGCATCTGGGTAATTGTGGATCGATTGACGAAATCTGCTCATTTCATACCCGTATCCACTACACACCGAGTTGACAGACTGAGCATTCTTTACGAGCGTGAGATTGTCAGACTACACGGAGTTCCGTTGTCGATCGTGTCAGATCGAGGAGCGCAGTTTACTTCGTTATGTGGCAGAGCATGCAGGCTCAGTTCGGCACTAGACTAGAGTTGAGTACGGCGTTCCATCCACGAGACGACGGACGGATCACCGAGAGGTTGATACAGTGTTGGAAGACATGCTCGGGATGTGTGTTTTGGAATACGGCGGGTCGTGGGAAGAGTATCTTCATTTGTGCGAGTTTGCTTACAACAACGCTTATCGAGCAAGTATCGGTATGGCACCGTTTGAGGCGCTCATGGCAGCCTTGTAGATCACCTTCTTCTTTGGCCGAGCCGAGAGGATGTTGTGACCGTTGGTCCCGAGACTCGTTGTTGATCACACCGAGAAGGTACGACAGATCCGTCGAGGCTTAAGAGTGCTCAATCACGATGAGCTTCAATACGACGTGGGGGACTATGTATACCCGAAAGTCTCGCCTCGAAGGGTCACAAACGATTCGGAATCAAAGGGAAGCTTGCTCCTAGATTTATCGGTCCCTTCAAAGTTGTGAAGAGGGTCGGTAAGGTTGCTTACCGGTTAGAGCTACCGCCAGGCGCTCGTCGGTGTTCACCCGTTATTTCACATTTCAATGCTTCGACTAGATAAGTCGGGCGGAGGCGACGACCTACCGTGGACTGAGTCGATCGAATTGCAAGACGATGCCACGTACGAGGAACAAACCAATTCAAATTGTCGACCGTAAAGTCAAGATATTGAGGAATAAGGAAATCCCTTCCGTTCTCGTGAAATGGCAATTCCACGGGGACGAGGAGTTAACTTGGGAACTAGAGTCATACATGCGAGAGCACTTTCCCTATCTATTTGATTCCGGTGAGTCGAAGTTTAGTTTACTTATTAATAAATTTCGGGGTCGAAATTCTAATAAGTGGGGGAGACTGTAACATCCCTCGATTTCTAACACGACTTATGTGACACGTGTCAGGATCGTGACCCGGCCACGCGATACTGGACGGTACTTCGAACCTTGGGAGTCGACACCGAGGTAATTTTACGATTTTTGATATGTGTAATAGCATTATGGATTAAATGCGTGTCACGAGCCACTCGAGCGATTTCCTTTTTGTTTATGCGTGAGTTCTCGCCTAGGTAGCCGGGGGAGGAAATACAGTAAAAGTGTGCACGTAACGGAGAAAATACGGGTCGATGAGGTAAGGTGAGTCCGGAACCCGGGGGTTAAGGTTGGGGACTTGTGGGTGGGCAAGGCACACCTAGGACACACCCCACCATATTGATTTGAAATTTCAAACAAAAGAAACCAACCACCCCACCCACTCCCATCACTCACACCTCACACTCCCATCACTCACGTCACACTCCCATCACTCTCTCTCTCCTCCCGATTTATCTTCTCTCCCACTCACCTCGGTCAACTCTCTCCCATCACTCACGGCTTCAAACCTCTCTCTCTCTCGCGTTTCACTTCTCACTCACGGCCTCTCTCTCCCTCAGCTCACCGCCGCCTCTGCTCTCGCCGGTGGCCGGACCCGAGGGACGCGGAGGAAGCCGCCAACCGGAGGTAACACTCTCACCTCGGTTTTCTCTCTCTCTCTCGCGTTTCACTTCTCTCACGGGCTCTCTCTCTCTAGGTTTGCTCACCATTCGGTTGGCCGAGACCACGCCGTCGTCGGAGGTCCCGTGGTGACGAGGAAGGTCGCCGGAGGTCTCACACTCTCTCTCTCCCGTGAGCACTCGACCACTCTCCCTCTCCTCACGGTTTGCTCTCCCTCTCGGCTCACGTTTCTCTTCATCTCTCTTTGTTTTGGTTGTTGTTCGTCACACTTATTACGTGTGCGTGTGGTTGCCGTGACGAGGACCGGCCGTGGGCGACCTCCGGAGACCCACCGGAGTCCAAAACGTCCCGGAACCACCCCCCGCATGGCCCATGCAAAGTACTTGTTGTATACATACAACAAACTCGGTTTTTGCTAAGTGTTGACCCTCTCGCCGGAAAAGGTCCTCACTGGCGGCGCCACCGCCGGACCACCAGGACCGGAACTTATCGGGGACCCCACCAAAACTCGTATGTGGGTCCCACAACCCTAAAAGTGACCAAAAACAGTTTTATAGGTGCAAAGGAACCGATATTTCATGTGATGTGTACGTTGGAGGCTCGCCGGAAACCACCATCGCCGGCGGTCCTACCGGTCGAACCACGATCATTAAAGGTTGTCGAGGTCTCACTTAATATTAGTTGACGTCTAGCAATCCTCGGCTAAGTCCGAAACAAACGTACGTAAGGCTTTTGGAATTAGTTCGTGTGATGCCATCGTCGAGTCGAAAAAAATATATAGTTGCTATTCAAACGTCGCGTGGCGATGAATGGCTATGATGTCGTGATCATGTTGCCGGTCCGCGAGACCATGACGTGACCCGCATACGACGAGCCGAGCCTATGACTCGCGATGAAGCGAATACGTAGTTTGTCTTCAAAACCCGAGAGAGAGTGTCTTCTTTTATTTATTAAAATGTATGACCGTCCGAGCCATTCAAAACATTGGAAATAATGATAAGTTTAAACCTAAGTGTTAGTGAATGACTCGACCTAATAACACGAGTTTCCGACCTTGTCGGAGTAACGGGAAACTTGAGGATACGCGTTAGGAGTCGCGGGAGTTTTACGTGGATTACGATAATCTCGGTAAGTACACTTGCCTTAAAAAACATTTGTACGTTAGTAAGCCACTAAGAAGATATCATGTGATTCATTTTCACTTTTCTTGTGTTCGTTATTATCCCATCATTGGCATTCCATTCTATGTTCTTGTATGTGTGTTCTTGGCATAAGTACGTCTCGAAGGTACATGCGGCTGCACTAGAAGGGATAAAACGCGGCACTCGAGCGCACGAGTGTTTGACCACCCCTAGTGATTGTGTGATACCATGTCTTGGATTGTTGTGGATGGTTGTGGATTGTTGTGGTATTGTTGTGGAATATGGACTACTTATTGCCTCTCTTGACTCGTAGAACACGCATGTTTCGATTGCTATCATTTCCAGTCTGTCTATCATGCATTCTTGCTTATTTATATTCCTGCATTTCAGTACTCGCATGATATTTAGATTGTCTTGTTTGTCGTTTCATGAATTACTGTTATATTCTTCTGGCTTTACTTTCAATTTCTCTCAGTTGCTCACCGTCTAGTTTGTGACGGTGGGTGCGATAAGACGGAGAGCGATAGGGGCAAGGGACCGTGTCTAGGAGACTTTTTGTGAGCAACTGGACGTGAGGTACCGAGATGTAGGCTCGTACCTATCCTTTTTGTATGACGTTTATGTATATACATATATGGTTGTTTTGGAACCGGAACTAGGTTTGAGGTGATTTCCAAAATTTCATTTTGTTGACTTGGACATGACTTGTCTTGGGGGTTTCCACATTTATATAGATTCCTAATTTCCCTTGATTGAGTTATTTCCCATTATTTGATTAGAATATGATTTTTGCTTCCGCTGTATTATAACTGCAATAACTCTTTCATAAACCTTAAAAACCTTAAAATTTTGATAAGTTGAGGCTGACTAGGCTCGTCCAGTTCGCTGAGAAACTGACTCGGGACCTGCACGGGTCTAGGCCGGGCGTACCCAAATGCATTGGGAATTTGGGGCCGTCACAACGTGTCCTATGATGAGTAGTCGATCAAAATCATAGATAGAAAGGTGCATAAACTTTGCAAGAAAGAAATTGGGTTGGTGCAAATCCATTGGCAATTCCATGGAGAACAGAAGTTGACTTAGGAGCATGAGGACTACAAGATAGATAACTTTCCATTCCTTTTTGAACCTTAAGGCATGACTCAATTTTACTTTTGAGGACGAAAGTTCTTTAAAATTTGGGATGTTGTGATGACCGAAAGCCTAAAACCCACCTAGGGGAGAATTAGTAATTAGTTGAACCGTAATATAAATAAGATTAAAATAAAAACCTTAGCCACCATTATATTATTTACAAAACCCTAAACCGAAAAAAGGAGGAGGAGTAAGAAGGGGGAGAGGTAGGAAAATTGGCAAAGGCAAAAAATAAATGGATCCGCAAAGAAGGTAATATTCATCTCCCCTCTCTTTCTCTAAGTTCTCTTTCGTATTATTTTTGAAAAAAATAAAAACAAGGAGTTGAATGATGAATAAGGCAAGGGGCGGCACTCAAGTCACCTCTCTCGTGGCAGCCGCCGGAGCCGCAATGGCTGGAGCGCCCTTGCACCCTCAGCCAGTCGTAGCGGAGTCGTTGGGACGTCCTCGACAAGTGGCAGGGAGGGGGAGCAATTATTCCTCCCTCCTATGCTCCTAGTTCGGTCAACCCTAAGGGGGTTTGACACCCCTAGGGGCTAGTTCCCCTAGGGCAGTTGAAAAGGACCAATTTGGCCCCTAGACAACCAAAAAGAAAAAAATAAAAAATAAAAATAAAAATAATAAAATACATGTATATATAATATAAATATAATAATAAAAGTAAAAGTAAAAAAAACTATTATGTATATATATGTTTTATGTACATAAAAATAACATACATTCAAATAGGGTGCATATTCGAGCCCGAGGGAAAGTTGGGGCGGGCCCCCACCTTTCGACCCACTCACGGGCGACGGGGAACCCGCGGGGCAATAATAGTGGGCTCCACCCTGAAGAAATTGAAGAATAATTAATTTTGGATTTCGAATCGTCAAATTATACGACTATTGTTTAAATTGTCTAGGTTTACAAGGAGATTCAAATCGAGCCCCAAGCATGCGAGGTCGACCGAGAAAGTTTAGCTTAGTGAGTCGAGGTAAGTGGGGAGCTCCATTCATCTATTAAATGTGTCTTGCAACTATTATATTTAGAATTCATGATTTTAACTAAATGACTTGGGCTCGGTTATTACCTACCTTGTTTGACATTATGTAAGGCCTCTTGAGGAGCAATAGTCGTATGGTGAAACCAAGTCACCTTACATGCTTAAGGGCCGTTAGGGCAGCCGTAATAAAGTTGTGGAACAAAGTCACCCATTTTTGAGGAGTTGTGGATACACAATGGAACCAAGTCACCTGGGCCTCTTAAGGAGCCGTGGACATATAGTGGAATCAATTCAACCACACATATTTCTTATACTTTGATAATTTGGTCAACAAGGGGAGGCAATGACAAATGAGACAATGGACTTGCATTTATAACTTTTACTTTCTATATATCTCTCTTGTAACCCTTTGCATGCAAAAAAATTGATATTATTATGTTTTACAACTCTTGAAATTCCCTGTCAATGCTTAAGTTCCTTTATGAATATGATATTGTTACTCTTTGAAGGAATTGATGCCTTGCTACAGATTTCAATGCTATCTTGATTTTAAATGCATGCTAGTTTTATTTTTCTTTATAGATATTACTTGCATGTTTAATATTTAAGTGTAGTTCTTCTCTTATTGGACTCTATTAGTTCTTTAGCTCACCCCATCTACAGTACAAGTCCATTTACAAGTGCGATAGATCATGGCAAGGGGAAGGCCATCACTTGAAGTGTCCTTACAACGTGAGCCTTGCATGATATATATATCTACTATTCATTTTGAAAACTATTTGTAAGGGTGCAGCATAGGCAAAGCTTGTTGGGTAGTTAAATCTTTCTTTAGTTAGTTGAATACATTTATAAATATTTGAAGGTTATGGAGATTTCATATTATTTCTATTTGCTTTGGTGAATTCGAGATACCCGATAGTTTGGTTTACGATGACATATGGTATTTATTGAAATTTCAAATTCCGCATTCATTTGCCATATTATGCATATGTTATTCCGCAGGTTGTTTAGGTGTACCAAACCATTATTTAGGCTTGGTTCAGGTATTGGGTCTAAGCAGTGGTTTGGACCGAGCGACCCAACCTTAGGTCGGGGAAGGGTCATTTCAAAAACCAATTCAAGTTCTTAAATTTAGATAGTACTAAAATCGAAACCTGAACCATTGGAAAAAATGGAAAACAAGATATGCATGAATCTAATGCATTAGGCTTGCATAATTGGACTTATATTTCTTACATGATTTGTACAAATTGTAGTGTAAGCTTTCCAGTCCGTTTTTCCATGTGTAAGCCGAATCTTGAATTTCACCGGCTACATTTGGCATGAGTTTATGAGAACTTATTCTTCCTTTTGAACTTGTGATTCCAAGCCAAATTTTGTATTTTGAAAACACTTAGCAAACTTGTTAGATCCTTTCACTTTGTTTGTTGCCATCAAAATCTCGGGCGGAGTATAAGTGTCAGGGCCCGTCTTACTAAGTCCTAAATTAGCCTAATTACCCTAATTAGGCACCTAATTCATTCAATCAACTTTACACCTTTAAATACTTTTCAATTAAACCCTAAACGGACCTCGATTCTTAATCTATTTTATCGAAGCAAATTAGGAAATCGTACTGATTATTTTCCATATTTTGTAAGATCTCGGTAGCACCTCCCCTAAAAGTGGTCTTCCGAAAAATTCACCTAATAGACATCAGGATAGGGAGAGGCCTAGAAGGATTGACAACTCCTCGCGGTTCACAATATTTATCAAATTGAAAACTTTAAACTATTTTAAAGTCTCCGATGCATTGGTTACGATTTTACAATTCCAAATAAACTAAACTAGAATATAAACCTCGTAACTTACTTAAAACTAATTAAGGATACTCTCATAACATATTCGAGAGTATTTCATGGCCTAGGCTCACATTGAAACCCAAAACAATTATTTATAACATGATTACTAAAACAATTAAACTTTAAAAACTTAAAATCTATCACGAAGATCTTAGAGTCTTGTCCATTATTTCTTGTATTCATGGATAATCTGACATCATTGAAAGCAACTCGAAGATGTCAGATAAGTAAACTCCTACACCGCTTTGTAGCCCTGCAAATGTTAGTCAGAATACATGGAGACATGTAATTGCATTTCTAAATAATAAAAAATTTATATAACAACATGGATCCCTCATTTCCTATTTTAAGCTCATAACAAGTAGGTCCACTTATGATGAACCTAGAACAGTCATATGAGTTCAATGCATACTACCCCGGAGTCGACATTACTCGCCTTAGACGCCTGCAGTACGTTCAGTCTAGAGTGGAGCACCCCACACTCTTATGACTAAAGCAGGGCAACTCTATCACGATGCGATGAATGTATGAACAAGAATTATGCATAATACAATGCAGACTAAACACAAATGCAGGTGCAAAGATAAATTTCATAAATAGTAATGACCACTGTAGGGTTTACTTACAAGTAACCTCGGAGCGTCGGATCACCTTGAAAATGGCTCCAATAGCTTCCTTGCATATCCAATTATATTATAGGTTAAGCTTGAAATGAGACCAAATCGTGAAACCCAATGAAAACTGCAACCAAAATGCGATCGAGAATAGTTTCCAAAAATATTAATTTATATAACTGTTTCAATTGCTTTCAACTAGCCAACTTGGGGTAACATTTTAACCCTTCAATATTCATCATGATGACCTAAAAGGAACTTGTAGTACTCATGTCCTACTTTCATAGACTCCAAGAACACTTAAAATAGATCACCAACGAAGAAGTTATGAATTTTCCAATATAGCATGTCAACTAGACAAACATTATTTATTTTGAACTAAAAAACTTCTCCAAATCAATATTTTTTTAGTTAAATCCTCAAAACTCAGCAACAAATACCACCAACCCACTCGATACTAGTATTAAAATATTTTGACAACCCGTGGAGTTTAACTGAATCAAAACTAATAATCGAGTAATCCATATACCTAATGTAAATCAATATCAACTATAAAACATCTCCAAAATAATTATCAACTAAATCAAATTCGTTCAATTCATGAAAACCCAAACCACACTAGTTGGATTTATTCTAAATTGGTACAAATCAAGCCAATACATCAATTCTCAACAATCCCTACTAATTCCAATCAATACCCCGCGAAAGAAATCGAAAAATCGTGAGAATTCAAATTGAATTGAGGAAAATGCCCTGAATTGAGTATTTACCAAATTTTGAGCCAAATATATCGTCTCTGCTGTGGAAACTTGACTCGAACTGGCCATCTCGCGATGCTCTACTATGTTTTAGAAAGAGACTAGGCGAAAATTAGACATAAGAAGATCTGAGAGCAAAAGAAATATCGGAGAGGGTTAGGAACAACGAACGCGAAAACGTTTTGTTGTTTGCAAATCAAATGAAAGTTTCATTTGATTTTGACTTTTCGTGATTTATATATAAAACCCTCAGCTGCTTGTTAACAGCGTGATTTATTAATTCTCAAAATTTTTATTTTGACGTTCTTTAGCTTCTACTACTCGTTTTCGATTTGTTTTTTCACCAAATTGAACCAAACTCTCGACAAAATAATCCATCTTCTCAAAACGTCCATAACACTAATTTTGGTTACGCCAAAACCCCGAAAATTTGAACTTTGTCTATGACATATTGAACCCTTAAGAACCAATTCTCTTGCCATACTTAGCCAAACTTATACTAATTTGGATCCAATCTCAACCTCGACCACTGCCAATTGTTACAAAACTTAAGGCAGGGTCTTGTATCAACTTCATTCTTATTTTACACTTCCACCGATGCCAACTTGCACCTAAATTGAGGCAAAATCCTTGTGTGATACTTGACACTTGTTTACTAGTTTTTGAGCGACCAATAATTTATTTTAACTCGTGTTCTTCATACACGCATTTGCAACCCCGAGTATGACAAACTAGGGATACACCTCAATACACCCTGACTTCGCAACAAAATACCATATAATACACACACTAGGCATTCATCATTGAAAAAATAACTTTTTACCTTATGATCTCCAGTCCATAATGTGTGGGTCCCACCTCGGATACTTAAACTCCAATTAAAATATGAAAATACTTAATTAGTCATCTAATCAAGTTTATAAAATTCTCAGATTTCACAGTAAGTGACTAACCACTTAATCCAATAGTTGCTTGTGTGTGCATTGAGCATTGGTATTCATTGAAAGGTTTTAAAAAGACAATACAACCTCTTGGTACACATAATTCACCCCTCTTGAGTGTGATTTCAGCGTTGCCCTTTTCAAATATTTGTCAATTCGAATAAAATATGCGTGAATATTGGATAATATTAGACAACAATACAAGTTCAATTACATTAACATGGTATCAAAACCAGAGCCTTAGTCCTAGCTCGGTCAAATTTTGAGTCGACGGTCGATCCGTGTTGCATCTTAGTGCTCCTTCTCGTTTCGATTGTGTTTCTTTATGTTTATGAATGGCGTCCTACATGTTCGTTGTTGCCCGCCGCTTGCCCGATGCAACCAATCTGCATGTGCCTCACGCATCTCGCTACGTATGCCAATCTTTCCCTCCATCTGTGCTCGGGCCTGCCAGTCTATGACCCCAAGGACCCCCAACGCCAATTCGGTGCCAATTTCCCAATCTCATCCGCTGCTTGGTTGAACAGGAAGTAAGAGAAGGAAAGTTTTGATTTATTTATTATTAAAGTCGTTTGATACTTGAAAACAAAAGTTGGCATGATCCCATCTTCACCATTTTGCCTATGCTTTTGTCATAAGCCCGCTATGGTATGCCTTGTACCTGTTTGCCTACTCGTCCGACTTTGCATGCACAACGTCTCTGCCTGTGCATCCTGCCACAACGTCTCTACCTATTTGTCTGCACGTTCGGCCTGAAATTTCGCATGCTCACTGTCGTGTTGTAGTTTTGCTTGTAGCCTCGCTTCGCGCTCACTACAAGGATCAGGGTCTTTAGTTGCGAAACAATTTGTAGCTAAAATCCAACTTTTCATTACCAAAGACTTTTAGCTACAAAAACTTTTTGTATCAATCTCGTAGGCTAAGCCTTGACACTAAGCTCGTTCGGTTCATAGGATAGGGACTAAATAAAATTGGTGTTTGGTTCCAATATAAAATTGTTCATGAGATTATTTTTTAACTTATAAGATTGAGACAATTTAAAACTATGATTCAACGGTATTATTTTATCCCAATCTTGATGACTTTCAAATGACTAAAATACTATCATCATAAACACCCAAAACGCACATTCATTCATAATCTTCTCAACTCTCCAACACCAAAAAACCATAGCCGTGCTTGTGCCGAAGCTCGTCCGCCTCGATCGTGCCTGTGCCGTGCTTCCTCCTCTCACGTCTTCTTTTTATGTGTAATCCATCTCTCCAGGTAATCTCTCTCTCTCTCTCTCTCTCTCTCTCTCTCTCTCTCTCTCTCTTTCTATTTCTCTCTCTGAAGTGATGTTGTTGATGGAGCAATAAAAATACCTAATTTCATATCCAATCATAAAAACAACCATGAATCAATAAAACTAAGAAACTCGAAACACGAAAATCATATATTCTAAGTCCTCGCCCTCATAAAAACCCACCTTACACATCGAAATGTAGCAATGTCGAAATGTATGTGTTGTGTATTTTTGTTAGGGTTTGAATGAATGAAATTGTAGATATAAATGGGCACATTAGTAACTTCACCTATTGAAATCTGGTTTAATCTCATCCTCTATACCCCCAACTGAACAAGTCCTTTTATTGGGACTAATACCAAAACTCATGTTATAATTCCAGTGTAATATATTCTCATGATCTTGGAATTATTTTACATGTGAATCGAATAGGCTATTAATGCAACATTTTTGAGTAGCCGTAACTAACTTTTAGCTAAAATTATTTTTTTAATTCGCGGCTGGAAATGTTTATTACCACCAAAATCTCACATTTGGTTACAAAGTTCATTTTGTGGGTGAATTTTAAAATTAGTAATATATTATTTGTAGCAGAATGATATATTTTATAACAAACTTCTCTGTAGCAAAATGATAAGATTAATTACAGATATTTTCACAACCAAATACCAGTTTTGGCTATGAAGCTTTTATTGTAAATCTTTAAATCCGCTACAAAATAATTTTTCGTAGCCAATACTACATTCAGTTACAATATACAAATTGTCTCATTATACTTTGGGCTACAACATATTTCATAGCTAATTGATATATTATGCAACATGAGGTTTTTTGTAGCTAAAAGACATTATTAGTTGCGGACATTTTGTAGCTAATTTCAATTTGCTACAACCAAATTGATACCTATCAAATCTCATTTTTGTAACTGCAAACCATTTTGCAAATTTCTTGACAAATAATTTTTTTTTTGACAAATAGGATACGCATTAAACCAAATAGCTTGAATTGTCATAAAATATTGTCTTTCATATATAAATCGCCACATTCAGATATTTGACGAAGCAAACATTAATTCTTGTTTCGTAAATTAATCTACCACCATGAATAAGTTTTCACCTACGCTTTTTTCCCCTCAAGTCTTCTACAAGATAAATTTCAACTGAAAACATCATCTTCAACTAATCCGCCATAAATATGCTTTTCATCTTAAGATCACTGTTGCTAGCTTGATCTTGATATTTTTTATGTGCCTACATTAAAAACAAACTAAAATAAGGATCAATTATTATAAAATAAAGATAGGACAATTATATGTTGTATTCATGCCCATAAACCAAACATATCTGATTCATGAAGTTCATCATTATTTGTGAAATTCAAATTTACATGCTTCCTAGATATAAAAAACTCAAAAGAAAATTCTTTTGAACCTAAATTATAAAAAATCAAGATAAATAAATGATCATGCTCCAATTCAAATTAGAAATAACCCCTAGTTCACAACATATGAAAAGTAGGACGCAACATACTTTCATACAAAACTAAAATTCTTAAGCTAAAAATCTCAATAATCATACCTACATCATCATAAAAATATAAATTTAGCTTGAATAAAACAAAAGTTGTGACTTAAATATGCGCAAGGCAAACACCTCAATACTTCTCTAAAGACGAAGAAAATATATCTATTACAAAAAAAAAGCGGTCTAAAGACTATATCTACCAAGTGTGAATGACTGCATGATAAACTAAGGAAACAAATAGCAAATAAAACCATGAAAGAAAAATCACAAACTCAAGTTCAATAATGAAATACTAGGCTAACCATGATATCAGCTTAATATGACAATATCTGTGCTAAACTTTCTAGTTCCTTAAATAAATAACTTGAGAAAATAATGCAGGAAAATGATATAAAAACCTTACCATTAAGATTAATGAAGGCTTAATTAGTTTTTTGATGTTGATTGAATGGTCTTAATGTCTCAAATATTTTTTTCTTATGTGAATAAATTAAACTCAATATGTTTATAATTGTAGAAACAAGTAAGTACATTGTTAAAACTTCATAAAAATATAAAATAAAGACAACTTTAATAGAACATAAATGACAAACAAAGTTAACATGTATAACTTGCAATCATTAACAAGAAAACGTCAAAGAGTAATAATAATAAGTTACACTACATTTACACAAAGAAAACTTACAAATTAACAACAACTTTTAAAATCGAATTACGATGCTTCTTTTTTTTTCCAACGATATGCGTGACAAGATAATAAGATAACCAAAAAATCCAATTAGGTAAACAATGAACACACAAATACTATGATGGCATTGGCTAAATGAAATAAATAATACATATTTAAGACAATAATAATCATAATGAGAGTTAAAATTATATGAGTTGCATAAAATGTCAAAATCATTTGCAATAATTGACTTAAGACCTTCGAAGCACTCGATGACATATAGATATGCGATGCACGAGGATATGCATTTTCATGAAGATCTCGTTTGAAAAATATATATACTACACATGACAAGTGTTGTTAAGTAATAACTGAATAAAAAAATCCTAAAACTATAGTAATTGACATATAACTAAAAAAACTCATTAGGACTACAAACAAGAAAATATAAACACACAATATTTCAAACGTCACATTGTTCAAAGTAAGCTCAATGATTTTTCAATGTGCTAGTAG